>JAWNLW010000593.1:1040000-1777500 GCA_035042075.1 Drosophila macrospina | reverse complement strand
TGAACTCAGTGCGGTAAGTGTTTTCCAATATCATCTATATTATAATTTGTACAAATTGTAATCCCATCTCATTAGCGTTGGCCAAATGTCCATCAATCAGGCGGCCATACACTACAACCTGCCCTACAGTTCGCTCTATGGGCGCTTCAAGCGCGGCAAATACGATGTTGTGGCAAATACCAGTGGCATCTCGCTGATGAACACATCGGGCAACACGACCGGCAGCATTGAGATTATCGAGCATAGTCAGGAGAATTCGGTAAGTATATCAAATCAAATGCAATAAACACTATTCACACACATAAACACACACACATACATACAAAGAACGAGTTGAGACACAGGCATAGACATATAAATATAGTAAAATGCAAGCATTATCTTTGTTTTTCTGTTTTCTTAGTGTAAAAAAGTGTACATTTAAAGGAAATGTAAATTAGTTTACCAGTGAATATCCAGGGAATAAGTAATCTATTAGTTTTCATAGTAATGTATGTAGTACTAGAATCTGCCACAAATATTAGCATATCTTTGTCAAATCTTAACCAATTTTAATGAATGATGCCTTGTTAATTATGATTTAACCTCAATAATGATTCTGCATTTAAAATTCTTTTAATTTATAACATTTAAACTTTTTCGAAATTTTGCGATTTTTTGCATACCTACCCCTTTAGATTTTTTCAGAAATTTGTTTTCTCTCAAATTTAAAACTTACCACGCGGAATCGTTGCAGTTTTTAATGCTGATTCATAAAATGTATACTTTATGGGGTCGGAAAAGCCTAGTTCTATTAGTAAAATTTATTTAAAGTTGTTTTATAGGGTTATTTTGTATGTATTTAGTAACTATGCGATATCTTCACTATAAAGTGAGGGCACGAATCATAGTACACAACTTTGCTCACTACGTAGATAAATACTTTATCTTATTTCCTGTTTTCGTAATGTAAAAAAGTGAAGAAATATAAACCAATTTAACAGTGAACGATCAGGAAATAACAAATCTATTAGTTGTCATAAGGTACCTAGTACTACATTCAGCTACAAATATTAGCATAACTTTGTCAAATCTTGACCAATTTCAATGAAGAATGCCTTTTTAATTATGGTTTGACCTCTAAATTGATTCTGCATTTAAATTACTTTTGTATGTAATCCAATTTACCAGAGAACGACCAGGGAATAAGAAATCTATTAGTTTTCATAGTAATCTATATAACACTAGATACAGTTGCAAATATTAGCATAACTTTGTCAAATCTTAACCAATTTCAATGAATGATGTCTTTTTAGTCATGGTTTAACCTCTTAATTGATTCTGCATTTAAAATTCTTTTAATTTAAATGATTTAAATTTTGCGATTTTTTGCATACCTACCCCTTTAGATTTTTTCGAAAAATTTTTTACTCTCAAATTCGAAACTTAGCATGCGGAATCGTTGCAGTTTTTAATGCTGATTCATAAAATATATACTTTATGGGGTCGGACTTGCCTAGTTCTATTAGTAAAATGCATTTAAAGCTGTTTTATAAGGTATATTGCAGGTATATAGTAACTGCTAGTTATCTGTACTACAAAGTGAACACAACTCTGCTCCCTTTCGTTCCATATTGCATTGATCATTGTGTGTTAGTGTGTGTGTGTACGTGTGGAACTAACTAATCATAACTTAAACAACATAAAATGCCACACACAACAACTGCCAGCTTTGACTAACCGAATAACAAATTTATTTATGCAAAGTTGCATATGTTGCAGCAACAGTTCCCGTATAGTCCGTCGCCGCATCCGCCGACGCCGCAGCATCATAGTACACCGCAGCATCACAGTTCGCAGCAGGGGCCACCGACGCCACAGCATATGCAACAGCATGTGGTGCACATGCAACAGCAGTCGCCACATCAGGCCCATCATCAACAACAACAACAGCACTTGCAACAGCAACAGGATGTGGTAACATCGAGCAGCCAAGTGGTGCATAGCCAGCAGCAACAACAGCAACAGCAACAACAGCAGCAGCTTCAACAGATCTATCAGCATCACGGCACGCCCGAGCGTAGTTGAGAATCACTGCACGCTGCGGCAATGTTAGGCGGCGGCAGCGTTGCAGGCGGAACAACAACAACAACAATAACAGCAACACCATTTGCCAGCATATCAGGACACGCCAGCGGATCGGCAGCACCACCGCCCACAGCTGGCACCAGCAAACGCAAGAAAGCCACCAAACAAAAGCGTTGAGAAAACGCCAACAACTCTAACAACTCCGACAAAGCCAACGTCGTCGACGTCGACGGCGACGCAGCTGTCGATGCCGTCGCCAACGCCAACGCCGCCATTAAATTTCGTTTCAACTCAAAGCACTGGAAGCGCAAGCTAAAACAGTTTCATTTGTTATTGTCCAAACCAACTTGAAGAAAGCTCACCCAAAGCAGAGAGCAAAAGAGCGCATAGCAGCGCGAGAGCGCTGAGAGAGCAGCAGCGAAGAGAGCAAGTAGTGAGCAAGAGAGTAAAGTTGCAAATTGCAAATGCAAATGAGGGGAAAAGTAAACAAAAGAAAAACCAATCAAAATTTCAAGAAATTTACGAAAAAGATGAAACATTATTTACACAATTTAGAATGTGTATCAAATGTAAATAATATTAATAATACTTAATGTTAATGTATATGAAATATGCTTTATACACACCTTACACACACACTCACACACACACGATACAGATCAACAATTTAGCAAACAACACTTGCGGCCACGGTTTTAGAAGCAGTTGGTTTTTCTTTTCTTCTTTTTTGTGTTTCTCTTCTTTTTTTTTAAGTAATTTTCTTTGTAAAACGGGACAATTAAGTTGAATGTTTCTTTTTCTAATACAACAACATTATTATCTTTTGATTCAAGCATAAACATTAAAATTAAGAAAGAAAAAAATAACAAACAACAAAAATGAAAAAATTTTAGCAGAAATTCGGTTTAATTTACAATACAAATAATTATTTTGTTCTGTTTCTTATTAGTTTAGTGTGAGACTGAAAGTGCGCCCACAACTGTAAAAGCAAACAACTGCAATAACACTAAACGGAAACACACACACACACACACATAAACACACACATACAGACAAACACAGACACATATACACATACACATATATAATCGTATATATATATATAATATATATATATTATATGAGAAATGCTTTATAATTTCGTTTAGAAAAGAAAGAGAAAAATACCTTAAAATTAGAATTAAACCAAAATCATCAAGGTCTTAGCAATTAAACTCATTAGCAATTAAAGACTTTAAGTAAATCACAAACAAAACAAAAAAGGAAACGACAAAAAAAAGAATCAAAACAAAACAAAATAAAAAGTTATTTGAATTTTAAAGAAAGCGCGAAGCAAACTAAATATACTTTAAAATGTAGCAAAATGCAAATGCAAATCGATAAATATTGAAGATGAAAGCACATGAAATGAAATGTATTTTTGATAGAAAGAAACAAAAACATAAAACATAAAACTGTAAAAATAAATTGAAATGTTGTTAAATATGTTAAAAAAAAAGAAAAAGAAAACAAACATTAAGTCACAGCGAAGCAACATGAACATATGTATGTAATTATAATAATAATAATATATACACACACACACACACATTTACATATACACTCTCACTCACATATTTAGTAACTAATGTAAAACTTGCTAGTGTCGGCATACAAAAATAAAGCCCTAAACTAATTTCCCACATTTAGACAAAAAAAAAAAAACAACTCTCTGAAATAGTTTTGATCTTTTGTTTTTTCTCGCCTCATAGACATAACATAAACATATTGATATAGTTGCGTATACATATATCTCAGTAAGTGGTTAAGTCCATAGGAAAAACTATCAAACGGAAAATGTAAGAAACTCACATGAAAAATGAAAATAAAAAGGAAAAATAATGTAAAAAATTAAAACAAATTTCCAATTAAAAAATATAAAATGAACAAAAACATATAAGATGAACACTCTGTATAGCTTCCATTAGTATATAGTAAGAGTGAAGTATACAATCACACACACACACACATACACACACACATATATACATACACATAAATACATATATTTTTGAAGCTACTTCAAGTTTTGGTTTCAAGGAGCAAAAACAACAGAAAAAAAAACAGGAAACTTTTTTGAAAAAAAAACTTTGTAAATACATAAACATATTTTTAGGTCCTAGAAGAATAATATTAAATAAAAGAGAAGAAAACGGAAATTAAAAAAATAAAATAAATAAATAAAGAGAAGTAATTTCGAAATGTTTGCACCTATTGCGCCTAATTTATTTAATGCATAATTTAACCCATAGTGTGTTTACATACCGTAGAACTGAAATGCAATATGCTTACCTTAACTCAACATAATTTAATTCCTATTATTTTTAGTTGCTAATTTTCATAATTATATATATATATATGTATACATATATACATATATATATATACATCTATTTTTGTTTGTATATTTACAAACTAGGCAAAAAGAAAACAAAAATAAACAACAACAACTGTATATCATTGTAAATTAATTAACAATACGATGGACAAATGAACAGCATATGAAGTAAAATCTATAAGAGTTAAAATCAATAAATATACATATATCATAATAACATTGTTAAAATTGTCGCAAGGAACAATTAAAAAAAAAAACAAAAACAAAACAAAAAACTAAAACGGAAAAAGTATATTAATGAATTAAAGAAACTTGAAGGCAGATCATGTAGTACATAAATATATATTGAAATCTAATAAACATTTAACAAATTATACATATATATATATAAACATATATGTATGTGTATAAGCTTATTAAAAGTTTAAGTGTAATCATTAACCACACAATATTATAGCACATTTTGGATTATCAAGTACATATACCGAATAATATGGATTATTCATTTAAATGTTAGCCCAGACAGAACCATACAGACCTAAAGAATAATAATAATAATAATTCTTATAAGAATAATAATAATAATACTAATAATAATATTAATATTAACGCATATGTGTGTCTCTTAAGACATTATGCAAATACAAGTAGTTTGATGTATGTATATGGCAATTGGAAGGCAGTTTAAACAACAAAACATTTAATGTAATATTGGTATAACGTAATTTTTAAAGTGAGGTACTATAAATAAAAATTATTAAATAATATAAACACTAATGTTGTTTCTTCTTGACCCATGAATTCTGTTGAATTATGACTTCCTTTATGCAGACAAAAATTCTGCGGAATGTACTAAATAACAAACAATGCGTTTGTTCATTTGATCCTCCAATAAACTTTTATATAGGGACTTCCCTTAGTTTGGTGGACTGTTAACAGAAGCATTCAAAACTACAACGCTATTAAACATGAATTCGTAATGTTAATAACAGCGCTGCTAACTAATTTTGATTCCTAAATTTTCTATAACATACATTTTGCAAGTTAACATTTCAAAATATTGCTCAAAGTAAGTAAAATAATTGTAAAATAATTCACATCAAGTGCAAAGCAATTATTAAGCAACTTAAGTTTACAGTGCATTCATGTGACCAGCATAGCAATGGCTTTAAAACTGTGGCTCGCATTAACAGCATTGCTCCACCACTTCCACTATTGCTCAAATTCGATATGTTAATTTAACGTGCTCTGCTGTAGAGATGTGAACTGTTCGCGGAACATCGTTAATCGTTTGAAAAAACAGGTGTGTGCAAAACATATTTAGTCTCCGTTGTAATGTTTTTACGTATTAAATGTAGTAAGGATACGTTACTTAATTTTTGTAGGTGCAATGCAGACTCGATCATTTAAACCTTTGGGCGCTTGCTGCTCTCTCAATTGTTCCTCTCTCTTTCTCTCTCTCACTGTTCTTTTGCTGGGATGAAGTTTAGCATTAACATTTTTAGCAGAATTCTTAGCGTTAACATTGACATTTGCTTTGCGATTTTAGTTGGAGTTCTGCTTTTCATTGGTACGGTTCATTGCCGCGAATTGTATCTTGTTAAAGTTGTGTATGTGTGTGAGTGTGTTTGTTACTTGTTAGACGCAGAAATATTACAACAAAACACAGAGCACGGTATTTTGGTGTACAAGAAAAAGTGGTGCGTGAAACAGGATTGCTTTAGCTTTGTTACATTCTCTGCACAAGGTTTGCAAATAAGAATAAGATTATTTGCAAATATTAACAACTGTAAACAAAAGCGCGCTAAATGCAATTATACGTATGTATGGCTGTGTGTATGAGCGTGTGCTAATAGGCAGTGCTAACGTTATCAGTGCAAAATTAATTAATAAATTGATTAGTAAATGTTATATTACCTACAACGTTGAACTGTTGCCAGTGAAAGTAATTGCGGCACAACAAATTGTGCCAGAGGTTTGCCAATTTATGAATGATAAACTGTCCAACGGATGTGCCAATTGAATTTTATAAATATTAACACGACATTTGATTTAAATATAATGTGGCTTCCTAATATACATTTCATATTTTGTACATACAAACACACGTACATAGATTTCTCGGCTTTGTGCTGTCTGAAAGCCCCCACCATATTAGGTCATAGGGGGCAGCCTACATAGTAGAGCAAGAAGTGCTCAAGTCAAGTCTATGGAATACGCAAAAAAAAGCACAAGGCGTAAGCTAGGAAAGTAACGGGTCCCGGGGCAAAAATTAAACTGCATAAACAGTTTATTTTTATATAGGAAAAACAGCTGCAAGTTCAGGTTCACCAATCGCTTACATGGGTACTTGTAACCCTCGCAGAATTCCATTACACACACTCACACACACACTGTCACAGCAAAAGCGCAAAGAAGCTAAAGCATTAAATGTTCAACACGTTTTTTAAAAATGTATTTTAATGAGAAACAGGTAACAAGTAGACGCACAATAAAAATACATAATAATAACCGCCGAAGGCCCGACAACAAAAACAACAAATGCAAACACAATAACACAAAAGCAACAGCAAGAACAACAAACAACGTGCTGGTTTACATAGGCATAGTGAGAGAGAGAGACTGTGAGAGCAGGCAGCACGTTTGCTTATTAAAGCTTAAGAGCGCACACAGAAAGAGAGGCTGAGCAAGCTTTTTTTTGGGCACAGCTGATTATGGAAGAGCGTATGAGTGTGAGTGTGAGTGGGAGTGTGGCTGTGCTGTTGTCCTGCCCTTCTGTAACAATAATAACAACAACAGCGAGAGAACTTGACGCTTATGTGGACCACCAATGACAACAAGTGCTGCCGAGAGGGTTACCTAAACTCTTGGACGTTTATAGTTTGGCCCCTAAAAAAAAACAGCACTAGTCCACAAGGTCTAGGCAACGCATTTCAATCACATTGACATACTTATTTCATGCTGTCAACTTGCCAAAAAAAAACAATAACACCTAAAAACCAATTTTCGTTTATATATTGAAATATTTCTCATAAGTTATAAATAAAAAAACGAACAAATACAAAAGCTCAACATATGTTAATGTTATGTTAAGCAAAACAACTGCTATGTTAAGTTATCAGAGCAAATGCTACAAACTGTTAATGCTTAACAGAAACGATTAGATATTTAAAATAAATAAATAAATAATAATAATACTTTCCAAGATGGTGACGTTTGGTTGAAGTTATCAAACGCTTTTTTATGTATATTTTGCGGCTCTTTAAATCAATGTGTCGAGTCATGCCTTTTGAGTATAACGCATTTTTGAAGCCCTTCAAACACCAATTAAAATCTTCATGTTGCCATTTTCTACATTGTTGTTATTGTTGATGTTGGCGTAATTTGGTATTGTTTGTACTTGTAGTTATTCACGGAATCGAAATCGAAGCATGTCAGCAGATAACTGAAAGCAGCAAGTTAAAAATTGAATATTGTGTTGTTTCCGAGAAGTATTCAGACCCCCCAAGGCTTTAATATCGGACATTTTGAGCTCGTCCAAAATGTTAGGGAACATCCCTTGAAGCAACAGAGCCGACCCCGCTCCTACCACTTCTCCACATCCCGCTCTACCCAGAGCCTCATGCTGCTGACATCAAACAGCTCGTTGAAACTTCAGCAGAATGTCAGAGAAGTTTAGCTCGCTGTGGCGACCATTACAGCGTCGACCGGCAACAGCATCGGGTGTGTGTGTGTGACTGTGTGTGAGAGTGTGTGTGGGTGTTATTTTTCTTCTTGTTTTAGGATATTGCACTTCCTTTACTAACTGCGCACTTTGTAAATTAATATAATTAATTTTAATGCAGAGGATTCATATTTAATTGTTTACTGTGTGTTTGCTATTTACAGTTGAAGATTATTCGCTACGTTGTCCAGGAAACCATTGCACAAGGTTGCTGCATAAAATAATAATAAGAACAACAACAACAACAACAACAACAAGAGCTTTACTGGAGGCAAGCCTTGCACGCATGTAAGTTGTCAATGTTGCGGGTTTACAGGGTATTCAAGTGTGAGCTATAAATGACTATTGATTTTTGCTGAAATAAACAGAAATTATAATTAAATTCTTAAGCTTCAAGCTGAGTTTACAGGGTATTTAATTAGCTGCTTTAATTACCTATTGATTTCAGCTGAAATAGAGAAATATTAATTAAATTGTCTAGTTTCAACCGAGTTTACAGGGTAATCAAGTGACTGCTTTAATTGTCTATTGATTTTTGATGGTATAAACAAGTATACAGGGTATGCAAGTGTCAGTTTTAATTGGCAATTGGCTTCAGCTGTAATAAACAGAAACTATAATTAAATTCTCGAGCTTCAACCGAGTTTAGAGGGTATTTAGTTCAAGCTACAGGGTATGCAAGTGTCTGTTTTAATTGCCAATTGATTTCAGCTGAACTAAACTCAAATAATAATTAAATTCTCTAGCTTCAACTGAGCTTACAGGGTATGCAAGTGTCTGTTTGAATTGTCATTTGATTTCAGCTGAAATACACAGAAAGAATAATTAACCTGTCTACTTTCAACTGAGTTTACAGGGTATTTAAGCGACTCTATAATTGCCTACCTTTTGCTGAAATAATAATTAAATTGCAACTCAGTTTACAGGGTATGCTAGTGTCTGCTTTAATTGCTTATTGATTTCAGCTGAAATAAATTCTTAAACATCAACGGAATTCAAGTTTTGCTTTATATTAAATGCTTAGACTTAAGCGAATATACCCTGCACTTTGATTAGGGTTAATACGCACTTCGCAGTTAGGCCGTCAGTCAGTCAGATGATTGACTCGGTAAGCTACTTATATATGCTTCAATTCAGTTTGTAAAGGTTCAGCAATTTTTGTGTGGAATTTAATTTGTAAATAATTCAACACTGATTTGTCTTTTTGCTTGAGCTCTTCTCATTTTTTTTGTGCGCCTTTTATCATGTTTGTTATTGGCTTTGGCCTTTAACTACACGTACCTTGATCCTTTGGCTGGGCTTACAGGCTAAAAGAAAAGGGAAAACTGGCAAACTAAACAAAAGGAAATTGCACTGTCCGTTACGTATACTTAATATGTTAATCAAATTTTTGTTACAACGCGCGCTGCTGCTGCTGTGGGTGTATGTGAGAGTGTGTGTGTGTGTGTGTGAGTGTGTGTGTGTGTGTGTGTGTGTGTGTGTGTGTGTGTGTTAACTGCTGCTAACTTTGTGTACATGTCCATAACTGTCTTCGCATACATGTTTGCCTGCACATACGTGTACATCCTGTTGAAGTTTTTGGCCCACGTTCTTTGCCCTTCAGGAAAATGTTTTCTTCGTTCGCTCACTTCAGTTCCCCGAGGGCTTAGCAAATTTTTTGTCGACTTCTCGACCTCACAGAAAGACCTTGCCGCACACACTCATACACACACACGCCCATCTGCAACTAATAATGTTGAAGGAACATTTCATCAATTGACCCTTGACTTTCTGGCAAAGGTGTCTGCACCAAAAATGAGCCACTCGTGCCGCTAACTGAGTTTATTGAGCGAAACATGCAATGGTTGTGACCCTGTTTAGTCTGTTTGTACTTGCTGCCTGCATAGTACCTTCACTTTTACCCACAAAACTTTATACACGGCTAACGGAAGTTGGCCAACTGTGTATGCATTATGCTGTTAGTCCTTTGCACTGCCACGTTCTGTACACAACATCAAAGTGCAACTGTAATTTCCGTTTAGTAACTTAAATGCTTATTGCGTATACGCCATGTGTTTCAGCAAGTTAATTAACTGCTTTTCGCTTAGATAATTCAGTTGATTGCACATAATTGTTAAGTGGCTGTTGGTTAACACGTCAGAAGGCATGTGGCTTTTTAGCCAAGCCAATCACTTGGGAGTACGCCCGTTAGCCAAATAGCTGTCATGCTTTTGGCCATCGAATTTATCGATTGTCGCATCCTTTTGATTATCATTTACGTTGTTGTTGTTGCTGTTGTTGTTGTTGTTGTCACCTTGTGTCTTTGTGTGTGCACAGCACACATTTCCCGTTAGTAATTTTGTGGTTGAGCTGCCGTCACAGTGGTTATTATAGCTTAAACTTGTGCACGAGCAAACCACATTAATATATGTGAATATATGCATGAATATGTACGTATATGTATATATATGTGTATATATATATTTAGCGCTAGAGCTAAAAGAGCTGTTCACAATTGCAACCTTGCAGTTGCATCTCAACTCACAACGTTGCGTATACGTAATGTGCATTTGTTTGTTTTACTTTCATTATCAATGCCAATGCTGCTGCGTTTGTGCTACTTGTATGAGTGTCTGTGTGTGTGTGTGTGTGTGTTGTGTGTATTTGTACAACTGTAAAAACTAGCACGCACAGTGCTAATCTATCTCGTGCCTCGCTATTGTATCTGTATCTGTGAGATACTTATACGTTTAGTTAGCTGCTCGCTACTCAAAGATAGTTGAGTCGTAGAAATAGTTTTATGTGGCATATTAGACACTAGAGTGCATAGGAAATAAATGTTATTTAATTTCAATTAAATATATAAATGAAACACTTGTTTTATTGAAGCACTTAAACAAAAGGTTTTTTGTTTTGTTATAGAACTTTTAATATGAACAGAAGAACTTTTATTATGCATAGAAGAGTGATTATTTATAAGTTACAACAAAGCAAATTGTTTTATATTTTAGCTCAATGCTTGTTTAACAGTTTTACCTTAAATGTTTGTAAAGAATGTAAATATTATTAGAGTTGAAGAAGTAAAGAAGCTGCTGCAGTAAATTGTTTATAAATGCTAAACAAATTAACTTTAAACTACTTAACAGACGCTTTAAATATAGTAAACATAATAATATATAATATATATATCATCCATTTAGTTAGCTACAGGGTATACATTAGTCGTTGTAGTTCAAATATGAAACTCAACTCGGTACTTTTGTGGCTACTTATGTTGTGTTTGTTGTTGTCTTAATAATAATAACAAAAAAACAAAAACAATGCACTTCTGCTGAGTAGGTAGTAGATTGTAAAGATGTGTGTGTTTGTGTGTGTGTGTGTGTGTGTGTGTGTGTGTGTGTATATTTGTGTGCCTGTGTTTGTTTGCATTTGTTATCTGCTCTCTTGGGAACTTGGTTTCGTTTTCATTTTCATTTCAATTGCTTCTCTCTCTCTGTGTGATTATCTCTCTCTCGCCGCTCTCTGCGTAGCATTAGCTCGCTCTTTTCTCGCTCTCTGTCTAGTCTGTCTTATCTTTTTTTCGTATTTTTTTTCCTCGTTCAACAATTTTGCATTCAACAATAATTTTTTTTTTGCCAAAAACAATTTGCATTTCAAGCTCGCAGCGCAACGCGCGACGTTCGCAACAATTTTAATTTTAGTCGGATACAAAACGCAACGCTAATAATTATAAATAAATAAGAATATTTTTAAACAATTCTCTTATTATTGTTGTTGAATACGCTTGTGTTTTTGGTTGTGGGAGCGCGCGTTTTTTTCGTTTTGTTATTTATATTTATAGTTTTAGTTTTGTTTGTTTTTGGTTGTTTGTAGACAATGCGTCTACGTAGCATTAAATATGCCACAAATGTGTTGTAAGTTCTTGATCACAATACAAAGACTTGCAACAACAAAAACACATTCTTCTTTGTTACTGTGCAGCGGCCGCAGGATGAGCAGCAACATTAACAACAGCAACAACAGCAGCAGCAACATTAACAACAGCAGCAACATCAACAATAAAAACAGCAACAATGATGGCGGCGGTGGTCCATCACCAACAACACCAACAGCTGCCGGAAGTGGGGGTGCCTCTGGTGTCTCAAGTCGTCGCCTCTTGCATTTGTCCGGCGGCAACAACAACAACAGCGGCGGCGGCAATCGTGGAGCAGCTATGGGCAATGTTGTTGGCTGGCTGAAGCAGGTTTCTGTTAACCCACGTCCCCACCCCCACCCCCCCCCCCGCAAAAGCATATGCTTTGAGTGTGTGTGTGTGTGTTAGCAAGTCAATCAATTACACTTAGACCTCTAATTACTGCACACACACACACACACACCACAACACACAATCTCTTTGCTGTTGTCGTAATGTAATGTCCTGCACCTGCTTTATCCCTTTTGCAAGTGTACCTATCCCCCCCCCCACTCACTCACTCAGCCTCTGCAACCCTCTGTTACCCCTACTTGCTTTATAGTTTAGTTGCAACAGCGAAAGTTTCGCTTTCCCCTAAAAGTCTCCAAATGACTTTGTGTTCTCAAAGTTGCCCCATTGAATGGCAACATTTCATTGTGATAAATGATATCATACTCTGAATTTATTGCAATTTCCCTCTTTTTATATACATATATATGTGTGCACTTGTATTACCTAGTACTGAGATGTTTATTGTCTTCTTCTTTTTCTTATATTTATCGTTTAGATTTTGTGTTTTTTACATAGTTTATTTTGGCAGTTGTTCTTAGTTCTGCTTTGAGTTGTAGCAGTTTCTAAGCGATTCTTATTTATTTATTTATTTTATTTATTATATTTCTTTTGTTATTATATTTATTGTATTTATTTTCTTTTGTTATTATATTTATTTTCATTTATTATTTTGTTTATTTGATTTTATTATTTATTTTGTTTCAGTTTGTATATTGAGTTCTTTTTCAGCTTTAGTTTGGGAGTTCATTCAGTTGCTTTGTGTATTTTTCAAAACTACTTTTATTGCTTTACACACATCAGTTAGTTCTTTGTGTATTTATATAGTTAAAGTTCCTTTTTTTCATAGATTTTATTTAATTTTAAGTTAATTTGTAGTTTTTTCTTCGTTTTTTTTAAAATCAATTTTCACTTTGTTCTTTGTTTTCTCTTATTTTCTCATTTAGTTGTTTTAAACATTTTAAAATTTTGTTGCAGTTTTTCTGTTAGTTTCCTTTGGTGTTTCTTAAATTTCTTAATAATGTTCCATTAGTTTTTTTTATATATATATTTAAATTTTTACAGCTTTTCTGTTAGTTTCTTTTTTCTATTATAGATTTTTGCTCAATATTCAGTTAGTTCTTTTTGTAAACTAATTATAGTTCACACAGTTCATGCCAAATCAAAGATCAATTAATGTTTCGTTTAAATCTCTTTTAGTTTCTTTAGTTTCATTAAGTTTCTCTGTTAGTTCCTTAAAGTTTCTTCAGTTTTCAATCAGTTTTCAGTTGAATATTTCTGGAATCTTTGAGTTACTCATCGAATTTAGGTAGAATCTATAGCATTCTGGAAGTTCCACTCATTTGTCAGTTACTTCTCTTTATTAGTTTTTAGTTTCTATAAGTTTGTGTATTATTGATATTACTAAATTTTTTTAAACTATTTGAAGTTAATTTCTATTGTGTTTTTGAAGTATCATTAATATTTCTATGAGTTCCTTTTAAATATTCGCAGTTTTTCCAAGTTTCCTCAGAACTCTTAAGCAGTTTTTAGTTGCCATTGATTTTGTAAACTTTTTTCTTTTAGTTCTTACAGTTTCCTAATCGTTTTCAGTGAGCTTTCAGTTGGTTTTAATTGGCTTACTTAGTTGTAATTATACCCTGTAATTATGCTACCCATTCACAGTTCATTTTATGGCGTTCTGCTTGAGTCTCCCCCACATTCCATGTGTAATCGCAGAACTGTCCAATCAGAACTCTTACTGGCTGTTGTTGTTGTCACACGTTAGTGTATATGTATTTGTTGTATACGTATGCATAGTTTATATGTAATTCGATTGCTTATTTGCATGTTACTCTGTAAATTGCAGGCTTCCATTGAGGTGCGTGACGCTGGAACTCGCACCCTGTCCATGCTGCAGAGCACAAATCCAAACTTCCGCTCATTGGACTTGTCATTGACACCGACAGTCTCAGTATCCGCATCGTCGGCAAGTGTGCCGGCTGCCACAAGTGCTGAGGATTCGTTGAGGGGTTCAACGATCTCCGCCGGCTGCATTGGCATTGTCCAGGATCTGGAGGAGACTTGCGATACAAAGTTGTTGACACGTACCCGAGCCTACGCTTCCGTTAGCCAACCGCAGAGTCCGCGTCATCGTGTGCGTGGCACACCCAACGGTCTAACAGGACGCTCCACATCGATATCATCGCAGCTGGAGAAGACCAAGAAGCTGCTCAAGATGACGGAGGGCGAGGACAAGCCATTAATCATATTGCACTACAACGATGTCTATAACATTGAGTCCATGGCCGAAACGGAGCCAATTGGTGGCGCCGCACGCTTTGCCACCGCCATCAAAAGCTATGCACATTTGAATCCTCTAGTTCTATTCAGCGGCGATGCCTTCTCGCCCAGCATGCGTGAGTAGCAATTGGTGTAGCTAATTGCACGTCCACTAATTGTTGCTCTATGATTACAGTCAGCACCTTTACGCAAGGTGAACAGATGATTCCTGTACTCAATCAAGTGGGCACACACTGTGCTGTCTTTGGCAATCACGATTTTGGTGAGTTCTCAATTATTTAAGGTGGAATAGTTTTGGGTTAAGATTAAGAAAAGTTAGTGGGAGAACAGCTGTTAAGTTTAAGGAGGAAGGAAGCAATCGGAATATTAATCTACGCACTGAAAATGTTAAGCTTAAGCTAGCAATGTTAATGAGAAAAGTGCTGCTTAGCATAGGAAAGCAGAATGTTAATCTTAACATAACTCATGTTAGGGTTATGTTATGCAATTATACTGAGAGAACAACTGTTAAGGTTAATGTTTAATTACAGAAGTGAACCTTGATAATGTTAAGCTTCTGTTGGGAGATGTAACTGATAAAAGAGCTGCTTAGCTTACGAAATGTATTCAAGCTGAAATGAGTACAGCTAATGTTAGGATTATGTTAGGCTATAGTGAGAGAACAACTGTTAAGCTAATTTCTGTAAATATTAACGAGAACAGCTTTCCAATTGGGAAAAGATAACAAGTTGATTCTGAAACTGAAAATTAAGACGTTAAGAACTTAAGAAAGCTGCTGTTAATTGAAAGAAGTATTACTAATTTTCAAAGCTGTTTATCAATTCTTTATTCTTTATTATAAATACCCTTATTCCCCAAATAGATCACGGCCTGGATGTGCTTGTCAAGCTGATCAAACAAACTGAATTCCCCTGGCTGATGTCCAATGTGGTTGACAACGAAACTGGCCGTCCGCTGGGCGGTGGCAAAATCTCCCACTTCATATTGCACAATCAAATCTCAATCGGTCTAATTGGACTCGTGGAACGGGAATGGCTCGAAACATTGCCCACCATTGATCCCACCGAAGTTACCTACATCGATTATGTGGAGGCCGGCAATCGTCTCGCGCGTGAGCTACGCAATGAGGGCTGTGATCTGATCATTGCGTTGACCCATATGCGGACACCCAACGACATTAATCTGGCCGAGAAATGCAATGGCATTGACATCATACTGGGTGGACATGATCATGTGCGTGAAGTGACCGAAATTAATGGTAAAATGATTGTGAAATCTGGCACAGATTTTCAACAATTCTCCGTTATAACGATCGAGCGACAGCCCAACAATCGTACACAGTTCACAACGGATGTCCGGTGTGTGGATGTGACGGCCAAAATACCCGAGGATCCGGTATTAAAAGAGGAACTATCCAAATATGCCAGTGAGTAGCGATTGCTGTGGAGATTACAATAGAACTGATCCTCTCTCTCTCTCTCTCTTTCTCTCTCTCCCTCTCTCTCTATTTCTCTCTATCTTTCTCTCCCGCAGAGTTCATTGAGAGCAAACTGTCCGATGTGATGGGCGTATTCAGCGTAGAATTGGATGGTCGCTTCTCCCATGTACGCACCCAGGAAACCAATCTGGGCAATTGGGTGTGTGATGTCGTCCTGGCGGCAGTTGGCGCCGATGTTGTTATACTCAATGGCGGCACCTTTCGCTCGGATCGTGTACATCCGGTGGGTGCGTTTACAATGGGCGACTTGGTTAATGTTATACCCATGAGAGATCCATTGATCCTGCTGGAGGTTAAGGGACATGTGCTGTGGCAGGCGCTTGAGAATGGTGTCTCCGCCTATCCGAAGCTGGAGGGACGCTTCCCTCAGGTGGCCGGCATCAGTTTTGCCTTTGATCCACGAGCGGCACCCGGTAAACGCATCGATCCGCAGCTCATACAGGTCGGTGATGAGTATCTAAATCTCGAGCAGACCTACAAGTTGTGCGTCAAGAGTTACATCTTTATGGGCTGCGATGGTTATACCATGTTCAAGGATGCCAAAGTGCTGGTGAGTGTGTGTCAATGTGATTGCCTTGTTGAGGGATTTGTTTGTAAACATTTGATCGCTGCCAGATGGATGACGATGCCTGTCCAGAGTTGGGCATAACACTGCAGAATCACTTCAAGGCCATCAATTCCCGCAAATGTGGACAGAATACAAAGCATCGTCAGTCTCTGGTGACGCTCTCGCGCCGACATAGCCTGGTGCAGTGCTTGGATAATCTGGATCTCGATGGTCCATCGCCCATACGCAAACTATCGGTGGGTCATCACAACAAGTCTATGGATCTAACGCATGGCAATTCCCAGAAGGTAACGCATCTATAATACTTCAAATTCGATGTTTAACTTACTTAATTGCAACTTGCAACAGATGCTGCGTCGTGCTTCGTTGGATGATTTGGAGCAGTCGACTTGCGATTTGGCGCCACAGCTGCAGCATCGCATTGTTATGATACAGAATGAGGAGGTAGTTATTGCCACAAGTTGCCCATTGTATTTACTTGCAGACTAATGTACGTTCCCACTCTTCCCCTCTGCAGCATCATCGTCAGTTGGTGTTGAAGAAAAAGTCGCACATTACGAACTCAACTATTGCCGAGGCAGAGGACGAGTAAAGTTCTTTACTTATTGTTTTAGTCTTCTTTTGTTTATATTTGCATTTACTTTTTTGATTTCTCTTCTTATTCTTCTTTTTTGTTTTGTAGTCGCAAAATAAGGCAACTTGATACGAATCATAGGGCAGTTAACGATTCGGAGAAACATATATGAGTTTAAGCAATGTTATAGAATTTATAGTAGAAGTTTAGTTATGGATTGGAGTTATCGATGGAGAATCGTTCGATTTGTTTAAACAATATTATAGATACATTATGATATGTTATTTATTGCTGTTGTCATTATTAACATTATAAATATTATTATACATAGTTTTTGCTAAGTTTTGCTATTTGAACAATTTAAGACTTCTTTAAGTGAAACAACAACACGAACTTGATATAAATGATATTAATATTTGATATGTGTACCTAAAGTTTAACATAATTTTACACAAGTTGATAAATTTAAGTTTACGAAATGATCAAATGTTTTTATTTATAATTTTGATATCCTTGCGGTGGCCAGGTCCCCCAAATTGATCGAGAAATAACTTACTATATTCAAGCCATAAGTTTCTTCAAGCTCAAACAACTACAAGCCATCATCAAATGCATTAAATTATACTATATAAGTGCTGAAGGAAGCACCCCGTAAGGGTATCTAAGCTTCGGCAAGCCGATAGATAACTATTCTCTGTAGTTCTTTGATTACATTTTATTCATGCTAATCTTTAGATTTGGCAAACATTCCGTACATTTCATCCGCAAATCCGTCGAACAGCATAAGAGGTTGTAGTAATATTTGATATATATATATATATATATATATACATATACTATATATATATATATATATATCTACTTGATTTTAGATGTTCCCCGCGGTAAAACTGTAGGTAGTGTAGTCTGTTTTGGGATCGATTCAGGTTGACTCAAGAATGTAAGCAATATTTTCTGATATTGTAGGGTATCGTATGAGCGTATATATATATATCTATATATATTTTTATGGGAACTTTTGTTGAAACACATGAGATGCAATCAGTTGAATGACGTACCGATCTTGCCGAGAATTTAAACATAAAATGACAAATTGCAAATGGACAGTTGACAGTTTCCTGTGCTAAGCAACAAATGTAGCATTCCTTAAATAAACCTAAACTATAAATAACAATATTATAAACAAATTGAAATAGCGCAATTGAATTGCCAACAAAGTAATTAAATCATATGTGTGTATGCAGACCAAATGAAATCAATTACATAAAGTTAAACAATAGGACGACAAGTCGAATCACAAATCAATGATAATCAAGCTAAAATAATGCATAGTAAAAAGTCCAGGCTTTAAATACAAAGTTAACCGAAATGTACAATATAGTGTATATGTATAGAGAGTACTAACACACAAAAACACACACACAGCAGAGAATGTTGCCTAACTAAACACATGTTTCCAATTACCCTGTAAATCTATTCAACCTCTCTCACACACTTCACACTTCTCTTTCAACTTTCACAACTATTTTCCAATTGGTATAACTAAAACGTAAATGATAAATCAAACACATACATGTATTCCTTTCGATATGTGTTATACTATATTGAACATATATTGAACAATCGCTTTATGTAAAACATTTATTAATAGAAATATTAAAAAAGTAAAGTAATAAACATTTGCTTCATTTGGCAAACAAATTTGATTTCGTTATTCAATTGAAGGAAGCACTTGGTGTTAGTATCGGGGATTAATACTTTCCACACTTAATTCAAACTCTGGTTAGCTTAAATGCTTCAAAACACTTTGGGGATGCTTAGCAACTAATTGTTGTTGTTGTTATAATTTGTTATAATTTCAATAAAACTGCAACACCAGCGTCTTGATGGCGCTGGCTATGTGAAACGCACAATCACGCACCTCCAGCGTATTCTTTTGTATGGCCTGCTTATCATCCGCCTCAATTGATTTCTGTAGATTCTCGCACTCATGCTGGATGAGTATATTCTTGCGTGTTAGCTGTTTCAAGGTTTTGAGCGTAGTTTCGCTGGCATTCGGTGGCTGTGGAACAAGGACCAAGGATTATGTTTCGTATAAATTGAGCTTGTTGCTGACCATGTAGTATAACTACTCACCAGATTAGCATAGAGTGCAATTAAATCTGTTACTGCACTGCGTATGCGTTCGCCATGTGGTGCTATTGATTCCTTCTCGGCCTCTGTGGCCGGATGCATGGCCTGTATGAGCTCTTTGAGGCAGCGTGTCACCAAATCAGAGCGTAATTTAACCTCCTCACCAAATGGCTTGCCATCGGCAACCATTTGATACATGCTCGTTGTGTTGCGCACATCGTTGTTGCCCTTGGCCAAATTTGTGGCCACGCTACGCTCATACATGCTGGCAGGTCGTTTGATGGTCGACTGAGTGGATGATGCATTCGATGAGGCACTGTCCGCAGCAGCGGCAGCGGCAGCGACAGCGGCATTGATAACAGTGGCTGAATTAGGTAGCGAGTGCGGCTCTTGCTCCGAGTCGGGACTGTTGAGGCTTAAATCAATGCGACTAACAGAGCAGCAAAAAATAAATAAAACAAAATATAATAGAAAAATTATATAAATCATAAATCATAAATCATAAGACAATTCTCACAGTGGCTCATCGTAGACGCTGTTGTTCGAGACGCTGCTGAATTTCGATTTCAACTGCGAATTCTCGCTAAACAGCTGCTGCACCACATTCTTTAGCTGATTGATCTCCGACTTGTATTCGCTGAGTTGCTTGCGCAACGTTTCCATTTCATTTTGCGAATTCGCACTGCGCGGCGGCGTATGAACAATTGCCTGAGTGTGTAAATAAACAAACAATAATTAAATTATAATAATAATTAAAAACGAAAGAACAACTTAATAGTTAACTAAAAGCTATAAACAAATGTTTAACAGAAACTATCGATATACATTTAAACTACACTTGAAACGACACTTTTAGCAACTAAATTTATTTCGGCTTTTGACTAGAAAAATCTTACAACTAATTGAGGATTTTAGCTACTTGAGGTTTGCGTATATATGTGATTTGTGTTGGAGAGGATTCATTGGAGCCTAGGCACTACATTGACCAGTTGGAACACAGCACAAGTGGGATTGTATCTTATTGTTTAACCGAAGCTATTGTTCAGCTTGAGTATCTTTTGGCGCATTAAGTTTACCTGTTGCGCCATTGGCGGCATCGGGGCATAGTCATCATCGCTGGCCACCGGATCGTAGATGGGCTCATCATCTGATAGATTCGGATCATGCATCATGCTCTGCTCAAACGAGCTGCTATACATGGTTGAATTGTTGCCATAGGGTAACAGTTGCAACGACTGTGTTGGCATTGGTGCATCCATTGGACGCAAATTGGCCATATTCTGGCGACGCAGTGCATCGATGAGCACATCAGTTAACAAACCAGCGAATTCAGCGCGATTGAAACGTGCCAGCTTCTGACGACCCTGTAAAGATTTAACCAATTAGTATATAGAGTGTGCAAACATGCTGGTTGCAAGGTCAGACCTGATTACGTGTGGCACTCAAAAATGGATTTGCTGGCAAAAATGGCACAGTTGCATGTTCAGCATTCAATGTGCTGGTTGACCAAACTGTAGGGAAATAGCAATTAATATTGAAAGCTGATTCATTTGGTATTTACTTACTGGCTTCACATTCGCGACGATCGACTTCATCGTACAGATCCATGGCCAGCTCTTCGAACATTTTATTTGGCACCAACTGCAGCTTGCCACGAGCGATCTTCAATTGTTCGCTGATTTCAGAGCTGTTCGTCTCTGGTATAATCAAGTGGCGTCCACTCTGCAAAGCATAACAAATCTATTAATCTAGCTGGGGAAAGTCTAATTGAAAAAGAGCAGAACTTACAGCATGATCGGGTTTCTTGCCACCCATAAACATAATCAGTCTATCTGTTACATCGTACATGGCATCTAGCAAGCGCTCTGCAATCGTATTATGATTGTTAGCCTTTGCCAGCTCCAGTGGCGTCATGTTATTGCTGTCCAAGGCATTCACATCTGCTCCATATATAAGCAGCATTTCGATTTGGGATGCTTGTCCAAACTTGGCAGCCATGTGCAGTGGCGTCGAGCACTTTTCTTCATGATAATAATTCGGATCGGCGCCTTGGACAAGAAAACGCAACGAGGTCTCCAAATTGCTCGTGCGTACGCTTGCATGTAGCTGCCGACTCAGCTCCTGCTCCAAATTGTTGCCGCCGCCGCTGGAGTCATCGTCATCCTGCAAGCTGGGCTTTAGCACAAAGTTAAGATTGACATGTTTGGCCTTAATGAAGTCCGATTTGGTTGGATGCAATGCATCCTTGGGCGTTGGCTTGCGCCAGCGTGGCACATGCTTTCCACCCGATGAATTTGAGCTGCCATCGAGCAGATGATGCTCCCAAACACTGTTGGCTCCATGTGCATTAAGAGAATTCACAAAATTCAGCACTGATGGCTCCCAATTGCCCTGACGCAGCGACTTCACAATGGAAATGTGTCGACCCAGACTTCGATGCACTGAACAGCAATCCGCGCAGAGTAAAATGCCACGATTTATGGATGCCCAGGAGGGATCTAATTAGCAGGCAATACATTATAGATATGATTTCAATCAATAGTAAAAAATTAACTCACCCGTTGCTCCACAATCACCGCAGACTTCCGTTTGCAGGCGAGACTTGCTGCGCGACATTATGTTGGCTGATTTGCGTCGGCTGCTAGCTAATATGGAAGCGGGCGTGTCATCTACCTCCGGCGCTATAAATAACTTCTTATGCGCTTCAATTATGCTGCTGGCGAAACACATTCATGCATTTTCCCCTAAACAAGATAGAGATAAGAAAATATTATACCGAGAGGAACTTCTAGAGTGACTCAGAGAAGCGAGAATACTGTGACCAGACTGTGGTTTGGGTTACACACCCAAGTGAGCAATGCTACAATCGAATCAATTATGCAAATTACTTTTAATTAAACGTGACCGCTTCGTTCTAGCTGCACTTTTAACAATTGTGGGCTAATTTTTTCACTGCACGGACAGACAATACAAGTGTACACACAAACAATGTTTATTTATAAACAGAACAGAGTTGCCAAATTGCATTGACAACTATTGGCTTTGTTTATTTACCAGAGATAGAACAGAAAATTACAATATTCATTGAAAATAATACGCATTTAATTATCTTATGTAATTGATTTCTTATTTTTTCATTATTTTCTGTTATTTCTTAAATATATTAAATATATTTTGATTTAATGGATAAGTCTGGCAGCTCTATTAAGAAACTATGCTGTTGTCTCGCTTGCACAGGTACTGCAGCTGTTTTCCTATGCTGTATTGAGCTTGTGGCAACTCTGTTAAGTAACCAATCTGCTTTGAACAGCTGTAATCCACTACAGTTTGAATAGCTTTGAACGCTCTTTAAACGCACGTGCAAAACAATAATAATTTCAGTTTCTAAGTTCAAAAACTATGAAAATTACGAATTTGTACACTTCGGTGGCCTGCAATCGCACTACAGAGTGCGCTGATTGGGGCCCCAGTGGTTTAATTGCATATGGCGCCTGCAATGCTGTTGCAGTGCTTGATCCCCGTGTAAGCTAACAACCACAATAATAAATTTGTATTTTTGCGAAAACTATTGTTTATTGCAGTACAATAGCAATTCGGCTAAAATACTGTACACATTGGTGGATCACACAAAGCGTGTGAATACGGTAAAGTGGCTAGATGAGCATCATTTGATTTCTGGTGGAGATGATGCCAACGCAGTTTTATGGCAACTGGATAATGCCGGTGCCAAGAAGCGAATTTTACTCAAAGGACATAAAAACGGCGTCAATGCTGTGGATGGTGTGCGTCGTACAAGTGGTATTTGGGCGCTTGCCACCGCCGCGGCTGATAACAGCATTAAACTGTGGGATGTGCAGCCGGATAAGATGCTCAGTTGCCGTGCTGAGGTGCTCAGCCGGATGACTGTGCAGTTGAATGGCGGTTTCTGTTTCTCGTTGCGCCTCACATTGCTACCCCAAAGCGAGCATGTACTCATGGCCTACAGTTCTGATGACGAAACGGTGACCCTCTGGACAAAACAACCAACCACAAACTGGGGTCAGTCTGAAGAGCTGCATAAATTGAGCGGTCATGAGGATTGGGTGCGTGGCTTGGATTTTGTCAATGATGGCGATGATTTATTGCTGGCCAGTGGATCCCAGGATAACTTCATACGGCTCTGGCGCATTTCGCCACGCACTGAGCAGGAAGAGAATGAGAATCGTGTGGACATTGCGAACTTCTCCTTTGCGGAAAGTGGCGAAATACGCGTTGAGGAGAAGATTCTGCAAGTTGGTGAAGAATCCTGGTATGCGGTTACACTGGAATCAGTGCTCTATGGCCACGAAGGATGGGTTTATGGTGTGCATTGGCACAAGAACGATAAGAATGGTATGTGAATGCGATAACTTATAGTTTTCAATTCTAATCTGTAGTTATGCACATAGAACTGCGCCTGTTGTCCGCCTCCATTGATAAAACGTTGATTGTGTGGGCACCCACAGAGGAAGGTGTGTGGCTGGAACAGGTGCGTGTGGGCGACGTTGGCGGCAATTCCATGGGCTTCTTTGGCGGCAAATTCGCGCATGATGGTCGCTCCATTATGGGACACAGCTATCAGGGTGGCTTTCACATCTGGAATCAGAGCCAGGAACAAGCGCAACTCTGGACCGCCAATGTCATTGTCAGTGGCCATTATGGCCAGGTGCGTGACTTGGCCTGGGAACACGATGGTGCCTACTTAATGACTGTATCTGCGGATCAAACGACACGTCTACATGCACCCTGGTTGCAAGCTGAACAGGCGTCCACATGGCATGAGCTAGCACGTCCCCAAGTGCATGGCTATGACATGCAGACACTCGCGTTGCTCTCACGCTACAAATTTGCCAGTGGCGCCGAGGAGAAAATTGTGCGCACATTCCAAGCGCCTGCGAACTTCATAGAAAACTTTCGTCACATCAGTCGACTGGAAAATGATGCTGCAGGCGATGCTCTGCTGGACTGTAAGTAGTTGCAGTAGTTGTAGTTAGAAGAACTGTCACTCTAAGCACTTACGCTCTACTTTGCACTCTAGCTTTGCCCAAGGGCGCCTCAGTGCCATCGCTGGGTTTGTCCAACAAGGCGGTGTACAAAGTGGAAACACCAGAGGATACGGTATCCAAGGTTAAAGATGAGTATCCCGATAACTATTTTGTGCCCATAACGCTGCAAACGCCACCGCAGGAGGAGACGCTGATGCAGAACACATTGTGGCCAGAACTGCAAAAGCTCTATGGACATGGCTATGAGCTGTACGCCTTGGCTGCCACGCCCGATGGCCAAATGTTGGCCTCCACTTGTCGTGCGAGCAATGCAGAGCATGCCAGCATTATACTCTGGTAAGTGAATGTCAATTTCCTATAAGAAATAAATTAACAAGCTTCGTTTACGGCTGCAGGAACACATCCAACTGGAAGCAGCTGCAGCAGCTGAGTGGACATCAGTTGACAGTGACACAGTTGCGTTTCTCACCAGATGCACGTTATTTGTTGTCCGTATCCCGTGATCGCCGCTGGTCGCTGTACGAGCGACAACAGCTGCAGGAGCCGCTGAGCAGCTACAAATTGGTGGCCAATACGGACAAGACGAATGGTGTGCATACGCGTATCATTTGGTCGTGTGATTGGTCGCATGATGGCAAGTACTTTGCCACGAGTTCGAGGGATGGCAAGGTGGTGATCTGGACGCAGTCAGAGAAGGCGCTGGAGCAGCAGAAGGAACTGGAGAAGGAGCAGCAGAAGGAGCCAGCAGCGAGTTCATTGAATGGCTGGCAAACTGCAGGAATGTTGGAGCTGAAAAATGAATCTATAACCGCTGTGTGCTTCGCTCAACGTTGCGTCGAGGATCAGCAAGGAGCTAGCTATGTGCTCGCTCTTGGCCTGGAAAGCGGACACATTAAGATTTATCAGTTCAGCAATGGCATATGGAAGCTGAGCTGCGATTTAAACAAGGAGTAAGTTAAGTACTCACATCAATTATAAATCTCTGATTAATACTGTTTCATATCTGTTGCAGTGAATCACATCATTTGACTGTAAAGCGTTTACAGTTTCGACCTGGTCAACAACAAGCGGGCAGCATGCAATTGGCCAGCTGTGGAGAGGATCACTTGGTGCGCATCTATGACATTTGCCTCACATCAAATTGAACTTGCCCTCAATTATTAAACAGCAAAACAACAACAAATTAACTGGAAAATTTCACTTTTAATTAGAATGTTTTCATCAATTTTGCAACGAGTTGGAGTTCATTGTTTTGTGTTTTTATCTAATCGCATTCTAATTGGCCATGTTCTCTGTCTGCCTGCCAGCGTTTTAACCGTGTTTAAATGTGTTGATAACGCCAACTTCTAGATGACTAATTAACCGGGGGGAAAATGCCCAAAACTTTGACTATATAAGTTGCAATGTTGCCTGTGCCATAGTCATAGTCTTGTTCTGCGTTGAAAATGAAAGCCACTATTTTGATTACATTGATTGCCATGGTGGGCAACTGCGTTGCCTTCACTCTGTCCCGGGCTGATCCGCGTCCCATGCCACCAGGCCGCCCAGCTCAATTCGATGCCTCCAAATACGATCATATTGTTGCTGAGACGCGTCCCTTGGGCGTCAAACAAAATCACATTGAGGCCTTCTATCATTTCGGGCCGAGGCCAACGCCTCAGCATGTCGAGCTGGAGATTAAGCAGACGCATCAGCAACCTCAGCAGATTGAGCTAGAGATTAGTCAGGTGCAGCATAAGCCTCAACATGTTACGCTGGAGGTGAATGGTGGCCATCATCAGGAGCAGCATCAGGAGCATCAGCAGCATCATCATGCCTTTGACGTTGAGGTGCAACACCATCTGCCGGAGGAGCACAAGTCGCATCATGTTGGTCTGGACATTGTTGCCAATCATCAGCAGCAGCAGCCACAACATCATCAGATCGATGTGGAGGCCATGCATCAGCAGCCTCATCATTTGGAGCTGGAGATCGTGCCACATCCACAACACACTCAGCATGTGGAAGTGGAGCTGTTGGGCGATCATCACAAGCACACACAAGTGGAGCTGGTGCATCCCCAGGAGTTCGGTGACATGCTGCAGCATCTGGAATTGGCACTATAACTTTGTGAGCAAAATAAAAGAAGAATAAATAAATAAATGAATATGTCTGCAGCCGCAGTTTGCAATTTCCGCTGTAGAAAAACTTGAATGAAAATTGTGAAAAAGAATATAAATAAAACGCTGGAAAAGCTATGAAAATTGCAAGAGATGTCCTTGTCGCTGTTTTAGCCACGTGCCATTGCTGACCGCAAGTTGCAATTTCCGTGCAGCAAGTGACTTTATGATTGCCTTTGCCATTTCGGTGGCATCATTGTTCTCTTGCTGCAACGCTGCCTTTGGTGGCAAGTATGCGGCAAACGTGACGCGGTTAATTGGCTGTGGCTAAAGGTTATTTGCCATCTTGCCATCTTGCTTTGGCACTTTAATTATGCTTCGTTGCATCTAAGCCAAGTTGTAAGCCTGCTCAAGTCATTGAACTGTCGTCGATCCTCTCTGTCTCTCTCTCTCTCTCTCTGACTCTCTTCCTCTTTCTCTCTCTTGCTTAATCGCGCCGTAAAGCTGCACACAATGGGGCCAAAAGTTAACTATTGAATTGCATTTAGGCCACTTGTCAACACAATACAACAATTGTAATCTATTTTTTTTATGTTTTTTTTATTTTTATTTCATTTTTTCATATTTTGTTCGCTGCTTTTGGTACCAAACAAAAGCTTTGCCATGGCGCAACATGCGTTTCCGTTTCCGCTCAAAAGTTGCATACAACTTTTGTTTAACTTTCATTGTTGTTTCTGCTTGCTTTTTTTTGTGCTTATACCCTGTACCGTGTATCGACTGACGAGTCGATTGCAACCTGTATGTCTCTCTGTCCATCTGTCTGTCTGTCAACAACTATAAGAGCTAGACGAGTAGTAACTACTAAGTAGTAATAATTATTTATTATCTGGCTCTGCCACAGGGTATCATCGTGTCGTGCGCGCTCGTTTGTATGCTTTCAGATTTGATTTTGTATAATTTCTTGATTTTACATTTGTTATTGCTGCCTGTCGTGTTGTTTGCCTTGCTTTTCCTTTTGCAGTTTATCAACTTTTTTGCATACCCTGAAATGCCCCAAATGTGGTAGTATAGCTTTGTGCAAATGTATGTAACTGGCAGAAGAGAGACACCCAATAAAGTTGATATATATTTGATTAGTATCAAGAGGCAAATTGATTAAGTTCCGTTCGACGAGCTTTCCTTTCGTTCATCAACTCTCCGTCTGGCCGCCCGCTTCTCCCCCCTTCCGCTGCCGTTCTTCTCTCCCTCCCTCCGTCCGTCTCTCCGGCCGTTCTTCTCTTTCTCCGTGCGTTTCTCCGTTCGCATGTCTTTCCTTTCGTACGCCTGCCATGCAAACACCTGGTCACAGGGTATCTCTTAGTCGTGCCCTTCTTTACTTGTGTGTTCTTACTTGTTTTGCGTTGCTTTGGGTGCAAATTTTTGCATTTCATAAGTTTCAATTGCGCACAAGTTGCTGACAGCAGCAAAACCACACGGAGTGAGCTCTTGTGCCGATCCCAGTCGAGCTGTTTGGCCATAACATGTGTAAACAGGCCAAACCAAAACAACAAAAAGAACACTGAAAGTCCTGCCTTCCCTTCTCTCCCTGTCTCTGTCTCTGTCTCTCGCTTTCTCTGTGGCATCCGACAGCATTCATATGTGTGTCAGTAGTCGACTTTGCTTTCGTTTGTTTGACTGCTCTTTTGCCTTTGCTTTGCATGCTTTTTGTTTGACTTCAGTTGTATACCCTGTAGTCATAATTTAACTGTAAGTGATTGTATTGATTTGTAGCCTTGCTGTATAATTTAATTTGTTACAGGGTATATGTTAGTCAGTCACTTATAGGCTAAGCATATTTAATAAGGTCTTTTTATTTATGCTCGTTTATAATTCGGCATCTAATTCAAATGTAAGACATTAGTTTTAGCATTTTACAGAGTATCTCCCAGTCGTACAATTCCTAGACAAACTGCCTCAATTGTTGGTCTTAATCTATTCTTGCTTTTTAATTGAAATGCCTGCACAATGTATTTGCAAATAATGCTACAGGGTATCCAATAGCCGTGCACACTCTGCAGGAGTACTTTTAGTAACTGAGTTTGCTTTCTGCTTTAAATCTTCTGTTGATAAGCTTAATGCTTGTGAGTTGAATAGCATAATAAATAACAGGGTATCTGCCAGTCGATCAGCAGCGGGTGTTGGACTCCTATTGGTTTCGCTTATTGCAGGATTTTTGTTTGCTGGCAACCGTCAGCGAACTCACATATGTTGCACGCATATTTCCGTTTCGTTTCGTTGCGTTACGTTGCGTTGCGTTTGCGTTGTGTGCCACAAAGAGTTGCACGTTCTGCCATTGCACGCGTCATGATTTGTGCATTTCCGTTTTTCGGCACTGCGCCGTGCCGTGCCGTTGGAATGTCGCAACTCGGCTGCGGGTAATGGTGGAAGCTGGCGACACTGTGTGGCAACTGCAGCGTGGCTGTTGGCCTACATATGTGAACAGGGCCCAAAACGGTATCGGCAACGGTAACTTAAAGCGCCAATTGATTAAACCCACACTTGATGTATAGCCGCCACTTGAGAGGCCTTGTTGCACACACACATACAGACACAGACACGCAGACACACACACACACACACACATACAAATGAGTTGCAATCAAAACTTTCCTAAGAGCCAAAAGCGAAGCGTTCAAAGTTTTTCAATTACCTGACCGCTGTGCTGCAACCGATTGCCTTCTTCTTCCTCTTCCGCTTCGTCTAGCTCTTCTTCTTCTTCTTCTTCTCCGTCGTCTTCATCTGACCAACTCGTTTTCCCGGCTAAAACAATTTTCAAAATTTGCTGCACATTTTGTTTGCTCCTGTAAAACAAGGCCAACACAGCGCAGCAACGACAAGAACAACAACAACAGTCAAAACAACGGCTTTTTGCGCGGCCGAACAAGTGCAACAAAATTTAACAAGACAACGAAAGTGGCAAGTGGCAAGTGGCAAGCAGCTAGTGGCATGCGGCAAAGCTGCCAGCGGCAAGTTCTTAGCTATCTTCTAAGTTTTGAGTATGCATTTTGATGATGAATATTGCAGTCAAACGCAACTTAAGCGCTCTAGTCTCAAAGATACCCTGTAATCCGCTGAACGTTAAGTTTGAAGTGTGCATTTTAATGAAGCATATTGCGGTAAATGTAAGTAAGGGCGCTAATAAGTTTACAAACTCACACAAAGAAATTTCTATACTGCACAGGCTGCGTGCAATGAGCGCTAGATGGCGCCAGTGCTGATTTTTTTGAACTGTGCATTGCAGTTGCTCAAATAACAGCTGGGATAATCACATTTAAGCCTTAGAAAACAAGCGCTAGATGGCGCCAGTGCTGCTCTCGATGATCTCTACTATTTCTGTGTTAAGTGTCGGTTTAAGTGGATAAAATTACAATTTGCATATGAATATATTAAATAAAATTTTATTGTCTATTTTTCAAATATTTTAACCTGGTTTTTCTTTAATTTTGTGGGGGAGAAGGTATTGCAAATTCAACATCTATCGTTGCTTTTATAACAAATGGGGCAGCTCCAATGTCTCTCTCTCTTTGACAAAGCTATGGGATGAAGGAACAGATGCACAGAAGGATGAATCAATGAATAGACAGAGGGATAAGCATAACTATATATAACTACATCAGCTGATGCTCAAGATATGTAAATACTTTATAGTTTCATTATTGTTTGCCCTTTTATACACACTGACTACACAGCAATGCCCCCTTTACCCACTTGCTGTAGTTGCAGGGTATTAAAACTTTGCTGGAAGAGTTTATTAAATGTTAACTTTAGTCGCTGTTAGTCAGCTTTTTTAGCTTGGCGCAAACTAAAACTGCCTTTTATATCCATTTGTATCCCTTTAAAGCCTTTGACTTTGTGGCTCAGTTGCAGTGGCAGTGGCAGTGGCAAGTTGGCGTTACGCCTTAATTGTTTTCCAATTAGTGTGGCCGCAACAAAAAAAAAAAAAATTAAAAAGAAAACTTTAAAGTTCATTAAGTTGCGCGTTCTGTGCGCTCGTTTTTATCCCAGTTGTTGTCTCAGCGCCAACACCAACACCAGCACCAACACCAGCCAACGTGGCGTATGATGAATTTTTAATTACGCGTGCACAAAATAAAAAAAGGAATGAAAAGAAAAAATTGATAAAACAAATAGCAGAGCAGAACAAAACAAAAAAAAAAAGAAATAGGAAATGTTCGCCAATTGTAAAGCTCTCACAAAAACACGTAACGAATCTGAGTTTTGTTTTTGTTTATTTTTTGTTTTTTTTTTTTTTTTGCTGTAGATGCTTTATCTGTCTGTGTGCAAAGTCTAGGGAAAAAAAAATAAATGCTAGCGAAATTGCTGCCACAATTGCAACAACGGGGCCTCAATTGTTGGCCAAATGCCAGTGGTTTGCTGACTGAGCCACGTTAATTACACAAACAAAGCGGCAGCGTTCGTTGTTTGACTGAGGGCACGGAGTACGAAAGGGCAGGAGAAGCGAGAGTAAAGTTATTGCAGCTTAGGCTGACAGCCGAATTATAACACTTTGGGCCATGCACTTGGCCATGAATTGCAAATGCTTATGTCAACACAATGGCAACACAATGATACTTGTTGTTAGCGAGAAAAGCTCTTAGATATAAGCAAACTTCAAGTAGTTTTTTTTTCAGCTTTGAAAGCTACTTAAAATGCATAAACTTAAGGTGTTGATAAAGTAGTTTATGCTTTAAAATGCAGCAACTTACAGAGTTCTTAAAGCTTCTGGCTAAACTTTATTAAATTAAATTTAAGTTGTAAAAGCTCTTTAAGATGAATAATCTCACTAAAACTAGCTGGTTAACAACTAAAAACTTTAAGTGAGTTTAATTGTAGAAAGTAAAACCATTAATCAATATATAAAAATAATTTCAATTAAAGCTCTCATGTGCTTTCATTTAATATGAGATAAGCTTGAAGCAACAATTACTGTAAAATATGTTTGATATATTAAGTTTCGAGGTACTTTTGCAGCTTTAAATTGACATTGTAATAAAGAACAATTTATGTGAAGCTCTCATGTGCTTTTGTCATTAAAATCAGTGCATGTTAAGCTTTAAGCTGCTTTCGCAGCATTAAAATATCAGCGATAGCAGCAAAACCTATTGACATTAAATGTGTTTTAAATTGTCTTTCAATAAAAGTTCTGCATTGAAACTTTAAAATTGCATTTAAATAAAGAATGCGGCTCTTAAATGCAGTTATCATTGTTACAACTGCTGCATTTGTGTTTGTTGTTTTGTTTTTGTGTGTTGTTGTTGTTATTTTTTACGAGTATACGTGCAACGTTTGCAGCTGAAAACAATTTGATTGTTTTAAGCGTTAAACATTCAACACTTTTTGTTTACTTGTTGTTGTTGTTGTTATTATTCTTTGTGTGTTTTTTAATACTATCGTCTGATTGCAGCTGTAAATGTAAATGTCAACAACAAAAACGGGGAAAACACGGAAAAAAATGTCGTGTATTGTCAACAGCATAAGCGTTCAGCACCAACATCATTATCAACAACATTAACAACAACAACAACAACAAGATAAACATCATCATCATCATCATCAGCAGCAGCAGCAGCAGCAGCAGGGGCATAGGGTGACTGAATAGTTGCAAGCTCAATGGCCGTCCACCGTCATTCCCATTCCACTTGCCACAAGCATTTTTCAACATTTACAATTTCCCTTATTGGTTGCATATTCGTTTCTTCATTTCATCTTCCTTCCCCGCTTCGTACTTCGTTTTGTTGTTGACAATTTCATTTTTATTTCTGAATGCATTTTCATATCAATATGGAGTGCAGTCAGCGCAGACAGTTGCAATGCGGCGACAATCTGACATCTGTATGGCATGTTAACTCTTGTTGCACTTTAAACACATTATATACATTTATACACTTTTATTTCAACTTCTTATCAGTGCATGACAAATTGAATAGTTATTGTTATCTACTTATTTTGAACTGAGCACAGATTTACAATTGGTTCTCTATTGATAGGAAAGAGTCATTGACTGTACATCTGAGCTTAACATTTTGAATATTATTAATACTAGTATTAGTATTAGCATTAGCATCATCATTACTATTAGCAATAGGATAAGTATTAGCATTAGTATTAGCGTTAGCATTAGCTTTAGCATTAGCATTTGCAACAGTATAAGTATTAGCATTAGGATAGGATAGGATAGCATTAGCAATAGGATAAGTATTAGCCTTAGTATTAGCATTAGCATTAGCATTAGCATTAGTATTAGTATTAGCATTAGCATTAGCATTAGCATTAGCATTAGCATTAGCATTAGCATCATCATTACTATTAGTATTAGCATTAGCAATAGCATCAGTATTAGCATTAGCATTAGCATCGTCATTACTATTAGCATTAGCATAGGCATTAGCATTAGCATTAGCAATAGGAAAAGAATTAGTATTAGCATTAGCCATAGGATAAGCATTAGCATTAGTATTAGCATTAACATTAGTTTTAGCATTAGCATTATCATTAGCATTAGCATTAGCATAAGAAATAGCTTTATTATTACCATTAATGTATAATAAGCATTAGTATAAGCATTAGCATTAGCATTAGCATTAGCATTATCATTAGCATTATCAATATCATTATCATTAGAATTAGCATTATCACCAGTATTAGCATTAGAATTAGCATTAGTATACATATTTTCGCATCTATCTTCTTTATAGATATTGTTAAAGTTCAATTCAGTTAAACCAAATAAACTTCTGTTTGCGGTCTTCAGTTGTCCTGCTGTGCGCACACAACGACGTTGAGTGTCCTGTTGGCAATGCTTATTGATGTGGTTTGCCTGTTGCTGAATGCTGTACTTGTTGTCAGATGGAAAACTACAAAGCAGCTGCGATAAGCTGTCAGTTCGCATGGCGAACGCGGCGTATGCGCAATTTCATCAGCCAGCACACAAATCAACTTAAGTCTTGATGAAATTAGAACAGAGGAAGAGCGCTACGATGATGGTGGAGGGGCAGGCGGGCAGATTGAATTGTGTGGGGTTATGCCGTCAATGGTGTGTGCTTTAAATGTCTTTAAGTTAATATTTGCAACTTCGATACGCGGACGACGCAAACCAAGCGGCTGAATAATAAATTCTTGTGCTCAACAACTGCACAGACAACTTCGATAAGTCTGCTTGGGTGTGTGTGAGAGAGAGAGAGAGAGTATCTCCCGACTCCCTCTCTCTCTCTTTCTCTCTGCCTGTTTCTTTCACTCCCTTTTGTTGTGCTTTACTCTAGGGCTTCAAAAACTTTGCAGCAACAACCAAGCCGTGCCGCAACTTCAGCGGCGACATTTCCTCTGGGCCTTGACGCAAATTATGCGCAAGGCGGCACCTGCGACCCTCATCCCGCCAAATGCCCCACTACACAACACCCCCCTTCGCTGCTGGTGCTATCAAGAGTGAGCGATGACTGTGGAGGACTTCGCATGGGCTGTCATATTGTGCGTGTCATGTAATTTGTATAGACAGCAAGACAGCAAGACAGCGAGACATCGTAATTTATGCAATGCCAAACATATCCATCAATCGCACGACCTGCTTCAAATTGTTATATATTATGTGTTATAGGCGTGGGAAATGGCAAACGCATGAGTGCATTTAATAAACGCAATTAGCATTAGCATTAGCATAAGCATCAGTGTTTGCATTGGCATTAGCATTAATTGTCTATTTGCTGTTTACTCTCCACTGTAAACAATTCCAATTTGTTGTACAATTATTTAGTTTAGTTTTAGAATAAATGTTATTTAATGTCGCCACTCTCACTCAGTTGTAGCGCTGCGCCGTTGGCCATGTGGTGCGATGTCAAAGTTCAAATTATGAGTTCATCAAATGTCGAGGTGCACACAAAGCGACACTAGAAACAAAGCACAAATACACTCAACGACAGACAGCTCGAGTGCATTGTCTACAGTTGCACTGCCTCTCTCTCTGTCACTCTCCCTCTCTCTCACTCTCTCTCTCTCTCTCTTTGTGTGTGTGAGTGTGTGTGAATGTATGGCATATACAAATTCAACATGAGTTGCCTGTAGAAACACTCGTAACTCAGGAAACCTAACAGTTGGCCAACTGATTTTTTCAGCAGCTGGTAAGGGCAAAAGTCTGCGACACCTGATATATTCGCTGCCATTGGCATGTGCTAAGCACATTTAATGCTTTTCAAAGTTATTTTTATTATTATAAGTTGCATTTCCAATTGTTTTGTTTACCACATGACTCCACATAGTGCATAAGTCATGTGTTTGGCACTACACGATTTGCTGTTCTGCTGGGTTCTCTAGCAATTTTTCAGCGACTTGTTTTGTGTTCGTGGTGAAAATGCCGCTGCCCTGCACTTGATGATGTCTCTATGTCAGGGTTTCTAGGGGGTGGTGGTGTAAGGAGGGTAGAGGAATACAGGCAGCCCCCCTTTTGACCATAAACTAGCTTTGTAGCGCCACAATCAGTTGCCAACTGTGGGTGCAACAACTGTTTGGAGACACTGTTGATTGTTGATTGTTCACTCTCGACTGTTGATTGTAGCTGTTGTTGTTGTTGTTTCTGTTGTTGTTGTTGTTGCTATTGATGTTGTTGTTGCTGTTGTTTTGAGTCAACTGTCAAATGTTGCCGGGAAATGCGTCAGTGGAAAGCGCTGATGTTGTCGTTGTCATTTCACCTGCTGAGTGTGTGTGTGTGTGTGTGTGTGTGTGTGTGTGTGTGGAGGAGTGTTAATGACACCGGAAGTGCACTTAATTTAATTAATATGTTTATAATTGCTAAGTGCTGGCAACTAAGTAGTTGCAATCCATTAATGCGTCACTCAAACGAGAGAGAGAGAGAGAGAGAGAGACAGAAAGAGAGAGAGAGGAACAGAAAGAGACAGAGAGAGCCAGAGAGCGAGAAGAGAGATCCTTGATTGTTGAATAAATAACAAATTCAATTACTTATAACAAGTAGAAATAGATTCTATATTATTGTTGCTTGTTTCGTAGCTTGGAAAGTGGAATTATTGACCAATCGATAAATAATAACAATAACAATAACAATTAACGATAAACGACAACAATCGATAGCAAACATGACGCTTATTAGATTCAGTGTTCTACTCTGCCAATTTCGATGTGAAACAAATAATTACTAAAATATACTTTAATCCATTGATAATAACTGCAAAAAGTGCAACATTTTCTCTATAAAAACTCAGTTTTTAGCAGTTCTGACAGATTCAGGCATATTTATACGTCTAATGCGTCTCAACACTCGTTTTTCATTTCATTCGTATAAATAAAGTAACAATTCCGAACTTTTTATCAACTTTTAAATCTTTAGAAACTCGCAAATAGTCCCAAAAAATAATCTCACAATAAATCACATACAAAGCGATTGCTGGAGTTAAATTCGCTAATATTATTTAACAGTTTCGCAGTTCGAATTCAAAGCAGAGTATTCAACATGTCGTCTGGTTCATCGGCCATCGATCCCATCGAGTTTAACGAGATCACGGCCAACGAAACTGAGCGAATGCCAATGCCGGATGGCGGCGAACAGGATCAGGCCACACAGCGCTCTCCGTTGGACTCGTTGCAGCGTCATCGCATCATTCGTCGTCGTCGTCGTCGTCGTTATCGTCTGCCACCGCCACCGGCTGATGTACAGTTTCGCATCTGGGTATATCGACGTTCGAATGATCCACCGTTGCACAGGTCACAATTGAATAGAATCATCTTTGCGATTGGACGATCATTGCGCAATCGCCACTCGCTGCCAGCTCAGACGGGACGTCCTCATCCTGCTGTTATTTATCGCAGAAGCGGCAATGTCACAATTATCGATGTGAAGAGAGAGAATAATCAGTAAGCTTGTTATCTTGTTTGTTGCTTATCTGGATGCGCATAATAAAATCGTTGGAAATTGTTAGTTTCAACTTTTACTCGTTACTTGTGGAACTTCCTTTTCATTATTTCTATTTCTATTTCTATCAATCGTTACTTAATGTGATTCGTTACTTCATTTACTCGTGACTATTCATTTGCTTTAAAAATTCGCTATTCATTAGTTATTTAAGTAACGAGTACAGCTTATTACACTCGTTACTCTTAAACTATCTGTATTCTAACCTACTTATAATATATATTTGTGCTCTTATTTGTTATAAAGCAGAAAATAACGAGAAGCATATGAAGTACTCGTTAATGTTATAACTGCCTAGTCACTTCTAGTTCATTGTTGAGTAACGTGTGCTTCTAATCATACTCGTTGCTTTTAAGCTATCTGTATTCTAACCTAAAGTTGAAAGTAACGAGAAGCATATGAAGTACTCGTTAATGTTATAACTGATTAGTCACTTCTAGTTCATTGTTGAGTAACGAGTACTGCTTATCATACTCGTTACTTTTAATCTATCTGCATTCTAACCTACTTATAAAATATACTTGTGCTCTTATTTGATATAAAGTTGAAAATAACGAAAAGCATATGAAGTACTCGTTAATATTATAACTGCCTAGTCACTTCTAGTTCATTGTTGAGTAACGAGTGCTTCTAATCATACTCGTTACTTTCATCTACTCGCTCCAATACTGTAATGAATCAAACGCTAATCGTGCTGTCTGTTGTCTAACCTATTTATATCAAATGCTTGTGTTCTAATTTGATTCAATAATGTCGAAACTAATTAGCATGACAAAGTGTTTCAACTATTCGTCAATCACTTGACAGCAGCGTCAGCAGCGATTACAACAAATTGTTGCACAACGGACTGCTCGCTTTGAGTCTTTTCGTCTCGTCGCAAGTCTTTCAATATGGTTTAATCGAGTTAATTAGTTGCCACATGATGCTAAGTAGCTCAAATCAAACGAGCAGCCATAACTTGTGCTTCATGTGGCACACACACTCAATATCAATTATTCAATTAGCAAGGCGAGACTATGGGCAGGCGGAGAGAGAGGGGGAGGGGGTGATGTTAGAGCGCGGGGCAAGTAACCATGACAATAAACATAATTTTCATGTACTTAATTTTTAATTCGAAAAGCAGCTTTTTGTGAGTTGCTTAACAAATGTGGCAGCGTTTTATTATCGAGTGGGGGAACAGAGAGAAAGAGAGAGGGGGAGAGAGAGAGAGAGGGAGGCGGAGTAAGTTAGAATGAGTAAGAAGTTCATTTGATGCCATTAAAAGTTAAAAGTTATTGCAAGTAATAACCAATTAAAGTGCAAAAATAAACATCAATTATGTGGCAGCCGTGGCGGAAGAAACCTTCTGAATGGGGCAAACAACTTTTAGCTGGTAACTTTTTGTGGCAAAAGCAGACTACACACACACACACATGCACAAACACACATGCACAGAAGGGCACTCTATAAGTAATATCTATGTGGCAAGCTTGAAATTTATGCACATTGTTGCCGAAACATATGCAGCAGCAATTGCTATGCCACTGACTGTGGCAGTTGCATAAGTAATCAAGCTGCCGAACCCGTGAACCAACCCCCTACCCCAGCCAACTACCCACTGCTATACTGGCAACAAAAAGTGGCAATTTCAAACTGGCCATTTACTGGGCAAGTGGCAAGTAAATGCAAGTAAGTACATGCAAAAGTGTTGCATAAATACAGTTACTGTGCGTGTGTGTAGGTGTGTGTGTGTGTGTGGTTGTGTGTGTGTGGCAGTGCTTCATTGTGGCTTAAGCTGCAACAAGAAAGATGGCAGCATATGAACATGTGTTAGCTGTAAGTGCACTTTGTCTCTGCATGAAAGACAACTTACAGCTTGCCCCAAATCTGTGTGTGTGTGTGTGTGTGCAACATTTTGCATATGTCACACCATTGGGGGCAACTTCAACTAACGGCCATTTAATGCACAGGTATCTAAGAGATACTCTATAGTCTGAGAGATCGCCTTCGAGTGGCTGTTGCAAGTGCTGTGCTCACAAGTGTTTTCTCACTTGCAACTTGTTGTTGTTGCTCCTAATTGTGCAACGCAATGAGTATTGGTTATTCCCTCTTGCCTGCTAGAGGGGGAGGGCATCACACTGCTGCCTTTCTCTGTTCTGCCAAACTTTAGCGCTGTGCTGCATTTGCTGTCCAGCTGATTTTTCATTCAACAAACGACGAACAAACTTTTCCAACAAGTTAAACACTTGCAACGACTTCGAGTGCGAGTGAGATGCACTCTGTGTGTGTGTGTGTGTGTGTGTGTGTGAGTAAGGGACTACACAAATTGCTCAGGTGCACCCTTAAGTTGACTATCAACAGTCGAGCAAGAAGTACATTAAGCATTTGACATTTATTGTTGCATACTTAGTTGATGCCTATGTAAAGTTCGCAAGTTCGCAAGTTGCGCATACGCCAAGTTGGCCCAAGTTCATAACGAGAAACTATCTCTCATTAACAATCATCAGCTAATGCTACAAAGAACTGCATATTTAATTAACTTTAAAGTTCACTTAACGCAAGACAGCGAAACTGAAGGGGGGCAAAGTCAAGCCAGAGTCAACAAAAACTCACAGACTTTGACTGAAAATTGAAAACTGTATCAGTGTTTAAACATAAACGTAAAATATATATACCCTACTGCTGGCGAGTAGAGCGTAGAGTAGTTCCAACTACTTGCTGATTTAATTCTATTTCTATTTATTTAAGATTTTTGAGTTTAGTTTTAGCTACGAGTTGAAATCAGCAACTGAAATATATAAATTATGAAGAGTTGTAGTGTTTTGTTTAAGTAAGGGTAGCTGTAAGTCGGCTTACATCATTTAAAATGTATTTGTACAGCTTACAAGCGTTGGTTTGATGCATTTTCGGTGGAAAATTGCTGCCGATTGAAGTTTAATATAAATATTTTTATCAGCAATCAATCAATTTAAATTGAAGTGAAAAAAATCTAAAAAAAAGTTGACAACAGTTATAAAAAATATGCAATAAAGTTTTTCAAATAAAAGTAATTTATATACAAATTAAAGTTGTTAATGAAATTATTTGGAAATCAATATAATACTTGAAAATAACTTAAAATAAAGTTAAAGTAGTTAAAGTTGTGTAATGAAGCTGAGAACTGTAGAAGTTGAAATTTTGTTAAGCTTAGACTCTTGCTGTGTTAGAAACAATTTAATAAATATTAAATACATTTTAAATGTAATAAATATAGAATTTTCAAGCTTTTCATTTAATTGAAAATAGTAATAATTTTTTAGAATAACAGAAATGTATATAATTAGCAAATGCAAAAGTAAATCTATAAAATATACATTTCATGTAAAAATAATGTAGTTTTCCAGACTTAAAGAACTTGAATAAATGTGTAAACTTGTAAAGTTCAATTTGCAGCATATTTTTAACATGATATTTAAGGCTTTTCCCAGAGTTTTCTAATTTGCTTAATTTGCAGCATTGCAAAGGTAAATTTAAGCATTGAAATTGTTAGCTCAGCAGCTGGGGAAAATGGAGTCAAAAATAAAAAAAAGAAAGGTTGAAGTTCATATGTCAGAGTCAAGACAAAATGAAAATGCAAATGTTTGCAATGTGCGTGTGTGTGTGTGTGGGTGTGTGTGTGTGTGAAGAGGGGGCAATTGCTGACAGGAAAGTGCAGAAGCAGAAAAATCTGAAAAAAAAAACGAATGGCAAATAGAGCGCGTGGCTGTTTGGACATGTGTGCGTGTGTGCGTGTGTGTGTGGTGTGTGTGTGTGGGTGTGATGACATGTCCTGGACACATCCTGGACGTCGCATCCTGATAGCCTGACGTGTTCAGGTGTCAGCATAATTGACATCAAACTGTCACTGCTTGCGGTTAATTAGTTGCAGCAACAGCAAAAGCAGCAGCAGCAGCAGCAGCTGTTGATGCGGCAGAAAGAGGCACAGATTGCAGGTGCAAGAAGCGAAAGTGGCATGTTAACTGTGTGTGTGTATGTGTGTTACTTGCCCCCAAAATGTGTAGCACTGCTCAATGCTTCACAATGGCAACCAAAAATTCAATTAATTTGTGAATCAACGCAAAAAATTGAATTGCGTTCGGCGTTGACGTTGCCACTTGTGTGTGACTCTTTAGTTTGCCTGCTGCCTCTCTCTCTCTCTCTGTCTTTCGCTCTCTCTCTCTCTCTCTTTCGCTCTCGCTGTGCTATTGCCTCGCTGGCCTGCTCAACCGCTGGAGCTGCATAATTGCCAGTGACATGGCCGCACTTGTACTTGGGGTTTTGTGCAACGTTTGGAGTTGAAGAGCTGAAGAGCTGAAGAGCGTGCCGACGCCATCTTTGACGGCTTCTTAATTAAAAGACTGTCAATCTGTGTGTATGCATTGCCGGGCACAACAACAACAATCCGATAAACAACAACAACAACAACAGACAGAAGGCAGCCAACATCAGGCAACGAGCCTGTCATAGCCCTGCTGCCAACTTGCACCAGCATCCGGGAGTGCTATTGTTAGCACCAAGTCATGCGCGTGGCAAGCAAAAATGGTTAAAAAACACACAGAGGCACACACACACACACACACACACACACACACACACACTCAGACGTTGGCAGCAACGGCAGATGTGTTGCAATGCAATTGCACTTCACTTATAAGCAGGAAAAAGCTGAGAGAAAACCGGGAAGCACAGCATCAAAATGCCACAACACACGGTCAGCTCGACGGCAACATATCCTGTAAAAAGTGGTCAACAGTTTGTCAACTGGTAAACGCTCAGAAATAGCTTAAACCTAGTAAAAGCAAAAAATAAAGTGAGTACGACTCAAATATACCCTGTAAAACGTGTCAAACAATGAGCAATGTGTTCACTGTTTAAAATCGTATTAAAATGCAAAAGAAGCAGTGTTAGAATACACCAATTAAAGCAATTAAGACTAAAATATACCCTGTAAAATGTGGCAAATTGTAGAAAAATGCACAAATTAAAGCAACATTCTTCTAGAATATTAAATGCAATTTATATTTTAAATATAAAACGCATGTATACCCTATAAAAAAGCGTAGTTGAATGTGCTTACAGCACAGCCAAATTTGATTTCGTCCAGCATACCCCATTTAATGCGCTGTTTGTGTTGTAGGGCATGAAAATGTTGGAAAAAATGACTTATAAAACATGTGCAGCATGTGGCAAGGTGGTAGGGGCAAGAGGCAAGGCGATACACACACACACACACACTCACACACACACATAATACAAGTGCCGCTCATTGACAGCACGCTGACGTGATGCATTTACCCCTCTCTCTCTCTCTCGCTCACACTCTCCCTCTCCTTACCTCACTCAGTCACTCTCTCTCTCTCTCTCTCTCTCACTTGATCTGCGAAAGCAACTCTGTCTCCGTGGCTGCTGCATGCTTTTAGGCGCTATATGTGGCTGCCTTCCCGGCCTGACTGCAACGTCAACTTCAACTTCAACTTCAACGTGCCACAAATATCAATACAAGCGGCTGTGGCAGCATCCGAAACTGAAGTTGCTGCCACAGCATCCGTCTGAGCTGCCTGTGCGTCTGCGTCTTGAACACGTTTCGCACGTATCTCAAGTGCTGTAGTTTTCTTTCCTCCTCCTCCTCCTGCTCCTTTCCTCCTTGCTGCTTTCCTCCTTGCTCCCTTCGCACTCGTTCCCCTCGCACTCTTTCCCTTTCAACGAACTGCGAGCTGTCGTCAGCAACTTTGTTCTTTTGCATGATTTACCGCACGGATACTCGTATATTTGTCGCTTTCAACGTAATTTGCATATTATTTACAACGGGCAAACTTTTAAAGCATATTTCACACCTGCTGGCCAAACACACACACACACACACACACACACACACCACAAACACACGGGCAGGCTGAGAAACCTTTTAACGCCCCGCTGATGATGACTAGCGGCAACTTGCCTGCTTCTTCGTGTCCAAACAAGGTGTGCGGGTGTGTGTGTCGGTGAGGAGGGGGAGAGGGGGTTAATATTTTTAAAGTTTTTGACATAGTTCGCTCTGCGGTGCCACGCCCACTTAAGCACGCCCCAGCGCGCAAAACAGTTCGAAGTGCAGCGCCCACAACGCTCACAACGGTGGCTAATGAGCTGAATTTTAGTTGCAACAACTTGCAACTTGCAGCTGCTGCACACAGTGCCTCTTCCTCTTCCTCCTCTTCTTCTTCTTCTATTTCTTGTTATTGTTGTTGTTGTTGTTGTTGTTATTGCCGTGTAACGGAAGTCGCCCATGCATTTTTTATCAACTCAGCGGCACTTAAAGTGGGCAGCAAAGCAAATGCAAAAATGCAAAAGAGAAACACACAAAAAAAAAAGAAAAACAAGAAGAGAAAAACGCAAACAGTGTTGGAAAGTGGCGCAAACGGTTGACACCCAAAGGCGGATGGCATTTGAGTTGGAGTGGTCATGTTGCAATGTGCATAATGAGGTAGCAAATAATTAATTCTAATTAATTACATGTCATGGCAGAGTTGAGAGTGGGGCTGGCAAATGGAACGAGCGGAAATGGAACGCAAGTGAAATGAAATAGAAATGAGACAGCGAGCGATAAAGTGATTAATCATTCAAGTGGGAGAATGCGTTTGCGATGGGTGGAACAATGGAAGTGGAACAGCGTTACTGGAGTGAAATAGAATCAATGGAAATGAAACAGTGATTGAACAGAAATTTGCCTAATGGAATATTGATAAGTGGAACGATGGAAAAGGAGGGGGAAATAGTGAAATTGAAACAAGTGAGAGAAATGGTATATTGTGCATATTATATAAGAGAAATCATTAACACTGGAACACTGGAAATGGAACACTGGAATTGCAATAAAATGAGCGCGTTGACTATGAATATTTAAGCAATGTAAATAATTGTATTAACATTAGGGCGTTTCGCAACTGGAACACTGGGAATGGAACACGGGAATTGCAATAAAATGAGCGCGTTGACTATGAATATTTAAGCAATGTAAATAATTGTATTAACATTAGGGCGTTTCGCAACTGGAACACTGGGAATGGAACACGGGAACTGCAATAAATGAGCGCGTTGACTATGAATATTTAAGCAACGTAAATAATTGTAATAACATTAAGACTTTTCGTCAGAGTTGAAAGCATACTTTTAAGCGCTTCATTCATTTCATCATTTGGCCAAAAGCGAAGCGAAAGACAAAGGCAAAGGGAAGAGGGAGAAGGGAGAAGGGAGGGAGTGAAAAGTCAGTGAATATATTAGTTGACTTGAACATTTTTTTTTTGTTTGACTCTGTCATTTCCATATCAATAACAGCGGGGTAGCTAGGGTCCAACTTGAATCCCACCCGTGGGGGGAATTCAGCAGTAAATCGTTAACAGCAGCGGCAGAAGTAGAGCGGCTGAGGATGGGGGTCGTGAGAGGGAGCAGAGGCTGCAGAAGAAGCTCCACTAAAATCGCATTTGGCTTCAGGATTATTTGCTATAATTCATGCTGTCAATGCAAATTGAAATTGTGTCACGCAGTCAAGTCAGGCAACTGTGGCAGCTGAGGCAGATGGGGCATACGACTTGTCCACTGCCCCCCCCCCCCACACTGCTTCCCTCCTGCACATACTCCTTCTGCTCTTTCTCACCACATTTAGGCGACGTTCGCGCGCCAATTTCCATTTCTCGTTAGTTTTATTTTATTTTATTTTATTTTATTTTCATTCCTATTTTTTTATTGTCATTTTTTTTTTTATTATTTTTATTTTATTTTCATTCTTTTTGGCGTCACCGCAATTGTTGCCCAGCGCCCAGAGGAGACACAGGGCAGCAGAGGGAGGCAGCGAGTGAGACAGAGAGAGAGAGAGAGAGAGAGAGAGTGTGTGTGGAGTGAAGAGAGCAGCGACACTGGCAAAATCTCAAAACACAAATGGATTTTTAAATTACCCTCGTGGCAGTCCACAAAAAAGAAGCGTAGAACCTGAAGGAGGAGAAGCAGAAGAAGCAGCAGAAGAAGGGGGAGGAGTAGCAGCAGGAGTAGGTGTAGCTGCTGCTCTTCTTCTTCTTCTTCTTCTGCTGCTTTGGCGTAAGGTGCATTGAATTATCTGTCGACATACAGACGCAAGTGGCAAGCTGCAAGTTGCCAAGTTCCCGTTCGTTTAATTCGAGTGTGCCTCGATGGCAAGCAAGTACAACTATTTATGTATATCCTGCGTATCCTTTGCACATTTTTGCATAGAAAGCAGAAGTGTTTGCCTTGCAGCCTCAAAGTTATGTGTCTTCGCCTGGCCATTCAGCTGCACTCAATCCTCAAGCTCTTCCCTCCCCTCGCTCTCTGTCTGTCTATCTCCTTCTCTGCTCGCTTCTCTCTGCTTCTTTGTGGCACTGTGTCGTCGCCACATGGAATTTATTTCGCTTGCCGCCGCCGATTGCATAAACCAAATGCACTGACAACCAATTGGACCAGAACTTGGCACTATCGATGCCTTAACGCCAATGACACCAGCTGAAAGTGGCGCTTAAGCAAAGGAAAACTGTTAAGGTATGAGAAATTGTTTAGAGAGCTTACAGACAGGCTTAGTTTGTTGAGCTTTAATCAACTTTTGCTGGCTTACAGTAGCTTAGAAAGCTCGCATGCAGCTTTTGTCAACTTTTTAAAGCTCGTTCTTAGTTTGCTAAAGCTTTGTCAGCTTACTTATTGCACTCAGTCGCTTTTAAAGCTCACTTGCAGCTTTCAGGCACTTTGCAAGCTCTCTGCCAGCCACTTTTAGCGCTTTTGCACGTTTATTTAAGCTCACTTGGGCTTTTAAAGTTTGCTCATAGCTTTTAAGTGCTTTCAAAAGTTCAGCCACATTTCAAACGCCCACGCATTTTCCTCAACTTGACTTTTCTTAGTTAAGATTAATCGCTTAATTAAGACTTATTGGGCAACTTTGTATTGCCAGTAAAGTGCAGCTATAAAATTGAGAACAAGAAGGGAGGCAAGGAGCTTCTAGGCGGTCAATTTGATGTATTTGTTTAATGGCAACGCTAAGTAATTGGAAAGCGTTGACAATTGATAAGTGGGACAACTGATAAGGGGAAGGACGAGGTGCACTACAAGAATTTATTACCACAAGCAGGTAGAAGGTAAAGGCTGGAGGGGGGTGGGTGGGCGAAAAAGGCTAAAACACAAGTAGCTGTTAAATTATTCCAAATCAATGAGTTGGAAGCCAAAACTGAATGCAATTAATCAAACGTAAGAGGCCAATGTCAACTGCAAGCACACACAACAAGCACACACACACACACACACACTTCAACGATAACAAATAGATAAACCGCAAAGACAACAACGCAGGCAACTGTTACCTACATCCCACTTCCCTTCCCCTCTTTAGCCTTGCTTGTTGGCCAAACACTTTCTTGACCCCGCACAACTACAAAAGTCATCTATAAATTTAACACACGTGAGATTATAGGTACGTGAGTGTGTATATATGTGTTTGTGTGTGTGTGTGTGTGTGTGTGTTTGTGTGTGTTCCTTCGATCCTTTAGGCCATGTCTACGTGTTTACAGTAACACATGCAATTTGTTGGCCCTGTTTGCAGCCAAAATGTTGTATTTCTGGTTAGCAGACAGCTGGCAATGATTCTCTCTCTCTATGTGTATATATGTGTGCGTGTGCGTGTGTGTGCGCGCGCGTGTGTGTAAAGTCATTGAGCTAGTTTGCATGCCCAACTAGTTGAAACTAAAATAGCATTAGTTAATTTGTATAATTAGCCAAAGTGAAATTTAATCACACATCAATTTTCCTATTGCGGGTTGACAGATGAGCCTCAAATCGCATCAATATGTTGCCTAAAGTTATTGCGGCTAACTGTAATCAACATGAGTGTATTTAAATTCAATAATTGATCAATTCTTACTCGTTTGTTGCTTAAAATTAATTGAAATTCAATTATTTTATCTTAAGACATTAACAATTCCTTGCTTAGCAATAATGTTGCCAGCAACAATGTTGCGCAACAGGCACAAAGCCGCTGAAGCTACACTTTGGCCAGCGTGAGTACATTAGCTGTACAGTAACTAGAAAATTCGTAATTGTAAAGAGAAATTAAGAGTTGTTTTTTACACACATTTTGCTATATACATTTATTTATTATTTTGTATAATTACTTTTGCTGATCAAGAAGAGCTATACAGTTGTCAGAGCCTTGGGAGCTGAGCGAGCGTTGCTTAAGAGTATTTTTCCTTCGTTACAGCAGTTGCCTACGTTGGTTACGTTTTCACCACACGCCATATTCACCACACTCCACTGCTGCTGTTGTCTTCAGCTGCTGCTACGCTACGTTATGTTAGTTTACGTTGTGACTTCGAGCCGTTCGGACGTGTGAGCGCATTGCCTAAGCGCATTTTGTCAACTGCATACGGTACGCGTGCGCGCGCTCTTAGCAAAATCAAAAGCAAATACCAAATGCAAATGCAAAGCAAATACAACAAAAACAAGCGCAGCGGTAGCGGTAGCAAGAGCAACAACAACTAGCAGCACTTCTTGTACAGTGGCAGGCAAAAAAACACAAAAAAATAAAAGAGCAGCGAAGTCGCCGACAAATTACCGGTTTCGTTGTTTGCTGCGCTGTGTGAATTTTAGCGCGCGTCTGCGTCGCGTCGCAGTCTGCAAATAATTGCACGTTTCTGTCTTTGTCTTTGCATTTGCCTTTGCTTACGTGCTTGTTGTTGTTGTTGGCGTTGCGAACGTTAAAAATCAAGTTGGAAAAGTGCGTTGGCTTTTCGACTTTTCAAAAAGATGTATTGGAAAATTGATAATAAATATATACACATATACATAGATATGCAGACAGCTCGCTGCGCATAAATAGTAAATATTTGTTGTGTGGAAAATTTACACAGAAATTAAGTGGAAAGTGAAAAAAAAGTATTAAATATTTTAAGCAAAGATAAATATTAAATATTAATAAAAATCTATGTGCCGTGTTCGCAGCAATTTAAATGCCATAAAATCAAATATATAAAAAGCATAAATATATAAAAAAAGGAAAATAAATAAAAGAAAAATGCTTGCATTTTCTATTGTTTTTATGGCAGCAGCATACCGTTATTGTATTTCATGTTGTTGTTGCTGATCTCTAAAGCGGATTATTCGCAGCGGCGTGTTAAAATATCAACAAAAGCAAACAAAAGCTCGTAAGTTTCCACCATTAACCTGTCTGTGCACGTTGCTGCTTGTCTCTGCTTGTATGCATGTGTGGATGTGTGTTGTGTGTGTGTGTTTGTGGTGTGTGGGCGCCATGTTGTTGCAACAAAATGGCACATGACATGTGCTCTATGTGCTCTACAATTTTTGATTCACAATTTTTGTGTGGAATTTCGTTGCGTCGCACAATTTCAGCAGAATTTCCCTCGATTTGTGGCCTTTGTTTGCTATACCGCATATTGTATGTGGAGCATAACAGGAAATTTTGGACAGTTTTATTGGGCATTCAATAGAGAATTTGAGAATTGCAACAGTTTTAGATGACAGCTGAAATCGTGGCTTATAAGGGAAACCAGTTAAGCGGCGGCAGACGTTATCAACCACATCCTTTTTCAGCTGTTTGTCAGGCTACAATTCTGCTCATGTTGTAGTACATGTCTTTTTCAGCAGTTTGTAAGTATAAATATCAGTGAAAGTGTTAAATATAAGAAGAGACCTTGCTTGCTCAGCAGTTCTTTTAAATATTTAAGGTAATAGTTCCTCAACTGACTTTTCAGCTGTTTTTCAGGCTACATTTCAGCAGCTTGTAATTGTAAATATTAGTTAGAAGACCTTTAAATTACTTTCTCAGCAGTTTGTAGTGCTAAGTATGTGATCAAATCTTTGTTTCTATCAGTTCTATCTTATAGAAAGAGATATAAGTTAGATGAGTCACTAATTCCAACACAATTTAAGCAACTAATCGTTTTTACTGGGTAGCATAAATATGTAAATCTAAATTAAGAAACAAAAGAACATAAATTTGTATACTCAAAACAATCTTTGATCAAATTGCAACAGTTTTTATAGCATTAGCGTCTTTCTACAAAGCCAACCCAATTTAAGAGTTGGATCTAAACACTTGGTCTAGATTTAGCGGCTACAGCTAACTGTTGCTTCTATGGCTTCGAGAGGCTCTAATTAAATTTGACAACTAATCCTAAAACACATAAAAAAGCTTAAGCCAAAAGACGTTGCTCTCCACAGCGGCCAATTAGACGTGGCCTAAGCTAAAGAAACATTTAAGATGGAAAGAAATAATGAGAGAGAGAGAGAGGAAGTGTGTGTGAGTGTGTGTGTGAGAGAGAGAGAGAGAGAGAGAGAGAGAGAGAGGAACAAATTAACAACAACTGAGAATTGTATCTTTTGTGGTTGTATTTACACTTTGGGCTGGCTAAAGTTCAGTTAGCCAGGTTCAAAGCGAAGGCAAACAGACAAACTTGAATACGAAATGAGACAACAAAGAAGGCAACACAATAAAAGTCACATTAAAACGTGTAGAAAACAACAACACAACGTGTGTGTGTGTGAGAGTGTAAAGAGGAAAGACAAAGCAAAATAAATCCAATGTATCCCTAACTTTACAAAGATACAAATGTATCTGAGAGCTAGCGTAGTTGAATTGTTGTTTTGTTTATTATTTGTTGTAGTTGTTCGTTGTTGTCTTTTGGCTGCGTTTAGTGGCAAATGCTGAGCGCATTTACGCCATTTACACGCAATCTGCATAAATAATTCAGCGCTACTCTTGTATCTTGTATCTGTGCATCTGTCAGATACATTATTCACCGAACGATTTTGGGGCCAACAGCGTGCAATTCATTTTGGCAACAAGATGTTGCTTTTGCTCATTTTTATCTGCTCTTTTTTTTTGTATTTTTGTTTTGGCCACATGCAATCATAAAACATAATTGCTTTAAGCTGAAAAATACATTTACAACTCTTCTGCTTCCTCTGCTGCTGCTGTGCTGCTGCTGCTGTTGCTGCTGCTGCTGTTGCTACTGCTGCTGTTGCTTCTTCTTCTTCTTCTTCTTCACATGCTTCTGCTTCTTCTTTATCTGCTTCTTCTTCAGGCTGTTATATTTCTTTTTTCTAGTTGGAATGTCGCGCCAATCAGAAGGCAAGTCCAGTTTCTGGCCTGTGAGAGAGTCTCTGACTGGAGTTGTTGCGGCTTTGGAGTTTTTGTGGCAAGTTGTTGTTGTTGTTGTTGCAAGTAGCAGCAAATTTGTTGTAAAACGGGTTTTTGTTTCTTTTGTAGCTTCCCTAATGCTGTTTGCTACTTGTTGTGGCCTGCTCCCTCTCTCTCTCTCGCTCTCTGTGTCTTTTTCTCTCGCTCTCTCGCTCTCTCTCATTCCCTCTCTCTAGTTTGTTGCCTCTTGCCACAACTTGTTGGCCTGGAGCAACCTTTTAATGCCACACTGTGCGTAGTTGGCCACCAAAATGAGTTGCTGCTGCTGCTGCTGAAGTTGCAGCTGTCGCCTTAGCAACTTACCATTTTACCAACTTACCATCCTGGCCAGAACCTGCCCCTGCAACAGCCAGCAGCGGCCTGCACTCTATGTGATGTGGCAAATATTTATTGTAAATTGCAGCGGCAACCTGTCGCCCAAGCCGGTTTTAACCTGGACTCTTTTGTACTTTTTGGCAGACAAACTTTAAGATTTTCTAGCAGCGTGTGGAAGGTTTTCTGTGATTGTTATACCCTGTAAAAGTGTATATGATTGAAACTATGTTCAGAGACATCTTGCTTAGCAGTTGCTACAACTTGCTATAGATTAATGACTGCATTTTCCAAGACTATTACAGTGTATGCTTGTTAAGTCACTTTTTGCTCTTTCTTAAGTATTTTCTTAACTTGTCTTAACTTGTCTCTGAAGATGCATTATGCTAGCAGTTACCACAACTTCCTTAAGTGAACTTTGTTAGCTGTTCGACTGCCGATTACAGGGTATTCTTGTAAATTTGCCAACGCTGGTTAGTGCTGCTCTTACTTTAAGCACTTTTCTACATTTTCCGGTTTGTCAGCTTGCTGTCAAAATGTTGTTTGAGTTGCAGCTTAAATATATTCCTGAACAGCGTTGCCAGATGACTTGCCACATTGTGTGGCACGAAATGGCAACTCATTTCGCCCAGTTCGAGGCCTAACTAACCTCAGTCAAGAAAAACGCAAGCCGGCCGGTTTTTCTTTTTCTTTTCTGTCTGTATTTTAATAACTTGTTTTTGTGCTCACACACACACAACACACACATTCAATACACGCACAATCAACTGCTCATTAATTAACATTAAAATGCGACAAAGCTTGCATTGTTGTTGTTATCGTTGTCGTTGTTGTCGTTGTTGTTGTTGTTATCGTTGTCGTCGTCTTTGATTAGTTTCGTTGCGTGCCAAACACGCGCTGATTTATGCATAGCTCTGCGCCCATAATATCAGCCAAGTTCTTTGTTAAGTTAAATTTATTAAATTATATAGATACAAGCTAACAGATACATTTGTTTAAGCCGGTTAACCATTGTTCTCTCTATTCTATTTACACAGCTGTCCACCATTGAGCCAAGTTTCCCATGGAGGTCTCTGCAAATGGTAAGGCGATATCTATATTTATATACCTATATATATACCTATATATATATATATATCTATACATCTATCTGTACAATTCAGTTTGATATTTACACGGCCCACATCGTTGTCAATTGACCAAAGCAAACACTTCGGCTGCTTTGGCTTTTACACACAAGTATCTATGAGATACACGTCGTAATTTGTGTGGGCTGCTGTTGAATGTCTTTCATAACATGCGACTCGAAGCCAACTCGAAACCGGTTCTCATTTTGGGCCAAACTTCAAATTGTTATGTTAGAATGAAAGCTTAATTGATGCATACAACTTATACACTCAGTCTTTGATTTGTTTTCCTACGTTTTTTTTTATATATTTTTTTTATATTTTTCTTTCGTTTTTTGTGGCAGCAGCTCAGCAGCTCGAGTCACAGCTGGATTCGTTATGTCATGCGGCGACTAGCATATGATTGATGAACTTCTCTCTTTGCTCCTCTCTGTCCCTCTCTGCCCTTCTCTCCCTCTCTCTCTCTTGCTAGTGAATTTCCCATTTGTTTAACATTTTTTGTACTACAGAAATTTGAGATTGCCTTCAATTTGTAGTTTAGCATCAAATTTCGATTTGTTTTCGTTGTCATTTCGCTGGCTGAGGCAACAGGTGCGTGTGCCTCAAGCTGGCTTAACTAATGGCTAAAACGGCTATTAGTTAACTGCTTTAGTTGGCTAGTTAGTTCACAGAACTTCAATTGTTGGTTTTTGTCTAGTAAAACAATTGTTATATATGTGTAACTTTAGTTGTAAAATTTTCCGCACTTGTTTGTCTGATTTTATACTCATACTTAAATTGGTAAATAAGTTGTATATTATATATGAATCAGCTGTAGATATCTCTTGTACGTCTTATTCACTTTTGAGGCATTTAAGGTGAGAGATCAATTGAAGTCTTCATTTCATAGCATATATTTATTAAAATTTCAAATAATAATAATTACATTTAATATTTAATCTATGAAGTTGCTGTTTCTATAAATCAATGTATTCCATGTTTACTTTTTTGGTCATTTAGTCAAAGTATTCCATGCTCACTTTATAGATATATATCTTTAGTTAAAGCTTGAGTTAGTTAAGATAATCCGATTGTTGTATGTTCATCAACTAAATTAAATAGCTTGGCTTTCCTGGTCCTCCCTGGTCACTTTAATTGCCTTTGACAGATGTAAGAGGTAAATTACATTAAACTATAAATAAGAAGACGCAGTGAATACAAATTTATAATAGTAAATTGTTCAGTTTAAGACTGTTTCACTCTCATCACTTTCTGTGCCATTTTGAATCTGTTCTATAGTACCTGGCTATGCAGTTTCACATGATTTATTATATAAAATGATAAACATAAACAATTCTTTATATAAATAAACTAATGATCAATCAATCAATCACTTGAGCTGCATGATTTAAGATTTCAATGTTATCAAGTTGAATTGCTGCGCTAATTGAAAGATGCGCGGCAATCAAGAGAACATTTTGGAAAATAAATGCGAGTTATTGGTATGCAGTTAGCGTATGCCGTGCTAATAACTGTAGTATCTGTGCAAACTGCCACTGCAACTGCAGCTGCAACGAACGTGTGCGGCATGTGGCAGCAACGAACTGCTGCATGTCCGTGTCCAACACTAAATTGGTTAATTGCCGAGCACTTTGGGATCTGTTGGAATGCTGCGCTAATTTAACACCTGAATCAGTAAATGTATCTGTATCTGTATCTGTATCTGCATGTGCATATCTATTGCTATTTCAATTTCTATTCCAATCTATATCACACACATGCTTTTTGGCTTTTAGATTTTACCTTTAACTGGGTCACAGTTCAGTTTTCATTTGCCTCGTTTTCTTTTTGGTTTCCTTCCATTTTTTGCTGCTCTGGTTCCGAAACAAAATTTATAGAGCTGTCAGTGCCTGGACAGGATGTGGCATTGGGTCTGGGCGTGTGGCGAGAACTGTGTCAGCAGTCAAGTGCTAACAATTTTAATACAATATAGATATATAGATAAAACTATCGCTGATGCTGCTGCCGATGCTGTTGCTTTTGTTGTAGTTTAAGCTGCTCATTAATGTTAATTCAATTAGGCTTGTCAGCCTGTGGCACTTTGGCTAATGAGGCAGTCAACCAGTCAACCAGTCAACCAGTCAACCGCTCAGGCATTCAGGCGGTCAGGCAGTCAGGCGGCCCAGTGATTCGATTGCCGCTGCAACACAATTTGTTTCAATTGCATTAATTAGGCGCAACGTATGTGTGGCAGCTAGATGTGGCAAGCAGCAAGCTTGCAATTTGCATATGTGCATTTTTATGTTTATTTTCACAACAACAACATTTGAAATATGTTCTTTAATTTATGATTAAGTTACAGAGAACTTTACATATTAAATAATTGAATAAAACAAATAAATGCGGTTGCCCGCTATATCCTGTAATTGTGCAAGTGCTTGGAAAGGGTAACATGTAAGTTGTGTAAGCTGATTTATTACTTTTTTTAAACTTATTTTAATTGAATCATAATTATAATTCTAAGAGAAATTGTAGTTTGTGAATGTTAAATGTAAGTAAATAAGTTACAGCATATCTTGTAGTTGATCAGCATTGCAACTTGTTTAATTTCATGGCTGCAACACTAGCAACACTTGCCACACTTGCCAGACTTGCAACAGATTGCATAATTGAACATATGCAGCAAGCTCTGCTCGCATTCATTTGATTAAAACAATAATACAAATGCCAAGACAAAGAAAGCAACAGAGAAAGAAAGAAAGAAAGAGCGAGAGAGTATGTGTGTGTGTGAAAGAGAGAGAGAGAGAGAGAGCAGCAGCAGCAGCAATTATGCTTAATTAATGTATAAATTTAATAATTAAAGTGCACAGCTTGTTGTTATTTATTGGCCTAATGAAGTTGACCGCCTCAATGCCCCAAGCAATTTTCTTACTTTTTAAATAACTCAATCGAGGCGCACTGCCACGCCCACTGCCAAAGCAGTCTGTGCTTGTCGTCTTATCAGCTGTGATGGGCGTCAAGTTGCGCTACTGCTGCTGCTTATCAAAATGTCAAATGTTGACGTCTCGTGCTTGCAGCTCGCTCCAAAGTAGTTTTGCCATGTTGCAACCCCTCCCCACACCTTTAATGGCAACTTCAACCCCCTTTCGCACTCGTTCAACTACACAACTAATTTATCACAATTTGCATGTCAGTCACGCTGCTTTTGTATATGAATTGCATGCAATTTATCAGCCAGACTATGCTATGCTATGCTATGCTTATCAGTTGACCCAATTCTTATCAAGAGTTGCGGCTTTTTCTTGTTTCTTTTTCTGCTGCGCTCAAAAGTATGCTACGATTTTTGCTTGACTTCCATTTGATGCGCACGAATTTGTATTCGTATTCTATGGATTCTTTTGTTATTCTAGGCTCGCTGTAAGCCTCTACCTCGCTTTGCTCTCTACCCCTCTGCCCCATCCTCGCTTACTGTTGCCATTCGCTCTGCTGTTGTTGCTGCCTCCATTGTCATTATCATAATGATGCCGATTGTTTGGCTGTCAGTCAGTGTTATCAAATGGTATGCACATCAAAGCTAAGGTGTGACTTATATACACACACACACACACGTACACCCATACACACTTGTTTACATAGATTTCGCATTAATACTGGCTAGGAAATGCTAACGCAAGGGTTTCAGTTACAACAGCAACAGGAATATCAAGAGCTATAAAAGTCTCTGTTCGCTTTATTGCCAAACTATTTGTATGCAGACAACAACAGTGGCAGGAGGGGATGGAGATTGCAGAGAATCGCTGTAACTTGGCTGCTCATGTTACTTGGCCATTTATATGTCTGCGTGTGTGTGTGTGTGTGTGGGTGTGGTGTAACTTTGTCTTTGCTTTGGGCGCTGTGCTTACCATTGTCTTATAAAGCACGCTGTCTTTGAACTTGTGTACATGAGTGTGTGGGTGTGTGTGTGCGCGTGTGGGTTGTATATATATATATATATATATATATATATATATATATGTGTGTGTGTGTGTATGTGTATTGTGCAAAATAGTTTCATATTGCAATTTATTTTTATTAGATAACAACGCGCGTTGTCTTTTTATGTGCATTCCCCAAAATGTTTGCCGGCTGTTTTCCTGCTGTCTTATGTTTGTATACATAAATAGAATATATATGTATATACATATAGATAGATGGCATAAGGAAATGTCAAACCAACAATATCAAGTCTGTTTTATTATAAATTCATTTGAGTTGATAAAGCCATAGATCCACAAAGATGATGAACAAACTCAGCTCAACTCAACTCAACGTTTCCCTTGAAAGTGGAATTAAATTTAAATGATATTTGACGAGCGCACAATGTGGCTGGGAAAAATCAACAAAAAAAAAGAGAGATGCCGAACCTAAGAATCAACACTCCAACCACCAGCAGCAGCAGCAATCGCACCACCAACAGCACCACCTTCAGTTCAACCACCAACCAGAGCCTCCTACTCAATCGAAATCCGCAGGCAGACAACGCCGTGTCGCAGCCAAATGTAAGGTCGTCGTGTGCAAACAAGCAGCGCTGTCAGCACTGCGCTAAAATGCGACGCAGAGATACCCTGTAAATAGTAAAGAAGAATGTTAATTAAAGAGATGGCAATAATATCTATAAAAGTTTGCTAATTACTTCACTTACAGTTTGCTAGACAACTTCAAGTTCAGCATACCCTGTCTGTCATGCTGTCTACTGTGCAGGGTATAAGAAGCGACATCAGCAATGGCGCTGGGTAGCATAGCTAAGCATAAATAAGTTGTTAAGCCGTCAGAGAACGTGCTTTTCACGCAGTTGGCAACGCCGACGATGCTTCAGTCTGTGTGTATATGTAAGTGTGTCTGTATGTGTGTGTGTGTGTGTGTGTGTGTGTGTGTGCGCGTATTGTGGCTGCTATCAATGCGGAAGTTCAGGCTGTTGCAATATTTTCAATTTAAGTAAATTGAATTTTCAGTGACAGTGTTGTAAAACCTACCATTGTTGCCAACTACATGAAGACACACACACACACACACTCACAAACACACACACACCCACACAAACACAGACTGTTTATAGCTTTCATGCGATTAGCTAAAGTTAAACTCGTTGATAAACTTTTCTCATGTAGTTCACATCACATTTTATTGTCTGTTTCTGTTTGCTGCGATAAAGAAGCCTTGCGGCATGCGGCATGTGGCATGTGGCAAGCGACTGACAGCAGTTTGTCCTTTATTTATTGCCATTAACAATTATGAGCGATTTACTGGAACATTTTGTGGCCTGCGCCAACAAAATAGATGCGATTTGTCAGGCTTAAAATTGATAATGATTTTTGATAGGCAGATTAAGATCGAATCGGTTGGGGAGGGGTACGAAAGGTACTGTCAAGGGATTAGACTTGGCAAACGTTTGATGAGATTTCGGCTATAAACAGACAAACAACACGATAGTCGAGTTAGCTCGACTTGCAGTTACCCTAAAGAGTCTTGAAAGTGGAAGAATGAAAGTACAAGTACTTACACAGCTCGCTGAGTTAAAGACTCTTTAGATGATTCGAGTGTTGAATGGGAATACCTGCTGCTAACAGTTGCATACTTAAGGGTATAACGCTCTGCTTGAAACAGAGAAACAGACAAACAGCAAGCCGAAAGAGCTTACTCGACTAGTAGTTACCCTAAAGTGACTTGAAAGTGGAAGAATGAATGTACAAATACTTGAATAGCCTCTTTAGCTGATTCGAGTGTTGGATGAGCATACCTGCTTCAAAGAGATGCATACTTAAGGGTATGACAATAAGCTAGCAACAGACAAACAGTAAGCTAATAGATCTTGCTCGACTAAGAGTTACCCTAAAGAGACTTCATAGTACAAGTTTGTGTTTCGTTTTCCTACTTTACTAAGTTGAGAACTCATCAGCTGCTTAGACTGCTGTATATACCTGCCTCTGTCTAATGTATACAGGGTATGCAGACAGTCTTTTTTGACAGTTTTATGCTGAAACTTATAATTTAACAGATTACTTTCAAATTGTAGTGTCTCTCAACTCCTTTGTCGCAACTTTTGCCCTTTCATTTGACGTAGTCGTAGTTTCTGCCAACTTGGCATCCTTTTAATGACAATCTCCTGACAATTGTCAGCTCCATTTCATTTATTTTTCTACTTTGAGTTTGTTTTTTCTTTTTTTTTTGGCTTTTTTTGTGTGTTTTTTGTTAACTTATATCTCGTGTCAATTGTATTTCCTTTTCAAATGTCCTCTCTGGCAATTATGCTTTCCTTTTTTAGCAAACAATTTCCTCTGCCGCTTTTCATGTAAATTTTGCTGAAAATGCTGGAATTGCTGAAAAAGCTCATTGCAGTCAAATGCAGGCGACAGCCAACTGACCATGGCAAACAACAAACCGCACAAGGATATGGCCATAAAGAAGCCTTTCAATTGCAATGGCGCCACTTGGACTAGACATAATCAGACGAACTAGACGCTCTCAAATAATTAGAACCCAGTTGAACTATGCCACAAATATGTGTTTTGCGTGACAGAGCAATGGTCCTAACAGTTGTCCCATCAAATTATATGCTTGCTGCTGTTAGAAGTGGCTCGTGAATGCCTTTAATTTTATAATTATAGAGTTATTTATATCCTCACTAAATTTCCTATAAATCGGATTACTATATCATATAGCTGCCATAGGAACAATCAGTTGGGCATCGTGGTTTAGTAAGGCGAACTTTGTTATTTCTTGAGGTATCTCAACCAAACTCACAGCATGTCTTGCTTATAATGTTATTTATATCCTCCCTAAATTTCCTATAAATCGGATTACTATATCATATAGCTGCCATAGGAACAATCAGTAGGTTATAGTGGTTTAGTATGGAGAACTTTGCTATTTCTTGAGGTATCTTAAGCAAATTCACAGCATGAGTTACTTATAATGATTTTTATATCCTCACAAAGTTTCCTTAATATCAGATTACTATATCTTATAGCTGCCATAGAAATAATCAAGGTTTTCTATGAAAAACTAACTGATTTCTTATTTTCCATTGAAACATTCTTTCTCGTCTGCAGTTTATAAAGTAAATTACGTCTGCATTCCTTTCTAAGCGCATTTCACAGACTTCAATTAAATATACTTGAAGTGTGTCTCTCTCTGTGTGTGTGTGTGTGTGCGTGAAAATGCCACTGCCTTAGTCATGTCAATGGGTCCAACTGGGTAACCGACGAACTTGTTCAGCCAGAACGGATTGTCTGACCAATCAGCTTGTTCTGGTCAAGTTAAATGAATGAGATTTGCAATTGCTTTGGTCTGAGGCTAATGATTTCAACTACAAATATTGGAGTATTGAGATATTGATTAAATTTCGTACAAATTGAGAGACGTATGCAGTTTTTGGCTCATGTCGCTGCTTGTTGTTGCTACACAGCATAGACGAAGGATTTGCTCTAGGCGGGGGTTGGTGGTTGTTTTTTCCGCTGCAGCCCAATGGGGGTGGTTTTTGCCCAGTTAGGCTGACTCACGTGCTGCCTGCCTGCCTGCCACAGACTGTTGGCTGTTGCCTGCTGCCTCAGCCTGCTGCTTGCTGCCTGCCTCAGCCTGCTGCTTGCCACAAGGCTGCAAGGTTCTGCCGCACTGTTCATTATATTAAACAAGTTTGCGCCATAAACGACGCTACCAGAGGCGCATAGCCAAACGTACAGAGGGACGACGGAGGGACAGAGGTACGGACGGGAAGACTGCTGGCGACAGAAGCCGGCTTGCGTGCAGCAAACACTCACACACACTCACACACACACACATAGACAGAGAGAGAGACACACACACACACACACACATATGCCATGAGGGTTGCTTGGGCATCGGTTTGTTGTCCTGGCTCTTTTGGGCCATAATAAAGTCGAGCGCATGAAACAGAAATGCGACAGGCAACCAGACGTAGACGACTGCATGACTCATGCAAGGTGTGTTTAATGTGCATTTTAAAGGGGGCGTGGCCATTTGGTTTTCACTTGAAGTTTGGATTTTAGCGCCAGTTACACACTGCAGTCTCGGCTGCAGCCTTAAAAAGGCTTTTTGCAGGCACTGCTTGTTGTTACCCTGTAAACGGAAGTGCTGCCAAGCGGGTGTTATGCAAATGCAAGGCTATAAATAACTGAGAAGTATACTAAAGTAAGGCAAATGCCAAATTCATTTCAAGCACAAGTTTCATTTGCATATTAAGTATACGCAGTTTAGTATCTCTAATTAGTATCTCTGACTAAATAGTGTGATAATTGGCTGCATTTTAAAGGGATTAACTATGTACATATATGCTCATATGAGTTGACTCTCTAGCGCTTATTACGAGGTATGTTTCAGTCATTCTCTTGGCGCTTTGTGGGTGCTTTTTTCTGTGCCTCGGCTGCTTGCTCATTCATGTGTTTGTAATGCAGCCTGCCAAGCTGCTTTGCTTGTTGTTTTTGTTTGTGTGTTGTTTGTAGTAATTTGCCGAGTTTCCTTTTAGACACACACACACACACACACACACACACACACACTCACAAGGAAAGAAAGCAAGAGAGCGACAGAAGCAGACAGTCGCCTGTCTGCGCCAAAACACTTGTAGCCCCATTTGCCAATCGTTGTTGTTATTTCATTTGGCATGCGTAGACTGCAAGTAATGCTGTGTGTGTGTGCGATGTGTGTGTGTGTGCGGTGTATGTGTGTGTGTGTGTTATTTTGACTCGCCAAATATTTGCATATCATAAGTAACTTGAACGATCGGAGACAGCAGTCAGCGCTTGCTGTTGATTTACAATCCACACACTTTGCAATTACCATCCACACGCAGTCCACATTGAAGCCACAGACCGGAAAACAGCTGGACAGCATTGTCCTTGTGCCACACGCTGATTGCATTTGCGTTTCTTGTTGATCTCGCTGCCGGGGGAAGAAGAAAAACCAACACGGGGGAAAAACAACCCCCCTCAAATGAACGGTGGTTGATGCGACCCTGACAAAAATCAATATGAGGCATGCGGCATGCGGCAGAGCGGCAAGCGGCATGTAGCATGATGTGGCAAGCGGCAAGAGCGTTTCCTACATTTTTCGGGTGGCAAATGCCGGCAAATACGTGATGTTGTTGTTGTTGACGCGCTTATGTTGCGCTAAACATGCACAAACAGAGAGAGACAGAGAGAGAGAGAGAGACAGAGAGAGAGTGAGAGAGCGAGAGAAGTTTGTGTTGGGTCTTGCTTGCCGCAAGAGTTGCATTTAAATTCTATTATAAAATAGGCAAAAAAGGGTGCCGCATCAGGCTTGGCTCGCGAGGGTGTGCAGCTGTGTGTAGGTCTGTGTGTGTGTGTGTGTAACTGTGTCTGTCTGTGTGCTTGTCCTTTGACAAACTGCATCAAAGCACTCGTGCCACAAGCAAATGTTTACGTTGTGTGCTTGGCTTTGCCGCTTTAACTCTAATTTTTTATTGCTTTCGCTTTTTGTTTTTCGTTTTTCTTTTTTTTTTTGGAACTTTGCCCCCAAAAGACTGAAAAGCAAATGATTCATGCTGCCATGAAACGAATGCTAATAAATAAAAATGAACTGTGACATTTTCTTTGCGATAGCCAACCGACTACAACCCCTATTCCAATCCCAACTCCATTCCAATAAGAAATTGTTTGCGTGCTAATGAAAAAATAATCAGCAGCTCATTTCCTATGTATTGTGATTGTGTGCTAAAATGCGCTTAGCACTGACTGTAGACAGTGTCTAAAAGGGGCCACCATGGGGGGCCTTGGGGGACTGGGGGCGGTGGTATTTTAATGATGATTCTATCTGGGGATGATTCATCATTTTGCCCGCCTTTTGCTGTCCGTCATTTGTCAGAGTTTCCGCACACTTTCGCTGATTGGATCTGTGATAATTTGACTGAATTGGCGTTTTACAAGTGTTCTATAGAACTGATAAGCATAGGAAAAGAAACAAAACAAACAAATAAACAGTGGAAATTAAATAAAAATAAAATATATAATATTTATAACTTTGTGCGGAGCAAGTTCGAGCAATAATGCAATTCGGAATGTTTTCTGCTTTGCTAAGCCGCAAAGTTTAACTGAAACTCTTTGGCACACACACAACGACAACGACAACAACAACAACAACAACAACAACAACAGCAACAAGAACAACATACATGACTACCCTTAAACCTGCCTTCCCCCTCCTTTGCACCCCACTCGCCATTCACTACTGCTGCTTAGACAGCCATGCAGAATTTATGGTATTGAAACACGCAAAAGTTCAGTGGAAGTCAAATCGAGAACTTGGGCGCATTCAAAGAGTGCTAAACTCACACTCACACACACATATGTATACATGTGTGTGCGTGTACGCCATTTTGCAAAAAGCTTCGAGCCCAAAACCCCCCTGAGGGTCACACAAAGCTACGTACTTAGCTTTAGCCTTAGCCAGTAGCTAGAAGCAGCCCTAGGTTCAAACTCTCAAGTTATCGTCTACCTCTGCACTTCTCCTACCTACCACTGAGTGTGTGCGTGTGTGTGTGTGTGTGTGTGTGTGTGTGTGTGTGTGTGTGTGTGTTGGGGTTTGTATGTTGGGGGTGATTAACCTTTGGCTTGCAACCACTTGCTGCCCGCCGATTGCTATCGCTGACTGATCCCCACATATGGAGAAATACTCGAACCTGAGCTGAAGCTGAGTTGCGTATTTTTTTTTCACTTTGGTTTCCAGCTTTTCCTACATTTTCATATAAATCATTGCTGATTGGCTTGTTTGTTGTTGCTGTAGTTGTTAGCTAGATAATGGGCCTGATTGATTTCCATTTAAGTGGATTTGACTAACGGTAATGCGATTATTGCCATTTTGTTTCGTTGCCATACGTATTGCCATATTGCCATATTGCCAGATACTTGCACTTACATACATCCATTGTTTATCTGGCAATCTGACAAATACTTTTGCTCCTCTCATTGTGGTCATAGATACCAGATAGCAGATATGTGTGTGTATTTTTATCAGCTTATCGACTGTGAGTTGTGGAAAGAAAAACCGCACAAAAGCATAAGATAAACCTTGGCAAGGGAACGTGTGTGAATGTGTATGATGTGAATGTGTGTGAATGTATATGTGAATAGAGTCGAAATAACGTGACAATGGAGGACAAAAGAAAGTACAGATGCAGAAGTTGCGTAAGATCGTAGATATAGCAGGAATAATGTGAAACTAGAGGACAATCAAGAGTGCATAAATACAGAGCAATAAAGTGACTGTGGAGGGGCATCTGATAAGGGTGAAGTTGTAGAATGACTGTGGCTGAAAGGGGGAAGTTTAGTAGTAGAAAATGGCAATTATGGAAGTTATGTGAAGCTGAAAGAAACATGGCAAACAATTTGAGACAAATAAAGAAATTTGAATTTAAATAAAAGCACAAAGAAATATTTAGATATTTAAATAAAATATATAAATAAATTATATTTTTGATATTTTTATTAACTAATTCAGATAATAATTGAATGAGGAATGTTAAGAAATTATAATAAAAGTTAAGGAATTGCGAGCAAATCACATAAATTGAACCTAAACGCTGTTGATCTCTTCAGTCAATCCAAGCGCTTGCTGAGAATATAATTCATCACAAGAAAAATCACAAAGAAATATTTAGATATTTAAATAAAATATATAAATAAATTATATTTTTGATATTTTTATTAACTAATTCAGATAATAATTAAATGAGGAATGTTAAGAAATTATAATAAAAGTTAAGGAATAGCGAGCAAAGCACATAAACTGACCCTGAATGCTGTTGATCTCTTCAGTTAATCCAAGCGCTTGCTGAGAATATAATTAATAATGCGCTTTCAGCAAAACCACAAACTTCTTGCACTTTCCAGTGAAGTCAGTTTCAATTAAATTTATGATTAAAATCATGAAATCATTTGCAAAATGAAAGCAGAAGCTACATTTTTTCTGTGAACTTTGCCATAATTATTATCCTATTTTTTTCAGTTGCCTATCGATTAATGGCAAACTGCTGCCATAAAGTAATACAAAAAAAAAAAGAGACGCAGCATTTTGCTTGCCTTTTAATTGCAAATTAATTTGCATTTTAATTAATTTCATTGCGAAATATTTCAAAACTTCTCATTATGAAATCAATTGCTGAATAGATTGAACGCAATTATCAAACAATGAATCACTTTGAAACAGCGATTGCTAGAGAGGGGGAGACAGAGGCAGAGACAGAGTGGGAGAGAGAAAAGGAGAGAGAGAGACTCACAAGAAAGAGGCAGCTGCGCTCAAGGAAAAATAAACATGGCTGAGCCTTTGGAAAATTGAAAAATTTACAATTGAATTCATTTCGAAGTGCTCGAAGGGAGTGCGCTGAGTTGAGGGACAAAGAAACTGGCCAGACAAATGAATATGTTAAAGTTAAAGAAAGAAATGCGAAGCACAATCATAATGAGGGATGGCAGCTGAGCAATTGACAGCATATGGGGCAAGGGCGGCATTAAGTGTGGGAAGGGGGGAGGGGAAGGTTGCTTTTTCGATTGCGCTTGTAACCAATTAATGTAATTTGTTTCTTTCTCCTTCTCCTGCTGCTGCTGCTCCTCATCATTCCTCCTCCTTCTTCTCCTCCTCCTTCTCCTTCTCCTCCTCCTCCTCCTCCTTCTCCTCCTTCTTCTCCCCCTTCTTCTTCTCTTCCATATCCTCCTCCTTCTCCTTATTCTCTCCCATCTCCTTCACCTTGTTGTTGCTGCCTCAATGCGTTCGCTCTAATGGCATACAAATTGCGTATACGCCACCGTGCGCAAACATTCCCAACAGCTGAGTTAGGGGTATGCGCTGGATAGGGTGTTACTTTATGCACCATTTAATTTGCGTTAAATATGCCAATAAAATTTGAAACATGATGCTACCTAAACAAATTCCAAACGAATGTTTGCTTTTAGGCGCACAAGCGAGAAAATAAGCGCAAAGAAAAATAATGAAAAGTAACTAAAAATTAAAGAAACACGTCGCAGTTGCACGACTAATAGATACCCTGCACCTACGTACGAAACAACTAATACTTTCGCTGCTTCTTACATAAAGTAGAAACTTCTGCATACTAAGAACTTTGTATACACTTCCTGCAGCACTGCATGCGGTTACAGGGTATGCTTCGCTCGAATAAAAAAAAGGTCCTTTGGCATTTAAAATTGCCTTTGTCCAAGCCTGATAACTGTCCCGGGCAAATGGCCGGACTGCCCATTATGTTTAATTAAAGCAACTTGAGGGCCCATCAGGTGTCCAGAATATTTGCACAACAATTGTTCCCCAACTGTGTCTGTGTGTGTGGGTGTTTGTGTGTGTGTTTAAGTGGGTGAGTATGTGCATACACACTACACAGGATGCTCGCCACATTAAAGTCAATTTTAATGTGATTTTCATGTTTTCGTGATGTGCACAAAAATCAAATAAATTCTCATTTTGCATTTGTAGTCAGACGAGATACGAGAACTTTAGTACTACATATAGTTTAATATGTTAAAATTAGTTTGAGTTTAGTTAAATTATTAAATAAGCAAACGCAACGCAATTTTTGCAACTGTTTTTTGCATATATTTTTATTTAGTTTACTTTCAGTTTATGTTGTCTGAGAATTTTCAGCGGTTGCGCTAAATTATTAACGCGTTGTCAGGTAAAGCAAGCAAACGGAGTTAAAGAGTAAGAGAGAGGGATAGTAAATTAGATAGAGAGAGCAAATGAGACTTAAATGAAGCCCCTATTCGGCTTAGGCTTCATAATTAACTGCGACATTTTTTGGCTGCTGCCTTTGCGGCATTTTTTTTAGGTCTTTTGGGCAAAAACCTGGCTAAACCAATTTGCCAGGTCTTAGATTTTAAGCATTATTAATGGCCTTGTTGTTGTTGTTGTTGTGGTTGTTGCCAGTTAGCATTTACCATTTACCGTTTACCATTTACCATTTACCAGTTGGCAGTTGGCAGTTCTTAAGGCTTTTACTTTTATTTTTATTACATTTCATTACCTTGCATATTTAAATTTCATTTGGTCGTCGCACAGCTGAATATGAAAGCAAGGTAAAGCCCAACTGGCAGCTGTCACAACATAAATGTCTGACAGGACATTCAGTGAGGCGTGCAAAGCCAATGAGCTAAATATGCATACATTATAGCCCCAGGCACTGGACGAGGGTTGCTCTTTAAGTTCCTTGTAAGCCACTTTTTGAAGAGCTTTCCATAGAAAACTATTTAGTCTGACAACAAGTAAATTTGTAAGAGTTTTAGGCGCTGGCTGGCAACTTGAAATTGTTCTATAATGACTTTTCATTTCAATTGATTTAATTTAAATATATAATAATATATATATATAAATATATATTTTTTTCATAGCAAGCTGCTCTGATTTGTTGCCTTATTTGTCAGTCAGCAGTCGCCAATCCACAATCATTAGACTTTAAACTAAAGAAAACTTTGTTAATATTTAAATGGTTTGCCTAAGTTTCCCCTTAACTCGTTAAGCAACCCTCTGCCCTATGATTTTATGCAGATTTGTCAATCACAAGCTGAACTCTGTGCGTTCAACTGAGCTCTTTGAGCACTTTTGAGCTGACGCATTTCAATTTGTTTAGCTGCCGCCATTTATGGGCTTTCATAGTAAATAAGTGCGAGTCTAAGTAATTGCCCTCGTAACCGACTCATGGGGAGTTTCGTAAACGCAATAAACGCAACGGAACCCTAACTAAAAGCGGAGCCTACCAAACTTTGTTATTACATTTTCTATTTATTTTTTTCTTTTTTTTTTTGCCATGTTTCTATGTTTGCTTTTTATGAGGAGTTTAGCTGGCAGCTGAGAGTTGCTGCTGCTGCTGCTTCTCTGCTTCCAACGTTTGCAACGCGTTGAATTTTGCAGTTCCCATTATCCTTTTTTCTGTTTCTCTCTCTCTCTCTTTCTTTCTATTGCCCATTTCCCCTGCTCCTGCTGTATCTTTTATGCTGGGCAACATTTTATGGACGCCGTCACGTTTATAAATGCAAACATTTAACATTTGTGCTCGACAAGGAAGAAGAAAGGGGATTGCGGGTAGCATTTTGGGCAACGCGGCTCTTAACTATTTAACAGTCGAAAAGCGTTTTTAGTTTCATTTTCATTTTCATTTTCATTTTCATTTCGTATTTTGCCATTGCCATTTTCGCAGCGGCGAATGCAGCAAGTGAAAGCTATTTACACGCATTTGGCCCGAATGCGAAACGTGCCTTGGCCCTTAAATCTTGATGTGCGCGAATTGTGCCGCAGAACGAAGTATTGGGTGCTGGCAAATGAAATAGCTGAAAACCCATAAACAGGCAGCCCAACAGCAGCCCAACAGCGGCAGCAACAACAGAGCACAATTGAATGAATTCGTTTTGCTTTTTGGTCAGCTGCAATTTGACCAACAGAAAGAAATATATTTAGAGAGAGTGGGAGAGAGAGAGAGGAGAGAGAGGGAGCGAGAGCGAGTGAAAGCCGCAGTTGCTAGCTCTAAAGTTGCAGCGTTTTAGCTGCCTCATTCAGTTGCACTTTCACGCCCTCACAACCTCACACACAGCCCCCCAAAGGCAGCAGCAACAACAAGAACAAGAACAACAAGAACAACAACAACAGCAGCAGCAACAACAACATCAAGAAGACCAAGGCCAATTCTCTGGCTTAGTTTGTAGTCTGTTTAGATAATGTTGCTGTTGTATTTGTATTTTGCTGCACTTGTGCAACATTTCTCAAGTGTGTTTGTTGCTGTTGTGGTTGTGGGCCACTTAGTTGTTATGTTCATTGGGCTCTGCACTTAAATTGTTGCCTACTTATGCGGGTCATGAGCTTGAACACAACTGCACTTTCTTCTGTTGCATAACATCCCCTGACACTTGCTGAGAATACCGTTTGAACTTTAGCTTAAGCTGCGATTTTTTTGTAGCAGTTTCCCTAAGTTATAATACTACAACAGATTCTCTTTAGAATTGAGTGGGCATTGCAATAAAGCTGAGATTACTATTTAAAAAGCTTCCTAAAGCTTGTTTGTTAAAGCTTATTTAGGTAATACTTTCTTCATGTTAATAATACTTTTTCTACCGTTTTCTAACACTACAAAAAGTATCTAAATAAGTACATTAAAGCTCCAAGTTCGACACTTTAACTGCAAGTTGATATTATTGAGCCTTTTCCCTTACTTTTATTTGTAAATGTTGACTTAAATATAGAACATTTGTATTACAAACATCAGTGAAATGATATAATACATTTTCTACCGTTTTGTAACACTACAAGAAGTAATTTAGAAAGCACATTAAAGCTCCAAGTTCAACACATTAACTGCAAGTGGATATTATTCAGTTTTTTTCATGACTTTTACTTGTAAAGGTTGACTTAAATATACAACATTTGTATAACAAACATCAGTGCAATGGAATAATACTTTTTCTACCGTTTTCTAACTCTACAATAATTGATAAGGAAAGCACATTAAAGCTCCAAGTTCTACACATTAATTGTTAGCTGATTTTATTCCTTTATTTGCAATTGTTGATTTAAATATAGAAAATTTGTATTACAAATATCAGTGAAAAGCTCATTAAAGCAGCAATTACACAACACTTAGTTAAAGCTCTCTGCAAAGCTCCCAAAATAGTGTGCAAATTGACAGCTGACACTATCATCTCGTGTCATTGTTATGTTTACAAACCATTTTGATGGAAATGTAAAATAAATGTTTTGCGATTTCCTTTTTATGATTCAGCCAATTGTTGAACTGAAATCATTCATGCGAAATATGTAAATATGTAAATATGTGTGCTGAAAACTGTGTAGATTTGTATTTCATTTTCCTGCATCGGAGAATGTGTCAAAACACAGAGACAGATGAATTGCAGACCGAGTGTCTAAAAAAATAGACACATGGTCTTTGGTAAATGGTTAAATTGACGAGGTCTGTGAACAATTTGCAATTGAAAAAGCTACATAAATTATATATTTAAATTGTATTCTTTTCTGTTTGCTGCGAAGCATCTCTTAATGCATTGCCGATAGTATACAGCGCGTTTGGAGGATACTTGAGATTGAATTACTTTGAAGATGGCAAGTTGAGAAACTTTAACATTTGGCATTGACTTGAATGGATTGAAGTTTAGTTTGCTTGACTCAAATCTTATTTACAATGTTTTCATCTTGGCTTACAAATTGAAATACTTTTTCAATTGTTGGCCCAAAGCTAACTTGCAGTTTTGTTTTCTTCTTCTTCTATTTTTGCGCACAGATGTTTGCAACTTTTGTGTCATTCGATAGCAAAAGTTTAATGCGACTTTAGTGACGTAATATACTTAGTGAATATACTTATATATATATATGTATATATATAAATATACGTTCTGAGACAAGCGAATGCCCCCTGCTGTGTTGCAATTAATGGTAAAATTTAATTTATGTCACGTCGCAGACATGGAAAAGCTGCCATTTTCCAGGCGCCGCGTCGCACTCACACAAGCATTTCACTGGGCAGCCGTTAAAATGTTTGTCATTCTCATTTCGGACTCGGTGAACAGTTTTCAAAAGTGTTTGATGTGCCGTACGTGATGTTCGTCTTAAACTGCAGCATCCCGGCGCGGTCACGTGGCCGCCATGGATAAGGCCAAGTATTAAAACCAGGCCAAGTGTCGGCAGTTAATCAAAGTTGAATTTTACACCCTTTTGACTGCATACGATTTGTACGCGTTGTGTGTTGTTAGAAAGTCTGGCAGATGTGGAGAGATTACGGATATATAAATACTATATATATGTATCTAGATACTACGTCTAGACAATCCTCTCGTCGTATTATCTGACAGCATTAGTTGTTTGTGCACTTGAGATACATTTGCGCCAACTAAAGATACTTTTTACTTGGTATTTTTACTTCTCCATATCTTACAAATATACTAGAAGATATAGTTGTGTATAAGTATTAGTTTGCTATGACTTGCAGCATTGTATCTTAAAGATACTTTTTAAAATAATACAGTTTACAACTTACAATAAATAATTTACAATAATATGAATACTCCAGCAGGGAATTTGAAATTCAAAGAGTTTATTTAAATATTCTTACAGCATTTAGTTGTGTAACTTATAGATACTTTCTGAAACATTGCAGTTTCTATAACTTAAATAGATTTATAAATATACTTCAGCAATGAATTTGATTTATATAAATTAGATGAGTTTGTATGACAGCAGTTTATATAATTTAAATACATTAAATACAATTTTATCTAGCATATTATAAATGTAAGTATTTATACGTGCTTCAGCAAAGATCTTTGCTTATAGTTTTTATCATTTGTTAAACATAAATACGACAGAGATACTTTGGCAAAGAGCGCTTAAAAAGAAAAGTTTTGCATTTAGAGAGGTTTTATTTAATAAAAAAATAACGAAAAACATTCTCAAATAGTTGCCAAAGCTTGTCTACACAATGCTTTTACTCTTAGGGTATTCATTTTACGACTCTTCGTATTTCATTTTTTTGCTTTTAGCTTGTTAAGCTTTAAGCTACGCACAAAATGAAGTATCTGTTGTCAGTTGTCTGTTGTCTGTTGTCTGTTGCCTGCTGTCTGTGGTTGTGGCTCGCTCTTGTATAATGTTGCCTATTTGTTTATTGTATTTAAAGCAATTTAATTGAGAAATGAAATATATGTTATTTATTTAAAGACTATAATTATATGTTGCCCGGGCAACTAACGAGTGCGCCAATATGCAAATAAATAACATAAATAACTGGCTCAAACATTGAAATGTTTGTAAATATAATGCGTTAAATCGAAATTGTAAATTGTGAATTTCCATTTAGAGTCCAGCTCATACCCAGGGCAAAGTTTTTCGGGGCATGCAATCTATTAATACAAACACACACGCACACACACACACATCATCACATCACATCACAACACACACACACACACATAGACACAGAACTCGCCTTGCAGCCGAAAAGGATTTCTAGGAAAAGCGAGTGCAAAAAAAAAGAATAACGAAATTGTATTTCATGGAAAATTAAATTTTCGGTACACAAATTCAATGGTCAAGGCATAAACATTTCGGTACCCCTTTCTCTATACCCCCCCCCTGCCCGCTCTCTGCGCCAATCGACCCATGCATTTGTAAAAAATGCCCCAAAGGGTTTTTTCCTTGGGTTTTCAATGCTCGTTTTGATGGGTTTCATGCGGGTGTGTGTGTGCGAGTGTGTGTGTGTGTGTATAAACTGACAGCCCGGCAAAATGCTAGAGCTTCGACATGACCATAGCTACATGATCCATTGTTGTTGCTGTTGTTGTTTTTATTATAGTTGTTGTAGTTGTAGTTACATGTTCTTTCCATTGATGGAAAATCAATTGAATTTTGTACTTGGTTCAGCTTTTTCGTACTCTGTCCAATCAATTCATGCTGCCACTGCTTCATTTCAATCTTACAGCAGTTATAACTTTTTCCAACAATTACTTAACTTTACTTACGCTTGCCACACACTGCAAGAGTAGTGTGCAACGAGTGTGCGGAAAAGCAGTGGAAAATCTGCTCAATACATGATTTTCAATGCTGCTGAAATTTCGGCAATTGTTGTGGATTCAACTGTGGCAGCAGCAGGCTGCCGCAACTGAACCGGGCTAACTTTAATGTGTGTTGCAGCCACACACACACACACACAACTGTAAGTACACGTATCGCATGTAGCTGCCACATGCGGATAGCACAGTCTGTGTCTGCCTGACAGTTATGGCAATAAAAATTGCAATATGTCTGCCTCTCTATCTCTCTCTCTCTCTTTGTTGCCCAGATAATTGTCATCAAGTTCATGCAACGTTGCAACATTGTTGCGCCAAATTGCTGAGAGTTGTTAAAGTCGAATTTTTGGGGAGCTCAGTTTCAATCACTTTCCCAGAAGTTTGTGCACAACCTTGACACATGTCAGGCCTACAGCTCGACCTGTAAAATGTGTCTTTAAAGTTGAACGCTTCGTTGGTTCTCTCCCCCTCACCCCTCACACTTCTTTCTTTATTTGTGTGTGTGTGTAGATTTTCTAGTGGGCAACCTATAAAATTTTCTTATTACTTTACGCTTCAGAACATTTTCCCACACTTGCGCTTAATTTAATTTTGCTACCCACTTTTCGTTCTTTTCGCTTTTTAGTTGCAACTTTTTGTTGCACACACAAACACACACACACACACAGTTTGATGTGCCTTCCCGCGTCTAAAACTTTTACCACAGCTTAAGCCTGAGTCTCTAGCTACTACTCAGTCCCAGTCTCAGTCTCAGTCTCAGTCGCAGTCGCGGCTCCTCCCATGTTACCAGTTTGCCAGTCGGCGGGTGCTTAATTAGCGCTTGATATATGAAGGTCTCGAGCTACGAGCTACGGAGGTATGAGGAACGAGGTACGAGCAAATTGCTGGCTTGATCGGCATGCAAAAGTGGCAGGAAACCAAAACTTTGAATCAGCATTTTGTTTAAACAATTGCCACAGAAAACTTTGTGCGTTTTATTAGATGCACAAATGATATGACGGCTTTATAAGCAACGTTGCGATTTTAATACGCAAAAACAAGAGATAAACTTGTAGCTTTGAAAGAAGCCGCAACTATTGAAGATAAGAAGAATTAGAGAGTTAACACTTAGCTTTAAGTGTTGCAGATAATATCACAAACAGTTGAAGTTTCAACTTAATTCTTAAACATAACTTTAAGCAAAGCAAGCGAAGAGATTGCTAATAAGATTATCTAAAGAAATATGCTTAAAATATCATTAAATAACTTTAATATACAATAAATATTATAACAATTTAGTAGAGATATAACTATAAAGTAAATTTAAATGAGAACTGCTATTCAGAATCAGATTCATTGTCTTTTACCTGCCTACAGGGTATCTGCTGGCTGAGTTTAGCCACTATTTAAGTACATCCACCTGCTGAAATATAAATCTTCTCATACACACACTCAAAAGGAATCCTTTTTGGCTGCCACGGAACTATCTCGACGCTCCCACACGTCGCAGCCGAAACTTGTTTTGACTGATTGAGTTGAATTTGTTAAGTTTTCTTTTCGCTTTAATCAAAATAAAAGAAAAAGAAAGAAAGAAAAAAAAGTAACATCAACTGTGCTCTGAAATTCCTTCTGAATATGAATACAAGTTATGCAAAACTTCTCGCATCTTTACGTCAGTTTGGCCTCTACTCTGTTAATGGATTACTATCAAGTCTCTGGCTGTGTTATGAGCTTCATTAAATTTGATTTATACACTAATGGATTCTCACAGACTTTTGGCAGCGCATTTGTGTTAATTTCTTTATAGCTTACACTTCTCTCTCTTATACTCTCTTTGCAGTGCGGCTGGCATTAGCATTAACATAGAGTAACTCACTCTAGCTGCGGAAATGTAAGTACTTAATTAAATAATTTACTTGTATTGCGAGACAAGTTCCATCCACATGTTACAACGTGTTTCACACGCATGCAAATTGAGTCAGGAGTGTGTGTGTGTGTGTGGGGTGTGTGTGTGTGTGAAGGGGAGAAGTGTGTGTAGAAGTTTTAGAACGGTCCATGACTTGGACAGTAGCATTTGAATTAATTTCGATGCGAACGCACCTACGAGTTGAATCCCAGTTTCAGTTTTATAATGAGGCAGCCGATTTATCAAAACGAAACGAAATGAAACGAAAGACTTAAACAACGAACCTGCCGATCGCGTTTGTCTTTTCCTGAACTTAATTACACACAGTGTGGAAAATTATATGCTTGCTTGTGTGAGTGTGTGTGTAAGTGTATGTAAGCGTGTGTAAGTGTGTGTAAATGTGTGTAAACGTATGTGCGTTCTATAAGTTCTGTAAGTTCTACTTGTTCTGTGCTTCGAGTTATTCATCTTACTGATGGCATTTAACACGCAAACTTGGCCCCTTCTCTCCCTCCCTCTCTCTCTCTTGCTAGCTTCCTCTCACTCTCTCTCACTCTGCAGCCTGTTAACGAGCATTCATATTCATACGGTTAATGTCTTTTTGTGTGTGCCCCAACCCGGAGGCATTAAATTGTACCAGGCCGCATAGTTTAATAGCTTCTTCTATCGCTCGCGCTGCGTCGGGGCCTTAAAACATGTTTGTTTTTTCCTGCTCTTGTTGTTTTTTTTTGTGCTTTTTGTTAACAACGAAGCTGGCCATTTGCCTGGGTCACTGACCACAGACAAATCCAAAACAGTTAAACAGCTGCCAACTAGCCGGCGAGAGGTAGCTGTTTCAGCCAGGCAGCTCTGGCTAAGAATCTCGGCTCAATCGCTGATCAGTTGGCACTTTAAATTCCAGTTGTGTGTTGTACAAACAGAGGAAAACTAGCTAAAAGTGGAGATTAAGCTGGTTTAAAGCGACTTATGACAGCTACCACAATTGATAGCCTGTTAGCTGATCTTATGGCCTGCAGCGTTGCTAGAAAGATTAGCGCTGTGACTAATCTTTTAGAATGCCATGCGGATAGTTGAGCCTTTAATGAACTTAATTATATTTATAAGCCAATAAAGGTCTTTCACTAAGCCTTTGCATCGTAGCCAGGATTAATCAGGCGTTGCTAATCGTAACGAGATTATTGTCCATAAGTTCAGCTTCAAATTGAAGGAGGCTACATGTGTTATTTATTACAGTTATTTGCAGGTGTGCAGAGCACAAATTAAAATTAATTAGTACTTTCATTAAGGTTTTGCCTTTTTATTTATATTTTGTTGTTGTACTTGTAACTGCTTTCATTATTATTAATTAGCGTATCAAACTTCAGTTTTAAATCAGCTTTAATGCTGCATAAGCTCTTTTCATAATTTCTGATATTTTTCATTGATTGTTTACTAAATTACACACACAATATTGATAAATGAAATGTGATTAATTATGCAGCAGTACAGCAACAAAAGCAGCAACAACTTTAACAATAAATTGAGTCGTCAGCTGAATGAAACTCATAATTGTGGCATAAAAAGCACTTGCAGCATTGCAAGTGGCATTTACTGCATTTAGAGAGCGACAACAACAATGCAGCAATGCATTTAATAGTATTTTAAGTGTAAATGTTTTAATTTGTTTTGCGGACAACAACAACAACAACAACAATCGCCTTCAAAATACTCTACAAGTCTCATTGGTTTTTGCGGTCGACAAACTGCAGTAGGGGCAAAAACTGTGTAAGAGTTGAAATGGAATTTGTAGAAAGACCAAATTGACTGCAGCCCTAAAGAAGTTGAAATGTAAGAATATGAAGTGTTGACGACTGGCAGATACCCTTTAGTAAAGCAAAACAAGCTGTGGTAACTAAAGAGAGCTTTGTAATTGCTTAGAACAAAGTGTTGGCTGTCCATGAATGTCTGCTGTTTTTACAGGGTATAAACAACATGAGATTTGCAACAAGCAATTGCAGAGAACTATTGCTTGGCCTATCAAAGAGTAGAAGAGCCAACTGCAGTGCAATTGCAATTTTAAACACTTAACTGTGTGTGTGTGTGTGAGAGAGAGTGAGGGAGAGAGAGGGAGAGTGTGTGTATATGTGTGCAATGTGGAAATATTTAAATAAAGTTCATATGCTTCACTAGTTGTGGCTTCTTTTTATTTCCTTTGGTTTGTGCTGCCTCTGTTGCTTCTTCTTTGTGGCACACTGTTTGCCACTCAATTTGCGGCATGCTGATGATGCCCGATTGAGCTGCGAACTGTACTTTCTCTCTCATTCTCTCTCTCTCTCAATTTTCAACTGCATTTATGCAGCAACACTTTACATCGATCTACAAACAATATGCAAAATGTTTGTGCAAAAACTTTTCGCATTCCAAATGTTGAACAACAAACGCTTTGTTCGTTTGCCCAACTGAAGTCCGAACTGAACACGTCAAATTCAAGTAAACTTTTTCTCAAATCAAACACACATTGCAACACAATTGTTGTTAATTTAGTTTGCTCTATGACAAGCTGCAAAATGTAAATAAAATTAATTATTTTATAGTTGTTATTTTATGCGTTTTGTTTGATGTTGATGGCTTCAACAAAATTTCGAAAGTGAAAAACTTAGATTTCTATCCGTTCAGCTGGTCATTCTGATTGTGGCAGTTGTTGTTGTGTTTGTGTTTGTGATTGTAGTAGTTGTTGTTGTTGCTGTGGCTTATATAAGTTGCATGTGTTCCATTCAATTACCTAATAACTGCTCTTTTGGGTGTGAACGTCACGAACGTGCTGTTGCATGTAGATTGCTTTTGGGGGCCAAAAACTCGTATCTTTCAGATCATGCAACATTCACGCCATGCAAAGCGAACAACAACAGCAACAACAACAGCAGCAAACGCATAAAAGTCGCCATTCAACACAACAACTGGACACAATTTTGGTCTTGCTTTTCAGCTGGTTTCTCGTTGTTGGCCAAACAAACGTTGGCCGATTAAACAAACAAGAAACATTGTCAATAGCCAGCTCAACTAGCAGATACCCTCAACCAGCTGATGCAGCAACAGTTTATAACTGTTATAATTTAATTTAAATTTAAATTAATCTTATTTTAAACTTAATTTTTAAACTCATTTTTACACTTAAATTTCATTTGTAATTATTTTTAATTTAATTATCTTAAGAGTTTGATTTTTACTTGGGTCGACTGCTGTTAGTCGACGATAAATAATTAAAATAAAAATAAAATAATCAATACATCTGATAATATTAGCAGAATAAATTAAGAAGCAAAGAATGCAGTTTAAATTAGGAAATTACGCTCAAACATTGCCTAAACTACTTTTACACAAATATATATCAATTTAAAAATATATAATAATGTAAGTTAACATATTTATAACATTTTTCTAACGATTTCCCTACTTCTACTGTCATTATCTTTAGAGTTCTGCCTACTTTCATTACTGATTCCCGCAATCAACATCCAATCTCACAAATGAGCATCGTCTGCTGTTTTACGTGTTGTGTTATATAGATGATTTAAACTTTTCTGATTAAAAGTTTACAATAAAGTATTTGCTCTTGTTTATAGATGCAACAAACTGTTGAACTCATTCTATTCAAAGAATCACACGAAGTTACAATTCTATTTTCGATAGAAGTTCTTTGCTTTTGCTACGAAGTATACCCCATATTTGCTTTGGAACATTTTACGGGGTTTAGCATTGTGAGCGAGTGTCTGCAATTGCAATTGCTTTGGTGGTGCCACATTCAGTGGGCACTCCATTCAGTTGGCCGTTCCCTTGGCTCCATCGTCGAAGGCCTTCAAAGCGCACATTATAAATTGGGCGCAGTTCACAAGGGGCGCATTTTTCTTCACTCAGCTGCTGCTGCTGCTGCATTTGCATTTGTACAAATCGAAAAGCAAAAGGCCGAGAAATGTTATAAATAGCATTGAGACCTGGAGGCTGGCAACTGGCAACAGGCAACAGTTGAAGCAGGAGAACTGCACATGGTTTGTGGCATGAATTGCAAAATTGGTAACTGAAACGCGAAACGGTAAAGTCCAAATAAAAGTTGACTATTCAAAAGAGAGACAAGCAAGAGAGTGTAATAGAGAGAGAGAATGAGAGAAAAAGAGAGACAGATAGAGAGATAGAGTGAGAGAGAAGTAACAACTATTCCAATCAATTGAAGCCGAAGTCCAAGTCGAGGCTACTGAGGAGCAATCAACGTTTTGCCCACAAAGGAACGAACGCTTGGCGAATCAGTCAACTGGTCAAACTGGTTGACACAGTTGCCCAAAGGCAACGAGCCAAAAGCTGCTGGTGGGTGGTGGAAGGGAAAGCCAGGTGGTGGAGTGGGGAGGGGGGTAGACTGTAGAGACGGTCAAGCTAAAAGTAGTTTATGGTAGACAACGACGCGTTCTCTGTGTTTCTCTGTGTGTCTAGCAGCTCATAATGCAACGTTGAAGAGGGGAGACTTAAATAGAGCGGAGGGGCAAGCAGCGGGGGCATCAGTTAACGTGATGAGACAAGAAATGAAAGAAAAGTCACTGCCACGACGATGCAAATTGTCTTCAAAGAGTGCGGCAAACTGAGAAATGACAAGCCGAGAAACCGAGACATCGAGAAACGGCGACACAGAGACACAGAGAAACTAGAGATTGTCAGTTGTGCTTGTTTGTTGTTGTTCTTTGTTGTTGTTTGTTGTTGTTTGTTGTTGTTCTTTGGCTGTTTCTTGCTTGTCGTAGACAGCAGTTAGAGTCAGCAGTGACATTTGAACCATCGCAGCGCTTGTCACTCTTTTTGCCATTCATTTAAAACGTCATCAAAGCTCAAATTTGCCACCAAAGTTGCAGCTAAAGTTTTGTGCTACCTTGTGGCATCATTTGCAATGCCATGCATTTTAAGTGACCGGTCATGGACATGCTAAAGCCCCCCTAGCGTCACTTTCTTCTCCTCTTATCACTGCTTTCACTCCTCCTCCTTCTGTCTAGCATAACTCTGCTCTTCTCTCATTTATCCACCTTAATTATGTGCATTTTCTTCTCTTTACTAATTGACATTTTGTCAATGCAGCCAAATACCAACATTTATTAACAAACTAGTCGAAGTTCAAATACTCTATCATTTGAGTTAGTTTAAGCTGATTAAAACTGAAATATGTCTTAGTTTACTGACTAGATATGATGCTTATAGATAGCGAGTTTTAAGCTCTTTATTTCTATCTTCATATCAGTTATTTATATAAATATTAAATGCTTTTCTCTCTCTGTTACATACTCCTTGTCAAAGCCATCATTTCGCTATATTTCACTGCCAAAAATAAGTGAAATCTCAAATAAAATTCTGCAGCTTCAAAAATCTGTTCTAATTTCCAGCTTGTAATTTTTTCATATTTTGCCATTTTTTACTACTTTGTTGTAGTAGTTGTTGTTGTTGTTGTTATGATTGCTCTTGTTGCTGTTGTTGTTGTGGTTTAGTGTCCCACTTTAGCATGGTCTGCTGCACTTTTAGTTTTTTTTTTTTTTTCATTTTGCAACTTTTCAGCCAGAAATTCGCCAGCTGTGACGCGTCTAATTGGGCAGCAAAGTGTTGGCCACTAATAAATATAATAATAAATTTGGCTCACTTTAAGCGCAACTCTGCACAATATTAAGTTAAATGTTATTATTTTGAATTATTATTATGCTTACTATTATAATGTTTAAACGGAATTATGTTGCAATTTGGCTCACAACTTGGCAAATCCACTTGAGCCATAAATTGGCTGGTTTTCAGCTTATTTTGAATTGTTTGTAACTTCATGAAAGGACACTTGAAGTTGCTGCAGCTGCAGCGAGGGCCGTTTGTACAGTACTCGAGTAGATAATTTGATAATTATAATTAACTTAATCATTTAAAACTTTTCATAGTTTAATTTAGATTTATACGCATTTGTTTGCATTTTAGAGAGACTCGAGTTGATTACAGTTGATAATAAAATATGTGGAAATACGCTGAGAGGGCAGTCAGCATTGTAATTGATGCTAATTCTAATCAAAATGTTAAAAGCAAATGATATTTCATTGGTAAATTGGCTGCAATCTTGTGATGGTTATGACAGCTGTGAAAGTCTGGCAAGAAGCTGTGCTTCATAATGGCTTTTTGACAGCCACAAATGATTGGGTTGATGATAAGAGTTTGCTTTATAAAGCAGACTTGAGCTTTAATCGCTGCTTCTACACTACGATTGCGGCAATGCCATCCATCATTGAGGGTATTTCATTCAATAAAAAAAGAAATTTCCAGAGTTGTAAAGTCTCTTTATAAGGACTTGGCTATTGCCAGAGTAATCAGAGTTACAGTTGTTGTAGTAGTAGTAGTAGTTGTAGTTGTAGTTGTTGTTGTAGTAGCTGTAGTTGTTGTTGCTGTTGCTTTTGTTGGAGTGTTAAACCAGTTTGTTGATTTTACCTGATTCGCAGTGCAGCTTATTGATCTACCCACGTATGAATATCATGTTTATGCACGAGTTGAGTAATTGCAAAATAAATGCACTCTCAATGCACAGATGCAGTTATTCAGTTGCTGTTCAAATGCGAATGTTGTCGATGGAGAGTGAGGAGAGGAGAGGAGAGGAGAGAAGAGGAGAGGAGAGGAGAAGAAGAGAGGAGAGGAGAGCGGAGAAGTCTTTTGCGGCTCTCTGAATGAGTTGAGTCTCAAAAGCATCCGCTTGTGAATTGCGATGCACTTCAAATGCCAAAAGGCAGCCAAATACCAGAACTGAAAACGTTGACTCAATGCACTGTGCAACGCACACTGTGCAACCGAGTGTGCCTGCCACCACCTGTGCAACAGCCTCGTGCCGCCGCAGCATGAGCCTGGCATTAATACAAATGCGCCACTTTTGCTTGCAGCGCTTTGACAGCTTCACATCAGGCATGAGTTGAGTGTGAGTGTGTGTGCGTGTGTGTGTGTGTGTGTGTGTGTGTGTGTGTGTGTGTGTGTGTGTGGGAGTGGGTGGCAGCAGCAGCTCCTCTTCGCAAGCCTCTTCGATGATTATGTCTGAAGTGGCATGCGGCAAGCGGCAGGCGGCATGTGGCATGCGGTTAGGCGTACAAAGAGTTCAACTTGAGGATATGAGGACAAAATGCTCAGTGCATTAATTAAATGCAATATTATGTGCTCTTATGTGACGTTAAACAAGGATATTGTTGATGTTATTAACGTGGCTAAAACAAGCCCATAATCAAGTTGCCATATGCCCGGAACCCTCCAAGTGAATTGAATAGAAGGATTCAACTTGAGCAATTCTCCATTTCCATTTCCATTTCCATTTCCTCAGCTGCTGTTGTTGTTGTTGTTGTTTTTTTCTTTTGCACTGGAAAATGCATTTCCCTAGTCTGTCTACAGATGCGTAAAATATGTTTTCATCTCTGCATTTTATGAAGACTGCAATATTTGTTATCCTTGTGCAAATAACAACATGTCCTGCAACTCCTGCACGTTTGTTTCAAAGCAGCCGGCTTACACAACTCGGCATACGTTGAGCGGGGGTGTGAGTGAGTGGGAAGTGAGTGCGAAGTGAGTGTGATTATGGGTAACCAGAAAACGAATATTGAGAAATTTGCATGAGCCTTTAATTTCTGCTTGATGGACTACGCATTTCGGTTAGCCCAATATTTATATACGGCTCTCAAAATTGAAATAGCTATAAAGCACATACAGGACAGACAGTGTGAGAGGGAAGAGGGAGTGAAGAGAGAGAGAGGAAGTACAGGATTATGTGCATAGAAAATCTCTAAATCGAGCAACATCATATTTTGCCTTTCAACTTTCTACATGTTTGTTAGCAGCAACAGCATGAAGTGTTGCTGGGTTTGGAAGGGGGAGATTGCTGGGTAAAGGGAGGCGCATTAGAGGGCGCCATCTATCGACAACTAGCTGACAAGTTTGCGGAGTGCAAGCAAAATTGCAGAAACTGGAAAATTTTCATATTCATGGTTTGCTGTTGCAAAACGCAAAATGCAAAGGCAAAATTCGCATACAAATTGTTTATTTCCACATGAAGCTCAAGGAAACCCACAGGAAGCAGAGTAGGTGTGTGTGTGTGGGGGAGGAGGTGTAGTGGATAGGGTTTTGCAGTTGGAGCATCTGCATAAGCTGTGACGACTCAATTTGGGCCAAAAACCAGGCAGCCAAGTGTGGAGCCAGCGCCAAATTGAGACAATATTTGCACACACGTTACACATACGCCATGTTGCACATGTTGCAAGTGCGCCAGCTCCCTCTCTCTGTGTGTGTTTGTGTGTCGCCTATAAACGAACTTTTTGCATGTTATTGGATTAGGGGGTAGACGGGGGCCAGTGGGATGAATGGCAACATGAAATGAAACCACGTAACAAAATGATTGCATTTGCCAACAACACAAAACGCGAATAAATTTTGGGCGTTGACATTGCCTCACTCTGTCTGACTCACTCTCTCTCTCCCTCTCTCTCTCTCTCTCTCACTCTCTGTGAGTGTTTGCTCAACGTTGACTCATTTGCTGCAACAGCGCGTAACGCTTTAATGAGTTCTCTCTCGACCCTCAGGATAAAACGAATTTCATATTGATTTAAGACACATTTCCACATTCGAGAGAGTCATATTGACACTTTAATGTGTCTCATTTACATTAATGGCAAACACACACACACACAATTACACAGAGAAGGAGAAGAGAGTGAGAGAGAGATGGAGACAGTTGTTGAATTGAAGCTGCTTTATATGCCGTCTCGTATCTATGGCAAACTGTGGCTTGCCTTGGCTTGACTTCGCCTTTTGTCTTCGTTCCTTGTTCCTTGTTCCTTGTTGTTGTCGGCATCATTATTCGCACCATTATTCGCTGGGCAAAGTTATCTCGCAGCGTGACTTAAAAGTTAAGCGTATTCATTATGTCCTTTGTGGCCGCTTTGCCACGTACCCCACCCCCTTTGGCTGCCTGTTGTTGCCTGTGGTTGCCTTTTGTTTTTATTTACTTTCGCAATTTGCTTCGACTCGCGAGTGAAAACAAACGCGACAAACAATAAAAATCCATTTCGTTTGCCTACTGGCGTTAAAGTTACCTTTTTACATTCGCATATCCTTTTAGCCGTCATCCTTTATTTTAACGTCTGGCAACGCCTTCCTTGTGCTGCTCCACAGCGTTGCCGTTGTCGTTGTCGTTGCTGTTGTCGTTGTCTCTGAGCACTTAATGCTGATTAAGTTGCTGTCAGCGCGTTGCTTAATGCTGATTGCTTGAGCTCCTTGTTGCATATAACAAATTTTAAGCAGCACTTGCCACACCTCAGCAACGTTGTTGCAACAACCAGTTGCAGCTGATAGTCGCCAGCTCAAGCTGCAACTTCAAGCTGCCACCGGAGTCGCCGTCATAAACAGCTCGACATTAGCTTGACAAACTTTCAACAACTGTCAATGCTGATTACCAGCGACAACAGCAATTGCAGTTAAAGCTACTCTTTGCCGACACACTCACCACTCGCCACACACACACACACACCACATACTACACACCACACACACACACCACACACACACACTCGCTTTCAAGTGGCTGCCACTCGCATTAATAATGCCTGAAAGAGTTTGTTGCCTTTTGCCGGCGCACAAAAGTATGCACTCGAAAGCTGTAACTTATGACTGTCACACACACCCACACACACACACCCACACACCAACGCACACACACCACACACACACACATGCATAAAGTTGCCTAATGTGGTTGCTATCTTTACTGTTTTAGCAATTCATATGCCAGCTGTGCGCTTGTTTATGCTTGCAACTTTTTGTGTGTAATCAAGTAATACTCCGTAAAACTGATTGAACAAGCGGCATATTAGTTGTCAGAGGGAACTAGCAATACACTCTAAACATGCCTTAAGTTAGGAAAAATATATAAATAAATATATAATATAGAATAGCAAGCTGCTCTCCCAAGTCTCAATACTAAGCAGCTTCAACTTTCTTAGTTTCCTTTGCACAAATTGTTTAAATATGTTAACTAATATAAGCATCGCTTAACTTTAAGCTGCTGTATTTTATGCTTCTATGCTTACTTATAACTATTTGTAACTAAGACATACCCTAGCTTGCTTTAACTTCAGTTGAGTTAAGCAGTTCTTAAAACTATCATTTACAGAGTATGTTGCAGTTCAGCCATTAGCAATTTATGGCATAAACTGAGTTTATTTTGTAGTTGATCTGGCAAAAGTTCATTTTGCCAGCAAGTCTTTGACATACGACTCCAAATACGACTCATAAAAGTTGAACCTTCTCTATTTTTATTTTTTTTTTGGGTTTTTTTAATGTTCCTTGACTGAAGAGAAAGTTGTGTAATTTGCGTTTGTTTAACCCCAGAGTTGAGTTCACTGATAAAGTAAGCAAGTAAGTAAGAACCTGCTGTTAATTAGTGGCCATTAAATGTTGTCGTTGCTGTTCTTCTTGTTGTTGTGGTCAATCATGCTCTGGAGACTTAATTAAATGATGATAAACTAACTGATTTGTTGCTCTGTTTGCTTCTCTTGTTGTTGCAGCTCCAACATGTGCGCTTTAAACAATGAATGCCTCTCATCTAATTGCTGTAATTCTGCTAAAAGGTAAGCGAAACTTGTCATTTTTACAACTCGAATGAGAAGCAATTGGATTATATTGCACATACGCCCCGTCTGACAGTTTGTCTATGTGCTCTGCACTCTCTTTATACCTTCCTCTTTCTCTCTGTCTGTCTCTTTCTCTGTCTCTATTTTCATTCATTCTAGCATTGATAATGGTTGCCATTGTTTCAGCTGTCATTTGAGCTGTTGTCGTTGTTGCCATTGTTGTTGTGCCACTTTTACTTGACAGACTCTCAACAGAGTTCTCGCCTATCAGCAGCTGCAGCAATAGCTTAAATCACATAAGTCGTTTATACCCTACAATTAGCAAAACTCGAGACCAACACGTCTGAAATTGTGTGTGTATCTCAAGTCAGCGACAAATTCGCTTTAATTTTTATAGCATATGCATTTTACAGGGTATCTGCTAGTCGTGGCCACACTCAACGCTTGCCCCAGCTGCTGCTGCTACTGCTGCTGGTTGTTTGCTGTGCATCATTAGCTAAGCTGATAGCAGCAAATGGTGTTGCATGTGCAGCAAATGCAGTCGATTAATTGACAGCTCGATTTGCTCAGACTAAATGCTTTATATAGAAGCGATATATATATATATATATATATATATATATATATATATGTATAAATGTATGTATATATGTGTGTATATAAGAAGTCTCTGCCTTGGCAGTCAATTTATTTAAATCACTTTCGAGTTTAAGGCCAAATTACCACAATATTTCATAGGGTTTTGTGCATAAATTTGCCATAAAAGTGTTGAATGGCATTAAGCACATGTATTAACATAAGTAGATGAACTATAAATTTTATGCAGGGCATAAATAAATTCAATGGGATTTGCGCTTGAGTGAGCAGCGCACAGATATCCTCTCGCAAATATATACACACACACACACACTATACACACTATATATATATATATATATACTTATATATCAACTTGTATATAAAAGTATCTTGTATCTTGTAGCTACAGTTGCTCTGGCAAGCGTCTGCTTGTAAGTTGACTGCGATTGCGAGTGCTTTTTGTGCGTTCAAGGCATGATGAGTGGCACGCACTTTGTGGCACAAGTGTTGTAGTTGGGATTAAGCAGCGTAGACAGAGAGAGCGAGAGAGAGAGAGAGAGAGAGGGATACACACACACACAGTGAGTGCATATATTTGCGTCAGCCATTGTTTTGCCTGATTAAGCGTTGGCATATGTTGCAAGTGCCTTTTGCTGTCACTAAACTTAATTGCAGACAATGCCACACAGCGTGGCAAGCGACCTCTCTCTCTCCCCCCTCCTGTCTGTTGCAGCTTTGGCAACATTTATCAGTTGAGATTTAACAAAGCGCACGGCTGCATTTCCATTAACTTGAGGGCTTAGGCAAAAGTTAAACAGATACTGAAAGATACAGTTGCAGTGGCAGTTGCAGTTGCCATTGCAGTTGCCATTGCAGTTGCAGTTGCAGATACAAAGATAACGATACAAAGCACTCATAGTTGACCCCATTTATTTATGCTATACTCATTTCATTTACTTTTACGCATTTCACAGCTGGTCATTTCAATAGAAATACGACAGAGATAACAGTGAACAGTGAGCTGAGAAGAGAGCAAAGCATAGAGCGCAGTGAGGGAGAGAGAGAGCGGTGGCAGAGGGAGGCATTGCTGTTTGCCTCTGGGCTGAGCTTTAGCATAGCATACTTTTCAGCGTCCGACTCTTTATTCGTATGTAGTTGAACATTCAAGTTACTTTTGCAGTTTGCTCTTTAATGCGCCAGCAATTTGTTGGCAATTGAAATGTTGCAAGACTTTTAATTATGTTCGCATTGTGGCACATTAATTGCAACTGTTTATTGATTTTGTGTCACGGCAAAAATCCGAGAGAAACTTTTTTTTTTGTTTTTTGTTTTTTGTTTTTTTTGGTATTTTACTCTCTTGCTTTTTGCACTTTTCCACTTTTTCAGTTTTCCACTTTGGCCACGTAACGGCACGCAATTAAATGAAAATGTCAGCCAGCTGACAGTAGCAAATAAATTCAACGATACGCGCCAATTGCCAATTGCCAATTGCCACATGCCGCTAATGAAGTGAAGTGTTTTGTCCTAGTTGTTCAACTTTAGCTTCAACTTCAGCTTCAGCTTCAGCTTCAACTTCAGCTTCAACTTCAGCTTCAGCTTCTATTTAAAGCCATTTTTTATGCAGCCTGAGACGCGAGTCTCGTAAGTGCTGTCTGTGTATGCTACTCCATACTGATTTGCATTTAAATTTATATACTCACACACACACACACACACACATAGATCTCCTGCAGCTGTATCTGTGTGTACACTTATAATATATGACTGCTTTGGGGCAACAACTTGCTGCCGTTGCGTCTTGTCTATTGCTTGCCACTTAAAGCCTTTGCCAGGGCTATAAATTCTGCATGCTTCTTGTGCAAAATTATAATACATACTTTTATACTATTCATACGAGCTGCTTTCTATAAATATTCCTATTTATTTATTCATTTTATTTAACTTTTGCTTCACAAGATTTCTTCAAGCTCAGCTTAAATTTATGGTCTCTGTTGCTGCACTCAATTGTGCTGGCTTAACTGGTCAGTAAAAAGTCAGTTAAACTACTCTTGAGGAAGTTACTTAATGGCGCTCTGACAGCTTTCATGTGCTTTCCAGGTGTTAGCATCTTAATCGCTTCAAATTAGTCTTGAGCTCTTGAACGTATTTAAGAAAGCTTTAAGTTTATTGCAGCTTATTTAATTGTGATGAGCTTTCATGTGTTTGCTTCTCTTGAAAGCTGCCTTAACATGCCAACTTAAGCGTTGGGTGTGCATAATATATTGTTCTTAATCGAACTTTGAGCTTCTACTTGCCTAATTACTGATTCGGTGCTTTAATGTGCTTTCGAGGTTAACTTTAGTATGCATATTAGAATGCATTAGCTAATTATGGTTTATTTAAGTGATTGATGAAGATTACAACATTGTAAGTTGACTAACTTTGAGGCTTTGACTTGTTTGCTCACTTATTCACAGTTTTCATGTGCTTTGGAGTAAAACCAATTAATAATACTAGCTCAAGTAATAAGAAAACACCATGTTAATATTGTATTTCCATGATCTTTAAGCGTTCAGTACTTTTAGTGAGCTTTAATGTGCTTTCAAGGCAAGAACTCTGCTCTCGCTACTTAAAAAGCTAACTCAAGTGACACAAACATTCTGTAAGCATTGTATTTCTATCAGCTTTAAGCTTTGACATATTAATCTACTTCTAGACAGCTTTAATGTGCTTTCAAGCTAAGAACTGTGATTTCGTTACGTAAAAAGCCAACTCAAGTGATACAAACATCATCTAAACATTGTATTTCTATCAGCTTTACGATTTCGCTTATTAACCTACTTATAGACAGCTTTAATGTGCTTTAATAATAATAAGATAATAAGCTTCCAGCAGAACTATCTCAACTGTCTGTCAAATATCCTGCAAGCATTGTATTTTCACGAGCTTTAAGCTCAACTCTCGCTCCATTGCACGCCGGCAGATTAATGCGCTTTCAAAGCGCGCTTTCCTCGTAGATTTACCAACATATTAATGAAAGAAGCGTATAAAGCTGACAAGCCTTTGATATGTGTAATTACAAACGCGAAATGAATTCTCAGCTTTTGAGTTTGACAATGTTTATGCTTTTAACTCTGTAGTTCTGTTGCTTCTGTTGTTTTTTAGCTTTTGCTTTTGCTTTTGTTTTTGTTGTTGCTTTTGCTTTTGCCGTTATCCGTTAGTGAATCCTGCATCATTTTGCTTCTATTTTCCTTCATTTTTTTTTTGTCACGCCTCTGGCACATTTTTAATTTGTACAGCATGTTGCAAGTCAACTTGTTTGGCGCTGGGTGGCTGCCCCCAATACACTGCACGTATTTTGTGTGGGTATATGTGAATGCCAGTATTCGCATTCGCATTCGTATTCGTTTGTACGTATTCGTTTACGTATTCGTTGAATGCTTTCGACTGGATTCTTCTATGCGCATTCTATGCAAACAAGCAGCTCGACAGAATTGTTGCCGTTTAAACTCAATTGCAATTGCAATGTGCGTGGCATAGCGTGGGCGAGACGAAGGAATAGAGCAGGTGGGGTAGCGAGGGGGCGGAGATGCATAGAGGAATGAACGCAAATAGCTGGAGTCGTGGCTGGCTTGCCTTTGCTCTTGTTACCCTTGGCTGCTTGCAGCGCTTGCAGCGCTTTTCTTGTTGCATGTCCAACAAAAGTAGAATAAATTTCTGCTCTTCATCTGCGCTCCGCATTGTTGTTCCTCATGTACAGCTCGTGTTTCGCCTCCATCTTCTCTTCCTGCCAGCCTTCCTCTGCCAGCCTTACTCAGCTCATTCCCTCATCTTCACATTTGCTGCTTCACATTGTCTGCTTTTGCTGCTGTGGCTGCTGCTTCCGCTGCCTTGGCCCCGTTTCCTGTTGCCTTAATCAATTGTATTTATTTATTCAGCCTGTGCGTATACGTTATAATCCAGATTTAATGCACAAATTAATTGTTATTTGAGCTCTGCCATTTCAACTACAGCTCAACAGCAATTGCTCTTGCTCTTGCTCTTGCTCTTGCTCTTGCTCTTGCCACAAAGTGTTTGCCAAGTCCCAAAACAGCAGACACACCTTGGCATTTAATAAACTCTGGCAGCGGTGCTCTCAACTTGCCACAACTAAAAAGACTCTAAGTGTGTGTGGGTGTGCGTGTGGGTGTGTGGTTGTGCGTGTGTGTATAGTTGCCTGCAAATGCCGCAGGGAGATGCGCCACAGTTGCAGCTGTTGCCACATTATTACGTATACGCAATGTTGGCACTCAACTATTAAGTATACGCAATGTTGTCTAGCAACTAATGTGCTTTTAATACGCTTAAATGTCTGTCTACAGTTGTTGCTGTTATTGCTGTTGCTGTTGTGTTGCTGTTCTTATTATTATCTTGCTCTTGCCTCGCATTGTTGTTGTTGCCGCCTCTAATATTATTTCGAAAGTATTTATCCTTATTGTGTCTAGACCGGAATCGCATTTCCGGCACGCAAACCTGTCGACCCAACAATTTTATTGCATTTCATGTTTATGTCATGTTGTTACCCACAACACGCGAAGCCATTAAATTAGACGCAAATTTATGATAATTAAGTTCTACATGAGTCACGCCCCCCTAGCAAAAGTATGCAACAAATAAATATTTGACACCTTGAGCATTATTTATTATTGTGATCCTTCTTGTTGTTCTTGTTGTTGTAAGTAAGGTGTGTGTGCGAGTGTGTGCGTGTGTGTGTGTGTGTTTGTCTGCGCTATGCAATATCAAATTATATTTAAGCACAGACAATTTGAAGAATGCTCAAAGCTAATTATAAACAACAATAGCAACAACAAACTCATCAAAGCAAATTACCCAAGTGACAATAATGGCAATGTCACCCCCTCCACCCCACAATGTTGATCAATTTTCATTAGAATTTTCACTACACTACCCTTCCCCCCACATTTTTAGCAACGACAAGCGAAATTTCAAAAATCCTGACTTGCTGCCTTTTGCTTTGCTTTCGCTCTCAGATTACAGAGAAAAAAAACATAAAGAACAGAATGATGATGAAAAAATGCTAAAGAGAAGGAAAAATGTTAGAAAAAGTTGTGTGAGCTCATTAGCTGCGCTAAGCGACAAAGCCAGCTGTCAGCCACGCCCACTTAGCGAGCTGTATTAAATTTATATCAAGCTTAACTTTGACTTTTTGTTGCCTTTGCCAAAACTCTGTTTGCTTTCGTTTCGTTTCGTTTCGTTTCGTTACATTTCCTTTTTGCATTTTTCTCTTTCTTTTTTTATTTTTGCTGTTTATGTTTCTTCTTGCTGAAATGTTATCAGTTAGCAAGCGCGTAGGTAGGGGGAGAGAGCTGAGCATGGGAAAGCTGTATAATGTTGCAGGTAGCGCTAAGAAGTCGCTAGTTAAAAAAGTTGAATGCCGCCAGGCGCTTGTCTCGTAAAATTCGCATGTTTATGTCAGGCGTTGGAGTAACCCTTTCGTATTGCAAATTAACCAAGGCAACAAGGCAGCCACCCACAACAGCGACACACACACACACACACACACACACGCACACACACTGCCGCAGCTGGTGTGTGTTACATGTGGCAAATTTTGGCTGGCTTCCTGAATTTGACAGCCCATTTCTGCTGTTGTGCTTAACTCTGTGTCTCTGCTGGGGTGAGTGTGTGTGTGTGCGTGTGTGTGTGTGCGTGTGTGCATAGCTTGTGTTGTGTTTGCCACACACATTGATAGCTTTTAGTAGACTGCCAGGTGACGCCATTTTGGGCTGAAGCCATATATCAACAACTGTGCGGCACATTACTTGAATTACAAACTGCTTGAGGCAACTTGTCATTGCCGCTTCACCCCTTCACTCCTTCCCCCTTTTCCCCCTTTCCCCCTTCCCCTTCTCCCTTTCAGCAGGCTAATAACAAAATTTGCAACTTGTAATTTGCAGGGGCAAAGTCTCCTCGCCGCGCATTGTTAATTAGCGCTTCTTGAGTTTCCACTCATTAATTATGCATCCAAAGTGCCAAAAACTGTGCCGCATTTTCAGTTTTGTAATTTATAAGGTATAAGCTCGGCACGTATATATCAAATATTAATTAGTTGCGCAACAGTAGCGGTAAATTCGCTCTAAAATACTGCAAATAGTTGGCAAAAAAAAAACACTTTGACAAGCACAAGAACAAGCAGAGGTACAAGCGAACTAAGAATGAAATGCACTCAGAAATTCCGAAAGCGACAGCTTCATATTTTTAGCATTTTCACACCTGGTCGTGTAGCATACACAGTGTCGGTGATTGCTTGGCTTTGGTGAGTGTGTGCTTTGGGGTATAGTTGGCAAAGACATTGGCTATGTTGCAGTCGAAGAGAAGCAGTAAATAAATAGAGACTCAATAAATTTGGTTTTCTTTAGTTTTCTTATTTTACTTTAATTGAATTACACATTTACACACAAATGTAAAGCGCAACTGAAAGTCGGCTTGGCTGTGTTTCACTTTTAATTGTTGCCAGCAGCGTGTGAAAATTTAATAATTTTCATGTTGTTGACTTTGGTGGCGTCGCGTTGCAGCTTGTTTGGGGTTGGGCAGGGCTTTGCTTCGCTTGTGTTGGGTTCTGTTTTTTTGTGTTTCAAGCTTGACGTAGCATGAAAAGAGCTTGCATTTAGTTGAGCACATGCTTGTTGACTCCCAATCGTAGTTGCAGCTGCCACACACAGTGCAGCAGCAGCAGCAACAACAACAACAGCAACAAGAACAATAACGCAAGCCGACTTCGTCGTTGTCTGGCAGCCGTCTCGACTTTTGCATTTTTCATAGCGCCGACGTCGTCGCGTTGTGCGCGTTCAAGCTGCAATTTTAATTAAACATGTTAACACTGCAATTAAAAGAGCGCATACACTCCCCTCTCCCACTGCCCACTCCTCACTCCACACTCCCCACTCAATTGTAGCATTTTGCCAGCAAGTTTACAGAGCGCACAACGTGGCGTATGAGCAATCGCAATGTGTGGGAAATGTAATCGAACATGTTGTTGAATTCCAACCGAAATTCAAATTCGCACGTGTATTAGAGTTGTTCCCATGTCCTTTTAGTCCATTTCATTTGAACCGCTGTGCCCTGCCTCTGTCCCTGTCCCTTTCCCTGTCCCTGTCTCTGTTAATTAGCTGCTGAACGAGAATCGAATTTCATTAAATTTTCAATAATGCTTTGCAACAATGGCTCACATTTCCCTGGCCGTATGCGATTCGTGCACCTCTAATTGTGGCAGTTTGTTGGCTGCTCGTTGCACTCGTTGCACTTGTTATCTGATTAAGCTGTATTTCATTTTTGGGCACAATGTCAAAAGGCGTGCAAAAAAATGTTTGTGCCAAAAATGCCAGCAAAATGAAAAGCGCAAAGGCAGCAACATAAAAGGGGATCACAAACTGAACCACGTTGGAAACAACGGGGGGTTGCCTGGTTGTTAGGGAGACAGAAAAGAAGACAAATCAAGTTTCATTTTTCGCTCGATGTGATGAAAAGTTTTGTGTGTGTTGTCAACGTGCTCGTTTTCACATGCACAACAAAAATTAAATTAAAACCTGTCTGTCCTCGCTGTCCGCTGTTCCCTGTTATCCGCTGAGCTGTCGACATAAATTTGCGCAAGCAAAACAGCTAAATGAGACACTTTTTAATACACTATAAACCGTGAAATTAACGATTTCGAATTTTTGGAATTCGCTTAACTTTGGTAAAACTCAACCGATTTCGATAAACGAAATCGTTTTTATTATTGTGTTTCCTCTTAATTGATTTGGCATCTTTATTTTATTTATTTAGGCAGTTTAAATTTTTTCGAAAATTTTCAATTTTTTGCATACATACCCCTTGACATTTTTTCAATATTTTCGAAATTTTCCAAGTCGCATTACTTTGGTAAAACTCAACCGATTTCGATAAACGAAGTCATTTTGATTATTGTTTCTCTCCTTAATTGATTTGGCATTTTTATTTTGTTTATTTAGGCAACTTAAATATTTTCGAAAATTTTCAACTTTTGGCATACCTACCCCTTGACAATTTTTCGAAATTTTCGAATTTGCACAACTTTGGTAAAACTCAACCGATTTGGATAAACGAAGATGTTTTGATTATTGTTTTTTCCATTTATTGATTTGGCATCTTTATTTTGTTTATTTAGGCAATTTAAATTTTTTCGATAATTTTCAATTTTTTGCATACCTACCCCTTGACATTTTTTCGAAATTTTGAAACTCGCACAACTTTTGTAAAACTCAACCGATATCGATAAACGAAGTCGTTTTGGTTATTGTTTCTTTTGTAAATTGACTTGGCATCTTTATTTTGTTTATTTAGGCCGTTTAAATTTTTTCGAAAATTTTCAACTTTTTGCATACCTACCCCTTGACATTTTTTCGAAAATTTCGAAACTTTCTAATTCGCATAACTTCGGTAAAACTCAACCGATTTCGACAAACGAAGTCATTTTGATAATTGTTTCTTTTTTAAATTGACTTGGCATCTTAATTTTTTTATTTACGCAGTTTAAATTTTTTCGAAAATTTTCAATTTTTTGCATACCTACCCCTTGACATTTTTTCAATATTTTCGAAATTTTCCAAGTCGCATTACTTTGGTAAAACTCAACCGATTTGGATAAACAAATATGTTTTGATTATTGTTTTTTCTATTAATTGATTTGGCATCTTTATTTTATTTATTTACGCAGTTTAAATTTTTTCGAAAATTTTCCATTTTTTGCATACCTACCCCTTGACATTTTTTTCAATATTTTCGAAATTTTTCAAGTCGCATTACTTTGGTAAAACTCAACCGATTTCGATAAACGAAGTCATTTTGATTATTGTTTCTCTCCTTAATTGATTTGGCATCTTTATTTTGTTTATTTACGCCGTTTAAATTTTTTCGAAAATTTTCATTTTTTTGCATACCTACCCCTTGACATTTTTTCGAAAATTTCCAAGCTTTCTAATTCGCATAACTTCGGTAAAACTCAACCGATTTCGACAAACGAAGTCATTTTGATAATTGTTTCTTTTTTAAATTGACTTGGCATCTTTATTTTGTTTATTTACGCAGTTTAAATTTTTTCGAAAATTTTGAATTTTTTGCATACCTACCAATTGAAATTTTTTTCAATATTTTCGAAATTTTCCAATTCGCACAACTTTGGCAAAACTCAACCGATTTAGACAAACGAAGTCGTGAGAAACGATTAAAGTTGATTGCGGGGTATCTGCTCGTCGATCACACGGCAGCAGCATGTTCATATTTAATTAAGCCAAAGAGCAAGCGTTGCAACTGTTGGCAGCTGTGACAACGGGGCGTATGCGTAATATGAAAGCTGACAAAAAGTGTTGCCTACTTTTAAGCGCTGATTTAATATGAAGTTTACTTGCTCGAATATGAGCGTGTAAAAGTGTGTGTGTGTGTGCATAATATATATATATAAGTGTGTTTGTGTGTGTTTACATCAGTTGCTAACTTGTATTCTATTCCACAGGCAAAGCAGCACGGGAATGATAATTGAACAGAGACATTAATTGCGCTGCGGTTTGTTTGCCAACGCAACACACACAGAGAAAGCGAGACAGCAACTGAGAGAGACAGAGAAAACGCTACTCTCAAAGAGAGACAGAGAGAGAGAGAGAGAGAGAGCGGAAGATACTCTCAGATAGAGAGCGAGCGAGCGAGAGAGATACGAAGTACAAGTAGCATAATCAAGTGTATTTGCAATGCCAACAAAGTCCAGTCTGCGGTGGCAGCAACTGCAGCTGTTGCTGTTGTTGCTACTGCAGCTGGCATGCCACATGAGACAGATCTCTGGCTATCTGATTATTGTGCATGAACAAACACCGCCGGGCGCCGTCATCTTTAATGCCTCCGTATACAAATTGGGCTCGGAGCGGCATTACAAAATCAATGCACACAAATCGGCGAACTTTGTGCATCATCTAGTCGCGGTCAGTCACAAGGATGGCCAAATTCAATTGAAGAAATCCCTTAAATGCGATGGCATCTATTATCCGAATCTGTTTACATTCTATGTGGACTCCACATCGAATCGCCTGAGATCGATCGATTATTATAGTCTTCCCGTGCGCATCTTTATATCGGGCCACAGCTGCAATGAGGATCGACGCATTGAGCAGGAGTTGCATCATCTGCATCACTTCGAGGAGGAGGACAACACGGGATACTCGAAGAGGCGACGGCGACGACGTCGTGATCTTTCCCAGCAATTGCTGCTGCTCGATGGCAATCAGTTGGAGCAGGTTTATAGCCAGAATAGCACAGACTTTCGGCCCGGTGATCTCATCTTTGGCAATAGTTTCGACAACGAGATGAGGCATCGCATCCTAAGCCGCAAACGTCGCGGCATCTCCTCGGATCCACTGCAACTGCTGCCGGCATTGCACAGGCGGATCACAGATGCCAAGCAATGGATATCGGAGACTTATGCCTCATATGCCATTCACACAACGGATAAATGGAATCAGATCTGTCTCCGCAAATCGCAGTTCATCAACAATCTGAATGCTTTCCTGCCCAAATCGGTGTGTCAGCATTGCAAGGTGAACTTCCTGGATGTGAACGATGAGAGATTTGCGATTGAGCATCAGAATCGTGATCTGGTTGCGAGTCGCGATGTCTGCATTCATGAATCGATGTGGAAGGTCAGCATCACATTCAACATTCGCTGCAATCGCAATGATATCGTCGACTCCGATCATCGCCTGAAGATTGTCTATCATCATCAGGAGTTCAACGATACGGACATTGCCAAGCGAGTGCGTCGCGAGTTGAGGAATCAATCGCCCTACTTCGAGCAGGCCTTGTATGTGGCCTCTGTGCTCGAGGAGCAGCCGGCTGGAGCTGCTGTCACAACGGTGCGTGCTCGAGATCCCGAGGATTCCCCTGTCGTATACTCTATGGTCTCTCTGCTCGACTCACGCTCCCAGTCGTTGTTCAAGGTGGATTCGCGGACTGGTGTAGTCACCACATCGGCCAGCCTCGATCGAGAGCTCATGGATGTGCATTACTTTCGTGTGGTGGCCACTGATGACAGTTTCCCGCCACGCAGCGGCACCACCACATTGCAGGTGAATGTCCTCGACTGCAATGATCACAGTCCCACCTTCGAGGCGGAGCAGTTTGAGGCGAGCATTCGCGAGGGAGCCACGGTCGGTTCCACAGTGATAACATTGAGAGCAACGGACCAGGACATTGGCAAGAACTCGGACATTGAATACGGCATTGAGGGAGTCACAGGTAAGTCGAGATTCGCCTCCACCTCGCCAGATCTTTCCTCAATCGTTCTTCTCTACTTTTAGACGGTGCTGGCACCACACAGGATCAGGAGTTGCCCATCTTTCGCATCGACTCACGTTCGGGTGTGATCTCCACGAGAAGCAGCCTCGATCGCGAGACTTCCGACAGTTATCATCTCCTGGTGACAGCCTCGGACATGGCAGCATCCCAAAGCGAGCGGAAGACGGCAACAGCAAGTGTCCTGGTGAAGATTCTCGACGACAATGACAATTATCCGCAGTTCAGTGAACGCACCTACACCGTTCAGGTGCCGGAGGATCAGTGGGGCGACGACAACACTGTGGCACACATACGTGCCACCGATGCGGATCAGGGCAACAATGCGGCCATACGATATGCCATCATTGGTGGCAACACACAGTCGCAATTCTCCATCGATTCCATGAGTGGAGATGTCAGTCTGGTGAAGCCACTGGATTACGAGAGTGTGAGGAGCTATCGCTTGGTTATCCGTGCCCAGGATGGCGGTAGTCCATCGAGGAGCAATACCACCCAGCTCCTAGTCAATGTCATCGATGCCAACGATAATGCACCACGGTTTTACACCTCGCAGTTCCAGGAGAGCGTCCTGGAGAATGTTCCCGTGGGCTACAACATCATTCGGGTGCAGGCTTATGATTCGGATGAGGGTGCCAATGCGGAGATCAGTTACAGCATCTCGGAGAGGGATGACAACTTCCCGTTGGCTGTCGATTCACGCACCGGTTGGGTGCAGACCATCAAGCAATTGGATCGCGAGGAGCAGAGTCGCTTTGCCTTCCAGGTGGTGGCCAAGGATGGTGGTGTCCCACCCAAGTCAGCCAGCTCCTCGGTGGTTATAACCGTGCAGGACGTGAATGACAATGATCCCAGCTTCAATCCCAAATACTATGAGGCCAATGTGGGGGAGGATCAACCACCAGGCACGCCAGTAACTACCGTAACAGCCACAGATCCGGATGAGGATTCACGTCTCCACTACGAGATCAGCACGGGCAACACTCGTGGACGCTTTGCCATCACCTCCCAGAATGGACGAGGCTTGATTACGATTGCCCAACCGCTCGATTATAAGCAGGAGAAGCGTTTCCTGCTCACGGTGACGGCAACGGATTCAGGAGGACGCTCCGATACGGCCACCGTGCACATCAATATCACGGATGCCAACAATTTTGCCCCGATCTTTGAGAATGCGCCGTACAGTGCTTCCGTGTTCGAGGATGCACCCGTTGGCACCACTGTCCTGGTGGTTTCGGCCACCGACAGCGATGTGGGTATCAATGCACAGATCACGTATTCCCTGAACGAGGAGAGCATCAACGGATTGAGTAGTCCCGATCCATTCACCATCAATTCACAGACGGGAGCGATCATCACCAGTGCACCACTGGACAGGGAGACCACAAGTGGTTATCTGCTGACAGTCACCGCCAAGGATGGGGGTAATCCCTCGTTGAGCGACACCACCGATGTGGAGATCAGCGTGACGGACGTGAATGACAATGCGCCGGTGTTTAAGAACCCGTTGTATCAATCCTCCATACTGGAGGATGCACTGGTGGGCACTTCGGTTATACAGGTCTCCGCCAGCGATCCGGATATTGGACTCAACGGACGCATCAAGTATCTGTTGAGTGATCGTGATGTGGAGGATGGTTCCTTTGTGATTGATCCCACGTCGGGAACGATACGAACCAACAAGGGTTTGGATCGGGAGAGCGTTGCCATGTACCATCTGACAGCGATTGCCGTGGACAAGGGATCTCCGCCTCTGTCCAGTACTGTGGAGGTGCAGATCCGCCTGGAGGATGTCAATGATTCACCTCCCACATTTGCATCCGACAAGATTACGTTGTATGTGCCAGAGAATTCTCCTGTGGGTTCGGTGGTCGGTGAAATCCATGCTCACGATCCCGACGAAGGTGTCAATGCCGTGGTGCATTATTCCATCATTGGCGGCGATGATTCCAACTCCTTTTCACTGGTCACACGACCTGGCTCCGAGCGTGCCCAGCTCCTGACCATGACGGAGCTCGACTACGAGTCTTCGCGCAAGCGTTTTGAGCTCGTGGTGCGAGCAGCAAGTCCTCCGTTGCGTAATGATGCCCATATTGAAATCCTGGTCACGGATGTGAATGACAATGCTCCGGAGTTGCGCAACTTTCAGGTGATCTTCAACAATTTCCGAGATCATTTTCCCAGTGGGGAGATCGGAAGAATTCCCGCCTTCGATGCGGATGTCAGTGACAAGCTAAACTATCGTATTCTCTCTGGAAACAATGCGAATCTTCTTCGCCTCAATAGCAGCTCGGGAGGATTGATACTCAGTCCACAGTTGAATACGAATGTGCCCAAGTTTGCCACCATGGAAGTGTCCGTCTCGGATGGCATCAATGAGGCCAAGGCCATAATGCAACTCTCCGTACGCCTGATCACCGAGGACATGTTATTTAACTCGGTGACGGTGCGACTCAATGAGATGACGGAGGAGGCGTTTCTCTCGCCGCTATTGAACTTCTTCCTGGATGGATTGGCGGCGATTATACCCTGTCCCAAGGAGAGCATATTCATCTTTAGCATACAGGATGATACGGATGTCACTTCACGCATTCTCAACGTTAGTTTCTCCGCTCGACGACCGGATGTCTCCCACGAGGAGTTCTACACGCCGCAGTATCTACAGGAGAGGGTGTATCTCAATCGAGCGATCCTCGCGAGACTTGCCACCGTGGAGGTGCTTCCCTTCGATGATAATCTCTGCGTGCGTGAGCCTTGTCTCAACTTCGAGGAGTGCCTCACTGTGTTGAAGTTCGGCAATGCCTCGGAGTTCATTCACAGCACGACAGTGCTGTTTAGACCCATTTATCCGGTGAATACCTTTGCCTGTTCCTGTCCCGAAGGTTTTACGGGCAGCAAGGAGCATTATCTGTGCGACACAGAGGTGGATCTCTGCTATTCGGATCCTTGCCAGAACGGAGGTAGCTGTGTGCGTCGAGAGGGTGGCTATACCTGCGTTTGTCCCGACTCCCATACGGGTCCCAATTGTGAGACGAACATCAGCAAGCTGCGTCCCTGCATGTCGGATGCCTGCGAGGGAGGATTGTCCTGCATGAACAACTATCTTAGCTCCCAACCGCCACCGTATACAGCCAGCTGTGAGCTGAGATCTCGCTCCTTCTCTCGCAACTCTTTCCTGACCTTCGAGAGTCTCAAGCAGCGCCATCGCTTCAATCTCAAACTACGCTTTGCCACCGTCCAGGACAATGGGTTGCTGCTCTACAATGGAAGGTACAATGAGCTGCATGATTACATTGCCTTGGAACTGCTGGAAGGACACATTGGATTCTCCTACTCGCTGGGCGATCACAGCGAGCGCGTTACTCTTGTTCAACACACGAAGATCTCCGATGGAAAGTGGCACGAGGTGGAGGTGATTTACTTCAATCGAACTGTCACACTTGTCTTGGACAAATGCGACACGGCCATTGCCTTGTCAGGACAGTTGGGTGCGCCCTGGAACTGTGCCAATCAGACCACACTGAAGCTGGACAAGCGCTGTGCCTTGTTGACGGAGACCTGTCATCGTTTCCTGGATCTCACAGGACCCCTCCAGGTGGGTGGTCTTCCCCGGATTCCCGCCCACTTTCCGGTGGCAAATCGTGACTTTGTCGGTTGCATTTCGGATCTGCGCATCGATGAGCGATACGTGGATCTCAACTCGTATGTGGCGGACAATGGCACTATTTCAGGATGTCCACAGAAGTCGCCGCTTTGTGCCTCCGTGCCGTGCTTCAATGGAGGCACATGCCGAGAGGGTTGGAGCACCTACACCTGCGATTGTCTCGAGGGTTATGCGGGTAACAACTGTCAGGATAATATACCTGCTCCTTGGCGCTTCTCTGGTGATGGCAGCCTGAGCTTCAATCCTCTGCTGCGTCCCATTCAGTTGCCCTGGTTGACCTCCTTCTCGCTGCGCACGCGCCAGGAGGATGCGTTCATTATGCAGATTCAGATCGGTCAGAACAGCTCCACGGTGATCTGTCTGAAGCATGGCATCCTCTACTACATTTACGACAATGAGCCGATGTATCTGGCGGGCGCATATCTCTCGGATGGGGAGTGGCATCGCGTGGAGATCAAGTGGCAGCAGGGATCGGAAATACAATTCTCCGTGGACTATGGACAACGCACTGGATCGGTGCCCATGTCCCAGAAGGTGCAGGGTCTCTATGTGGGCAAGATCGTCATGGGAAGTGTGGATGGCACCATTGGCACTGTCCAGGATGCCGTGCCCTTCGAGGGTTGCCTGCAAGATGTGAGGATCGGAGCCAGTCAAGCGGTTCTCTCGCGTCCCACAATCCGTGAGAATGTCGAGGATGGCTGCGAGTCGCGTGCCCAATGCCCAAGCAGTTGTCCCGCCCACTCGACTTGCTCCAGCAGCTGGGATCATGCCACCTGTGAGTGCAGCGTCGGCTACGTTGGCCACGATTGTGCGCCCATCTGCACGGTTCACCCTTGCGCCGCTGGCATCTGTCGTGCCAATGTCAGTCTGTCCCGAGGCTACAGCTGCGAGTGCAACAGCAGCTTTCAACATGGCGATTACTGTGAGAGAATCCTGCAGCAACCCTGTCCGGGTGGTTGGTGGGGTGAGAGGGTTTGCGGTCCCTGTAAGTGCAACATCCAGCAGGGCTATCATCCCGACTGCAACAAGACGACGGGACAATGCTACTGCAAGACGAATCATTACCAACCGCCCAATGAGACGGCCTGCCTGGCCTGTGATTGTTACTCCATCGGTAGCTTCAATAGTGCCTGCAACCGGCTGACAGGACAATGCGAGTGCCGAGAGGGTGTCATCGGGAGACGCTGTGATTCCTGCTCGAATCCCTATGCGGAGGTTACGCTCAATGGCTGTGAGGTTGTCTACGACGCTTGTCCGCGCTCCTTTGCTGCCGGCATTTGGTGGCCACGCACTCCTCTTGGCAGCGTTACCGTTGAGAATTGTCCACTCCCAGCGCGGGGCAAAGGTCAGCGGAGTTGTGACAGTCAAACGGGCAGTTGGAGCACTCCGGACATGTACAATTGCACGTCGGAGCCGTTTGTTGAGCTGCGACGTCAGCTATCGCAGCTGGAGAAACTGGAGCTGGAGCTGAACTCGTTTGTGGCCATCAAGATGGCAGAGCAACTGCAGCATGCTTGCGAGACGGTCGATCGCAGCGCTGTCAGCAAACCTGCAACTCCAAAGCACAACAGAAGATACAAAATGGAATCATCATTCCTCTTGAATGCAGGAGGAGGAGGCGGTGCCGCCGTCTGGTCACATGAACTGGAAATGGATTACCTTTCCGATGAGCTGAAGTTCTCGCATGATCGTCTCTACGGTGCAGATCTCTTGGTCACCGAGGGCATTCTCCAGGAGTTGATCAACTATGAGCTCATGCAGAGTGGTCTCAACTTGACGCACAGCCAGGACAAGTACTTCATCAAGAATCTGGTGGACTCGGCAAGTGTGATTCTCGATCGGAAATATGATGCCGAGTGGAAACGCGCCACGGAATTGATTCAACGTGGACCCGACGACCTTGTGGATGCCTTCAATAAGTACATGGTTGTCCTAGCCCGATCACAGCACGATACCTACACCAATCCCTTTGAGATCGTGCAGAGAAACATGGTGCTCGGACTGGACATTGTCACCACGGAGTCGTTGTTCGGCTATGAGCCGGAACAGCTCAGCGAGTACCACAAGGCGAAGTACCTCAAACCGAATGCCTTCACCACGGAAAGTGTAATCCTACCGGACACTAGTGGATTCCTTCAGCATTCGGCCAAGCAGAAGCCCGTGATTAGCTTTCCCAAGTACAACAATTACATTCTCGACAAGCACAAGTTCGATAAGCACACCAAGGTTCTCGTTCCACTCGAGATGCTCGGCATAACGCCGCCGGAGAGCGATGAGGTGACCCAAGGAAGGGGTAACGACTATCGGGCAATTATCGCTTATGCTCAGTACAAGGATGTGGGACAGTTGCTGCCAGATCTCTATGATGAGACAATCACACGTCGCTGGGGCGTTGATGTAGAGCTGGCCACGCCCATTTTATCCCTGCAGATCCTTGTGCCATCCACAGAGCGGGAGCAACAGCGACTGGAGATTCCGTCACGCAAAATCTCCTCAGCAGGCGGCAATAGCTACTCCTCCTCCTCCTCCCTGGCTCCTCTGGCTCCTCTGGCTCTATCTCCCCAACGTCATCAGCAGCTCCTGCCTCATCCGGCAGCAGTCGAAGCTCCGTCAGCTCTGGCAGCTCGGAGCAGCAATTTGTAGAGGTCTTTGATGTGCCCAAGGCACCAACAAGCAGCAGCGAGCAACAGATCGAGGACATTAGGATCACAGCTCATGAGATTCCTCCGCCCGCCTCAGCGGAGCAGCAGGAAGCGAACAGCAACGAAGCCATAGAGATTGGAGAGCAACCGCACATACGCCTCAATCTCGATGACATTGAGTTTCATGGCAATTCTGGGGAGGAACTAAGCGGTGGCGACTCACCGGAGCAATTGAATCCCAACTACGAGGGAAATGCAGACAGCAGTGAGCAGTCAAAGGGGGAGAACGAGGCAATCTATCGGGATCGTCGTCTGGTGAAGCGTCAGGTGGAGGTAATCTATCCATCGGAGCAGCTGCAGAAGCCGCAACACATGGTCTATCGCTCGCTGGGATCCCCACATCTCTCGCAGCCCATCAAGCTGCAAATGTGGCTGGACATGGATGCGGCACGCTTCGGACCACGCTCGAATCCTCAGTGTGTGCGCTGGAATTCCTTTACGAATCAATGGACACGTCTCGGCTGTCAAACCGAGATACCCGACTTCGATGGCGACTTCTCGGCAATCTCACATCTGCCCATCTTGATCAACTGCAGCTGCACCCACATCTCCAACTATGCGGTGATTGTGGACATCATTGATCCGGAGGATATTCCCGAACCCTCACTTCTAGTGCAAATAACTTCCTATTCGGCATTCATGATCTCCCTGCCGTTGCTTCTGGGCGTCCTCCTGGCCTTGGCCTTGCTGCGTGGCCAGCAGACGAACTCGAACACAATACATCAGAACATTGTGCTCTGTGTCTTCTGTGCGGAGCTTCTCTTCTTCGTCGGTATGCAGTCGCGGCGTCATCTGCTGGAGAATGAGTTCCCCTGCAAGCTGATTGCCATCTGTTTGCATTACTTCTGGCTGGCTGCCTTCGCCTGGACAACTGTGGACTGTGTGCATCTCTATCGCATGCTCACCGAGATGCGGGACATCAATCATGGTCCCATGGGCTTCTACTTTGCCATGGGCTATGGCGCTCCGGCTGTTGTCGTCGGCCTCTCCGTTGGCGTGCGAGCTCATGAATATGGCAATAGTCTGTTGTAAGTATAGAACTTACCACGAGAGATAGACGTGGCCGTTCTCAAAGAGTCTATAGAGCGGAGTCCGTCTCGGTTTGAACTCTAACTCAATCCTCCTTCACTTGCTTTCCCTTTCAGCTGCTGGTTATCCGTTTACGAGCCTGTGGTTTGGTGGCTGGTGGGTCCCATTGCCGGCATGTCTGTGGTGAATCTCCTCATACTCTTTGTCTCGGTAAAGGCGGCCTTTACGCTCAAGGATCATGTGCTGGGCTTTGGCAATCTGCGCACACTACTCTGGCTATCGGTGGTCTCCCTGCCCCTCATGGGCGTCATGTGGGTGCTGGCTGTGCTGGCCGCCTCGGAGCACTCGCAGCTGTTGAGTCTACTGCTCTCCGGTGTCGTGTTACTCCATGCATTGTTCTGCCTCATTGGCTATTGCATTATCAATAAACGGGTGCGGGAGAATCTACAGCGAACTTGTCTACGTTGCATGGGCAGAAAGGTGCCGCTGTTGGACTCCTCCATGGTGGTCAGCAATAGTTCGCACAATGTTAATGGCGCTGCCAGGCCAAACAATTTCCTCGCTGGCAACTATGATACGACCAGACGTAACATTGGCATCAGTGCCTCCAGCACCACGTCAAGGAGCACGGCAAAGACCAGCTCCAGTCCGTACAGCGATGGACAATTGCGTCAGACCTCGACGTCCACCTCTAACTACAATTCGGCCAGTGATGCGCCTAGTTTTCTGCGTGGCTTTGAGTCCTCGACGACGGGACGTAGTCGCGGGGAGGAGAAGTCACGACGACAGCGCAAGGATTCAGATTCTGGCTCGGAAACCGATGGACGCTCACTTGAGCTGGCGTCCAGTCATTCCAGCGATGATGATGAGTCGAGAACCGCTCGATCCTCGGGCACACATCGCAGCACCGCGGTGAGTGCCACTCCAGCTTACTTGCCCAACATCACGGAGCATGTGCAGGCCACCACGCCGCCAGAATTGAATGTGGTGCAGAGCCCTCAACTCTTTCCGAGTGTCAATAAGCCGGTTTATGCCCCACGTTGGTCGAGCCAACTGCCCGAGGCTTATCTGCAGTCGCCGCCAAACATCGGACGCTGGTCACAGGACACGGGCTCGGATAATGAGCATGTGCATGGCCAGAAGATGACCATCTCACCGAATCCGCTGCCCAATCCCGATCTCACCGACACCAGCTACATGCAGCAGCATCACAACAAGATTAACATGACGCCCTCGATTCTGGAGAACATTCGAGATGCTCGAGACGGTTACGAGGACAGTTTGTATGGGCGACGCAATGATTATCCGGATAAATACGGCTCCTACAAGCCACCCAGTCACTATGGCAGCGAAAAGGACTATCCCGGTGCTGGTGCTGGTGCTGCTCCTGGTGGTGCTAGCGGTTCCCAGACCATTGGCCACTTGCGCAGCTTCCATCCCGATGCCGCCTACCTTAGCGACAACATCTACGACAAGCAACGGACTTTGGGCAGCGGCTACTTGGGCGCCAAGTCGGAGTCCCCCTATCTGTCCAAGGATCGCATAACGCCCGATATCTATGGCTCTCGCGATGGCCATTATAGCCTGAAGCGTCAACCCGCCTACGCCACAGACTCCCTACACTCGGTGCACTCGCTGCTGAAGAACGATTACCAACAGCAGCAGCAGCAACAACAGTTGGCCCAGCAGGCGGATCGCCTGTCGGAGGGATCGGACAAGAATGGCTATCACTTTCCCTACACCGCCGAGGAGGATCATCTGCAGCAGCAGGCAAGGAAACTTAGTGGCAGCCACATGATGCATCCGGCCCATGCGGCCCTCGTCAATGACATGAACAATCCTGGTCTCCTGGCACGGCACACACTCAACGGCATGGCAACACCGGGTGGTGTTGGAGGAGGTGGTGCTGGTGTTGCTGGCGTGGGCGGTGGCAGTTCACGGCACAGTTCGCGTGCCTCCTCGCCACCCTCGAGCATGGTGGCGCCCATGCAACCGCTAGGTCCTCTGGCCAGCATTACGGACACAGAGTGAGTAATCCTTGAACTCGTGTTCACTCTTAAACATTTCATTTTATTATCGTTTTGGTCTCTTTGGTTTTTTGTTTCATTTCATTTCGTTTCGTTGCGTTTCCTTTGCCTTTTGCTCCTTTACTCGGTGTGTACCATGTCCTTGTAGGATGAGTGCTACTCGTTTTTTTTGTGGCTTCCGTTGGTCCACATTCTCGTAATTAGCCAGCAAATCGCTTTTGTACACTCCCATGTACAATCCAATTTCAGTTCAGTTCAAATTCCAACATCAATGCTATTTGATTTGCTCTACATACTCATATCCGTACTCAAACTCATTCCCATACTCGTACTCATACTCGTACTGGTACTCGTACTCATACTCGTACTCGTACTCATACTATAGTCATACTTCTGCTCATACTCATACTCATACTTCGGTTCGTTTCATTTCGTTTAAATTAAACGTTGAGATTTCATTTTGATTTTCTTTTTTATTTTGTGCTTTCTTTGATTCCATTTTAATCTCTGCTCTTTTGTTTCTAATTCTCTTTACTTTATGGCATATAAACCACATACACACACACACACACACACACACACACACACACACACACATACATACACAAACATGCAAAACATAAACCAAAAATGTCTATAAAAAAAAACTCTTCCTTGTTCTTTTCCCCACTTTGCCTTCCTGCCCCACCTTAAACCCGCTGCGATATCAACACAACAATGAAAACTACAAACAAATGCAAATGAATATGATACGAAAAATTCCCACAAATTTGATACACGCACACACACGCACACACACACGCACATATGATTGAAACTTTCAGCTGGAACTGGGAACGTTTGAAGCAAATCTAATTTGACTATCTTTCACTTCTATGCTCTCTCTCTACATATATATCTGTGTAAACTGCTTTGCGCTTTGCTAACAACTACAACAACAACAATTGAAACAACAACTACAAACTCAAACACACACACACACACACACGCACACACACATGCACGCAATGCAAAAACAATGGCGGGGCCAATTGCGTTTTCTTAACCCAAAAAACCCAACTCAAAACAAACAACAACAACAACAACAACATCAACAAATATCTAACAACAACTATAACAACAACACTGACAAATCGCTACAACAACTACAACAACAACTCAATTGAACAACAACAGCTCTGAGGTAAACCACAACGAAATGCATTTTCCATATTTTCCAACTTTCATCGTATCAGATTGCATCATCACAACATTTTCATTTCCTTTCTGTTGTTGCCGTACACAAATTTTCACTTGCGTTTCCCCGTTTTTGTGTTGTTGTGTTCTTTCCAATAGCTTAAGTGTAAATACAATTGAAATTCTTTAATTAAATAATTACATTCAACAATATTTAAATGCACATTTTACATTTAACATTTGATTCAAAAACAGAAAATCACATTTTACGCTCAATTAAATGTAAATGAATTAATTGATTTCATTTCATTTGTTTATATTTTAGTAACAACAAATGTAAATAGTATTGTTTTCTCTTCGCATTTTATTCAATTCATTCAATTTGTTCAAGTCAATGTAAATAGTTTTTTTTATTTATCTATTTTAATTTGTATTTGTTTATTTGATTTGTTGAATGCAAATTTTTTGTCCTTTCTTTCTGTTTTTTTTGTTTTGCTGATTCAATAATCAATTTTCTAATGTTTGTTCATAAGTCGTGCATAAAATCATTCCTGCAACATTAACAATAATAAAAACACAACAACAACAACTACCAACAAAAAGAAAATACTATGCAAACATTTTCACAGTTCGACATTATTTGGCTGCATCGCAGGCAACAGAGGCAACATTATCCTTGGTCGCTTACAATATGGTATCAGGATATGTACATAAAATCAAAACAAATACCAACTCAATGTATACCCAATTAGAGTTACTCTGCACCAGTTTCCCATCAGTCAAATAATCAATTCAATTTTAAAACTAAACAACGGCTAGAGCTATGTATTCACTAGGCGTATACTTAATATCAGTTCAGTAGAAACATTGAATAAAAATCAATTTCGGCATTGCCGAACTTCAAATACTCTTGCAGAATAAGCAATTGAATTGTTGCTACATATACAAATATTATATACCCTGTATTTCTTGCAAAGTGTGCTCTTCTTTTCATTCCAAAAAAACATAGCATACTTTTCAGCGCGTCTAATTAAATATCTATGCAAGTATTTGAATATTAGCAACAGCTGCAAGCGTATAAATTTAAGAGGTTACAACAATTTGATAAACTTACCTTGATAGTTACCCCATCTAAATTGAGCCCTTAAAAATTTGATTTATGTTACCAAATAATCGACAAATCATGCCTTAGGCCAAGCAATTAACAATCAAGCCGACAGAATTGAGTTACAATAATCACATTCTATTATGATTTATGAAATTAGCGAACAGCTGTCAGCTATTAATTTAATTTAATAATATAGATTTAAGAGCTGAAGATAAGCCATGACACACACACACACACACACACTCATAAACAATACACAATGGCATATTTAACACAGACACACGCACACTCGCACAACGTATTATTGTAAATATATTTTTTCAATTTTTCAACATCATCGAACTGCGCATTTTACAAAAGCATTACTATTATTTCACTTAATAATATATACATAAAAATAATAGAATTAATTTGAATTAGATATTGGCATGCTTTTAAAACGATATGTAAATAAATATATGTATATATATATAATCAAGATAATAATACTATGAATTGCATGACTAAATTGTAATTGAGCTGCTGTTAAATAATTGAAAGTAAATAATAAATATTTATATACAATTTGAAACAGGCGGAATATTGATGACGATGAGACCACAGTGTGACGACTGACTGCGAAGAGACAACGGCAACATAAGCAACAACTACAACTACAGCAGCAACTGCAGCAGAGGCAACAGGCGACAAATATGCAATTTGCCACAATACGACGAAAGCCGCAATACAAAAGGCAGTCAAATGTTTAAATAATAGTATTTAAAGCTTAACATTTCAATGGAAATACTCATAACACACACAAACACCAACACACATTTGAATCATGTACATACCTTAAGAAGTAGCTGGAGAGGAGAGGGAGTTGAACTTGGACCGTAATACGAAACAGTATACACTAAACATACGATTATATAAGTCTAAATATAAATACTATATACATATACATATATATATATATTTTTTAATAAGTATATTTAACTAATTTATACAGGCAAGAACAATTCAAGTTTCTGTCTGGCATTTAAATTAAATTTATTTAATTGAAATCATAAACAAATCTTGCATTTACTTAGCTCTATGTACTCATTTACTAAGTATATCAATCTATACTTTGTATTTAATAAAACTCAGACTGATTTTATGCATTTTGTTTTCGATTACATTACAAATCATATAACAATTAAGAATTGCATCAACAAAGCTCAATAAATAAACACACACTCTCACACACACACTTACACACACATTCAGATTCATACATTGAAATCTATAGAAATTGTATGTATTTACGTCTAGTTTATATACCCTGTAAGATGGGTAGCTTAAATATTTATACACGTCTATGCGCATAAGTCAAAGCCAGTTTATAAATTTCTGTGTATACTACTATTGCATCGGGTAGACCAGACTTGATAGATAGCTTATCAACAACCGTAAACAAATCATGTTTATAATCAATTTTATGCTATTCTTTTGCTTACAACAAACCAAACAGCTGATACCTCATACAAGTACAGGGTATCCAGCTGGCTTATATATATATGATTTGTTTGAAATACCATAACAAATGTCGTGTGCCTCCTAAGTACGTATAGAGCTTATTATTATGCCAAATTAGTTAAAAAATCAGTTCCGAGTCGAAATATATGAAAATTGCCAACAGCACAAAATGCTAAATATGAAATTATAATTAATTTGCAAACGTTGCCATTTAATTAAATGCATTCATTACTTAGATAAATCCCGAAACACACACACAAACACACACACACACACACAAGCAGCAACAACAACAAGAAGAAGAAGCCTGTCAAAAGCAAAACGGCAAATTGTAAACTGAAACGTGTGTGAAGCGCTTAAATACGAATCAAAATCTATTTGAATATTATAAATACAGATACATGCATATATGTATATCTATGTGAAATTATAGAGACAACAAATACACACCATTCACACACAGACTGACAGAGATATATACAGTTAAACATATCCAAGCAGTAAATGTCTACATATGTATGTTTAATGAAAATACTCGGATAACATATTAAATAGTTGTAGCTAGAACACTTTTTGTGTTGTGCCCATTTCAGTTTGAATGTGCAACAAATGCGAAAATTATTTATAACTTGGCTAACATCAATTGTGGCTAAAATACCAAAATAATAAGCAAATTTAAGCTGCTTACAATAAAACAAATGCAAAATGCATGCACATTCCAAATGGATAATGTGCTCAAATGGCAACAGAGACAGAGACAGAAAGAGAATGAGAATGAGAGAAAGAGAGAGAGAGAGAGAGAGGGGGGAAAGTCTCATCACTTTCACTTGGCCAATGCTCTTTGCGCTTCTCATGGCAAAACTAATATTATTGATATCTATGTGAATTGAATATATTTAAATGTAAATTATGCAAAATGCAAGTAAACATTTCGTTAGACAAATGCGAAAAGTATATAAATAAAATGTGTATATTTCAATAAACAAAAATGCAAATACCTTAATGTGTTTTATTGCCAGACTCGCTGCCTTCATTTCAGCTGAATAATACAAATAACAGAAGTATCTAAGCGTAAGAAATAATTGAAACATATTGATTGTAGTTTTATTTGTTTTCATATTTAGACTTTTTACGTTTATTCATGTTAATAGTATCATATTATTATTGTTGCTATTATAATTATTGTTATTATTATGTCCTTGCTATATTAGTTTCATTTAGTTTCTCAGTTTGGATTAAACTCAATACATATGTATGTGTAGCTGTGTGTGAATGAGTCTCTCTGTGTGTGTGTGTGTGTGTGTGTATATGCACTAAATATTGTTTTTATTGAAATATTTGAAAACCAGCTTTGGATAAATTATTCATTTGTTGTATACATAGGTTTATTGTTTTCTGTAATATTATTATGCATTTTGTATTATTAACTTTAATTATTATAGTGAAATAATTGAGTTTAGCTTGATTACACGACGGCTATAAATAATGTTTATTGAGTTTTCCTTTTGTTCTTAATATTCATTCAAATGACAACAATGTAGCGTAAAATTCAGTTTAATTTATGAGATTTTTAACAATGTTTCTTTTTTTTTGTTTTATTTTGTTTTATTTGGGTTTTGTTTTCGACTTTCAAGCAAATCCATATACAATAATCGTATAAGATACATACATATTTATATATGTATATGTATTTAGATTTAGATATATGTGTATATAATGCATTTGTTATGATTATATTACAAACAGTTCGAAATGCCAAGCTGTGTTCTCTATAAGGCATTTTCCCTCTCAATCGTTTATAAATCTCCCAATTCGGAACAAACTTAATACACGCCACGTTTAAATTCAATTTGTATCTCAAAAACACTTTGTATCTGACAGATACTCTCGCTATGCTTCTGCTCGTTGTGCATCTTTTCTGCGCCTTGGTTGGGGGGTGTGGAATTTAGGGGGTGGGGGAGGAGTTAACTTCAGGGTGGGCTTGGGACTGGGAGGTATTTATAATACAGCGATATGCCTTTTAATTAATTTTCAAGTGAAACTCTGCAATTTACGAGCAAATTTTTCAAATATATTTCAGCATCGTGTTTAGCTATACAAAATTCATACTCGTATATATGTATATATATATATATACATATATATATATATGTCTGTGTATATATAATAATAATTATATCTCAAAGTCAGCTGGCATATTTGTTTATTACAAATAAATTAAAATTATACAGAATATTTGTATTAAGAATTGAAATAAAATCGCATTTGCTGTGCATATCAAACTAGAAAGTTTAGTCAAATTAAATGCACCGATTTGTCATTGTTGTGTTGCACTGTGCAGTCTCGCACGGTGGGCTATAATTGTGTTAGAATTGTCAATTGTTTAGTAGCTGAAATTGTAGTAAAAATTAAACATTGTGCGTTAAGTAAATCATTTGCAGTTCAATTGGTTTTAGCAACTGCATTAATATTGATAGAAAATTAATGAGAATTGATTGAAATCAAAGATAATTGTTATGCCATATTTATACAAGGATACAAGGATTTGTTGAGTACATTTTGCCAAGGAATTCAGTTAGATGCGGTTACGGTTAATTGCCTCTATATGGTATATATGGTATATGGTATTTGGTATATATGTTTCATTTATATAATTTATAATTTATAATTTTATATATATATATATATATGTATATTTATTTCATTTATAATACGCAACACATTCAAATGTTCATTTTACTACATAAATACATACATACATTATAATCATAATTATAATAATTATAATAATAATCATAATATTAATGACTTTTGACTAGAACTTTGTTGATGCATATACAACGCCTATGTATGTGTTTCATCTGTATCTGTATCTGTATATGTGTATGTAAGTATGTATGTGTGTGTAAACCATTTATTGTAATTAGATACTCGTAGATCAATAATTAATTAATGTTTAATTTCACCAATTCGCTAGCTTTGTGCGTTTTTCATTTTTTTGCCTTCGCCATTTGTCTTTTTAACGGGGCCAAAAGGGGGAGGAAACTTTCTCTTCACTAACTGTAAAACTTGCTGCCAGCGTATGTACAATAAAAAGGGAAACTTTCACATTTCGCTTAGCTAAAATTGTTGAGAGTGAACTCATAAATACTGTTAAGCATGTGGTTGAAGGGGGTTGGAGTTGGGGTGGAAAGGGGAAAATGTATAAGAGAAAATGAAGGAAATAGCACAAAATGTGCAGATTTAATTAGTGCCAAACTCAATTTAGCACTTAAACATGAGTTATTGTTATCGTTTATCGTAGTCGTTATCATTAATCATTTATCGTTAACGTAATCGTTATCGTTATCGTTATCGTTTTCAATTTACACACAACACATTGACAAAATTAGCAACTGGCCAAAAGCTCATTGAAAACAAACAACTTGCATTATTTCTGCGGATATAAAATCTCAACAAATGGAAACATTGATAATTTGCATGCAGATTAACATTGACATTTACACGGATCGACAACGGAAATTAGTTATAAATACAATGTATATATATTTATGTATATATTGTAAGTACTATATACGGGTATTACTTATGTCTTTTCTCTTGCATTTCTCTCTCTATAAATCTATCTCTTTGACGATGATCAAATGCTTTCGCTCTCTCAATCTTTTCTAAACTTTTCTAACTTCAAATTGTAACTGTGTGAGTGAATGCATGTTATGTGTGGTTGTGTGTGTGTGTGTCTCTGTGTAGTTAGGCTAGTTAGTTGTCTACAACATTAGCTCTGTTTAACAATTACAATTGGTATTAGGCGTGCCCTGCGGTTGATCCGTCAATCGTTGTCCCTTCTGTGAGCCACCAACTAACGTTGGATCCGCATCGAGGCTCTCGGACATCTTGTCGCATATAATATCCACCAAGCGCTCAAAGACAGCCTGAAAAAGAATATTTGTTGAGTATATTTCATTCATATGCTGTAATTATTGAGACTAACCTTCACATTCACATTCTCTTTGGCCGATGTCTCAAAGAACTCAACGCCCAGCTGATCGGCCAGTTGGCGACCACGCTCAAAGCTAATCACACGCTGATCCTCCATATCGCATTTGTTGCCCACCAAGATGACCTGAGCGTTGTCCCACGAGTACGTTTTAATTTGTGTCACCCTGTAAAGGACATTAAAACAACATAATTAAGTTGAATCAAATCAAAAAAGCATAGATGCGAGAACACTCGCTCTCACTTACCAGTCTTGCACAGAGTTGAAGCTGTCCTCGTTGGTGACATCATACATCAGAATGAAACCCATGGCGCCACGGTAATAGGCTGTGGTTATGGTGCGGTAACGCTCCTGTCCAGCTGTATCCTGTTCATGGGCAAAGGACAAGTAAGGAAAGTGACAAGTGTTTTGGTCAGCGGCAGAGGTTGCCCGGCATGTCATTCAGGGCATAACGTAAACGCAATTAGTGCTGCACCACACACACACACACACACACATCTGCATACACATTGCTGTGGTTGTTGGGTGAGAACACTTTAGAGTGCGCTCACCTGTAAAACTTGTTGCCTTAGCATACATTGATGTGAAAATAGACACAGCAGCTCAGCAATCAATATATGTCTGTGTGTGTGTGTGTGTGTGTGTGTGAGTGTTTGATTGTGTGTTAACCGAGCACACTTGTCACATTGCCAAATTGTATGCAAATTTTGTTGGCACACAAAAGTATGCTACAGTTTTTTGCACATAAGCTGCAATGCGCCGCTCAAAAAAGTATGCTACAGTTTTTTGCACTCTAGCCAAATAGCCTAGCGCGTAAAAGTATGCTATATTTTTCAATATGTCTCTCGTTTATAACAATAATGAAGAATTATGATTTGATTTATGAAATTCTAACGTATGCAAATTATGGATAATATATTTTTTAGGGCTGTAGCAGAAACAAACAACATCCTGCAGGGTCGGACCTTGACTTAAAGATTGTGAAATATTTCCAAAAACCCAACATAAAATATATTATCCAATTCTCTATTAGATTAAGCTGCGTAAATGATAATAAATATGTAAATATGCTAAATAATAAATAATAAATTCGCTTTTGTGCAATTTTATGTCCTTTTTAGCGTGTTAAACTTACCCAAATTTGCAACTTCACACGCTTGTCATGCCGAAAGACCGTCTTGACCTTAAAGTCAATGCCCACGGTGGAGACAAAGGCCGATGTGAAGCTATCGTCTGCGTAGCGAAAGAGGAAACTAGTCTTGCCAACACTCGAGTTGCCAATGATGAGAAGCTTGAACATGTAATCAAAATTCTGATCGGCCGCATCTTTTTGCCATTTGGGATCGCCACCGCCAGCCATTGTTGTTGTGCTGAAATAATCACAATTAGATAATCATATTAGAATGTTTTTTTTTTTTTTAACAAGTAACAAGTATCAAGTATCAAATTCTAAGCATCAAGTTAGCCTGGGCATTTTAGATGGTTGAGTCTGAAAGCGTTTGTCATTCAGAACAATAGTTAGACACTAGTAGCAATTGCTTGAGATCAGTTTCAAAAAAAAAAGTTAACTTTCCAAATCGTCCTCAATTGAAATTTTTCGCATATTCTTAAGTTGAATAATTTGATAACTGTTAAAATGTTTGATACCACACTGGCCATGTTGGTGAGTTGGCTAGCTCAAGGCCTTTGCCTCGTGCTTACCCACGCCTGGCAGCATCCACTGTGCACCACAGGACTCTGTCTGCTGTTCAGCTTCTTTACCCAGGCCGATGAGCAGTTGCGCTACGAGATAAGTCAACAAATCCATTCACGCTGGCAACGTTTCAAAAGCTATTATTTGTTCTCGTTTCTGATGCGCAAGAGCAACAAGAACCACAACCATAATCACACAGACTACAACAATAACAACAATGATGCCTTCGTCTATGACTATAGCTTGTCGCAGGGACCACACACCTGGGCACAGACGGGCATCAATCAGAGCCCAGTGAACATTGACGAGCAGTTGGTCCAGCGCTTGGCCATACATGAGCTGCTCAACTGGAATCATTATGATGAGCTGCCAGCCAGCATTACACTCGAGAATACTGGACAAACTCTGCTGCTGCGTGCTCAGTTTCGCAGCAATGTGCCCACTGTGAGTGGAGCTGATTTGCTGACCAGCTACACCTTTGTGGAGCTCTGCTTCCACTGGGGCTGGTCGAACAGCGAGGGATCTGAGCATACGCTGAACAATCGCAAGTATCCACTGGAGATGCAGGTCTTGCATCGCACTGGAGCCTCGGTGCCACGTCGATGCACCAGCAGCTATGACCTACTGATGATTGCCTACATCTTTGAGTTGTCGGCTCACAATCCATTGCTGGATCCGTTAATGCAGAACCTAAAGCTCGTTCAGATGCCCGGGAAGCGTGTACAGATTGCACCATTTCCACTTTCATATTTGATATACCCGTTTCGAACTGGGTTCTATAGTTATGGTGGCTCGCTGACACAGCCACCTTGTTACCAGGGCACCGAATGGTTCATCTTTCCCGAATCCCTGGCCATCAGTGACTTCCAGCTGCGTCACTTCCGTCAGCTGCTCAGCGGTGATTGCTTCACACCCATTTCTCGCAACTCTCGTCCCGTCCAGCCGCTTGGCAATCGCATCATCAATCTGAACTATTTCTGTCCCTATGACACAGCCCAAATGGACCGCTTGCGTCTGGAGCTGTTGCAACAGCATCAGCAGGAGATTGAGGAGGAACAGGCATTGGAGCGGACACAGATCGAGGAGCAGCAGCGGCAACTACTGAAGGTCAAGGCAATAAACAGTTCTGACGATGAGGGTCAGTTGATTGAGACTCTGGACACGACAACCACCATAACCACCAACTCGTGCACCAGTGTCTGTGCCACCATTCTAAATCGTGAAGGTGGCAACAAGCCGCAGCAGCAGCAGCAGCAGCATCAGCAGCAACAGCAACAGCAGAAACAGCAGGTGACCTCATGCTGTCCCAATTCCATCATCTTCTTCAGCTCGAGCAACAACTATCGGAACAACAGCAACAACAACAACATCAGCGGTAACAACAACAATGACAACAACAACAACAATAACAACAACAGCAGCAGCAACAACAATCTCGATAGCAATGGCAGCGATACCAGCCTCATGGACAAGTGCAACGGACACTTTCAGCTGGATCAGGCCGAGGAAATGATGATGACATTGACCAATGACGTGAGCATCTGTGGCATGGGAGATGGCCTCGGTGTTGGTACCCGCATTCAGCTGATTGAATAGCCAACAAAACCGATTTTCTACCTATTTTTGTTAAATCATTATTATTATTGAACTTTGTTTAGAGCACACACACTGCACAACAAAAACTTGAACGCTTCACTTGATGGGCTGTGGCTTGAACAAAGTTTATATTTTCTAAATCACAATATCACATTTCACAACCATAGATCCTCGACAGATCTAAGAGTAGAGAGGGGGAGGAAGTGTGCCAGAACAAAGCCAGAATTGCGACTTATCGAGTTTATTTTATAAAACATTGAACAGCCTATTAAATTTGCAAGCTCCAACTGTCTTTTGTTATTAACCAACACTGTTAAAAATGGGGTAAATATTGACAATTTTCCAGTAAAGAAAAAGTATTACAAATGAGCGCATGGAGTGTATTATAAACCAATGATCAATTGCAAGATATGATTTACATTTTCAACATTCAACTACATTTTGTTATTTACCAACACTGCTAAAATGGGTTTAAACATACCAGTCAAGAAAATAAATTATATTTGAGTACAAGAGTTGGATTATAAGCCAATAATAAATAAATGAAATATCAATTATTATATTGCAAAGCTTTAACTGTTTTCCCTCCCCTTTCCAACACTGCACAAACGAAGTACAGACTGTCCATTTCCCAGCTAGTGAAAGTGAAATATGAATATGAGTATAGCAATAGTTTAATATGCGACTTTTCCTTAATATGACTGTCACGTCATTTGACTAGGCAAGTCAAGAAATAGTGGAAGAAATTTCAAATAACTAAGAACGCAACTCGGCTGACGGCAAAGCAAACAGTTGGCCTTGAAAACTTGTAGCCATATTGCGGATAGGGGCTAAGGGTAGGGGTGAGCGGCAGAGGGGGTGAGGAGAGAAAGTGGTATAGTTAGAAGGGCAACAATGTTGCTTTAGCTATTTCAAACTTTGAGTTAAGAGTGACATTTTTTATGCACGCAGTGTACACACAACATTGTGTCGATAATTTGTATGTATAGGCAACTAGGCAACATCAGCCGCTTCCCTGCGCCACCCCTCGGCACGTCGCTTCCCTCTGCCTGCCCCTTTTGCCATGTCTTTTGCCGTAGCCACCATATCAAATGTTGCGCAGATTCGCGCGTCATCCTCAAGGCCCCTGGCAAAAAGGACACAACTCGAGCTGAGGCTGAGGCTGATGCTGAGGTTGAAGCTGCTTCTGAGTCTGTCGAGAGGCACTTGAGGCGCTGACTGAGACAGGCAAAGACAAGCAAAGACATGCACAGACAGGCATGCTCAACTGAATAAGGCACAGGCTGTTATCAAAGCTCATTGCTTTTATCTCTGCTCCGCCAAGCTGTAATTATCGATTTTTTATGTACATCGAGGGTTGACTGTCAGTTGTTATTGTTGTTGTTGTTGTTGATGTTATTTCCTAATGTTGTTGATGTTATTATTATTGCTGTTGTTGTTTATGATGTTCTTTCATGTTTCAAATTGCCAAACAACTCCCCTCATTAAGCAGCTGTTTTCCCATTTTTCCGACCTGTGGGTTAGTTTAATTATTGATAACGAACTGGGCATCAAATATCACAAAAGTAAATACAGTTACGGCTACGCTTATCAGTCTATCACTTTGTGTCAGTTTATGTGTGTGTTTGTCTGTGGGTGTGTGTTTGTGTGTGTGCGTGTGTATTTGCTCGCTTGCTTATGCACAGAAGTTGTCAATTTCTCAATCCGAATTTCAGCTATTGAAAAGTTTCTGACATTTAGACAACAATTCAATATGCTGCCAGCTTTTGTGAGATTTAACAACTTTGATGCTTGACTGCGCTTAAGTGTGTGCGTGCGTGTGTGTGTGTGTGTGTGTGCTGAAGTGTGTCTTGTGTGTATTTGACCAAGTTTAAACTTTAGCAAATGGAAATGCACTTAGTGTTAACAACGTATACAATTTGCTGAACTTTCTAGGATCAAGTATTTCCATAATAATGTCGATAACTTATCGATAGTATGTCGATACCCTACGCTTAATGTTGGAGTAGTAAATGACAGAAATACTTAAAGCACAACGCCTTGAGTTGCTTTGTTGAACATTTGTTTACATTTACCTCATAGAATTTAGTTATAATTAGACTAGAAAGTTAAGTTCTATAAATAATATTATGATTTATATTATTTACAATAAATTAACTGCATAAAATGTAAGTAAGGTTGCTTAGTTTTTAAATATGATATATAATTCAAACTATTTAATACCCTCTAATGCGCAAAAAAGTAAGTAAAGCACTTCTGCTTGATTGCTCACAGTTTTGCTGTAGTTAAGGTTGTTGTTGCAAGTTGCTGGTTGCAACAACAGCCATGCAACCAGGTGAGAAGCCACAACAATGAAATATTCATTTACTGTGTGTGCATTTGACATTGGCAACTTTCACTATCGTTGTCATTTGCACTGACAAAAAGAGAAACAACAACAGCGATTCATCACAAAAAAGCAAAACACGACGACAACAGACGAACATGAATGTTGTTGTTGTTGTTGACATGCCCCAGGGGCAGCTAATGAAGCTGAAAATGTTGCTGGACAATTTGAGGATTCACATGCACACATACACACACACACACACATGCATACATTCATTCATTATGTGCATAAGTGATGAGTACCAAGCGGCGTATACTTATTGTTATGGGCAATGCAAATGCACTTACTGTGACTGAGTCTTGAGGTTGTTACGGTTGTTACGTCTGTTGTGTGGTTGCAGCTGAGACTACGTGTGTGTGTGTGTGTGTGTGTATTTGTTGTTGTGTTCAAGCTTGAATTCCGCCGGATACAAGCAGAAGATCCTGTAAAATTCCTTAAGTGCTGCGGCTGTTCCTCCTTTTGACCAACTGCTGTTGCTACTATTGTTGTTGCTGTCGCTGTTGTTGTTTTTGTTGACGTATGCGGGCTTTTTCCTATAGCTGTGTTTGTTTGTTTGTCTGTGTGTGTGAGTGTGTGTGTTTGACTGTGTGTGTGAGCGTGGGTGTAAGCGCTTTTCTGTTATTTTTCACACATATACACAAATCGATAATGTGACTCTCAGTTACTTATTTTTTTTCTCGCTCGTTTCTCTGTTTCTGTTTTTTTTTTTTTTTTTTTGCACTGACTTTTGGGCTGATTATCGGTTTTGGGGTCTGTGGCGTGCAGCTCAGGGGAAGTTTTAGCCTTGGCACTGGGTTAGAGTCTCTCTGCTGGTCTTCTTCTGTCTGCTTCCTGCCAGCCTGCTGTTACAAATTTGCGCTTCTTGTTTACGATTATTCAATCAATTATTCAGTTTAACGCGCGTTTCGTCTCGCCCGGATTCGCAATTTATTCAATTATTCATTCATTTGTTCTCGATGTGGGGACAATGTATGTGTGTGTGAGTGTGTGTTTCTTTTTCTCAATTGTTTTTCACCGTTTTGCTAGTATTTTTTTATTCGCAGTATGAATTTTCTTTCGCTCTGTGTTGTACACGTCGTCGTCGTCTTTTACAGGACCACAAATGATGGCAAAAATTTTCCTGTCTCTGCCTGGCAGCCTAACTGCCTGTTTGTATCTATGTGTGTTTGTGTGTGGATGTGTGTGTGTTATTACTTGCGGCGAATTTACTGACGCGGCGAATATAAACGAATGTACTCGTATTTTGTATACGTTTTCATCATTGAAAACTGTTTCAAATCGTGCAGCTGCTGCTTTTCCTGCTCTTTCCTCTTCCTCTTCTTCTTCTCTTGCTGCTGGTTCTTCTTCTTGCTTTCTGCTTCTCCAGTGGTGAAAATCGATGGGCTCATCCGACCAGTGGGTTGCTTGTGTGGGCGCAGGCGAAACTTTGCGGCGACAATCCCGCAAGCTTTCCATTCATGCCGCGCATCTGCGCACTAAACACACTCACAGACATTGACCAACACTGCTACACAATTATTATCGATAGACAAGCAAAGGGGCGCGCTTTATGAATGTGGCTTATGCAAGTGAATCTTATCTTTATGCCTAAATTGCCAATTCCAAGTTGGATTGGTTTATTACAACCACCGCAATTAACAACAGTGTTTGTGTGGATCAAATATTCCACATAAAACAAATTGCGCATATAAACGATTTAATTATTAATAGATTAACAAATCAAAGAAAAAACAATGCAATGTACGAATCACACTACAATTTGCTATTGCCAGCAAGCATATCACGGACCACCTTTACCGCATATTTGGCTGTGCCAGGCGCTGTGGTAACGCCATAGCCACCATGTCCATAGTTGTGAACCACCTTCAGGCGGCGACCTTGGGCATTTGTGATCAGTTCCGGCTCCACACGCACCACCGAACGATGAGGTCGCAGGCCAACGCATTCACGTACAATTTCTGCCTTCTTTAGACTGGGCAGGAGATCGTAGCAACGTTCCTTGATGGCCATGCTATCGTATTTGCACCACTCGGTATTGTAGCTATCGTACTGCCTGCAACCGCCCAGCGTGACAGTCTCGAAGCCCGGCAACACATACGTATCGAGATCGCCGTAGAAGGCAGTCTTAATCCAAGGTGCACGCACCTTCAGCACCTGGCCACGAATGGGCACCAAATGCTGATCATTGCACAACTCCTTGGCACCCATACCCGTGCAGTTGAGCAGCACATCGAAGTTCTGGGGCACATCAAAGAAGTTGCTCACATGCTGGCGCACTACTTGACCGCCGTTCTCTAGGAATCTGTAGGGCAATATGATAAGAATGAAGGCAACGAAGTAGAAATTAAAAAGGAGGCAACACTTACTTCTTGGTGGCATAGGGCAGAAAGATGCGACTCTCCGTCAGGCATGTGGTAAAGAAGGAACCATATTTCCAGCCGCCATGGCACAGCTTCAGCTCATCCTCTGTGGCGCGACGGTAAACGGGTAGCAACTGTTCTATAAAATGATTCTATCCAATGGAATAAACAATGCGATAAGAACAGCTAATTAACTGATAATATTGTCACCTTACCCGCACTATGGAAGGCGTAGTGCGTGAGAATATGTAGCCAGATAATTGACAGACGCCAGCCAGAGCCGATTCTTTGGAGCGACGCAGATCATCCCAGTAATTGAATGCATCCGTCATCCATTGCCTTCAATTAATAATGCATGAGAACATTTAACGACTTTTTAATTATGCTCACGTACTGCGTAATTTCCTGGGTGGGACCCATGAAGCTGGTGCCAGGCCGAAAGATACCAGCGGCCACATAGCTCACGGTATCCTCATTGAAGCGATCGGCGATAACGGAAACTTTTGCAGTTGGAAACTGTTGTTGCAGCTCCAATGCGGTGGTTAAACCAATAATTCCGCTGCCCAAGACACCGAACTGCATATTTGCTTTGTCGTGCAGTACCTTCTTACTGAGCTGTTTAGCGGTGCGGCGTAAGTATTTAACGCCGCCTGTTGGATGCTTATCACTGTCCAATATCAATCAACGAACAACCACTGATTACAGCCAATTAAGCAGTGCCTATAATTCGGGCCATCAGTGTTAACATTTTTACTCTCATAAAGTTTACCAACGCAGGCTCGGCTGTTCCTTTATCAGCTCTAGTATATTGATGATCACATTAGCATATTTTACTATTTCACATCTTTTTTTACAAATTCAACAATATCGTTTTGTTTATTTCAAACAGCTGTGCCCTTAACTTTGGTCACTTGCCAACACTAAATTGTCACAGAATACCAAAAACCAATCGTCGCTGCCCTTATCGATAGGAAATGTTACATTGCACTTATCGACTCTGTTAAGATAGGCAGTTAGTTCAGCTGTTGTTCTGTTAAGTTAATAGCGCTGTTTTCCGGAGTATTATAATATAACGAAATATTGTGTTCAAGAATACAAGTAAATATCATTAAAAAAAGTTTCATATAACATGCAAATAAAGTTTAACTGCTTGAAATACATATAAATTTAGAAACAACAATTTGAATGCTAACAGCTGGCCAGTTCGTAATTGGTGGCTACCAACTATCGATGGATCATCGATAGTTTCATGTGATATACCAAACATACGTGCCTGAGTCTCACGTCACAGTTGTAAGGTAAAGCATTTTGGCTAATAGTAAAATTTTATTTGAATTCAGTTGACAATGTAAGATACATATACCTAATTACATTGGTACCTCTAAATTGTTCAGCACAAAATAAAGATTGTACAGCATCATCAAAGGATTAGACAAACGCCGACCGCATTCAGTGCCCCAGAGCAAGCACTGCCAAGAAGTGGAAGCAGAGCGAGCAAAGTACAACAACGGCTACCAAATCTCAGGAATATGTCATCAATGTCGCCCAGTGAGGTGAGTTGCTACTCCCGATTTTCTACAAATTGGCAGCAACAACAATTAAATTACGTTTCTTAAATGATTAAGCCTGAGCAAAAAAAGAAAAGAAAAAAAAAACAGTTGTGCAAATGTTTGTTGTCAGCTGCTGCTGCCGCTGTCGTCGCCGCCTTTGCTGCTGCCGCTGTCGCTGCCGGCAGCGTCTGTGTTGTGCGCATTGTAAAGGTTCAACGTCATCTTATCGTCGCAGCAACCCATGCAGATGCTGCATACTTATCACCTTAATAAGGAACAATATTGTTATATAACAATTTAAAAGTCGCTTCTTTGTTTGCTAGCCTTGCCTCGCACCACTTCATCACTTTCACCTTTTTACCTGGAGGTCTTTGGCGACGTCGGTTTCACTTGCCAGCCTGAGCCTGAGCATTGACGCCCACACACACACACACACATACACATGCAGTTATCGACCCGTGTTGCTTTTGTTTATGCAATGAATTGCAATGCTGCCACCTCTAACTGTTTATTTGTCTGTTTGTTTATATCAGCGTCGAACTGCAGCGCTTTATTGTTTATGCCGCGTAAACAAGCCTTGAAATGACAGCGCCATCTATCGATCCTGCGCTGCTTCTGTTTACTGCTGGCTCAACCTAGCTATCTCTTCTCCCCACACACTCATTCACACTTTGGCTCCTATAACTGCCCGCTCTGTCCGCAGAGTGTCGCACTCAAGCCCAAAAGCTTGACGCGTACGCGCAGTTTGCAATTCGCTCTCGTTTTTCGATTTTGTTTCGCCGTTGATTTCATTCAGTTCTCGTTAATACGCGGATTCGCACGCGCGGATTTATATTCGCTTCGTTCCGGCAAACGTGTAGCTAAAAACAGAGAGAAGAGAAAACAACATAATACAGAAAATCAGAAAAACAACAATACAAATTCGTATTCACATAAAGGTTTACACAATTTGCAAGCACTGTGCCAAAGGCTGAGCATTAATTATCGATTTAATTATCGGTTTAACTATCGGTTTGCCTGGGAAATAACTCAACTTGGTTCGCAACTAAGCCAAATTGAATAGCCTGTTAATTTTCTTGGCACACGCCTCCGTCAATCAATGTTTAGCATTGTTTGTAGACCCTGTAACTAAAAAGTACTAAGAGTCTACTAGATTATTCAAATGGGAGATGTGCGCAACAGGTTTCCAGGACTCCATTCTTGATCAGCAGTAATAACCGAATCCGGATAGCCATGTCTATCTATAAGAGCTGTATTATCCTGACCAGATCGAGTGTGTCTTACTAGTTTTGCCAAGCCCCTTTGTATTCTTTAGAATAATTTGCCGTTTTGCAACAAATACAGGTTCTCTCATAGTCAAGTTCGCTCGACTATGGCCTTTCCTACCAGTTTATTATAAATATTTCTAGCCGCACGCATCGTTTTCGCACATTTTTTTCTCGATAAATGGATAGCATTAACATACATACATATATATATATATACATATATATAGTTAGTGGATGTAGTTGTGGTGAACTGATTTTGGCACGCGTTCAAATTATAAATACTTATGTATTTTAAGTGGAACAGGAGTCTAATTCAAGTATTTGGTAGATTTAGACACTTGTTCTTTCAGTTGAATATTAATTAATATCAAGTTTATACCGAGTCATGAGATACTTGGATTGATACGCAATACAATCTATATGTACTGGTCCCCACTTGATTATGTGCATATCTTTGTATCTGAAAAGAACCAGTTTCTATATACTTGATATGCAAACTGTGTCGCTCAGCTCGTATATAGGCAATTTCGGCATCGATTCCTCGCCGAACTGAGAACAAGCCCCCCTCCGATTGCTACCTTTTATTTAAATTTTCCCTTTTGTCTGAACCGTCTATGATCCGTCATGAAATATGCATGCGATACACAGCACACCCTCAAAACAAAGCGTAATATATCATATAAGATAGAACTTCCTTATGGGTAAATTGAGACAATGGAGCAAACGTATTCAATTAACAGTTTTCCCTTGCTAAAGATGCTACCCGATTCATTTGGTTAACTTATAAATTATTTATTAAAGCTTCATCTTTTCTTATCTGCAAAGTGATTAAGCCCACCTGCCTAGAAAAATGTATATTTATATATATATATACCTTATAGTAGATAAGCCGATTAATTTGGTTTTAATTTATTTGCCTGCGCAATTAAATTATTGTTGAGAAAGCATTAAAGTCTTATCAACCTTTCAAGTGGACTGTGTGCTTAGTTATGACTTTAAGCTTAAGCTGCTGTCGCTCGTAGCACTTGTTTACTGTACTTGTATAAAGAAAATGCAAATTAATCATTATAATTAAAATGCATTGTCGCCAATTGCATTGATTTCGCAACTTGGCATCGCTCCATACAAATAAATTGTCATTTATAATAATAATAAACATTTAATCTCAATTAAATTGTTGTCACCAGTCACACATTTCTCTCATGATTGTAACTGGAGCTCCGCAACTGATATTGCAACTTCAGCTGACATACATATGTTGCAATTACTGTTACTTTGGATCTGTACAGAATCAATTCATGAGTCAGGCGTAGCCAACTTAATAAGGTAAACAGATATGCGCAGCCAACTTAATAAGCTGATGAACTTGTACAGTGTTGAACAGTGACAACTTGTATAGACATTGAGTATATATGTCACAGTCAGATCACAGCTCCTGCTAGTAGCTGTAATATCAGCTATTGCTGAATGGTTTTCATTGCCATTTTTCATGCACAACTCGCGTGCTGTTATTGAGAACACGTTCGATTAGTTTGCCAGTTGTTATATTACGGACTGATTGCTCATGAAGAATCAATGGACTGAAAGATGAGCTGTATCACCTGGCGAGTACGTGATATACGCCTTCTCTCCCTTCTCCTTTCCCTTTCCCTTTCGCTGTCTCAGTCTCTGTCGCTTCCACTCAAGTTCTGTGTGTCTGAAGTGGATCTTTACAAAAAAAACAGGCGCATCAGGTTTTTCGTTTATTTATACAATGCGACAGTCAACGACTCTTCCTTTCCTCCTCCTCCAAAAAAAAGAGCCGAATAACTATCAGTCTCTGACGTCAGAGTGACGTAGCGACAACAACAAAAAAAGCCTCGTTTACATTATTTTATAGCACATAATGTACAGTGTATGTGCACTCTTATCGATTGCATGAAGAGCAGGCCTTATATGAAGGTCGAAATTGTTGATTTAGCAATTGCAAGTTTAAGGTTGTGCTATACATTTCCTCCTTCCTTGCACCCCCCAACGGCTGCACCTGCCCCGCTGTTTGGCGCTTTGGGGCCCCTGGTACAGCTCGTTGCTATTTTTGCGCATTTTTGTTGGTTCTCTTTTGCTCTTCTTGTAATGCGCTTAACGTTCTTGGCAAGTAGTGAAGGGAGGTGCGAGGAGGGATGAGGGAGAGTTGGATAATCAGGAAATCATTTTATATGGCTTTGGCGCATGTGAAAGTTGCATAACTTTGGCCCAGTGGGTCGTGAATCAGTTTCGAAGGCTGGGCCCAAATTGGTTAAGTAAACAGAAAAGAAATGAAAACAGCAAACAACATCCAAAATGTTGGCCATGACTCAGAACTGTACACACACACACACAGTCATACACTTACAGCTTTCGTCACACCTGCTGCCACTATTTGTATCTCTATCTGCCTTTCTATTTCCATCTCTATTTCTATCTGTGTTTCTTTGACTCTTTTGGGGCCTTTTGTCGCTTATTTGTTATGGTCCAAACGACCTTCAGACCAGCAGCCGACTCATTTGGCCATTGCCCACTTGGAACACCCACTCATCCACATTATCAGCTGCTGTTGTTGTGTTTGTTTTTTTTTTATTTTTATTTTTCAAGTTTATCAGTCGTTTGATTTAATCTTTTTCTTTCTTTTTGGTTACCCGAAGAGAAATTCTTAAGAATATTAAATGAAAAACAAAACGCAAATTCAAGAAATTGCGAGTTGAATTGTTTATCTTTTTTTTTGTTTTTGTTCTGTTTTGTTTGCTCTTTAATTTATTTATGTTTTATTTGGCAAGTTTTTTAAATGCCACAAAATTGTTTTTTATTTAATGCGTTGGCCTTAAAAAAATTAGATGGATTTGATGAATCAGAATAAATTTTCAAATATTTTGGCATATTTTTTATATAAACAAATTAGTTGGCATTTATTTAAAAAATGTTAAGCATTTATTTTAATTCATTTGATTGCTTTCTTGCGCTATTTGTATTTCTAGGATAACTTTTAGTCAGTTTACATTTGGTGTGGCTGCTTTTTATAGTTTTCCCAGCGGGAGACTTTCATTTGATGCTTGACAACAAGCGGCAGACATTTGAAAATTAGAATTTATTGTGTGTCTATCTTTAGACTGGCAACGCGTCTTCCCACATCAATTGAATTGGGGGTAGACAAACAGCGCCGTGAGGGGGTGTAAGGCAACAAGGCGGCAGTTAAGACCTTTCAACAAAAGGAATCTGCAAAGAAAATGTGCTGAATTTTCCCGAATCTAAACATATTTCACTAAGAGCAGTGCAAATAAATCTATGTGCAGCTTTTCCTGTCCTTCAATTGCTAAATAAACTAACTGAGTTAACTGATTCGATGCGCTTGTTGCTAACGCAGTGCAGATGCCAACGGTTTCCGTTACGCTTTAATAGAAAATTGAACATTGATTCATCAACTCAACTGTTGATTGACTTTTATTTATTTATTTATTTATTATTTATTCTCGCACGTTTGCAATTCGAATTGCTGCGTTTACAGCAGTTTCATTTCGTTTCGTTGCTTGCAATTGAAATTGAAATCCAAAATGCATTTTTCCAATTGACGTCGCCAATCGATGTCGATGTCGATGTCGATGACTGTGCTTCATTTATAGCCCCGTTGTGTTTTTAGCCTTAATTTGCCAATAAAATCGCAGTTTTTTTTGGGCCACTTTGCGTTTTATGGCCTGTTTACAAATACACTTAAATATACGAAATACAAAACACAAGATAAGCGCGCATACATATGCATATTCGCTTTTTTGAATTCCATTTTCGAATCGTTATCTTATCAGTAGCTCTTATCAGGCGAACCGAGCGTGCCAATTGCCACGCTGCCGCTGCGGGAACGCCAACGCTTTTGCGGTGCGGAGGGCTGAAGGGCAAATGTTTCATCATCTCTCAACTGCAGATGCTGCACAGGTAGAGCCCATATATAAATAAATATATATTATATATCATATATATGGTATATATATATATATATATATATATATATATGTAAACTCTGGCATATCTATATCTGGCTTTAGGTCTGCGGCTGTGTGTTGTGCGCATAAACGAGTTTTCTAGTCGTCTGGCAGGCTACACAAAATGCCTATTTTGATAATGCAACACTGATAATGCGAGCAAGTTGCCAACAAATCAAGTCGACAAGCGAATACACTTGCTTATGTAGAAATTTAGCAATTCAAATTGTAGTTGCTTTGGCAGAGTGAAATGTTCGCTTATAAATATGCATAATGAAGTATTAATAAACAAAAGATCTTAATTGGTTTAGTCTTTAACCTTTTACTCGGTTTTCTTCAGCTTATCAGCTTCAGTTTAGGCCATTTATAAAGTGTATCGTTTGGAATTAACTGATAAAAAGAAGTGTAACAGCTAAATATGCTGACGCTTGTATGCTCTCTCTTACAAGTTCCTTAAGAAGCAGAGAGCACTCTTATTAATAGTAATTTCTATTCGAATTGATCAGCTCTCTGCTAGATAGTATATGAAGATGTATTTCAACTGTGTTGTCTGCCAGATTCTTGCAAGTAGATGACTTCTAAGCTGAGCTTCAATCTTCATTCTCATGTTGATCAAGCCAACTTGATATTACAGTCTGATGTTAATCATATATAAACCTCACTTTGCTCGTATCTACTTCAATGTGTCGCACACTCACTAAAAAAGTGATGAGACCTTGTCAGCAAGAGTATACACAAACAGCAAATACCCTACGCAGACGTTGGCACGTTGACGTTGTTGACGCTAACGATGACTGCGCCACTGTCGCTGTTGTTGTTGCTGTTGTTGTTGCTGTCGCTGTTGCGGCTGCTGCTGCTGCTGTCGTCGTCGCCTCGTCTCGAGCTGTTGCTTGGATTGGGGCAGCGTTGAGTTGAAAGGGGTTTTCGAGCGAATTTGCTTTCTGCTTTTTGCCACAGTCGTTGGCCGAACGTTGGCGCATTTGGCTGTTCACATTCGTCTCGTCTCGTCTATTCATTCAATCGCCTTCGCAGTCGCAGTTCGTATCGCAATTTGGCTTTGTAAGTTTTGTGGCCAGCAAAAAGAAAAAAAAAACTAAAAAAACATAGAAATATACAAGAAAATGTGTCGAGTGTGGGTGCGTTAACACTTTGTGCGGTGCCCTGTGCAAAATTATCTCAACTTAGTAAGCCCTGTTGATGTGAATGAAATAATAAACTGTATTAAGCTACTTTTGTCTACAACAACTCAGCAAACGTTGCGTGCAATTGTTGTTAGCAACATTTTTCAAAATAATAATATTTACAACTGTGCAGTGAACACAATATATCTGAATTCTATCGTAACGCGTTAAGTTACTTGACAAAATGTTGAAATTATTTAAGAAAACCAAAGATAAAATACCCAAATCGGAAATAATCAACGAGCCGAAGGAGCCTAAAACTCCGCCCGTCTCCAAATGTGGCAAGTCCCTGTTGCTCGACAATACGCGTTGGGAGGCAAGTATATAAGTATAAAGTATATAGCTCTTTATTATCACATACATATAGCTAATTGAACTGTGAACTGTAGCGACTACTTGGCCTTGGCTATAATAATAACAAGCCATATCTAAATGAGCGACAACTTAACGCCTTCGTTTGCTAAATTTACTGCATTATAAAGCAGACAAATGTCGTGGGCTTACAACTAAGACTCTTTCACAGCTGTGCATATATATATCAACTGATATATCAGATATGTATATATATATATATATTTCTGATCTCTGGCTTCTAATAAGTAAATTGCGTCATTAGTTGCCACTTTCCGGGTACAACTCATGAGTCTTTTGCCTGAAATATACCTGCTTAAGCAGCTAAATGTGGGGTAGTTTGACTGTGTCAGCCAACTTGAGACACAAGTACGTTAAGTCTTGTGATTTTGTGAATTAATCTTTCGCTGTGCGACACGGCAATACCTTAGTTGTTATCAAAACAACTGATAAAACAGTATTTGTGTCTACTCTATATAAAGTTTATCAGTGTATTTATTGCCAAAAAAAAAGAAAAAGAAAAGTAAATGCGAGAGAATAACAAACGAATCGACAGAGCATTGTATGAGTTATTTTATCTAATCTAAACACAATGCCCGCCCCTATCGTAAACCATATAATATATAGCATTTATACAGATATTGACGCTTGTAAGCTCTAAGGAAATGCGATAGACGATAACAAAACACAAAAAAGAACGAGTATATAGAGGTATATATATATATATATATATATATATATATATGTATGTAAAAAGTAAGAGGGCAACGTAACACGCGATCTAAGTTGCATTTGCAATTGAGTTCTTAACTGCATTTCCAGCTAAGATAAGATAACACAAGTATAACTGTGAAATTGTGGCTTATTGTCTGGCTCCTTTGTCTGCTTACAGCGTCGCCTACACAAAGAGTTGATGTCCCTGATCAAGGAGCCGCCACCGGGCGTGACCGTTGACACCGAAAGCGTACAACAAAACTTATCAGAGTGAGTAGCATTTAGGCCAACTCTAAACAATTTTTCCTTACCTGTTCTCTTTTGCAATAATTACAGATGGAAAATAAACATTAAAGGTTTCGAGGGCACACTCTATGAGGGCGAAGACTTTCAATTGCTGTTCAAATTCAACAATAAATATCCCTTTGATTCGCCAGAGGTAAGTTAGCTGATAGCACGCTGATAACACTCACACACTTGACAATATTGATAACATGTCATTCAATCAATTAGGTAACGTTCATTGGCAGCAATATACCCGTGCATCCGCATGTCTATAGCAATGGACACATCTGCCTATCCATATTGACCGAGGACTGGTCGCCGGCGCTGTCGGTGCAATCGGTGTGCCTTAGCATAGCCTCAATGTTGAGCAGTTGTCGCGAGAAGAAGCGACCGCAGGACAATACGCTCTATGTGAAGACCTGCAACAAGAATCCCAAAAAGACTAAATGGTGGTATCACGGTGCGTATGCGTGATTTCATTAAACTGTTCATACAACTAACCATCTCTCTCTCTCTCTCTCTCGCGATGTGCTATTTATTTGTCTATTGCAGATGATTCTGTTTAGTTAACGTTGCAATTTATGACTACTGCCTGCCTGCTTGCTTGTGTTACGCATGCCACATCCATAACAACAACAACAGCAATAACAACAGCATCTACAAACCAGATGGCAATTTGTTGCTCACCAGCGAGGACAACGCGAATGATATAACAGCTACAACTACAACTACAATTGCAATTGCAATCAACAACGTCAACAGCAAAGCAACCAAGCAACAAACTAATCATTTCAAACCCCAACAACTTGAAAACTATTTAAGGCCTAGACACTTTAGGTGTAAATTAGCAGTGACAGTTAAAATATAGCGTTGTTACTTTTTAAGCAACACAAAACATGCACACACTCACACACTGACACACACTTACAACACCGAACAGTGCACTTTGAGAGCAAATCGCTGGTTAAACAATAAAATAGTTTAAAATAATATACAAATATATTGATAGCTATGTATATTCAATTTAAGCTAAACAATCAACAAACAAGCAAACAACAACAACAAAGGCACGAGCAATAACTGTATAAAACAACAAAACAATATAATTAAATGTTAACATTTTAAATTAAAGTGTAAGGCCCCAAATTAGCGTCTAAATTAAATGTTATAGATAACCTAACAGTTAAGCTTACTCTGTGTAATGTAAAGAACAGATACAATCAGGTGCCCCCCTCTTTATTGATGTTGCAATCAGGCTGTGGCAGCAACATTCCAAGTCAACATGCTGCTCGCTGTCCTGCAGCCATTAATCGTAATTATAACTTCTAATTTATACATATATATATATATCAATATAAATGTTTGCATAAGGCAGCAGCGCATTGGGTTTCCAATTGATAAACGAGACTCAAGCGCAACTTGCAGCATGCAACCGTTAGTCGAACACATTTGAAATGTATTCATAATGTATATGTACTATATTATTTGTATAACGTATTAAGAGTCGTCCACATCATGCACATTTTGTAATTTCGCGACCATACGATCATTCACATCCCGCACTGTAAACACCATTTGAACCCATCATACGTTAATCAACAATCAAGTCTATGAAAATGAACTATTATATTTGGCTAATTAGGACGCAAACCCAAATGTGGCCAAACAAATCTCTCATGTGGCACGTTCGCAAAACACATTTACCTCTTACCGTGCAACTAGAATATGAAATGTGGCGAGTTACTCGCAAATATACTTACGTGTAATACTATGTATAATACTATAAATATATATACATATATCTGTATCTATATCTATATCTATGTGTATCTGTCTGCGACTATACTTAGCATACGTACTATCTACGCCTATGGAAAAATTACTGTTAAACAAGTATTTAATAAAACATAAGTCTGTAATCATGTGAAATGAATTGTTTCTTTTCCTTTCATCCTTTTTTTAAACACTCCATTTATTTAGGGTTTAATATTAGTTTCTTTTTTGTATAAATAAGATTACAGTATTTGGAAATAATTAATTCAATTATATAGGAGACACATTTGTTCAACAAAAGTTATTAAGCGTGCTGTGCTCTTGTGTTAGTTAGCTTTTTAGCTACAGTCCCACACCGATGCCCGTGGTGGGCGTAAAGTACAGGCACTGCAGCGCCTCCTGGAGCGCTCGTTGGCAGGCCAGGGTGGACGTAAAACCGCCAGCATTCTCTTGTGGCGTCTCGGAACGTATGTGTGCAATGTAACCCATGGACTCGACCTCGCTGGCTGGCGGCGGCGTGGGCCCTTCGGTGTAGGGTATGAGAGGTTCGTAGATAAATAGAGGTCCCTCGTCTGATTTGGGCACTGGCAGCAGGGTTGGGTCGGCCGTCTGGCCAAATTTAATGCCTGTGGAGAATTCGTTGATGGATTTCGGTGGCGGCAGCTGTTTCTCCTCTTCCCGCTGCTTTTCTGCCTTCTCGGCGAACTCGCTGACGATTTGTACAGCGTCTTTGCCACTGTACATGAGCTCCTCGATGAGTGCCTGCTTGTCGCGTGCTTTCTTCTTTTTGTGCTCAGTCTCTAGTTCCTCTAGCTCCTTCTTGCGTGATTCCTCCTGCGCTCGCTCCAGCTCCAGCATCTCCTCCAACGCGTACTCGTCGCGGCCTACGCGTGTCTTATTGCGTTGTATTACCTCACGATTGTCGCGCTTGTAGGCTTCGATGCGTTTGTTAGTCTCGATAATTTCAATGTTGTTGCACAGATTATACACAATATCCTCAATCTCCTCCAGGTAATCGTTGTACTCCTCCAGCGAGGCAAAGTCCTCCTCACGCTTGTTGTAGTCGCGCAATATGCGACGCCGAATGTCCACCTCCTTCTCAACCATAGGATCCTCAAAGAGCTGCACTCGGAAGTTGTTGCGACGCAGCGGCACCATGCACTCCGGACAGGCGCCAGAGCCCTTGAGGAAGAGCATGTCCACACAAGATTCGCATAGCGTGTGGCCGCAAACGTTGACCATCAACTTTAGCGACGGATTGCGGTATTTGGTGGTCTTGCACCGCGGGCAAGCCTGTTCCTCCATTGCACTGCACTTTATTTATAAAATATATTAAAATTTAACCGGTAATCAACTAAAATGCCGGCAAAAAACACAAAGAATTGCTTTACTCAACACGGAACATGCAAAAATCAGCTTGTTGCCGTCGATAAGCGATACATATAACTGTCTCTATGCAACACTGCAAACATGGTAACCCTAATTGTTCGCCTTGAGACGAAATCGATATTTGCGATAGCACACTATCGATATGTGCCGCGCACTCTTGAAATTGAAATGAAGTCAGCTGATTCTCATTTTTAAACATTTTATTTCAAACAGCATACGCGTTAATTTTCACATTAAGAATAGAATTTAAATATGGTTTTTAATATACACGCACATTAATATATATTTAATATATTTTTATATGATTATATGCATTAAATATTTAAATAATTTACATCGATCAAAACCTTTTCTTAGATGTACTTTCATTTGTTTTCAGCAGTAAATTTTATATATTCTTGTTATAATTGCGTACATATTGTATGTGTGTGTGTCTGTGTATATGTGTATATAATTAGTTAAAAGCATTTCCAAGCAGTTGCACAAACATTTGAAATCAATTAACAATTTACGCGCTGATTACTTGGATTTGTTAGTTAGTAGCAATTGTATTTTGTAATACTTCAGGAAAAGGTCGTGTGTGCGGGTGTTTCTCTGTGTGTTTTGATATTAAAGCAGCACATTTTGAATTATGAGAGATATATGTACTTAAAATGCTAGAGTGGGCTAGTAAATTTAGGCTAACTTACTGTCTAAAATGTTGCTTGGGCTTACATAATTTATACAATCTTGTTGAATGGAAAAGAATAAACATTAAAATAAAAAAGCAATACACATCGTTATAAATATACAGATACAGATACAAATACGGATACATATTGAAGTATGTAAGGTATGTATGTAAATATATAAAAGAAATCGACACGAAAACCTAAATAAAAGCAAAAAGAATAAAAAACAGAAACATAAAGAATCAAAGGCGCGCTTTTCTCTGTATAGGTTCAACAAATTTTCGATTCAATTGTAAATCGAATCACTGTAAATATCACAATTTAGTTAACACATACTATACAATGCATACAATTAAAATAATCAATTTAAACACGGTTCGTCATTAACAATAGTTGCCATCAAAGCAAAAACATTTCAAATAACTCGTCAGGGGGTCATTAAAAATATCGAGGGGTAGATGTGAATGGGTATAGTAGTAAGTATTTTTGTGGATAGACGAGAGAGGGGGAGGGGTGGGGGGAGAGTTGACAGAAATTAAAATCGAATATCGAGCTAGCCCTGCAATGCGGTGACCTCCTCCTCCAGCTCGGCATCGACCTCATCAATCTTGGAGCCGCTACAGCCGCGACACTTGCAGCAAATGATGCACGGTGCGGCGAGGAGCAGCAACGGTGATGCCACCAGCAATAAAATGCCAAAGCCAGCAAATATGCCAATAACTTGAGCACGATGCCACACAACGGAGGCACGCGAATGACCCAGTTTATTCTTGCACGGCCCTTTGTCATAATGCCGCAACAGAAAGTCATCCTATTGAATGAACAAGTGTAGAGAGAATTATAAACAGAACGATTGGAATGCGCGTAGAGTTGAGTGGTAGATGATACTCACATCGAGACTGGCCAGGCAGTACCAGCAAAAGACGTGCTTGCAACGCTTGCACATCATCTGGGCGCAGCCCTCGTCCTTCTCAATGGGCACCGCGCACATGGGGCAGCATTTGATGAGCTCATTATCGAATGGTATGCCAATATCATCCTGTCCATCGGCAATCAAGCGCCTTCCAAACTCCTCGCAACTTATGTTCGGATGATACTGTGGAATTGTCAGTGTATAAGAATTGCAAACTTCTTTGTTGAGCATATAATTGAATCACACTTACTGCCTTCTTGCAGAGCGCACAGAACTCATCCTTGCAGGAGGGACAATGCACGGATATGGAGAGCAAAGGTGTCACACCATCCTGTTGTGGCGTGTAGCTCTGCGATGTCGATGGCGATTCATCCATTTGGCAAATGGCGCTGCCACCAGCTGTGCCCAGAGTAGCACCACCACCACCACCACCAGCAGCAGCGGCAGCACCACCAGCAGTACCAGCAGCACCACCACCCACCATGCAAATTGTCTCGCAGCCCGCACGTGGACACCAGGTGCGCGTCTTGTCCAATTCGATTTCTATAATCAAGCAAACGATTGTGATAAATGTGATTCGATTAGTGTGTGTGTGTGTGAGAGAGAGAGAGCACGTACCTCGATTCAGGCGATAACGATGGTGCTTCTTCAGCAGATTCGTTGTGGTTAGGTTCGCAATTTCGGGCAGCGAGATGGCGCCCTGTGCCGGGCACTTGGCATCCGGGCAGGAGATCTCGTAGGCGCCCTCGGTTATCTCAAACTCCACATAGGCGCGCATGCACTGCAAATGGAACAAAGGAGCAAACAAGTTAATATGCTGGCTAGGCTAAAGGGGGGGAGCAGAGTGAGTAGTGAGTAGGGAAAGCTGCGAAAACTTTCAATTTGTTGTTGTTGTTGTTGTCGACGTTAAACTAAACAATTTGGCAAGTTGCGTCACATTTAATCCGCTTTGAGCTGTGCTCTGCTTGGCTTGCCTCTCAATTCCATTAGCTCTCACTATGGCAACCAATAGTAGAATGCCACCCTGTCACATTCGGGGCCACTTGCCACCTTGCCACCTTGCCACTTGCCACTTGCCTTGGCTGCCGACCCTTGGGCAAAACTTTTGTCGAGGCATTTTGTAAATGCTGTTGCCTGCTTTTTGCATTGCCAGCAACCGCAAAAGTGTGGCTGTCAAAATTATTTCATTTTTAAGCACCCCACCACATACACACACACACACACACACACCCAACCCACACACACACACACACACACAATGACAACCACAAAGTTTGCAGCAAAGCGACAAAATGCTCTGCGGAAGCTGTATAAATAAAGATTTAAAAACTTTTGCCTCGACCAGCCGTGTCCGATATTTGCTCGGCCTTTCTGCGCATTAAAGTAATGAAATTGCAAACGGAAACGGTAGAGGAACAGGAACAGGAAGCAGAAGGGGAAACGCAAGCGGAAAAGCTACCCCAAAATGCTGCACGCTGCAACAGCAAATCATATGAGACCCAAAACGCATAGAGAAAGTATTTAATATAATTGCATAAAGTGCAATATGTACAGGGTATATCCGAGCTGGGCAAGCTACCCAACTTACTGTAGCATACTTGCAAAAGTTTTAAGAGCAATAATAAACCAAAAATAAAGTATAATAATAATAAGAAAATCACATACAATTCGCTGCGGTGCTAAGCAGCTTTTGTCAGCCAGCGCAGCTTTTGTCAGCCTGCGTACTTTCAATAATTAAAATAATTAAAAACGAAACTGTGGCAAACCATTTGAATGCTGTATGCAAATGTGACAATAATAAATGTGTGTGAGAAAGTTGGAAAATCTCTTCTCGCTTCTCGTCCTTCTCTTTTTTTGTTTTTCGTTTCGTTTTCTTCTTTATTTTTTTGGGATTTTCCGCATTGGCATTTTTTCCATTATGCAGAGAAAACGGCAGATTTACTAAAGCCGCCTGCAATTTGCGTTCGCAACATCATATTTTTAATCGCGTCCATCAACTTGGAATCCCGCTGGCTGCACACATATATATATTGCTTAATCCGTCGGCAGCTTGACGCATGCAACGGCGCTTACCTGGCCATCAGTCAGCGTCAGGCCACGTTGCATGGTCATAGTTGCAGCCACATTTGTGGGGGCATAAGCTGCACAAAGCTTGTTGAAATGAATATGCAGCGGCAGCGCGACATCGACAGCAGCAGCGACTGAGGCTGAGGTTGAGGCTGCGAAACAGCTGTTGCCACAATTTAGTGGCCTGTGGCCGAGAGCAGCTGCATTTATGTTCTTCAATTTATGCAGCGAACAAAGTGAGGTTATGCGCTTTGCACGTAGCCCCCTTAGAGCTAGAGGTAGTACTACGAAGCCAAGGCTTACGAATGAAATGCAGAAATAGCGCAATGAATTGAAGTTAGAGTTTACTAAAGTATAGCTTATTTAAGTTATTAATATTTATAAAAACTAGCTGACGGACAGACAGACGAACATGCCTATAACGACTCGACTGTTGTTGCTGATCAAGAATATATATACTTTATAGCGTCGTAGCTGACTTCTTCTGCCTGCTAAGCGCGGTTCGCTTTAGACAAACTTAATAGACTATGTTCTTTTTTAAGTGCAGAGTCTAATAATAAATAAGCGAGCCACAAAAAGTGAGCTTAGCTTTGGAAATTGCGAAACTCTTAAATGTAGAAGCTAACTAGGAGTAAGGAAAGTTGAACTTGACACAGCTTAAACTATATTGAAAGCTGAGTTGTGGAAAGCATTTAGTTAAATTATTTATTGATTATTAATAGGTAAAAGAAGGGCAAGCGGAAAGAAGACGAAAGAACAGCCTAATGTAGAACATATCAGTAATTATTATAGGGAACTCAGAAACATTTTGAATATAAGCATGAAGCTCTAAAATAGACGCAAATTAGCATTGCAAATAGTTCTTAAATATAGTAAATTTAAGCAAATTAAAACATAAATTCATAACAAAACAAATTACAAAAGTTAAGAGAGCTGGAAATGTGTTAGATGAATGTTTTAATTAGTTGCCTATTAGTTAACATATTCAAGGCAAATGAAATGTAGCTCAACTCATTTGGGTTCACACACACACAGAACATTATACAAAAGTCAAAATGTATTAATTTACAAAGGCCTTTGTCCCCCCTCCCTAGCCAACGCACTTGGGTAACCTTTCGTTCTGTCCACAGTTAGCAGTTTTAACGTTTTTAAGCGCTCAATTGTGTGGGCCATTAAAAGCCAAAATTGCCATAGAGCAGACACAGACAGACACGCTGAAGCAACACACACACACACACACACGCACACGCATACAGCAAAATGTATAAAAATATTAGTATTAATAACGGCACTTGGTAAATTTCCGGCTGTGGCACATAAAGCACATTACACAGGGCAGGCAGCATAAAAAGACGGAAAGTGCTTACAGTATCTATAAAATGGCAAGCAGCATAGAAAGAGACAGCGCGGGAGAGAGAGAAATATATATATATATATATATATATATATATATATAGAGAGAGAGAGAGAGAGAGAGAAAGAGATGTAGAGAGAGCGAAAGAGAGATAGCGAGACTTTAGGGAGTTGCAAACGAAATAAACAAATAAAAATTGACAAAGTTGCCATTTACATGTTGAAACATTTTTTTTATCAGTTTCAAACGCAGCAGACGGCACAACGTGTACCAACTGTGTGTGCGTGTGTGTGTGTGTGTGTGTGTGTGTGTGTCTGCGACTATGAAATGCTGATATATGTGCTTTATTTAAGAGTCAAACTCTTCCCTTCCTCGCTTCCCTTGCCCGTTGATCACTCTTGCTGTTCGCGCGTCTGTTTTGATGCCATTTTATGACACACGACAATGTTAGCCATAAAACAACATTTGTTAACGCTTTCATGCCATTTGCGCCACAATAACAAACACGCACAACAATTTAATATATTCTCGTCTGCCATTTTGTGGCATAAGCCTGCACAAAAAAGGCCTAAAGCGTCAGTAATATTGGCTTAAAAACTCACTTAAAAGGGATCTGCAAACGAACGGAAATAAACACTTTTACAATACTTTTTCGCACTGTTTGCTAACACTAAAGTGTTGCATGCAGCGCGCTTAGTGCAAAAGCACATTAAAGCTTTCAGTGTAACGAATTTAAGCTCACTAAAAGAAATTGAAAAGAATTATTGAAAGTTATGTCGCTTAAGCTCACTTTAAGCTAAAAGCGTGCGCTTTCTAATTTATGAAAGCTCTTTAAAGTACATTAAAGCTTGCCTTGCAATGCAAATGAGCTTAGAGCACTTTCTTTGTTGAGTTTCTAACATTTTTAACAAGACATTAAGTGCTGAAAGCTGTTGAAAGTACTTTAAAGTTGACAAAGTGAAGTTTAAGCTGCGAGCTTTCTGTTCAAAACTTGCTCTACTTCTTGCTCTACCTCTTACTCTGTCTCTGTCTCTCTATCTTTCTCTTTCCCTCTCTCTCTCTCTCTCTCTACCCTTCTCTGTCTCTCTCTCGCAGTTGGCAGCTGCCAAGTTTGAGCTCTTATCGTTTGTAAAGTTTCATTGATTTAGTATTAAGTAAATAAAACATAAAACTTGAAATTAGCTGCAATCATAAACAAATTGATTGTTGTAAACTCGTGGGAGCAATTTGGACGTGGTTAACGAGTCAAATCGCAACTGGGCCGGTAAATGCTGTTGCTGCTGGTAATTGCAGGACATTAAGCTGGGCAGGTATTAAAGGACCTTGTCGTCTGTCGTGCATAAAAAGCATAATGAATGCCAGGCCAATTTCGCGAACACAGAGCCACATACACACACACACACACACACACACACACACACACTCAGAGCCTCGATTCGATATTATCCTGCAGCCAATTACGCACACACAGAGAGACACTCTCGTAAAGGAGCGCGCTGTGTCCTGTGTTCTGTGCGCTTTAATCTAACTCATTAGCAACGACACTTTAATTAATAGTCAACTCAGTCGCCTCCACGCCCAGACAGAGGCTGTCAAGCTGCCAGGATGCGAGGATGCGAGGATGCCGGGATGACAGGATGACAGGCTGCAGCATCAACTAGTTGCCAGCATTCAGTATATGCAGCTGCAACAGGACCTTTGCCTGCTCTTCAGCTCAGCGTGTGTGTGTGTGTGTGTGTGTGTGAGGAGGTGTGTGTGTGTCCGTCTTCTATGACCACTAAATGCATTACTTCGTCAACGCGCTATAAATGCAAATTTATGGCAATCATTATGTTAACGTTGCCCTTACGTTACGACTCTACCTCTCTCACTCTGTCCCTCCCCCTCTCTCTCCTTCCCTCTCTCTCCCTCCCTCTCTCTCTCCCTCTCTATCTCTCTCTCTCTCTGTTTCCCATAAAGTTTTAATGCGCATTAAAAATGCTGCAGTTTGATTTAATTAGTGCGATTTGCCAGTGATTCGAGTTTGATTAATCGATTGTGTAGTGTATGTTTGAGCCAAGGAGCAATGATAGGGACCGCAGGATGCTTTGCAGGACACTTGCCAAGCCGTAAGCTGCTTGTAGCTCTACTTATATTTCTACTTAAGCTTCTGCAAGTATTTCTAATTTTACTGCTACTAATAGTCCTACTTCTATGCCCACTTCTACTGCTACTTATATTCCTATTTCCATTGGTAACTGTATTTATTGCTTCTCTTTTCAGTTCTTCTATCACCTCTACTCGTACTTATACTTCTACTGTTACTTCTATGCCTACTTGTATACTTATAGTTATAAGTATTCCTACTCTTACTGCTGCTTGTATTTCTATTTATATTCGTTGTTCTATTGCTTCTATTCTTGCTTCTCTTTTCAGTTCTTCTTTCACTTCTAATTCTGGAAGTATTTCTACTCCTACTGCTACTTATATTTCTACTTGTACTCATACCTATATTCCTACTTCTACTGCTAATTCAATTCCCAATTATTTCTTTGTTCTATTCCTACTCTTACTACTGCTCATATTCCTATTTATATTCGTTCTATTGCTTCTTTTCTTGCTTCTCTTTTCAGTTCTTCTATTACATCTACTCGTACTTATACTACTGCAAGTATTTCTACTTCTACTGCTACTTATATTCCTACTTCTTCTGCTGCTTCCTAATTATTTCTTTGTTCTATTCCTACTTATACTGCTGCTTATATTTCTATTTAAATTCCTTCTATTCTTACTTCTTTTCAGTTCTTCTACTTCACTTCTACTCGTACTTATACTACTGCAAGTATTTTTACTTCTGCTGTTCGTTGTATTCATTCTCCTATTTCATTGCTATTTCAATTCCCACTTCTTAACCCACTTCTCTTACTTATATTCATTCTTCTCCTCTAACTTTTACTTTTACTTATAATCCTACTTATATTCTCACTTTTATTTTCACTGCTACTTCTACTACTATTGCTACCTCCATCTCTAATACTCTTTATTACTCTTCCATCTACTTACCTCTTACCTCCTTTTACCCCATTTTATTCCTACTCTAACTACTACAGCCTCTTCTGCTCCTAAGATTACTCACACTCCTATTTCAATTCCCACTACTACTCCAATTACTTCTACTCCAATTACTTCTACTTCCACTAATAAAATTACTTAAATATATAATACTCTTCTCATTTCTATTCCTATTTATCCTTACTACTCCCTACTTCTTGCTTTTCTACTACTAATCTTACTAATCCTACTCTGCTAGTAGGGGACTACTACTTCTAATCCTAATTCAACGCCTACTGCTCCTATACCTTGTAAGCTTCTTCCACCTAATTTGGAAGCTCATCTACTTATCCTACTCTCTTCTCTTCCCATTTCTCTACTCCTTTCACTGTCTTATATTTCCCACTCTCACTGCTGTTACTGTCAACTGTTACTACACTCATTTCCTGCTACTACTTTTTGCTGTCTGCTACTGCTATTGCTACTCCTACTTTTACTCCTCTTTCTCCTTTAACTTCTAGTGTTTCCGATGCTCTCTATTCACTCGTTACTCCTTACTACTTCCTGTCCACCTCTTGCCTACACCCTGCGCTCTACGCCTATACTCACACATGCCTTTGGCGGCTTTAAGTCAATCCAATAAGCGACAGGAACAACAGGGACTACGAACTAAGGACTGCGGACTACGGACAACGCAGTCGGACTGGGCCTGGGAGTAGGACTACGAGTACAACTGTTGGGCAACATCATTGTTCTCTCGCAGGATATTAAATGGAATCCTCTTAGCTGTTCTTGTTGTTGCTTGTTGTTGTCGACGTTGCAATTGTTGTAAAGACTCTGATTGAAAGCGAGAAAGCCATAACAAAAACAAAACAATATTGTCACAAACTCTTCTTCCCGTCTGCGTGTGTGTTGGTTGTGCGATAAAACAAAGCAGTGCATGCCACATGCCACATGCCACATGCCGCATGCCGCATGTCGAATGCGGGCGGCACAAATTTGCAAATTTAATGACGTTGCGCTCGGTTGAAGCAACTGACAACGAGCAACAACTTGTGAGGGATCGACGCTTGAAAATGCATTGAAAGCATCTAAATCTAAAAAAGGGAAACATGAAGGAAAACTTCAACTGAAATGTCAGGAAAACGCCTGACAACAAATTTCCCTTCCCTTCTCACATTTATTTTCATTTTTCTCTTCTATTTTTGTTTGTTGTTGTAGTTGCCATTTCCATTTGCTGTTTATATTTGTGTAAAATTGAATTTAAATTGCAACACAAATCGATTCGATACGTAACTATTTGTCCAGCAGCTATCTGTCTGTCTGTCTGTATGTCTGTCTGTCCAAATGTATCTTTGAGATACATTTTTAAGAGGCTTACGTAGTCATCGCCCCCCTGGCATTCAGTGCCCCGCGTTGCATTCAAATTATGCAGCAAATGTTTGGAGTCTGATGAAGTCAAGCAGCGAAATGAAAATGAAGTTTATGCAAAGCGTAGATGAATGCATTTGGATACCCTGTAGGGAAGAATAGATGAGTTGTATATATATAAAATATCAGCTACTTGAAGACTATTTACTGCAGCTTCTTATCTAGGTTTTTCTTCATTTACTGAATATCTAATGGGACTACAAGTTAAATAGCGAGTTATAGAGGTAGCAGATAAGTACAAGGTACTTTAAAAAGCAATATTAATACACACAGGGTATCTGCAGCTCAACCATTGCCACAGCTGTCACTTAAAGCAGCCTAGAGAAACAGCAGATGAGATGACAATCATCCCAGCTATCTGCCTAAATAAAGAGTATCTGCTCGTCTAGCATTGCCTAGATAGAGAGTATCTGCTCGTCTAGCACTGCCTAACTAGTTATTTATAGAGCTTTCATTTCATTTTAGCGACAGTTGAGTGAGTTCCGACTGCTGGCAATCATTAATTTCCGCTTAAAAGCTGCTTCCGGTCTAGACGCCGCACACTGTAAACTGATGCCAGAGAATTGCACAAAAAATAATATAAAATAATAGACAAAACAATTTGTAATAAATATCATAAAATTGTAAATGCAATTTATGCAAATCCAACTCGCAATTGAAAGAGAAAGAGAAAAGAAAGAGAAAGAGAGAGAGAGATAAGAGAGCGAGGCAATTGTCCATGAACAGTTGCATTACAATTAGGCAATCAAGGAGCAAATGTTCAAGTCCAAGTGTTGGCAGCTGTCAAATGGTTCAACGAAAACACATGTTACGACAGCTATCAGGAGAGGGATAAGGGTGTGTGTGTGTGTGTGTGTAAGTGTGTGGCACAAGTGCGTCTATTGCTTGTGGCAATTGCACTTGCAACTAGCGCCAAAAAGTCAAAAGTCATCAAGTCAATGTTGACGCGCTGCGCGTTGCCAAATGCACTCTACAGAGTTTGTGAGTGTGCATAAACACACACACACACACACAGACACTTACAAACACACACACACACACACACACACACACACACTCACGCGCACACATCTCTAGTTACACACACACACGCTGTCGCACACTCACGCAATCTTCAGCACTTCAAGGGAAATGCTTGTTTTCCCTTCACCAAATAAACAAATTTGCGTGCACAACTTGCGTATACCCTGTAAGCACTGCAAGTAAAGCTAAAACTATTCTTTGCATACTTTTTGTAGTGAATATCTAGCAAGACAACTTGCAATTATGTAAACTTCTCTAGCTGCAGCGCATTCACAGCATTCGCCGTCTTCTCTCAAAGCCCCAAAGGCGCATTTTGCTTAGAGAAATACAAGAACTTACTTAATAGTTATAAACTAATATCGTTAGCTAAACAGTTAAGTATGTATCGAGGCCACATTTAAGCTGATTCGCCAGAAGTCTTAAAGCTTAAATGAACTACATTTCCTATGTTAAGCAGAATTTTTAAATACATTCAATACAGTTGCTCAAACGCTTCTGCCAGTTCTCAGTCAACTCTGTGGTTTATCCACAACTGTTGGCATCTGCCGTCTGCATAACAATATAGACCATTTGAGGCAAAAGATTGCTGGGTAAATGAAGTCAAAAGTTGCATTTCGCAATTTAACTTTGTTGAGTGCAAAATTTAATTTAAGCTGCGCGCGTTTCGCGTTTTGCAGCTAAATGAATTAACATTTTAAATGCGTTTTAATTGTGATGACATTACACACATACATATGTGTGTGTGTGCGTGTGTGTGTGTGTGTTTGAGTGCATTTTGAAATTTTAATTTTGAAAACTTTGCGCGAATTTAATAAAGAAAAGTTTGTAGCTTGAATTGAAGCGTGAGTAAAATACAGGAAACGACGAAAGGAAAAACCAAATAAAAATGAAATAAATATAACAACAACAAGGAAACACACACACACACGCGCGGTAGTAGTTGTAGAGGTGTGCGTGTGTATTTTTGATACGCGTTAAAAATGGAAAATAATACTGCAAAAGTTGCTACGAGCGACGTGTCTCTGTTGCTCTTGCTCTCTCTCTCTCTCGCTTGCTCTCTCCCTTTCTCTGTAAAAGGTGTAAAGTGTGCAAAATGTGTGTAAATGCAATTTGGCAGCATTTTCCAGCTTTTCCTCTTATATATATATTCTCCTACGTTTGCAATGTTTGACAGATTGTGTGACGTAAATGCAATTTCTGCAAAATATCAAATAACCTTATTGAATAACGCCAGTAGCCAGTGACCCCCTGCTCCCTGCCTCCCTCCCCCTCCGCTGCCAGCTTGCAACGTTTTCCCTTTGCCGCTATATTGTGGAAGAGGGGAGGCGGGCACGACCCCAGCGGGTGAGAATGCGCTTTGACGCGTGACTTGTGACGTGCAACGTATCAAATTCCATAGCATACTTTTCAGCGCGCTGCGAAATGCGCCAGCAAATGCGTTTAGGCATTGAGACGTGGTCAAAGAAATTAGATTATTATTAATATATATATATATATATATATATGTATATATATACATATTCATGATCAGTTAGAGTTGCTATAGCAGGTGCTGTTTATAGAAAGTAGTGGAAAGAAAGCAACTTCACAAGAAGAAGGCTATCTAAAGCGATGGCTGAGTAGAAGAGATATTTGACGCAAATTAAATGTTTTTATTGAGAATAATATTACGTTTATTAACAAATACTTAATCAAACTTGGCAACTGACGTCTTTTTATGTTAAATATAAATTAAGTTTTAGTGAAAAAATAGCTTGAAATATAGGTTTTTATATAAAAAAAAATCTTTTTATTTGCTGCTGTAAAAACCGCAAATTCTATTTCTACTGTATGACACATTTACTAACAACTAATAATTATATTTAAAATAGTTTAATAACTTAAATATTTAATGAAAAAGCGTTTCTTTTATAGCAATTGATGTAGCAGTTGTTAAGTAAATTTGTTGTGGAAACTGAATATAGTATCATAACATAATTTTATGTAGTCATAGAAAGGTAGTTAAATAGTTGCATAAGAAATCATTAGCAACAAAACAAACGCTGGCTATAAAAGCTAATTTACAACATAAGCCAAACAAGTTTAATTGAAATCGAAGAGCTATAATGCTGTGATCAATCTAAATTTCCAACTAACTATTATTAAATAATAAAAAATAGCAAATTTTCGTTATGTTTGATGCAGGAACAATGTACAATTTCAATTTTCTGCGCTTTTGGTCACATCAAACGAACGGAAATACATGCATACATGTACATGTATGTAGTATGGGGCAAATAGCGTTCGCTGTGCGAAACTTTTTCAATTTGTGGCAAGTTGAAAAAGTGTTGCAAAGTCAAATGTTTGACGTGCGTAAATGATACACACATAAATGCATGTATCTATAACGCAATTGTTGTGCGATCTGCATGTGTGTGTGTGTGTGTGTGTGTCTATTTGCACATGTCATTCCACTCATTCTCTGCCTACCTCCCACTCAGCCCCTACCGCAGCCTTTCGATTCCATTCTATTTGCTGATAACTCGCTCGTATTTTGCTTTTGTCGAAACTTTGCCGCGTTTTGGAGCCAAACTTTTCGGCTGTTGCAACTATAAATACCAAAATACCAAGTAGTGGTTGTCTAAAGTCCCCCCGCCCCCTTTTTGTTGCACACCCTCTTTAGCGAAGCTACAACAACTGAAAAGTTTATTGCGTTTCCACTGCAATTCGCATTCACACAAAAATTTTGTTAAAGCAAAGTTTTAGCTTGTTTGCAACTTGTTTCGGTTTCTAGAGCTCTTCCTCCCCCCTTTTGCTCTCTTGGGAAACTCTCCCCCCTCCCACTTCCCTCCACAACCCTGCTGCTAACTGCGCATGTCATCAAATATGAAAAGAATATGCATTCCAAAAGCAAGTCTCAGACATGCCCGCTAAAAATGTAGAAAAAGAAGTTCTACTTCAAGGATTTTGCTCTATGCCATTTGAAGTTGCAATTTATGAGTGGCATTCGGCGTTGAGGCAGCTTCAAAACTGTTGCAAACAACAGCGAACAACAGCTCAAAGCAACGAGCAAAAGAAGAAGAATTCAGAAAATGGACTAACAATAAGTTGGATAGTTTAATTATTTGCTCAATGCAAGAAATTGTGCAACACTTTTGCGAAAAACTTATACAAGTGTCAGCCTGCTTTGAACTAGTTGTGAATTATTAACTTGAAGTGCAAATGTGACAGTTGGAACTTCAGCAAGGCGTTAGCAAAACACAAGAGCCTTGTTATAATCAACAGGGAAATAGAAGGCAAGCTACAATCTTAAGAGACTGAGAAGTATTTAAACGGATAGGAAAACTGTAGATATAATTTTGAGAAAACTGAGAATTGTTAGCGGATGCAATTGGAAAAAGCAAAAATTTCCGCTCGAGAACTTTTTGGCAGTGTTTAATCTTTGCTAGCAAAAGTTCTTAAGGTGGAGAGATGAAACTGGGCAAGCAAGGAATCTGTTGAAGTAGAGAGTAGGAATACCCAACTCAATGCTGATAGAGCAGCAGCAAGCAGTCAAAACTGAGCATAATAATCGTAGAAATATTTCAGATTTATATATTGAGTTTTTAAAAACTTGCCACTATCATAGCTCTATCAAAACTAAAGCAATTTCTTAAGGCAATACTTCTTAGCTTATACTATCAGTTCTAGTTTAATACAGCATACAATTTCATATATAAAATTGAAAGGGAAATGGAAATATAGAGACAATAATAATACCTATTATTACAAATATTTTATAACAATATTTAGAAATTAAAAACTATAATTTTCTATTATAAACTTGATAAATTGATGAACTCAGCTTAAGCATTTTCTAATTGCCAACTGAAATCAAAGTGATGTGCCACAAAGGCGATTGCAATCGTTGAGCAGTCTCTATGCAACATTTACAGCAGTTATTGACTGTTATGAGTCAACGATTAAACAGAGAGAAAAGGAGAGAGAGGGGGCAGAGAGAGAGAGAGAGAGCGACCCAATTGAGCCATCTAAGTTGACCGACAATTACAAGTGACTGGGCCAACATTGGGCGGCACTCAGAGTTCTTGTGCGGTCCGTTTGGCAGTTCATGTTGCACATGTGTTGCAATAACCAAATAGCATAGCCGATGTGGCATGTTGCACAGGCAAAGCAAACCAAATATTCAGCTGCAGATACGTAGCTACAATTCTGTTGCTTTGCCAAAGCGTTTTCCACAAAATTGGACGACTTGAATGGCGGGTTTTGGTTTGGTTAACGTAACGAATTCAATTTGCTTAGCAAAATGACAAATAAGAATGAAAACAATTCATTATGGCCAAACAGATTTGCATACTAAATGAGCCAAGTGTGGAGGAGGGGAAGACAGAAGACAGGGAGAGCGGCAGTGGGGCAGTGGGGAGCCAAACAAGTCAAAACTCAAAACGGAATTGTCAATTTTCCACACGTTAAATTTGGCCAAAATCACGTAACGCATTTCATTTGAATGTCGTTTGCTTTTGTTTGGCAAATTGAAAGCGCTTTTTGGTCAGCGAATACAAAGGCATTGAGGAATTGTATGTGATTCTGTGTGTGTGTGTATGTGTGTGTGCAAGCGAGAGCGAGGGAGTTCTGCGGAAATGACGCGCAAACAGCAAATGGCCGCCAGCCGGAAATTACTTTTGCTTGCAGCCCTTTCGAAGTGCTTTTCCATGTCCAACTTTTCCATTGCTTCCCCAGTTTGTCGTCAACAAGTTCATCGCTTTTTTGTTTGTCAGTAGCGGAGTGTGCGAGGGGAGGAAGTGAAGGAGGTGCTGGTCATTATATATGTATACGACGGCGAGTTGAAGGCCAACTGGTGTGACGACTCTCGCGCCTTCACGGCCGTAAACATTTGCATTTGATGCGGCAGCCGAAACCTCAGCAACAACACCTCAGTCGCATGCCGGTCACGTGCTTCAGTTCTTGTTGTTGTTGTTGTTGTTTGTTTGTTTTTAAGGGCGCCATTTAAAAATTAAAGAAAAAGATGACAAGAGTGTGGGCTTCTTGAGGGGCAACTGAACTAAGAGATACTCTGTAGAAAAATATTAAAGTGGAGTAAGACTTGAGAAAGGGACGTATGATGATTGAGAGAGAGACAGAGATATAATATATAAAGAGAGAGAGAGAGAGAGAGAGAGAGAGAGAGAGTGGTAGAAAGAGAGAGAGAGAGATATTTAAGGGAGAGCGAGAGAGAGAGAGAGACGCAGAGAGATATAAAGAGATATATATATATATATATATATATATAAAGAGAGAGAGAGATATATATAAAGAGATATATATATATATAAAGAGAGAGAGAGAGAGAGAGAGAGAGAGATATAAAGAGATAGAGAGAGAGAGAGAGAGAGAATGGAGAGCGAGAGAGAGAGAGAGAGAGAAATGGAGAGCGAGAGAAATAAAGATATAAAGAGAGAGACAGAGATATAAAGAGAGAGCGAGAGAGAGAGATATAAAGAAGAGCAAGAGAGAGACGCAGAGATATAAAGAGAGACAGATATATAAAGAAAGAGAGAGAGACAGAGAGAGAGGAAGAGAAAGAGCAACTAATAACGGACGATAAATAGTGAGAAAGAGACAGCACACTGCATAGTAACTCCACAGTGGCGCCTCTTTCCATAAGCAATGCAGATCCTACACTAGCGTCTCTGCAAGAGTGTACGCTTGTGATTATAAACAGAAGTGCCAGTGACATCTCAACTACAATTACCTGCTTTAGTCATATTTCCAGCAACACCAATATACCATATACTCGTTAAAATATTCACAGGGTATACCACACAAACAAAATAGAATGCAAAAAAACTTATCTGTTGACTACAATTACGAGTAGAGTCGACGGGTGGTTTGGAATTGCGACTGAGACCGCGATTCCGACTCCGACTGTGACTCCGACTCCGGCTCCAACTCCGAGTTGAATGTCTTGCTCTAAGCCAGTTCACTGTGGCAATGTCGTAAATTGTCGCGGGCTTTTGGGGCCCACAGACTTCGGCACAGCGGGGGTGTATGAGCAGGGGGAAGGAGGGGAGGGGGTGAACATTGGTATTGGGCGTAGCAGCATTTAAAATGCTTTGCCAAAGTAAATACAAATAAAATGCTTTCGGGTTTGCTCATAAATTGCCCAGTCTAATGCCCAGGCAATTGTTTGTTTATGCTCTTGCAGACTTAACTCGGAGATTGTAAAAGGAGATTGCAATAAATATGCTGTATTATTTTGCAAGTAGTTGCAGCGTTTGATTTAAACTTAAAGCACAACTGCTCAATTTGCGAGTAGTTAAATTTATGCATTTATATCTTAGGTTATTCAAACAGCATCTAGTTGTGCTTTAATATCACTTTTCAGCAATTAAATACTTTCTCTCTTCACTTTTGGACACTGTTAATAGACTATCTGCTATCAACGTCTGCTCTTTTCTACCCTTTAAACAAACCGTTTCCCTGCTCAAATTCATTTAACAATCTTTAATTAACATTTCACAGAAACCAGAGAAGGTCTCCTGTAACAACTGTTCATTTCGTTCAATTGTAAATCATTTCTAGACCCTGTACTTAACTGGTACAAAGAGTCTATTAGGTTTGTTAGGGTGGTAATTGCGCTAAATTGCGTTGTACAGGAATAGTAGTAGATTAACAGTAGTGGAGTAAGAGTAGTAGAGGAATAGTAGTAGAGGAATAGTAGTAGAGTAATAGTGGTAGAGTAAAAGTAGTAGACTACCAGTAGTAGAGGAATAGTAGTAGAGGAATAGTAGTAGAGGAATAGTAGCAGAGTAATAGTAGTAGAGTAATAACAGTAGAGGAAAAGTAGTAGAGTAATATTAGTAGAGGAAAAGTAGTAGAGTAATATTAGTAGAGGAAAAGTAGAGACTAGAAAAGAAGAGGAATAATTGTACAATATTAGTAGAGTAATAGTAGTAGAGTGATAGTAGTTGAAAAATAGTTGTAGATTAATAGTTGTAGATTCATAGTAGTAGATTAATAGTAGTAGATTAACAGTAGTAGAGTAATAGTAGTAGAGGAATAGTAGTAGAGTAATAACAGTAGAGGAAAAGTAGTAGAGTAATATTAGTAGAGGAAAATTAGAAGAGGAATAGTAGTAGAGTAATAGAAGTAGAGTAATAGCAGTAGAGTAATAGTAGTAGAGGAATAGTAGCAGAGTAATAGTAGTAGAGTAATAGTAGTAGAGGAATAGTAGTAGACTAATAGTAGTAGATTAACAGTAGTAGAGTAATAGCAGAAAGTTCCATCACAATTGAATCGAAACAAACAGCGTTTGCCCCAAGTACAGGGTCTCTAACAGCCGCGTTCACTCCACTGCAGCCTTTCCAACTAGTTTTCCTACTTTGAGCGTGTAAATTGAGATACGAGCAAGTTGTTGCACTGCGGCAATTGAAGTGCCAACTCTCTTTGACTTTGTGTTTTGGTCACTGCTTCTCCTGCTCCTGCTCCTCCTCCTCCTCCTGCTGCTCCCGCTGTTGCTTTATATTTTCTTCTATTCTTTTTGAGTTCGTTTTGTTGCATTCTCTTTTAATTGCTCGCGTGTTTATTTCACTTTGCATTTGGTTTGTTATTCTGCTCTCTTTGGAGCGCTTCTCATGTGTGAATTGCATTCAAAGCATCTCAATGCAACAAAAAAAAAGAAGGAGAATGCAAAAGGAGTTGTGTTGTTGTTGTTGTTGCTGTTGTTGCTATTATTTCTGTGGCCAGCAGCTCAATTTACAAAAATTGCAGCAGCGCTTAATGAAAAGCGAACAAAACGAGCAACGACAAGCAAATTGCAAAATGAGAGAAGAAAAAACAAAACGCAAAAAGGAAAAAAGAAAATGCAAGCTAAACAAATAGATGAATGCAAGGCAAGTTGCAGCTGTGTATGTGTGTGTGGGGTGTGTGTGTGTTGTTTGGGTGTGCCACTAAGCTAGAATGTCAAAGGTTTAAAAGCCAGGCATTGTGTATACAGAGAAATAGAAAAGGAAACTGCGACGGCGCCGCATAAATTTCAATAAGTTGCCTACTTTGCGGCATCGTTGCAACTTGCCATAAGCAGCAGTTGATGTCTTTTTGTAAGTGTGTGTGTGTGTGTGCAGGTGTGTGTGTGTGTGTCTAGCTGTGTGTATTCGCTTAGGTGTCAAATAAATTCAGGTCATTTTAGTAGTCTCAGCCTCCTTTTGTGTGCACTTGCAGTGCTCAAACCATATTCTATTACGTATACGTGATATTACGTATACGCAACAATTTTAGTGCCACACACACACACACACAGCAAATGGGCGCTAAGTGCGCGTGTGCATTGAATATGATTTGGCACTCACAAAATGTTAAAAAACCAAAAACAAAAACAAAAAACGAAGAAGCGAAGCCAACTCAAAACTCGAAAACTAAAAGTTGTCAGGGCAAAGTTGAACAACTCAACTTGGTGAAGAGTAGTAGGGTGGAGAGACTGATGTTATCCTCTGTCCATTGGAGCATGTTTAATAAGCAGCGCTATTTTTCATGCGCAGTCAACAGAGCAGCAGCAACAGCAGGACCCTTAACTGTTGCCATTTCCCCCAAAACAGAGCAGGAACAGAAGAGGAACAGAATGCCAGACATGGATGACGAACAACTGTGAGCACCGCAGAGCGCAGCACATCAAGAGTTCGCATACACACGCAGCAAAATGTTAACACAACTCTATAGATCAATGGGGTTGCGGAGCAAGTTAAGCTAACGGATACGCATCTATTTGGCAAATTGACAAGCCAATTTCAACAGATGTTCGTCTTGTGCGATGATTCAGCTACAAACTTATCAACTTGCAAGTTTCAAGTTAAAAGTTTTCACAATATATTAATAACTTTTTGCTGTGTTAAAAACGAAATTTTCTGCTGCTTAAAAGTATGCTATGGAAGTATAAATATATTTAAAATAAATACAAAATGTAGCTAAAGAAATCAGATAGTAAACATGACAGACATATTTGTGTGATACAATCAATGGAAGCTGGGAAAGCAAGTAAAGTTTTAAGGGCTGATAAATCATAAGAAAAATATAGAAAAATGAATAATGTTGATAATGCATAACTATGTAAGATTTGTGAGTTAAATTAGAGCATAAATCTTAAATAAAATATTGCACTATTTAAAAAAGAAAATGCCATAACTTATAAAAGTCAAAAAGTGAATAGTTTATCAGGAAATTAAGCAAGATTAAGTGCCAATTTCTAAGTAATAAAGAAGCTTTTAAAACATTTTAAAATAAAATGTTTACAATAATATTTGACTAATTAAATTAGGTAGTAAAATATAGAGAAACTTTAAGGAATACAAATAAATAAATGCCATATTTATTTAATAATAAATTTCAAATATTTTCTGTAGCTTTAAAGTGAAACCCAAAGATATCTATTTACTTTCGCTGCTGCAAGTATAAATATATTACTGTCTGCTTTCCAAAAATGCATCAGTCTTTTCCCCTTAAGTAAACCTCATTTGTATTCGCATCTATCAAACAGCCCCTAAGTAATTGAGCTCCATTCGTATGAACCATTTAGCTTGGCTGTAGTTCAGTTGCTCCTGCCATGAATTATGATGATGCTGCATAAAAATGACATGCTATTTCGTATTTCATATCATATACGGAGTATCTACACATTTTTTCTATCTGTCTTTTGCTTTTTCTATTTTTTCTATTTTTTCTTTTTATTTTGCTGTTCTAGACGATTCTCATGTTATGCTTGCTCCTTTTGATTTCATTATTTTGTGACTAGTTTTGGTTGAACTGGTTTTTTGGTTGCGCTGAAGTGCGGGTGGCAACGTTGAGGGGTGAAGCTTAACGAATTTGTCAACTCAGTGAATCATAAACAAGCGCAGTTATATGGAGCGCACACAATGTTGCAGACAAACAAACATAGCAACAACAGCAACAACAACAACAAGTGAACATGAAAATTTTGTTTGCATTGGAATTTGGCGCGTGTAGATTTTCAATTAAGCGCTGCCAACGCTGCTGCGTATGTGCAATGCCAGCAGAAAACCTGGTGAATTTAAGCAGTAGAAAGGGCTGGAGAGAGAGAGAGAGTGGGAGGGAGGGTGGGGGGACAACTGCATACTGTAAAGTGACTGCTGAGCAGACTGTGAAGTGCGCATCATGCCCAACAGTTTAGGGTGACAAATGGCAGCGAAAAGCGACACTACGGCATTAGAGCAGCGCAGGGCGGGGGAGAGCGCGAAGAAGAAGTTGAGCAGGGGCATTTGTAAGCATTAGGCACGTAGCCGGAACTGGACGCAGTGGAGCAACACAGGAAGAGGAGTCTCGAGGCATCAGCAGAGGTTGGCAGACAACGACGTGTGTCGGAAGCGGCACGTATTGCCAGCCCGAACACGTTTCAGCCAGCAACTGTAGACAGTTGCTTGTTTTTTTTTTTTCGTTCATGTAGCTAAGTGTGTGTAACGGTACGTGTGTGTGTTTGTGTGTGTGTGTGTGAGTAATAAATTTTACCTGCACATAAACAACTAGAACGGCAACAAGAACAAGCGCTACACTTATTTAGTGCAGCTGCCAAAAGCAACTTCTGCTCTTTTTGCTGTGGCATACCCTACCCGGAGGTATGTCAATTATGGCATGCAGTTTGTCTGCTATGAGAGCATTTGAGTTGAAATTGCTGATTTATGCATATGAGATTATAAATATATCAATGTAGCTTAAGCAGAGCAGCTGTCTCTATATTAGTTTTTGAATTTATTCGTTGAAATCTTTCTCTTTCTCTCTTGCACTCACTTCCTTTCTAGTTACTTCTGCTTCTCTTTCTCTTTCATTCTTAAAGCATACTTATTGCATTCAATCAACACATTCTCTCTCTCTCTCTCTCTCTCTATTTTCCTACACTGTCTTTAATCTTAGACACTCAATCTCTACCTTAAGCTTTCTCTGCTTTCTACTTCTACTTCTCTTTCTAACTACTCCATAAAATTGATACCCAACTTATCATACTCCAACCACAGTCACAGTCCATTGTAGTGTATACAAAAGTCAGCAATCGGTTAGCAATGTTTCTTTGTTAGTTTATTTGAACATTCTTCTCACTTTTGCACTAGTTTTTTGTGTGTTGTCTTACGTGTGAATTACGTTTAATTTATTTATGTTGAGAAAAAGAATTACGCCGCGTATTATACACATGAAATTAGATTCAAGAGAGAGAGAGAGAGAGAGAGAGAGAGTTGAAGCTGCAATGCAGCAAGTGGACGCATATACGATGTGTTGGTATTATGGGGCATGCAACTAGTTTAGGAAAATCATTGCCAGCTTCAAATTTTAGCGTAGATTCAATTATTTAAAATGCTGCATGCAACACTCGCCGTTGTGTGGGCTGCGCACAACACACAAACCAGCAAGACCGAAAAATGCAATTTGTTGATACAACATGCTGCATATTTTCATAAACTAAAGTAAAGTGAACCCCAAGGAAGCGAGAGCAGGCCAAGAGCAAAAGCAGGAACGAGAACGAGACCGAGACCGAGAGCAAAGCAAGAGATATAGCTACAAATACAGATATAGATATAGATATAGATATAGATATAGATATAGATATAGATATAGATATAGATATAGATACAGCACACACTGTCAGAGGAGCTCAACTGCAGACAGCTGCCTGCACAACATTTACCTCGAATTACTTTAACCTGAGCAACATTAACAACAACAACAACAACAACTACAACAAGAGTCAGAGCAACACAACAACGACAAGGACTAGCTACATTAACCCTCTAATGGATTTTCATACTTAACAAGCTTCAGTTTTCGTATGCAAATTGAAATTGCAGGCAAACTTGCATTAAATCTTCATATTTACAATTATTTGTTGCCTACTTTCGAGCTAAGGCAAATTATTTAAAGTATGCCGCACACAAAGAGCATAAAATAATGTAGAACATGAAGGCAAAGCAGGCAAAGAGGAGTTAGAATATATAAGGAAATAGGGAAAAGGAAGACCTGATTAAAAAGACTTCTTAAAAAGGCTATCTTTTGATATATTTAAATGCTATCTATATGTATTTTATAATTGTATTTATATTTATAAATAGTTTATACTTTAAATTAATAGTTCCAAATACGCTCACATCTAAGTAAACTTTAATCTTTATATTAAGTAGAAAAATAACTTTAGTTCATCTCAAATACATCAAAACTTTAATAAATTTATACAAATATTTCTATAAATTGTTTATTATAATAGTTATATTCATATATTTAAACATACTCAACGCTACTTTCACAAGTTATCCGAGGAATACTGGGGTTAAGCCACGTCTAAAGTTGTCTTTGGTTGTGAAAAGTGTTGCTCGTCTGCCATTTTTCAATTTTGCAGCTTGTGCAGCTGTGCACAACGGTTACATAATAATAAGAAAGCTAACATATAGCTCTACCTTGTGTGTGTGTGTGTGTGTGTGTGTGTGGAAAATAAATAAGAAGAGCTTAAAGTAAATTTAGGGCATCTTTCAGTTGTCTAGTCGAGTCAGAAATGGTTAAGTTAGCGATGGTAAATACAGCTGAAGCTAAGAGACGAAGATGCTTGTTTATCGATTAACTTATGGACTTTTAACTAACGAAACGAGAGCAACGATAAAATACGCAATCAAGGAAATCGATTATGCTCTTTTGCGAATCGCTTAGGAACTTTTAAGTTACGAAACGAGTGAAAACGTTATCGATTAACTTATGAATTTATAAGTATAGATACGAGAGAATCGATAGTATATGCTGACAATGAAGTCGACCTTGTTTATTTATCGATTAACTTAAGAATTTTGAGCAACGAAAAGCGTAAAATGATAGGATACTCAATCAATGCAATCGATTATAGTTTTTATCGATTAACATATGGTCTTTAAAGTAACAAATGGATAGTATATGCTGTAAATGGAATTTCCGCTGCGTGTTTATCGATTATCATATAGACTTTAAAGTAATCGAAAGTGGAAAACAGGCAAAAAACATCGAACGGTGAATGAAATATCGATATTAATTGTATTTTGATAGATCAAATGACCTATCGATTAACTAACAACAGATTACAGTGAAGAATATTCCATTTTATCAATTTCAACCAGAGTAGTACATGCTACAATTATTTTAGTAAGCGTATCGTTATCAGTAATCGATAAATGATATTTATTTATCGCTGACTCTTGCAATTTAGCAAACAGTTTAATTAACAAATATAAATCCCATTTTCTTAAGTGTTTTGCAAGTAATTCTTGTTATCGATAATAGTTGAATACTATCGATTACAAATAAAGAGATGACGCGAGAAGAGGATAGAACAAGGGATCTTGCTACTCACCTCGGTGCAGAACTGACAGCCGCACTGCTGCAACGTTGTGGCCTCCGTCACACTCTCCACATCGATCAGACACAATTTGCAGGTGAATTGCTGGAAATTTGTGGGCGTGGCCGGTGTGCCCGCCGAGGGCGTGACATCCGCCGAGGCGAGCATCTCGCGACGCTTCAACGTAATGCCATCGCGGACACAACAGGCCTGGGCCGCTTGATTGGCACTGGCCATCGACAGCAGGGAGCTGACCGTCAAGGGATACGCGTGTGTTGTCCCAAAGGCGCCCAGTTCGATGGCAGCGTTGCCACCTGGCGTCGTTATGGGTGATGTTAGCGGCTCCTCAGTGGTGTTGTTATTGTTATTGTTGTTGTTGTTGTTACAGTTGCTGTTGCTGTTGTTGCTGTTGTTGTTATTGTTGGTGTTGGAGTGCAACGTTGCTGTGGTCACATTGGACGGCGGACTTGGGCTGCTGACGCTTTGCAGGCCAGCGGAACTTTTGCGTGAACCACAACCGATGGCAGGCAGTGGTGCAGCAGTTGTGCTGCCACTGCTAAGTCGTATCTGCGCATTGACATTGATGTGCGGCTCCAGCGTTTGCTCCTCCCCACTGATCCGCCTTGGATGTGTGCTCATGGATTGCGACGACTCGGGCCGCGGCACAAAGCCATTGGCCAGGGAGTAACGTGAACCGGTGGCGGCCAGCGACAGCAGGCTGGAGCAGCGGGAACAGGTGACACCATTGATGCTGGTCACACTGTTCCTTAGGCGATTCAATGGACGTATTTGCTCCACACCGCCGGCACTGAAGATGCCGCTGCCGCCATGACTGCCCATCAACATGTTGTTGGCCTCCTGCTCACTCGCGCCCAGTGGATGCAGCGAGTGGCTTTGCCGTGTTAGGGCCAACACCGTCTCGCACTTGCGCAAACCCGTATACTGTACAATGGACTGTGACTTCTCCTGGTGGAGACTGCTGGCGCTGCCCTCGCGTCGCATCATGTGCCACAGCTTCTGTTGCACCACATTCAACGAGCTGGTCGAGCCACTAATGCTCAATCGACTGCCATGACCATGTCCATGTCCATTGGCTAGCTGCCTGCCGGAGGGATCGCGCAGCACGACATCCTGCTCGGAGGGTGTGCGTGTAATGCGTATTTCTGGCGAGGCAGGCCGCGCATTCGTTGACTCTCTCGCATCCCGTTCACGTTCCCGATCCCGATCCCGTTCCCGTTCGCTGCCCCGACTGCTGCTGCTGCTGCCCTTGAGGCCCACCAGCGACTTGAGAAAGTTCTCAAAGCGTCGTCGCCGTGGCAACTGACCGCCCGACAATCCCAGCGAGCTCTCGACATCAACACTGCCGCCACCACCTCCTCCGCCTCCTCCTCCTCCGCCAGCAGCAGCGGATGCGCCCAGGCTGTGGACAGACAGCGAATGCGAGTTGTGGGAGTTGGGCAGGGAGAGGGAGATGCGCGTTGGCAGCGCCTTGCGCTCAGCTCCAGCATCGCTTGCCGAAATGATGTTGATCTTGTTGCGCGTCTGCGTCTCCAGCAGCGCAACTGTCTCGTTTGTGTCCGAGTCGTGCTGCGGCTGCGGCGCGGCATGCGAGGCAGTGGCACTTTGCTGGCTGCTGGCGCGTTGCTGATGCTTTGTGTTGGCCAGATTGTGAATTGGCGAGGAATCCTACAACAAGCCAGAGATACGAATGTAAGAGAGATATACAAGTGTACCCATATATATATAGTATCGTATGTAGTACAAGTGGATTCTCTGGCCACGGATTAAAATCTACTCGTTTAATCACTTCAACTTCTTAAAACTTACTTTAGTTTCAATGTTTGCTTACTACAAACTATGTATCTGTTTCTACCTGACAGAGCTGTACACTTAGTCTCCAGCATTACCCAACACTGATTGCACTCTATTGTACACAATTTCGAAATTTTCCAAATAAAATGTTTATTTTCCAAATGAAATTTTGTTACAACAACAATTTAGATGTCAAAACATAAGCAAACTAACATTCTGCGTTGAATCCGCACACAAATCGGTTAAGTTTTGCTAAAGTTATGTAAGATTTAAGTTTTCTAAAAAAATTTGTGAATTTTCGAAAAAATTTAAATTAACAAACAAACGAACGAAATATTAAATGTAGAATCACTTAAGAGTTCAAATAATAATCAAAATGGTATTCCGCATTCAAATCGGTTAAGTTTTGGCCAAGTAATGTGAGATCAAAGTTTTTGAAAAAACTGTAAGGGGTATGTATGGAAAAATACCTAAATTTTCGAAAATTTTTAAAATTGTCTAATCAACAAAATTTAAATGCAGAATTAATTATTCGTTTAAATAATGATCAAAATGGTATTCCGCATTAAAATCGGTTAAGTTTTGGCCAAGTAATGCGAGATCGTAGGTTTTCAAAAACCTATAAGGGGTATGTATGAAAAAATACCGAAATTTTCGAAAATTTTTAAAATTGTCTAATCAACAAAATTTAAATGCAGAATTAATTATTCGCTCAAATAATGATCAAAATGACATTCCGCATTCAAATCGGTTAAGTTTTGACCAAATAATGTGAGATCAAAGTTTTTCAAAAACCTATAAGGGGTATGTATGGAAAAATTACGAAATTTTCGAAAATTTTTTTAATTATCTAATCATCAAAATTTAAATGCAGAATCAAATATAGGTTATTATAATGACCAAAATGGCATTCCGCATTCAAATCGGTAAATTTTTACTGAAGTTATGATAGTTTGAAAACAACAAAAGTAGAAAAACTATGATAGTTGTTTCTCTGACTGTAATAACTGTTTTTATCAAAATAACAAAAGTTTACAGTGTTCTGCAACTGTTATCTAGTATATAACAGCATTATACAACACTGACATATGCAAGTAATGTGGCTGATCTTTATTTAAGCAATTTTAACAGTTTACACAACACTGCTAACTTGCTGTGATATAAACGCTTCTAATTGAAACCGTACTCTTACATCGTTATACAACACTGATATATGCATATAAGAACAGTACTTTGAAGCTGTGCATTTGCAAGCGCTTCACCGTTGTGCAACACTGACCTGTGACTAACTTATGATCTTATGATTTACTCTACCAAACACTCTGCCTTACTCACCCTCGAATCCTGCTCCAGCTCCTCCTCGAGCGCACTGTAGACTGGCGCGTACCAGGAGTAGGAGAGTTGCTTTCGCGCCGAGACAGCGGCGCCGGCGCCGTTCGCCGCCGTTGGCGATGTCAGCCCCACGCCGTGACCGTAATTGGTTCCGTGACCGTGACCGTGACCGTGACTATGACTGTGACTGTGAACTTGACCCGGATTGTAGTTATGATTGTGATGCTTGTGCGGCACAAGCTTGCCGCCGTTGGCGGCACTATTCGCTGCAGTCGTGGTCACCAGATTGTTGTTGTAATTGAGTTGCAAGCTGCGACGTGTGGGTGGCAAATGTTTTGTCTGCTTACGTTGCCGCTCCCCCGCGCCGTACAAGCTGTGATGCTGCCGCCGCTGACAGTTGGTGTTGTTCAGCTCCTTACGGGTGAAGATGAGCGAAGCGCTATTCTTATTGAGTCGAATCGAACGCTGTTTGTCCACCACCGTGGCCTCAATGTGGGTCAGCAGTGGCACCGTTTCCGACAGTGGCAACAGTTGCAATTGCTGTGATGATTCCGCCGGAAAGTTGATGATGAAATTCTCGGCGGCGTCATCAAAAATGGAGGCGCGTGCGGCAATCTGGTAATCCTCACTGGACTCGGGGCTGCTGATCGAGTTGCGTTTTGTGTGGGAATGTCTGAGATCGTTTAGCTGTTGTTGTTGAATGGAATCCTTACAGTCCGGCTGTGATTGTTGTTGCTGTTGCTGTTGTTGCTGTTGTTGATATGTTGCTGCTGAGCTGTAGCTAAGTTTATGCTCCACTAGCAACTCCAATGGCGGCAATTTGGCCTTGTGCGTCGACAACTGCGTCTGCTGTGCTCCCAGCTCCAATCCCAGTCCCGCGCTTAGCTGATGTGTTGCACTCTGTGGCTGTTGTGCTGCTGGCGTTGCATGTACATGAACGTGCGCCTGCTGAAATGCCTCATTCTGTTGCAATGCAGTCGCTGACTGCAACGGCATCGGTGGCCGCATTTTCACTTGGAATCACACACACTTGCGTCTCAAATGGAGTCTGATCTGCACACAGCTCAGCCGTGACTAACAGCAACGACGACGACAACATCTTGAGTGTGGCCTGCAATTGCACATAAAAACACAGCACAATTAATTATCTATTTGTTTTAGTTTGAGTTTCAATCAAAGTTTCTACAATTTGCTCTCTGTCCGCCCTCAGCAGAGCATAGAGTGAACTTGCTTTAGGTTTTTGGCTCTCAAATTGCTTTCAACCTCAATCAGCTGCCCTGCCAAATTCCTGTGTGGTGCTCAGTTTTCAGCACATTTCAATCTGACGCCGCTTCAGTTGCTGAGAGCAAAGCCAGAGCAGCCATAAAATAAAACAAATGAGAAATGCTAAGCTGCAGTCTGATCGACAGCGCAATACCCTGCGGTGAGTATAGTTTGCTTGAAGTGTGAGTAGTTTTAAATATACTGCTGAGTGCTTTTAAGTAATATTTCTTGCTATATAGACTGAGTATTCTGTAATCTGTAAGCTGTGAGAATTATGCTGAAATTTTTAGAATACTTAGTTTATTTAGTTAACTAAATATCCGCCTAGTTTAAGCGCTTTATTTAAAGACTTTATTTATTTATGCTACTTTAAAGAATTGTGATAAAATGAGAAAAAATTTGCTTCACATATTTCTAGCTAACTTCTCTTGTAGGACCGAGTTTGTGATGAAATACTCAATATAGTTAGCTAAGTTTCTCTGCTATAAGTAGCTCAAGGAAATGATTTTTTGTATTGAAGATATATTAAGTGAAACTTTGCTTTATAGAATTCTTATAAAATGGGGGAAAACGGAATTGGTAAACTGAATTTATTTATATATAATTTACTCTAAAGTAAGTTAAGTAGTTAGCTAAGTTTTTATAGCATAAATAGACTAAATTAATAAATACAATTTGAATAGAATTCTCTTTAAATGGAGGAAAAAATCTATAAATATTCAAGTCTTATCTATCTTAAGTCTGCAACAACTTTGATGAAACCTTTAGAATAGGTAAACTATTTAATATTTAAATTATTATTTATTTAAATGTAAGTTTTATCTTTTATATATACATTGATGAAACTTTTAGACTAGTTAAACTATTTATTATTTAAACTATTATTTATGTAAATGTGGCAAATGTAAGTTCTAGCTTTTATATATACTTTATAATAAATCTAAGAATCTCTTTTATTATTTTTATATTTAATTGATTAATTGTATTGTTAGCTATATAAACGAACTGCTTTATGTAACAATTCTCTAAATTGCACTCAGCCTATACTCAGCGTCTACCCGCTTAGCGGACACAAAACTTTCCAGGGTATTTGCCAAAGTACCACCTTTACGAGCTGCATTCGTTTTATGTGCCCACCACCGTCGACAGCTGATTTGCATTTTTGCTTTGTCTGATTTATTGCAATTCCTGCTCTGCTGGAATTTATACAATTTTTTTTTTTTCAGTTTTATTTTATTTTTCTTTTTGGTTTTTAGTTGAATCGAATTGGAAATGGAAATGCTAAAGCTTTGCAACTGTATGAGAGCCGCGTGTATTTGATTAGAGGAGCAGCCACCACCGAAAACACAGAAAAAATTGATGACACCGTCACGTGGCCATTGGAAATTCAATTTAAAGCATCGCCAGAGTTCGCCAATTTTTATGAGATAACTTTAATCAAAGAATTGAACAAGTGATTGAATTGCAAATGGAAGCACAATTAGCACAATTCCCGCAAGGAATTGTCGTCTGGCCAATTTAATTAGCTGATAAAACTGAGCTGAAAGTTGCTAACCAGTTTCTTCTTAACTAATGGCCTCAATGTCAAGGCGCATATAAATCAATGCCTCTCTCTGTCTGTCTGTCAGTCTAACTGTCTGTATATTTGTCTATTGGTTTATTTGTCTGTCATTTGATTTGATGCGATTTAATGTGATGTGATATCTAGTTGATGGAATGGCATTCTTACGCATCGATTGAGGCGCTTCCACAGTAAGCGATTTGCAATGTTTCCATTGCCATTGCACAGCGTCATCAATCATGTCTCAACCATGTCAGAATCACTCGCAAACATTTTATAATTCAATTTCATACGCAACGTTGCACAGTTGCGCAGTTGCACATCGAATGGTTTATGGGCGCTAATCAAATTAGGTTTGCAACAATGCTGAGCCAATTTGAAGCCAATTAATCGATAAATTTGTTGAAATTGCAGCCTGAAAGCATGCAATGCCATTCGGAATGCACACACAGAAGCGCCCACCCACACACACACACACACACACACACACACAAATGGAAATGGAAAAACATAATTTTTCGTGGCGTGGCACTGCAATGTGGCAAGCCTCCTGGGAAGTGGACAGACAGACAGAAAGACAGAAAGAGAGAGAGAGAGAGAGCGTGCACGCGAATTGTGTGGGAAACGCACGTGAAGTCAATTAAGCACTTTGCGCACAGTGTGACCAAATCATCCCCAAGGAGCATAAAATAGTAAATTAGCTTTGATAGAACATTGCAAAAACTTGCTAGACATACCATATAACTTATGTAATGTTAAACAGAGAGTGGAAGCGTGCAATGAGAGTAGCAGAGTTGCCAGATCTATTTATTTCTGCAGCTTGTAATATTGGAATAACTTGTTAGAAGTTATAGTAGCTAAGTTTATTCGACGCTTTCGTTGACTTCTAGAGGCAATGTAAGTAACAGAGTTGCCAGATCTGCTTATTTATGCAGCTTGTAATATTGGAAAAACTTGCTGGTAATACCGTATAGCTTATCAGACATCAGCTTATAGTTATTAAGTTTATTGGACGCTTCGTTGACTTATGGAGGCAATGTAAGTAACAGAGTTGCCAGATCTGTTTATTTATGCATCTGGTAATATTGGAAAAACTTGCTAGAAGTTATAGAAGTTAAGTTTATATGACGTTATAGAAGTTAAGTTTGACTTTTAGAGTGAATGCAAGTAACAGAGTTGCCAGATCTGATTATTTATGCAACTTAGAAAATTGCAAAAACTTGCTAGAAATACCGTATAACTTATCAGACATCAGCTAACAATTATTCAGTTTATACGACGCTTTCCTTGACTTCTACAGACAAAGAAAGTAACAGAGTTGCCAGATCTATTTATTTAGGCAGCTTGTCTAACATATTGTCCTGCTTAAACAAAGTTCAAATAGCTCTGCAAAGGGCACTACAAAACGACTTCTCAATTTCATCTTTTCATCTATATTTTATCAATATTAACTGCTTTTCATAACTGCTTTGTAAGCACAGCGTTGCCAGCTAATAACATTCTATGAACTGAGACAGAATTCACAGTAAACTTTAGTCTATACGTTGAATATATATAATGATATTTAAGCACACATTTCTCAAGTGTTTCTGAATAGAGCGCAAATTAAAGAACTTCAGTTTAAAGTGCAGCTGGTCACACTGTTTTCTGGGCAGCGCTACACTGCTGCGTTAATTTTGACTTTATTACAAAGGCAGCTGCTTCACATGCCAGGCCAAGGTATGCGAGTATATTAATTTTTGGTATGCCTTAGCTATGTGTGCCGAGCACAGCAAAGTATGCAACACAAAAATGCGCGACTCGCATAATTTGCGAGGCCAGAAAAGAAAGGCAGCGAGGGTAAGAGAAAGAGATAGAGAGAGAGAGAGAGAGGGAGAGGAAGTAAAGACCTTGCAGAAGCTGTAGGGAAAGCCACAGCAACAGCAGCAGAAGCAGCAGCAGGAGAATGCGAAAGATAAATTGCTTCTTGCACAGCAACAAGACAGTTAAGGGCTGCTTGCCACGCCTAAATGCGCCTCCACTGGCTGATGCCTCTGCCACACACATATACACACACACACACACACAAATTAATCGCTTTTTGGGGCACAATGTGAACATGAAATTTGTCTTTTACTTTTCATTTAACGCCATTTAAGCCAAGACAACTGAACTGATAATAAACACAACGAAGATTAATGCCATCCGCTAATATGTCAACTTCTATAGCCAATTGCGCTTGCAACGTTTGCCACACAATTTCCATTCGACAAGCCACGACAAATCAACTCAAAAGCCAGCAAATTTATAACTCTCCAAGATATTTACAATTGTTTTGCAATTGATAATATCTGAAAGTGAATATAATTAATATTTGCAAGAAAGGATATGCAAATTTCCCTTGGTTTCAATGATAATAAACGAGTTGAGCTAAAGCAAACTAAGGAGTAACTTACTGTAGTTAAACTTACTCATCAATAAGTTTGCTTTGTTTTAATTGGTATACTCTATTATACAACTAAATTAAGAGGAAAGTATTATTGATAATAATTAAATTATAAAATGTTTAAACTGATGCAAAGAAATTCTCTGCAAATAGCAAAAAACTTGGAGCAACTCTTTGCCTACCTATCTCTGCCTCTCTGTCTCTCTCTCTCTCTCTCTCTCTCTCACGCTCTTTATAGGGTATTTACTAGCTCAGCATTGCCACTCTTCGTTTACCCAGTAATTGCACATTTTCTTTAATGAATTTGCATATTTTGTCTATAAATTATCGACTTGTCACAGCGACGGCAAACAACAGCTGCTGCTTTAGCATTTACGTCTATTAGAATAATATATTTGTATATATATAAATATATATATATATTGTAATTTCATTAGTTTATATAAGCTAACAAACAGCAATTGTCAGTTGTGCTTTCAACTATTTTGATTACAAATTAATTAACTGTACAGCATTTGGGCAATTCGTATGCTGAACTTGTCCATGTTAACGTGGAGATGCGGCTAATTGACAGGCCACGTTATTAATTACAGTCAGCAGCAATAAAAGCAAATAAAGGATATATATATATATAAAGGATATATATATAAATATATATATATATATATATATATATATATATATATATATATATGTATATATATATCTACATACATATATCTGGCATATAGCACAAACTAGACACAACAGACAGCTGAAACAATTTAGCAATTTATCAGTTCAATTAGCGGCATCAACTTACCATTATTTTGGCTGCCAGCAAACGGTGTCAAATGCCACAAATTGTTGCAACTGCAAATGGATAATATGAAATAAAAATAACAAATTAATTATGCAAATGTTAATTATGATATCATATATATTTTTTAAATATATATTTATTTTATATTCCTTGCATTATTCTAATTAATTGAGATATTTTACAATTTGCATTGCCATCAGAGTTTAATAATAAGTTTGCCACATGAAAATCTGCTTATGCAGCTGGAAAATCTACAGATTTCAATAAGCTGAAAAGCTGCTCCAGTTGTTGTTGCTGTTGCTGTTGTTGTTGTTGTTGTACCATTATTGAAAGGACAGCCAATTAGCAGCGTCGCAGTACAGTGAAGCAACCGCAGCGAAAGCTGCTTATAATCACAACAAATGCAACAGCCACGTGCCACTCACGTGGCAAGCAAAGACACTGACTGCTTGGCTGGCAATTAATTAGCTTCACAATAGGGCATACGCCTGGTCGTCTAGGCGCGCCTTTTGGGCCAAGAACTTAACTCGAGTTGGGCCACAGGAATTTTAATTGCACAACTGTCAGCGAAAGTCACATGCCACGCCCAATTATGGCGGCTAATTAGACTTGGCAACACTTGGCAACGCATACGCGCAGTTGGCCACAGGCCACGCCCCCCGCTCACACCCACACACCACCCACACACACTTCGTTATTGTGGGTGTGTGTTGAGGTTAAGCCTGGAGTAGTTTTCGTCTTGTTGTACAAACTACATTTAATTTGCCACAAAAGAGCTGAACAATTGAAATGCATAACGTAATTTGCAGAGCTAATAAGCAAATCATTTGCACTTTATTCATACGAATAAACGAATGCATGGGAGTACTCACATCGATTAGTCATGCATTTTGGTAAAGCAATGCAAAGTGCCATAAATTGATCAACATTTATCCAGCTCAGCACTTGGCACTTGGCTAAATTGCAGCTGAGACTCTGCTTATGACACTTAAATTGCATAACAAATCACAGCAATAACAATAACAATAACAATCACAACGACAACTACAACTACAGCAACAACTACAGCAACAACTACAACAACATTGAGAACAACTACAACTACAACTACGACTACGACACGCACAGGTAGTTTGGCTTTGACGTCATAGCCATTTGGCTAATATTTATCTAACTATTATATTTATCCATTGGCATCATCTATTAACAGTTATCATCGTAATAAGTAATCATTTTAGGCTTTGCTTGTTCATTCAGATTACTTAGAATTGCCTCTAACATTTACTCAATTCCTCAATCTTCATGCCTCCAACTTCATATTAAGCAAATAATACACGAATAAATTTGTACACTAGGCAATGTGACTGATTGTATATTGATATAACTATCTATCAGTCTAGCTATCTATCTAACTATTTAGCTATTCCCTTCAATTTATCTGCGTTTCAATTTATATATATATTTATGCATCTTTATTACAATCTAGCTTTTTCATTGACTTATCTTTATTTCTATATATCAATCAGCCATTCTCAATTCTCATTCTCTCAATCTATATCGATGTATCTCCTCTTCATTTCAGATCTTTAACATCTACAATATTCAATTGTCTTTGAATCCATCTCTGTGCTCAACCTTCAATCTGTTTAGTCTATATCTACATCTACAATTCAGCTCTCTATCAATCGATCTATCAATCTACTTCTTAATCTATCTATCAATCCAACTCCGTGTTAAGCATTTGATCTGCTTCTTAAGCTATCGCTAACATAGTAACTCAACTAGTCATCTATCTATCTATCTATCTATCAATCCATCACTTAAACTCTGTGTTTAACTAACAATCTATCTCTCTACCTCTCAATCAGTTTACAAACATAGCTCTCAGTCTTTCATTCTGTATTCTTATACTTCAAATTCTAACACATTTTCTCACTCAATCTGCGTCTCTCTATCTCTCTAGTTAACCATCTCTCAATCTACTAAACAACTCACAAATATATCTACATCTATAATTCATATACCCTTCATTATACTTAACAATCTACCTATGAGTCCATCTCTGTGTCTAGCTTTCAAGCTGTTTCTTAATCTATCTCTCAATCAGTCCACGAATCTTTCTATTTAACTCACAATTTATCTACAATACTGTCTAACTATTCTACAACTAAATCTACATCTGCATCTACATTTACATCTACATCTACATCTACAACTCAGCTCTCTAATAAGCAAACTCTCTATCTATCCCAAACTACTTTTCAATCTGCAACTCATCTCTCTAGCAATCCACCTATCAATCCATCACTTAATCTATCTCAATCAGCATTAATCTGCAATTCAACTCTCTTTCAATCTATCTATCCATCCATCTCTCTATCTATCCCAAACTACTTTTCAATCTACAATTCATCTCTCTCTAGCAATCCACCTATCAATCCATCACTTAATCTATCTCAATCAACATTTCAATCACTCTACAAGTGCATCAATCTATTACAAGCTACATCTGCAATTCATCTACCTATCAATCCATCAAAATCATAAACTTTCCCAATCGATTTCAGCACTTTAAAACTTTGCTTAATTATATTAACTGCTGACAGTTTAAGGCAATCACCTGACTTGTGTAAGCTGCAACTCAACTCGGCCGTTGCATGTCCTGCCAGCCAGTCAGCCAGTCAGCCAGGTTTGGTTTGATTTGGTTTACTGCTTTAAGCTGCTTATGTGCTAAGTCGTGTCAATGCCAGGACCAACGTATATTGCAACTAAAGCCAAGGCAACTGCTAAACTTGTTGTAACATTAACATAATCGCAGTGGGGGGAAGTTACACAAGAGTGTGCAGAAACATACAAGAGTAACTGTCACAGTAATGGTTACAACTACTCAAAGTTGTCAGCGAAATACTTGAAAAATACTCATCGAATGTGCTTAAAACTTTGCACTATTAATGCGCAGCTAGAATTTGATACGTGTTCAATTGATTGTAATCGAGAGTTATAGATGAGATTGATAAATTCCGCTCTCTTCAAGGCATGAGAAAAGAAACCCATTTACTCTGCTTGGCAGCAATATTCGCATGGTCGAAAGTCCCACTGGGTAAACAACATAAGTCACCGAGCTGTAAGCAACATACACAGCCTGAGTAATCCTTGCAGTGACAGCTAGAAAGCAGATATCCACACACACACACACACACACACACACACGCAATAAGCAACTGTCACAGTGACCGTTAAAAGTATGCCAACACATACAATGTGACAGCTTGGGCGTAGTAATATAAAAATAGAAACGAACTGACGAGAGAGAGGGAGAGATGAGAAATACTAGTTGTGGCAGAGAGCAAAGTTCAGACAAGCTGCCATCGCCATTGACATCAATAATCAGATGGCATTTCAATCAAATACGTGACGCATTTGTATTGCAGCTGCTGGAAAAAACGTGAAAAGCCACCTGTCTGCGAAAATTAAACAGGAAAATTGCAGTAGAAGAACTTGAGTTGCCTCAAGCAACTGCAATCTGAAACTCAATGAATTTCTGAGTTCTTGCATTAAAGATAAAGTTACAGCGTGTGTGTGTGTGTGGGTGTGTGTGTGCGAGTGTGAATGGGTTGTGAGTGTGACACTTGAATGTCTAGACTGAGTGGCTGACGCAGCTCGCAGCAGGCAGCAGTTCCCTCTTTTTGTGCCATACAATGAATAAATGCAGCATCCCTCGCATTAAGTATACGCCAGCGAGTCCCCTCTTGCCACTTGCCTCACTCCCCCCCCCTCTCTTTCACTGTCTGCTTAACAAATCGCGTGTGTGTGTGTGTGTGTGTGTTGTTTTTCTGTTTTTTCAGCCCACCCTCTTGTGGTCTGCTTAACAATTTTCATTTTCCTCCTTTTGAGTGAAAAATCTTTTCTAATGAACGCCTTTAAGTCTGTGTGATAAATACCAAAAAGCCAAATTTTGTATTGTGGCAACTGTGGCAGCTGTGGCAAGTGTTGGCACACACGCAACACACGCAACGCTTCTAATGGCCAAAGGCTAAAGGCAAAGGCGCTTTATTCGCGGCGTAATCAGCATTTTGTTGGCTTTGCCGGCAATTATACATTTAAATTGGCATTAGAGCTGCCGGATAACTGTATTCCGCTGTATTCTGCAACATTTTGTGGCAAGCTCATTTGCTATGCGATAGCCGAAAACGGAATTTAGTTAAGCGCCGCCTTCGACTACAAGTACATGCCGCAGCTGACGCCGCCATTTTCATGTTGCATGTTGCAGCGGACCACAAAGCGCAAATGCAACGCTGTGGCATGGCAATCCAATTGACTTGCAACACAGCGGCACTGGGCACTGAGAGACGCTGAGTTTGTGTCTTTAAAGTGTCAATAGCGAACCACTTTAAGATGCCACGCTCTCTTTCACTCCCTCTCTCTCTCTCCCTCTCTCTCTGTTACTCGTGTTGCATCAAGTGAAATGAGAAACATTTTCCGCCTTGCTGCCTCGCTGTGCATAATTAAAAGGCAGCCAAAGTAAAAGCAAAAGCAAATGTGCAAATTACGTTGAATGCTCTGCAAAATATAAGCAGTTTTATATTAAGTTTTAAGTACTTGCAACTTGCAACTTGCTGTTGCAACCAGGCAAAAGACAAAGAAAGTTTGTGCGCCGTTTGCTTGTCATGCTTTGAGCATAGTTAAATAAATTTGAAATCATTAAAAAAGCATAATAAAATATATATTAAATAATAGTAAATATTATAAATAATATATGAGAAATATATAATAAATATATAATAAATATATAATAAATATATAATAAATATATATTAAATATATAATAAATAAATAAATATATATAATTATTATAGTTCGCTTCACAACTCATTTCACATTTTTCGTCCTTTGATGCTTTTCCACTTGATTAAAGCTGAAATTGTTGAGCGCGCTGGCTAATTAAAAGGCGTCAGCAGCAAGTGTGGCAAGTGGCAAGTGTGGGCGTGTGTGATGACTACAAAGTTGCCACATTAAGCCTTAACCTTACGTGCAACTCGTATACGTTTGTGCGGCTTTAAGTTGCCAACGTGACATGGAGCATACAAAGTGAACGCAGCGAGAAACAATGTGAAAAACAATGAGAAAAACAATGTGCAAAACTAACAAACATGTCAGCGTAGACAACGTTGTACTTGTCGTAGTCGTTGCTATTGTTGTTGTTGTAGTTATTGTTGTAGTTGTAGTTGTTGCTGCTGTTGTAGTTGTTGCTGCCGTTGTCGTTGTCGCTTGCGCATGATTTCCGTGCTTAAAATTTCCTGTTCGACGAACTGACATAAAAGAAGGAAGTGCATGAGACAGAGGCAGACAGACAGACAGATGGACAGATAGACACTCAGACAGATAGACACTCAGACAGACGTGTGTTACAAATGCAGATGCACAGATACAGCACAGTTTGCCCTCCTCCTCAAACAGTCAGAACATTCAGCCAGCATGCAAAGAAAGAAAACATGAGGCAGGCCACCTTAAAAGCGCAGCCAAAGGAGAGCTTTTAGTCCAGACAAGCAGCCCAAGCAGCCCCACACATGCAACCCATTCAGCACATTCAAACCAAGCAACCAGTCAGGCATTTAATGACATTCTGCATTCACTTTTTCAGCTCGACTTTCAAAAATATTTGCGTTGAGGTTTGTTTGACTCGCTGCAGCAGCCGGCAAAGAGAAATATTATTACAATTCCTTTCATATGCATAAAATGACAAAAAAAGCAGAGTTATATATATATATATATATATATATATATATACATATATATATATATATGCATATATATGCATAAGCAAAAGGTTATCATAAAGTTGTGTAGTCTAGACTCAGGCGAAAAGTTGCGAGGCTCAAAAAACAAATGCAACAAATGAAATATCGTTGCTGCTTGCAACTTTACAACAATACAACTTCTTTCTTCTTTTTTCATTATTATTGTTCTCAACAATAATTCTCAAAGTTTTTATCAGCATTACAAAAAAAATAAAGAAGATGAACAACAAATAGCATAAACAAATGCAATGGCTACAGTTCGGCTGATTTATAGTGTTTCAAATTAATTGAGAATATTCCTATAAAAAACAAAAGAGAGAAAAGTCCAAAACACTTAAACAGCAAAAGGGAAATGTTGGAAAGTGAAGTAAAGTAAACAACAGCAAAACAACATTAATTGCACTTGTGAACTTTTTTGTTGATTGTTTGTCAAAGAAGGGTATCGTCAAGTTGAGCAAAATATATAGGCAAATTATAGACAAGTTATTTTAGAAGATATATAACTAATTGAATATAAATGAATTGAATTAATAAATAATATACATTTCAATAATAAAGATTATCTCATTTGTAATGCGTCAACTGTTATATAAATTACTTGCTAAACCCTTACAGGGTAACTGTCAGTCGCTCATAGCTCATTTTGCTACTCACACATAACTGTTTTTGTTCTCACATACAATATATCTATATATGTATATGCTCATCTCTTTTTTTTGCTGCTATTTGTTACAGCACAGCAAATTCAATTAAACAATGCAATCGTATAAACAAATCTGCAACAAACACACACACACACACATACACTTCTGTCTTCCCCTCTCTCTCTCTCTCTTTCATTCTGTCTCACGCGAGATAGAACACCCTCAAAATTGTGAAGCATTTGTGTGCACTTTTTTATAGTTTTTAATTGAAAAATGTGCAATTAAAAGTCGAATGCATATGAGCAACAGCAGCAACAGCAGCAGCAGCGCAACGAAATGTAATCAAACGGGGCGTATGCGCAATTTATAATAAACGCCAAACGGCTAAAACACAACGCAAAAAACAGAAAACAAAAAAAGAAAAACAAAAACTGCATACAAAAGAAAACGTAGAGAAATAACTAAAAGTCAACGGCAAATTAATTTAAGCACTTAATTATGCCATAGGTTCAATTAAATTACATGGCATTTAATTAAGCGCATAAAATGTACAAAACGAACAGTTACGAGGGCCGTTTAATAGTTTAACAGCTAAGCGAATTGTGCGCACTGTGAGGGGAAATGAATCTATTGAAATGCAATTGCTGATGAATTTAATGTTGGCTAATGAAATGGAATCATTTTTAGTGCAATTACGATTACTACTCATAGTATTTCTGCATCTGCTAATGATTATGCAACTACTACTTATGATACTACTACTTTTTATACTACTACACCTGCTACTACTACTAGTTTTACTATTACTACCACATTTACTATTGCAACTACTATTTATACAACAACTACTAATAATACTAATACTACTGCTTAAGCTACTACAACTTATTCTTATTACCTCTGCTACTACTAATACTACTACTCCTACTACTACTACTACTACTGCTACTACTTATACTACATATACTACTTATAGTACTTATACTACATAAACTACATATACTAAATATACTTTTTATACTACTACTACTACTAATATTACTACTTATGCTACTAATACTTATACTACTACTAATCATGCTACTCTACTTATGCTACTACTACTTATGTTACTACTATTTATACTAATACTACTTATATTACTACTACTTATACTACTACTTATGTTACTACTACTTATACTGCTACTAATATTACTACTACTTCTACTACTACTTATGTTACTACTACTTATACTGCTACTAATATTACTACTACTTATATTACTACTACTTATACTACTACTTATGTTACTACCACTTATACTGCTACTAATATTACTACTACTTCTACTACTACTTATGTTACTACTACTTATACTGCTACTAATATTACTACTACTGTTACATAGACTACTTCTACTTATAATAATCTACTCATACCACTACCACTACTTATGCTACTAATACTATACTGAAACTTCTTCTACTTATACCGCTGGATCAACTCTTGATATTACTTATGTAGGTAGCTCCTACTTATACGGGTGCTAATACATTATTTCTAAAACATCTTTTCCTTCTACTATTTTTTTATACTACTACTTTTCTAGTACTACTACTTATATCCCTAAAGCAACTCTTTGTATTACTTAAAATACTCAAAATTTTACGGCTGCAACATCTTTATTTATTATTACAATTCCTTTTGTTACTACTATCTCATCTACTATTAATTATCTTCTACTACTACTTATCTTCTGCTACTATTTCTGCTACTATTACTAGTACTATTTTATGTGCGAATTCCTACGCTAATACTATTTACATATTATTCTTGAAAATACTACGCTTTCTAAGACTCCTTTTCTTTATTACAGCTACTCTCCTATAACTATTCTTACTGCTACTTCTACTACAGCTAATACTACTTTTCCACTACTAAATCTTTATGACAGCAGCAAAATACTGCTTTCACTGCATCTACTTCTACTTATCAAACAACCCTCGCTTATGCACGTCGTATATTGCCATATATTTCACATTTATATATCCCTTGTAAATAAACAAAGAGAAGACTGCAGTTGGCCAACCGAAGTGATAAGCAAACAAAGGCGGTCAGAACAACGTTGCCCGCATGTCAGCTACAAACTGTTGCACACACACACACACCGCACACTCACACACACCGCACACATACCGCACACACACCACACACACACACTCCACATGCACACACTATAATTTGGCACATGCCATTACAAAATATTGACAGCAAGGCAAACAAAAGTCATGGAGTAGGGAACAAGTTTGCAGTTCGCTGTTTGCCACATGTAGAAGGACTTCATGTTGCAACTCACACAGTACACATATTTGCCAGAGCCAGAGCTTGACACGTAGCTTTGCATATGCATATGTGTGTGTGTGTGCAACTAGTACAACTGCATGCCCATTATACATATGTCCTTGCACGAGGGTCGCTCTTACAGTTGTGAGTAGATTAAGCTTAGCATTGAAAGCAGACCGGTAAATAAATAATTAAATCATGCATGTTGCATGAGAAAAACACTTAAAAGAGTTGCAGAAATCTATCCAAAGTGGTTCAGTGTTCGTGTCTTAAGGAACTTTAGGAACTGCCCGTGGAACTACAAAATATCTGTTAAAATTTGTCGTTGCTGCTTGAAAGCATTTGTGACCCCTCTTTGAAAACAGTACGAGGAATTCTAGTGTAAGCCACAAAAGGTGTGGTCCAAGGCTGACCAAAGGACCCGTGTGTGCGTGTGCTTGTGTGTGTGTGCTTGTGTTGGCTTTGCAAACAGATTTTAGCCAAATTGTTACATTTTGTTGAATGTCAAGGCATTTGCGTAGCATGTGGACAAATGTTTGGCAAGCCAAACAAATAATTTAATTAGTTTTTGCCATTTCAATTTGCCAAAAAGTTATTATGCAATAAAGGCGTTAAATAAGACTTTAACAATTTGGCAACTCTTATCTGAACTTTGCCACACAGAATGCTCTATTGTAAATAATTGATACTCTGCCAGCAATATGATAAATCTCAATTATGGTATTTTGCATTGTTTGAAGCTAAGCTTGGCTAAGCTAAGCTAAGCCTAACAATGGATGCATTGTTTCCAAATATTACAGTAAACCAATATCGACACAAAGGCAACATCCACATGCAATGCCTGTCACACACAATGCCATTCAGTTCTGTGCAGATAATTATATGGTAAATATTCCCCATATATATATAACTTATATATGTCTAAGTATTCTGTTATTTACGTGTGCTACGATCGTATCATAAGCCAGTCAAAGTTCACATACCTGCAACGAGAGGGAAAAGGAACAAAGAAAATGCATTTGCATTAGTTAAATTGTTGCTGTTATAGGTTCCATAATCAACTAACGACAAATTAGATAAATAGCTGCAATTCATTGACCAGATATGTATAATTAAATGACAATCAATTTGTGAGGATACCAATTTACTAAAGTCTACCATTACATTATTATACCAGACCAGTTTTAACTAGCGAACTTTGGATATGGTGGTTCACTGACTAAAGTGTCTAATTGTGGCTTTAGAACAGCATTCAATTGGTTAAGATATCAACTCTCAGCTGCATAGCTCATATAGGTTAAAAGATTTGCCTCCGAACCGCTACCGAACCGGTTCAAGTCTTTACCACAACGCGTTATACTTAAACTCTTACTAGATATGTATAGATAGTCATTCTAACATTCTAGATATCAAATTTCAACAAATTGTCTACCATACCTTCGCCAATTCAAAGCCGAACCGCTATCGAACCGGTTCAAGTCTTTAACACAACGTGTTATACTTAAAATCAATGTAGAATGTACGTTTAGACACTCAGTCAATCAGTCTAGATATCAAATTTCCACAAATTATCTGCCATACCTTCGCCAATTCAAAGCCGAACCACTATCGAACCGGTTCAAGTCTTTAACACAACGTGTTATACTTAAAATCAATGTAGAATGTATGTATAGAAACGCATTCTAACATTTTAGATATCAAATTTCCACAAATTATATACATTACATTCACCAATTCTAAGCCGAACCACTATCGAACCGGTTCACGCACACAGAACAGCGCCTAATCACTAAACAATAACTGCAAATGCTTCAAACTGCATTCAATCGGCTTTGATATCAAATTTCAGCTGCATCGTAGCTGAAACGTAAACGTTTAATGAGGCAAACCAATGAAACGCTATCGAACCGGTTCACAGCATTAACACAGCGCCCAATTAGTGCTTCCTGAGTGCAGTATGCACTCGGTATAACGTTTGCTCTCTACCGTATGCCAGTTGATTGCAACCTATGTAATAACAATATGATTTATCAGGCTCTTCACGTCGCATCTAATTGAATTACAAGTACGCGGGGAAGACATTTCCAGTTGAGACACGCTCACACAACAATTTGTTGTTGGTTTGTTGGTTGTTGGTTGGTTGTGTGGTTGTGTGGTTCAACCCTGAAGCAAAAGGCATCTTATGTGGGTGTGCAATAACAAGGTGTCATGTCTTATCAGCAAACTGGGAAACAACAGCGGGAACAGCTTTGATTGATGCTGATGCGTTTCGGCAACAGCCAAGACAAGTCGAGCACTTGATTAACAATTCTTAGCAATCACAGATACTCAGGCTGATTGCACCTGACTTTGAATTGTATAATACATATATATATATATATATATACTATATATAAGTTTATTACTTAATGAAGCGCTTGTTTAGCATTAAGTTTAACTAGCGAAAATATTTAACTATATTGTATACATTTTATTAAGATTTTTATTTAATTGCAGCAAAGTTCAATTTATAATTTTTATTATTTTCATAGTTGTAAATTTGTTTTGGGCTTGGAATACCCCAACTAATTAATAACATGTGGGAGAAATATTCACAATAAAAATGGTCAATAAATTCAATTTGCAAAGTCATTTTGGATTGTTAATGGATTAGAAAGCAAACCAGCCGTAACTCAATTTAATTATTTAATGTTACCCTTTATTATATGTAAATATATATATACATACATTGTTTAGGGTTACTGTGCAAATCACATTAACAAATCCCCAGGCTGCTTAAGGTCACACGAAATGCCATTAAATAAATGCATTTAGCTTTGACCAAGTTCCAACTAATAATCAACGTATCCCATTTATTCCAATACTCAATTGCATTCACTCAACAATTTCGATATGCAAGTGCAGGCACGCAAAACATTGCATTTGTCAGCAGCAAATATATATATATATATATATATATAGCTATATATAACTATCGTTAACTGGAGGCAACATAAGCTGATTCCAAATTGAGTGCGAAAATTGTTTGAGTCGCCAGTTGCGTCATTGGCACCACAATAGGCATTCAATGAATTTTCAATGCAATTTTTTGTAGTTTTGTCTATTTTTTTTTTTTTTGCTATATCATTTATTATTTTATACATTTTTGATTTTAATAGGCAACTGATTGAGTTATTGTAACATTGAATTAATAATATATTTATGATGATTACGCATACGTAATTGTGCACTTGATTCGTGTGACTTGTGAATCATTATTCATTATTCACACGAGCGCTGCAAACTATACCCAAACACGATCAACATTTTCACATTAATGTACAAACGAATTATTCATTTTGCACAATAATTGCGTTTGCCACTAATTGGTAAATAAAAACAAAAGTGTTCTATGGAAAATTTGAAATCTCTTCACAAATTTCTAACTTAAATCGAAAAAAATATTGTTCTATGAAATGCGTAATTGAAACACGATTTATAATGGGAATTTATCGAGACTATAAAAAAACTTATAAGAATGCTATAAATTGTTAAACAACAAAAAGCAATTGTTACTTTGATTAATCACAGTTCATTTGTGAGTTAAGCTTTAATTAGAAATAAACTATGAGATGAAATTAAATTATGAATAAGCTGAATCAAATTTCAACATTTACGCATCAGTTGCTTGTTAATCAAAGTGGCCATGATTCAGTTTTGTATTTATAATTATACTTGTATCAAACGTGCTAAATCTTAATGTTTCCTTTGTTTTACTAATCAGCTGAATCAGATATCAGCTATCAGTCATTCGTTATCAGTTATCCGTTATCAGTTATCCGATAAGATCGTAAGGCATTGAGCAAATGTGCCAAATTAAAAGTTTTATGAAACCGGTTTGTAGATATTTATTTATGCTGAGAATGGTCTAGACACGGCTGCTCGCTAAAACACTCTGATTATGCAACGTTGCAACCTTCAGTGGCTATTTGAAATGCTTGAGTGCCCCAAGTTTGTGGCATAGCATTAAATGAACGCAAAACAAAAGCCACAGCTCTGTAAAATAGCGCAAACAAATGCAAATCAGACGCAGACAAGTTCATTGTCAACAGCTACTGCAATAATAATAATAATAATAATTGAAAAAAACCAGACATAGTTTTAAACTTTGTGCTTTGATTTAATCAATTGACAATTCTCAATAAAATACACAGATTTCCGAGTCTGACTCAAAATTGCAGAGAGGGTATCTATGTTTTAATCAATTGTCTCCAAGTGTCTGCTTACATTTTTTATAATTGAAACTCTCAGCGGGATTGCATTGCAGTTAATTAGCTTTGGTTTTCACCCTCCTTCTATCTCTCTCCCTCTTTCTTCCATGCCCTCCCTCTACCCTTTTCACCCAACCAGGCGGAACACAAACAAATTTTTGGGAAAAATAAATATATACATAAAACGAGCTAATAAAATACAGAAAAACAACAAACAACATGAAAAGTAAAACAGGAAGCTGAGAAAATTAAGAAATAACGAAAAAAAACTCTGATTAAATGTAAACACAACATAAAAGTGGCAATTTAATTGGCTTAATTATTGTTGTTATTAGTGCTGTTGTTGCGTATAATTATATGGCGACCATTTGTAAAATGAAATTTTATGTATTTCCATCAACTTTTCACGGCGCAGTCAACCTCACCAAACACTTGAAAGGTCAATAATAAAAAGCCAAAAAAAAACAATCGTTTTTCAGATCTCTATCAGCATTGCGTGTCTTGCTCCCGCTCCCAAGTCAAGTGCATCGAACGTTGCGAGACGACCTGGAGAAAGGCATTGCGAGTGAAACTCAGTCATGGGCACGTGAAAGTTGTAGTTGCCCCAGACGAAGTTGCCTGGGACATTGAAGGTATAGCGGTTGAAAATTGTAATGATGATAAGGCTAATGCTAATGCTAATGATAATGATAATGCTGATGATAATGCTGAGGACAATGTTAATATTAATGCTCATGCTAATGCTAATTCTTATGCTAATGATAATGCTAATGATAATACTAATGATAATGCTAATGACAATGATAATGTGAATGCTAATGCTAATGATTAGGCTAATAATAATGCTGAAGACAATGCTAATGTGAATGCTAATGCTAATGATAATGCTAATGATGATGCTGATGACAATGGTAATGCTAATGATAATGCTGAGGACAATGGTAATGCTAATGATTATGCTGAGGACAATGTTAATGTTAATGCTAATGCTAATGATAATGCTAATGAAAATGCTAATGATAATTCTAAAGACAATGCTAATGTGAATGCTATTGCTATTGCTAATGCTAATGATAATGTTGATGACTATGCTAATGCTAATGCTAATGATAATGCAAATGCTAATGCTTATACTAATGACAATGCCAATGATAATGTTAAAACTAATGAGAAAACCAATGCTAAGGCTAATGTTAATGCTGATGCTAAAGATCAGCTAATGCTAAGGCTAATGCTAATGCTAATACTAATGACAATGATAATGCTATTGCTAATATTCATGACAATGCTAATGTGAAAGCTAATAATATTGCCAATAGTAATACTTAAGCTAATACCATTGCAAACACTAATATTAAAGCTAATTCTTCTGCCCAAGCTAATGCTAATGCTAATGTAAATGCTTAGACTCATCATCATAATAATAAAAATGCAAAACAATCAACGAAAGAGTCCCCAAAAGTCGACTTGCCATTACAAGCATTACAGATCATTCGTGGTTGTCTTTTGTTATTTTTGCTTTGCAAAACAAAAGAAAAACTGTTGCCACGCAACGGACAACGGACAAGGGACAACGGACAATGGCCAACAGCAAATGGTCAACGCGGCGTATACGCATTATGGCTCAGATGTAATTAGGCATTCCGGCCACGCGTTTTCGCCTTTGTTTTGATGCCGTTTTCATTTATTGTAATTCAGTAATTTCTGGCAATTGCGTATCAGCAGCAGCGTATGAGCATTATTTTTGCATTTTTCATCATTTCATATGCAAATTTGTATTATTTATTTTTTATTTTTATTGCCATCAGCGCATGTAGGAGGTAAAGCGTAGACGCGCGACTGGTTGGGGCATGTGGGGAGGTTGAAGTTTTTGCGCAGCACCTCAAAAGTGTCAACAGATTTGTAAAGGCAATGGAACTGAATAGCTCACGACATGGAATGGAATGGAACGGAAAGGTGCGGTGCATTGGGGTCAGCAAACAGTCAAGTCAGGCAATAACAGTTAAATATTGTGTGCAATACCCTGTAATAAGTTTAGTGCGCAACTCGGCACGACACACTCTACAAATGTTATGTGTGTTCTTGTCTAATGTTGATAGCTGTGTAACTTTCAAGTTGAATAACAAAGAAGTAGGCGTATATCGAATAAAGATACCCTGCAATTAGTGCAAAGTTGAGGGAGCCCTTAGAAAGTCTATAATACTTCATTGTGCATAGATAATTCGTTAGCATAAGCAAAGATATTTATGTAGATTATTGTATTTTAAGCGCAGATACCCTGTAAATAGATAATAAAAGTGTATTAGGCTGCCCTTAGGCTCAAATGCAGCTTATTATTTGAAGAGAAACTCTGCCGAAGTCAAGTAATAAGTATCTTCAGTTGTGTATACCCTACATAGATTAGCGCAGCTTTCTTCTACGCAACTAATAATTGAAAACAAAGAAAACTATGCGGTAAAATCATTTTTTTATGATAAACTCTTCAGAAGTCAAGTAATAAGTATCTATAGTCGTTTATACCCCACATATATAACCACAGCTACTTGCTATCCAACTAATAATTGAAAACAAACAAAACTAAGCGGTAAGCATTGCAACAACGCGTTTTGAACCCAACTACAGGGTATCTGCAAGTCGATCATATAGTTGTATTTGCGTATATTCTTTGTATTCTCCTCGTTTTCATATTTTCGACTACTTTTACGATTGCCAGACAATAAAATATTTATGGCATTTTGCGCCGTCGCGTAATTATGCCGAAAAAGCAGAAATCGTTACAGTTCCGGTTGATTGAGGTACAAATTGCTACAAATTTTGCGAAAATGCGAAAATCCGAAAATGCGAGAATGCTGAAAAATGGGGGGAAAATGCGAAAAAGCCAAAAGCGTTAAATGTTTTTCGCATTTTGGCGCAAAAATCGCATCGAGGAAGGTCAGAAGATGTGGCACGCCTGTTCCGCCTGTTTCGCCCGTTGTATGTAACGTTGCCCCTCGTTTAGCCAACGGGTTATTAAGTTTATACATTTTTATGAGCATACACTGCCAGACGAGGGCAGGGAAGTGGCGGAGTGCAGAGGGGTAGAGAGGGGACGGGGGGTGACACCTGCGCAATCGTAAGTCAAAGCACGACGTTGACGACGTCGGAGGGTTGCGTCAGCTTAAGGTTCGCCCTGTGTTGCGGTCCTTAACATCGACACCGCAGCGCACAGAGTGCATTCACCCAGATCCCCAATATTGTGGAGCTGCAGCTGCTGGGCCACAGGGAGAGGGGAGGGAGTACTGGCAGCAGTCACTCACGTGCAGACAAACAAAAGCGTTGAATACAAAAATGCTTTTGTTAGCTGCGCTTCATTGCGCTTCACTCCACTCCACTAAGAGAAAGAGCAAGCGCTTGTAAGGGAGAGAGGGAGCGAGCGAGAGAGACAGCAAGAGAGTGAGAGCGATAAAGAGAGTGGAGAGTGTAGCAAGAGAATAAAGCAAAAAATTGCGGACTGCAAATGAAGCAATAACAAGCTAAGAATCAACTAAACATAAAGCGGCAAAAGCAACGACTTACAGATACCGTTTAAGCAAAACGAAAACTTGTTAACATTTAGCAATTATTAATAACAATTATAATAACAATTAGCTAGGGTCTCTCTTATCTTCGATGTGGCTGTAGTTTAACAATTGTGGGCGTTTTTTATGGGTGTTTTTCAGAGATTGCCAACAACTTGAAAACATTGTAATAAGACTGTCTCTCTTTCTCTCGCTCTCTCTCTCTCTCTCTCTTTCACTGTCTGACATACAAGTGTCTAATTAATATGTATTATTAACAGCAATTAGCTGACAATTTAAGCCAACTTAAGAGTGGCTTGTCAAGCCGAGCACTTTAATTTCACTTGCTTTGCAATTCAAATCACAAATCAAAGTTTATGCAAAACTCAAAACACGGATAAACATTGTTAAATGGCTGTCAATCAATGCGTTCATTATAACAACAATAATAGAAACTAATATAATCTGTTAAATTCGTTGAGGTTTTGTTGTTTTTCTTTTTCGCATCGAATTTCAAAGTTCCTTCTTTGCCCACATAAGTTTCGACTTGGTCTTAACTCAAAGTCTGTGGAGGAGGGGCCAGGCCATGTGGCAGTTGGCAACTTTATGGGCAAACTTGTTAAGCAAACAGTGCAACACACTAGACGGCAGCACACGGTGGCAGTTTCGTGTGGCCGAAACGGATGTGGCAGGATGCTGAGGCAAACGGAGCCTTGAGATAAGCGCGTTAAAAGTTGGCAACGGATGTAAAAGCGGAGAAAGGAGAAAGAAGAAGTGTAGAAGCAGCTGTAGTGGTAGAAGAAAGGTAGAGAGAAAGGGAGATAGAGAGAGTGCAAGAGAAAGAGCGAGAGAAAGCGAGAGAGAGAGAGAGAGAGAGAGCAGAACTGCGGCTGGTAGTTTAATTAGTTGCAGTCCATACGCTGCAGGCTGCTGCCTTGCTGCCTTGCTTCCTCTATTCAACTGCCTCTGTCTCCGTCTCTCTCTCTTTCCTTCACTCCCCCCTCTTCAGCTCTCTCTCTTTCTTCTTCCCTCTCATTGTGTGTGCGTGTGCATCTTATCGGCTGCCTAATAAACTGCAGGCTGCCTTGCACTTTATGGCTTGCATCATTAAATATTTAAAGAGCTTTTGTATAACAAGATTTGTTAATGCCAACGTTACCCACACTTACAGCGCTGCTTCCCTACCACTACCCCTACCCCTACCCCATCAGCCTCACCCTTTCTTCTTTGCCTGCAGGCCCACATCAAGCACAATGTTGTTCGACTTGAGCACATAATTGCATATTTATAAGTGCAACCAACGTCGCGTCCGCGACAGCAAATTAAGCGGCACAGTTCTCCCTTCAGCCTCCCCCTTTCCACAAACATCTGCTTGACATTACCCCCCACTTCCCCACATCCAGCACGATGTCTTGGCTTTTGGGGCAACACTCCATTGTGTTCAGCAATTAATGGAACAATTTTTGTTGCCTGCCTCCTGCTGCAAACTTTGCGCGTTGCAATTGAATAACGTTGAGTGCCGCCAGAGAGTTGAGACGAGAGCTAAGAAGAGAGGGAGCAGTTAGGAGAGAGAGAGAGGAGAGAGAGGAGAGTTGCAAGTGAAGAGCTGAGAGCTGAGAGCTGAGAGCCGAGACGCTTGTTTCCACAGCCGCAAATTGATTTAAGGGCTCTCATGTCAAGTTGCTGGAACTTTAGTTTACCATCGATGCTTTGTCATGGTCATGGATAAGCCACAACGAGGGTCATCACCAATATTCAGCCTCAACTTCAGCGCAGATAAAGTTTTAGCTATAGAAACTGAACTGGATAGACCACGCACTCAATAGTTTCAAATACAAATGCATTAACAGTCTGCCAGCAAGGCAAGACAATTTCATTTAATTGTATTCAAAAGTATAAGAACTAAATAAAGCTTTTGACACTTTTGTGGAGCAGATAAACAAAGTTATAAAATGAATATAAGTAAAAAAAATAATTTAATAAATTAAATAACATAAATAACTACTTTACTTGCAGCAAAAATATTCTTTAAATTACAAATTGAATTAGAAGTGTTCAAAAGTTACAGTTTGGTACAAGCTGTTAATACATTTGAGAACCCAAAGATAATGTTTAATCTATAAATAAAAGAAATCTATAAAAGAGCTGACTTAACAGTAAAACAAAGTAACATTGTCTTTGTTAAGTATTATATTACACAAGCTGTTAACTAAGTTGACAGCATTAACAAGTCACACCTTGACTTTGAACCGCAAAAAATAGTAATCTGATTATCAGAATAATGACAGCAAATGGCTATAAAGATAAGAGCCAATGAACTTCCGTTACAAACCAGATTGTAAGTGATGCGATTAAACGATTTGTTTCGATTAAAATTAATAATAATATGAAAACAAGCAAAACAAATGAAACAAACTCTTGTTTTGGTTGTTGTTCAACAGTTTTGCCCAATTAATTTTTCACATTTTCAAATGCGCGCGTTTTTTCCCTTCCCCTCCGCTCACCCTCCATGAATATTTAATGCCTCGCACTTTTTGCGGTCTAAATGAAAAGTTCATTTTGCATTTTGTTGCATGCAAAATTTTATTTTATAATAATAATATTTTTGCATACAGTATGGAAGTTGCATTATTGCATATTATAGACCAAGTCACGCCCAGACAGAGTTGAAAATAATAATAAAACAAAAAAAAACAACAACAAAAAACACCAAACCAAATGCAAATGAAAACAAAAATCAACCGCAAAACTGTTAAAGTCCATAAACAAATGTTGTTTTTACACATTTGTTGTAATTTAATGTGCATTTTTTTTTTATACCACATGAATTTATTTTTGGGAAAATGTTGGCAAAACATTTTGCAAATTTTATAAAATAGAAAATGAAACAATTTGATAAGCAATTATTTAAATGAATTTTATTGAAACTGCAGTCTGATTAGCTTAGCATATGTTTAGCAAATTTAATCGCCAAACGCAAATATGGAAAACTGCAAATTGAAAACTCAAATTGATGACTCACAACTGATGTGGTGAACAAGTCAACAAAGCACTTAAACTCGGTTCCACTTTAAAATTATTTAATTTAAGTATTATATTTTCTTTTTTATTATTCGAGTTCAGTTTTTGCAATAGCAATGAACTCACAATATTATTTGGAATTGCGTAAGAAATGCGCAGAGCATTGAGTCAGAAATTGTAGCAATTTAACTGCACACAGTTAGCAGCGCCATCTGTCGGTGAAAAGCGTAAGTGTGGCTAGTTAAACTTATGAAGGAAGAAGAAACAGACTATAGATAAGTATTAAAAATGTGTTTAAATTTAGTTTTTTTTAAGCTAACTAATGATATAATTTAATGCAAATATAAAACAATATTTCTATTAATATATTCGCAATTTATTTATTCTCCAACTGCTGATTTTGGCATAGATTAAATCAGTTAATATGCCAAACGATATGATTAATATGCCTGCTTTCGTTACGAGTTGAGTTTTCCTGTTTCACAATAATGAAGTGAACTGAAAACACGTTCTAAATGACAGTTCGCCTGATGATGAATGCCATAAATGTGGCATTAAGTGCAGAGTGCATGTTTCTGCATTCATTTAAATAATGCAAAACAAAATGCAATGCATTTATGTGTGACTTATGTAAATAATCGTATTGGATCTAGTTAAGATCAGGAATGCTCAACTACAGATGCGAGGCAGAGGCAGTATGCAAACAACTCGTTTTATATAATGGAAAAATAAATAAAGAAAATAAATAATTAAATAATATTAATGTTAGTTCGCTAGTTTGTTCGTTTGTTCGTTTGTCAGTTCATTCTGCATATTGTGCAATTATACAATGGAAATGCATTAAACAGTCAGACTTTGCACCCAGGCCAAGTGAATGCTCAAAATCTAAGCAAGCAATTGCGACTAATTCATTCAGTCACAAGTTGAATTTAATGAAAATGAATAACAAATCAAATAAGTGAAATCATGAGCATGACAATGCCCAATTTGGGGGCGTGGCAATCATAATGCAATGCATGCCATAAAGTCAAAATGCGGCGAGAGTTGTGGGTGAGAAAGAATTGCAATGAAATGGAATTTTTGATGGGCAAAAAAGCATTAATGGTTTCTATATCTATATCTATATATATATATATATATATATAAATGTGTGTGTGTGTGTGTGTGATACTCAACGTACTTATGACCGCTACGAAAAATATTTACAGCATCTGTATAATGGCATGCGATGCAATAAAGTTCATACCTAGCCGAACAGCAAGAGTAATAGCCAGCAGGGACACAAGCAGAGGGAGAGAGAGAGAGAGAGGGAGCCAGAGTGGGGTGTATGGGGAGTGTGGCTGGCTGACAGCTGTGGGTTGTGTGGAAAAGCATTTTCAGCACACACACAGCCAGCCAGCCAGGCAGCTGGAAAGGCAACAGCAAAAAAATAAACGTGATTCGAGTGAAAGCCAAGTGCCAAGAGCGAATGGCAAACGGGCGAGCGGCTTTCTTTAGCCTTAACAGATATGAGACACGCACACACACACACACACACACACACACACACAGTCAAACACACACACGTCAGATGGCTAACACGTCTAAATGCAGTTTTGGGCCAACTAAAGTTGGTCGAGAGAGCTGTAAAATGCATTTGTTTGAATTTGTGCCTGAGCCTTGGTAAGAAAAATGAGAAATGGTTTGGCCGTTGCCAAAAGTGGGTCGACTGTCAGCCGCAAACAACAATAACAACAGCAGGCAGCAAAGTAAGTGACACCAAAAACGGTCAGCAGCAGCGACAACAACAATAACAACAACAACGACAACAACAGCAACAACGACAACAACAGCAACAACAACAACTGCTGTAGCTGCTGTTGGTGAAATGTGCGGTAAATGCAAGAAATATGATGATAAATGAAAGCAAAGAGAGGCAGAGAGAGAGAGAAAGAGTAAGCGAGAGATGCAGGGAGACAGAGAAAGAGAAAGAGAGTAAAAGAGAGAGAGAAAGAACACGGCAAGCTGAAGCCAATTGAAGAGAAAAACTCTTTGCGCTTGTGTGTGTGTGTAAATATGGCCAAGTCAACTTTTGGTAACAGTGTCACATTTGGCCAACATGCGACTTGCAGCAATTGCCTTAATGATATATAAACACACACACACACACACACACACACACACACAGACACTGCTACAGATACATTGATAAGATACATTATCTGTGTTCATTGCGGCGATAAGAACTTAAGAAATAACGCCTTAATATTCATATCTTGTTTATCTGCCCGACTTTATGGCCAGCCATAGACAAATGTCAAAAACAATATAATTATTATTATGATTATTATTATTATCGTTATTTTGATGATTATTCTTAGTCTAAAGCGCATTGTTGTTTACGCGCGACAATCTAATTCGACATTTAATTATACTATATAAATATACACTGCTATAAATAGAATTTGCGACTTGAAATGCCTATCAATTTGCTTCTATGCACAATTATATTTAATTATAGCAGAGCTGCAGTTCGCATTTAGTTCAAATCGATTTTCAAAAACAAAAAAGAGAAAAATAAACAAACTGCTGTCAATAGGGAATGCATAAAAAATGATCAGTATCGACTAATTCAACTCGAAGACTTCAGCAAAGTTGGTTTTATGATACTCAACAGTTTTAACTAAGATCTTAAGCAGCCAATTAACAGCTTCTTAACACTGTTTGCTAACACTGTTTGGCTAACACTGTTTGCTTTATTTATTTTCACAGTTGTCTGCAAGAAGTGGAGTTCAAATTGACAGTGAACAACTTAAAAACATAGAAATAACTCACATTAAGACTCTTAACCATATTCCAAATAACTCTATTAGCTTCTCAAATCTTCTTCAAAGCCCAGTCTCTCAACGCAAGACACTCCATAAAGCAGAAGTCTAAAGAAAACTCACTTTAAGAAAACTCAAAGTTCACTAAAATACTTGATCCAGCTTGTGTCGCTTCTTCTTCTTTGAACTGCCATCATCAAGAAGCTTTTCCCATATGTAAACTCTTCCAGAATCCGCATTTTCTATCATCAAGACATGCAATATCGTATTCTTCCCCCAAACAAGCTTTAACAAGCCAAAAAAAGCAACTATATAGAACTCTTTTATTGAAATATAATAGAAAAAGAGTTGCATAAAGGGTTTAAGTCATAGATGTAAACAATTTTCTGAGAACAATAATAAGATAGATGATAAGACAGGTAAATAAAGAAGTTTTTTGAGCACAATTGTAAGTTGTATGAAAGGAATGATGAAAGAAATGATCACGCAAAAGATGAGAGCGATGAAAAGGCATCTAAATAGATGATTATTAATGATAAGATGTCTATACTGAAGGCGACAGAGTTGAACAATGTGAATCAATATGATAAATGTATCTTTAAGCCTCAACAATTTGCACACATAACAAACTTAATTACGCTTTACAAACGCATTATCGACACCCACAATTAAATCAATCGAACGAGAACAAAACAAGAATCGCTCAGACAAATCGAATATACTATTTGCAATAGCAGATTGTTTTCTAATGAAAATAATTAGAAATTTAAATTCAAAAAAAGCGCCGAGGGCAACTCAATAAATAAACACAAACGGTAAATGCGACAAAAAAAAATAATAATAAAAATAATACAATCTAAGGCTTCATCTCTATCTCTGTCGCAGCAAGTAAGACGTAGAAGCAGAAGTGAAGACTACGGACAAGAAACGAGTAGAAATACGAGAATGTAAAGAGAAAAAGCAAAATACATAAATGACAGCAAAAAAGGTAAAAGCAAATAGCAACAGTTGCTTAAAAATCAAATAAACAAATATATAAAAATAATAAAATACAAAAAAAAAAGCAGACAGCTGTAGTTTGTGTGCCAACTTCCTCCAGCAGCAGCGACAACAGGGTGCTGCGAAGGGTGTACAGGGTGCAGAGCTGTCTAAGAAGCAAAAAAAAAACACAAAAACAGATTGGCAACGCCATGCGGCTTTTATATATGTCTTTATATTTGTATTTTTTTGCTCTTAACTTGGTCGCAAACTCGTTTTCCGCAGCTAACACACGTAGCTACAAACACAAGGCAACAATAACAACAATAACAACAACAATAACAATAATAATAACAACAACAACAAGCAGCATGACCATTAAGCCGAAATATAAGCAGCAACAACAATAACAACAACAATTAGACAACAATTTTGAGGTTAAATTTGATCATTTTTGTCTTCTTTTTTCGCTTCAATTTACAAAAGCGCCAGACAGCTGCCGTCTCCCTCGCACTTAGCGATTGCAACAAATTTTGTCGACTCACTAACTTGTCTAACTGACTGACTGTCTGGCCACATTGTCTGTCTACCTGTTGACTTGGCCATTTTATGTGTTTCTTATATTTACATTTGAGCTGCTCTACAAAAAAAATATAAAAAAAAAAACTATTTGTGATGCCTGCACTCGCAACAGTTTGCTGCTGCTTCTTCTTTCTTCTTTGCACCCGTCTTGTCTCTTCGCTTCGTTTTGTTACTCGCTTCTAACTTTATTTTTAGCATACAAATGTAAACAAACAGCGTCGCCATTTTGAATTACATATATACGTACATACGTTCAGTGTGTACACACAGCTTCATTGTGTACACATTTATTTCGCACATTTCCATATGCACACACACACACACACACACACACACACACATGCTGTATCTATTTGCCGGCTTCGGTAGCAAAGTTTATGGCTAACTCGACCTTAGACAGCGCTCTGATTATGATAAGGAAAACAACATCCGCAAGAGTTGTGCAATGCTAATGAGCGTTAATAACAAAACAACAAAAAAAAGAAAAAGAAAAGAAAACAATAACAGAGATAAGTTATTAAAGTTTTTTTAAGTTTTTTGTTTACCAACTCAAAGGGGAAAAACAAATAAAAGTACAAATTTGTGCTTTCTATAACGAAAAACAAAAACATTTGAAATTTGTTATGGCTCAAGTTCAAGAGAAACAATTTCGTTGAGCAATTTTATTGCAAAATGTTGAACTGCGCTAGAAAATTCGATCTCTGTTAAAGGTTAATCGATTTATATCGAACGTTTTTTTTTTTTTTTCATCTCATTTTTCCGCTGCATCGTAAATCATGAGAAGTTGAAGTGATTTGTAGCCGTAGCTGTTGTTCAGATCATTTCAATATTCGTATTATGGCAGGTCGTGTCGTTGCTGTCCCTTTCATTGCACAATTACGACTAAAGCGAGCTGGTTTTCCAGTCATTTCCAATCGCAATTAAAGGGTTTACCTGATTGCCGGCATGACACATCTGATTGACCTTATGCAGAGCTATGTAGAACCTATAATTTGGGTTCAAACAGCTTACAATGGCGACGCAAAACTAATTGCATTCTTCTGTCTCGAATCAATCAATCAGAGGCTTCGGCAAATTATAAGCAGCGTTACAAGATAACGATTTATAATTATCGATAAATATATACATACGTGTATAAATGAAATGGCCAAAAATCGAGACATACAGCAGACTCTGTTGCTAACCAATTTGTTGACATATAAATTAAGAATTGTTTTAACACTGATTTATATCGATTGCGATTGTTTAATATTAATGAAAAACTGGTTTCAACTGGAATCTTTTTACAGGCAACCAGGTATTTTTACACAGATCGATGCTGAGTCTCACAATCAATAATTTGAATATTTATTGTGTATAATAAAATCTCATTATGATTCATAAGCGAAACATCTTCAACCAATGCCAAAAACACTTCGAAATAGTAATAGCGATTCTAATTGATTTCCTCTAGACAAAAAGAAAATCTATTCAGATTGCTTTGAGGGTCACTTGAGGAGTGCGGCAAACAATCAACAGCTGTCGACATGAAGATTCGTCGAAAACGAAATACGGAAAAAGGAAATACTTGTGTACACATTTGCGTACACATGTGTGTGTGTGTACTCATTATATAAACAATACCAATAATTCAATAACAAAAGTGTAAAACTCACAGTGTAATCAGCAAATAAAATAGTAGCTACTAATTAACATTAACAATTATATTTAAAGAGAGCAGTAACCACAACCGGCGCCCATAGCGGGGTATTGTCCGAAAGACGGTTGGGAGGGGGAGGGAGGACTGTGGGACTACCGGCGTATACGGGCCTTTAAAACTGGTCAGGGGTTCATGAGCAATTATTGCACTTTGAGTGCCTCTTAAAAGCATCAAGAGCATTAAATATGTAATTAAAAATCAACAAGCAAACAGACATATGTGTACATTAAATAAAAATATATTTATATACGTATATTATATGGTGTAAATACACACGCACACACACACACAAAAGTGTACATACACCGTTGCAGTGTATACACTTACTATAAAGCAATTCAAATTCAATGTCAACAACTGAAGTCCAAGCGTGCACCAAATTTGAAACTATTAAGAATATATACATATATATCTATATAAATCAGAAGTGTAATTTATGCAGCTGATTCAGCAGTTTTATGTTTGTTTTATTAATTAACAATTACATTATTATGATTTTTCAAAGCATAATTCGCACAAATAATGATTATTGTTATATCTGCCATCTGGCAACTCTGTTTTGTTGAGAGAGCAAAAGTAGCAAGGTGAGTTGTTGTTGTTGCTGTTGATATTATTATTATCGTTGTTTTTGCTACTTAAACCATAATGAAAATATATTATTGCAATTGTTCAAAACTTGTACCTTCGTTTTTGTTACTTGTGCTTTGTTATTGATGTTTTGCACTTCACTTTACACTTGAGTTGCTTTTGTTTGCGTATATTCTTGAAACTGAAATTGTATATTTTTTTCAATCTGTTTATTTGGCGCGCTGCTGTTAAAAAAATACTTTACGGATACAAATGTAAAGTCAATTAACAGACTTTATTTAAACACCATGACGACAATCGCACTCACTCCCATTCGCACTTTGCTTATTATTTTTTATATTTATTTGTATTTATGTCCAAAAAAACGTGCTAAATAAAACGCTCAACAATAACAACAAATGCGAAGAGGCGAAAACACAGCACAGCTGACGCTTGCTTGTGAGAGTGAACCAGAGCCGCTCTCGCAATCACGCGCAACAGATATGAACCAGTAAGAAAACACGGCAATAGACAAACTGTGACTGTGATTTTTAAAGCAAAGAATATTATTTATAAAATTACAAATATACGAAGTTATTAAGGGTTTTATTTGTAACCTTTCTATAATTATTATTACTTTTACTTTATCCTTGATACCCTTCAACGCATAACAATAAACTGTGACTGCGATAACATAGTTACAATAACGCTCATCTCTAGTTGCCTCTCTCGCGCTCAGCAAGTGGCACCAGCTGAGAGCTGAGACTGCGTTTGTCTTCGTCGGCCATTGAGACAAAATGAAACACAACAAATAAAAAATACAAAATCAAACAACAAAAGTTTTGCAAGCGCAACGAGTATAAAACTGGCAATCGGATTGGCTGATGACGACATTTGGCTATTATTTAGCAGACTTTAATTCAAATAAAAAACAAAATTTATCAACTTACATTTCTATCTCTGTGGTTGTTGTTATTGTTGTTACAGCTCCACTTAACACCTCACGACGTTGAAATAAAAACAAACACAAATGCAAACGAAGAGAAAAAGAGAATACGCTGGCAAAATTTGCTTTTCACTCTTTCTCTTTTCGAGCTATTTTCATGCACCGCTGTTGCTGTTGTTGCACTTTCACCGCATTCGGCTATGTTTTTCACAATTTTCACGTGTTTTCTCTATTCTCTGGCTTTTGTGTGAACTTATGAAAATTTTACATGATTATTTGCTGGGTTAAGCAATATTTCTGGGCACGCACACACGTACATAGATTTGTAAAAACAACGCACACATACACACACGCACACACAGGCAAGCAACACTCAAGTACGTGCTTTTGTTGCTGTTGCTGCTGCTGCTGCTGCCCGCTGCTGCTTCTGCTTCTTTATGCTGCTTTTGCTTTTGCCTTTTCTTTGTTTTGGCACCAATTCATTCATCCATTTTCACTACACGCCCACATGCACAAGCAATACCGTAACTTTAAAGCTTTGCTTTCTTTTAATGCGTACGCGTTGCTGCACTTTTTGTGCGCAAAAAATAAGGCGAAAGATTATTTGTGTTTTATTTTGAACAACGCTTTGGTTGTGCCCGCGTCTTGCTCGCCCGTTCTTCCAATTGGAACTGAGCACTGGCAGTGGGCTGAGAGTGAGCGACGGCGACGGCGCACTGTTAAATTAGCCACGACCAACCAACAGTGCTGCCAGCGTCACTATTTACCCGCCAAATCTAGCATTTTCGAAAGTGCGATTATTGAAAAAATGTTGTGGACGGTACCACGCATTGTTGTCAATATTTGAACAGATTAAATTTACTAAAAACATGTTAAACAGCAATCCTTTCAATCGAAAATGCAGGTATTTTAGCATATATTTTAAGATTTTTCAGCTATTTTTCAAGTAAATGTTGGCAGCACTGAGAGAGTCATCAAGTTATGAGAGCATTTGGTGCCGTCGATGCACTCGTGTGCTCTCACCAACTTGCATAGACTAGTTTTCTACCAAGAAAGAAAAAACAAAATATATGGTTTAGGTAGTTAAACACTCAGAATACCAATATTGTTATTTATAAAAATGAGTAATCAAGCGAAGATCAATACGTTTACGATAGATGGCCTTAACTGCAGCTATCGATAAGTACACCCCATCGTTGACGTTCAGCGCTTGCAACGGTTGTGTAACTGTTGGCTTGACATTGGCCTTGGCTTTTGCATACTTTTAGGCTGGCCTTGCAAATGGTCAAGGCGAAAGCCGTCAAACTACCGAGTGCCTGAAATTGCTGAAATATTCAAGACAAGGACTAGTATAATATTTAAGCAAACGCTTTTAATATAGTTGATGGCAGATTCTATTTAATTAGCTTCATAATGCTTTTGCAAGCTGTGCAATAAAATCCATTAAAGCTCATTAAGTTCGCCCAACTGTAAATTTCAGATATGGACAGCAAAATAATCCCTTTCGCCTGCTCAACTGCTTTCAAAGGAAACTTAATTTCACTCTCCGTTTGGCATTTAAGGCCCTTAAATACATATTTAAATAAATATTAACAAGCGTTGAATTTAATTACGCAAATTAGAAGCAGTCGGCGCCAAAGAAACTCACACAAAAAGGCAAAACTGACCAGAAAGTCGAAACCCCTTTTTTTTCGCATAAATAAATTAACTGAGCAATCAAAATCAGAGCAACAATATCATCACATCAGAAGCATTCACGCAGCGACACTTTCAAAGGCGCTCGCGTAATTCGTGCAGTAAAATTGAAAGGAAACTCGACAATGTTTTCTTGCTGTCAAGTTTCATTTGTTGTTGCTGATTACCGAACCCCCCAACTCACCATTCAGGGAACGCACACAGCGGCATGTCCTGCCAAGCGATAAAGTCAAGCGGAATAACAGCACCAACACTTGCCACAGCAACAACAACAGCAGCAGCAACAACAGCAGCAGCGGCAGCAGTTGATGCTGGGCTCCTGTTTTTGATGATGATGACAGCAGCAACGTGCAGCAATAATGATGCGCCTCCAACGTGTCCCACAACGGCGCCCCACAATCCAACTGCCGCCTCCCCACGCACAGTGACATATGTATAATGCTCTGTGGTTTCTTTTTGTTACATTCTGCTGCTGTTTTTGCGTTATCGATAAGTACTAATTGTATCGATAAGACGCTAGATAGTTTCCTTAAGCTTCTGTTGATGTGGAACGAAGAAGTGGAAGTCAAAAGTGGAAGTCAGAAATGGAAGTCAAAAGTGGAACGCAGAAATGGAAATGAAATGTGGACAATCAAAGTGGATCGCCGCTTAAACAAACTGTTCAATGTGGAATCTAAAAGTTGTACGTAGCAAATTAAACTATTAATGTGGCTACATTTCTAATATAAAGCAAATTGAGATCTAAAACGAAATATAAATTGTATGTATATAAAATATACACAGTTGTGGCCCACTGTACACTGCACTCGTCAGGCTGTTCATTAAAGCAAGCAAAAGTGTTGCCGAGTTATAATGAGAGCAAAGCTTGAGCTGAAATTTACGACAAGCGGCGCTAAGTGACAGCTAGAGACGGTGACAGAGACAGAGAGTTAGAGATTGAGAGCGACAGAGAGGGAAGGCATGAGGGGTCAGCGCAATGGACGCACTACAGAGACAGAGAGTGAGCGAGAGAGAGAGAACTGTATGATTATGTTGAAACTTTTTCTATTTAAGCTCAATGACAAACAACAAAGTTCGCAAAGCAGTAAAATCGAATTCTCAACTTGCAGGCAAAGCTCATAAAATATGCACATTTTAATTTGCAGACAGCTCTTTAAATCAAACAGCCAAAGTCGCTGCTGCTGTTTAAGTAATTGGCCAACAAAACGAGAGCAATGGAGGCCCACAGAAAGGTAGCAACTGTATTAGAGGTTGGCAGCAATGCAACAGGGCAGCTGTCAACTGTTAGAGCTGATAGAAGCCGTCGGTGGCCAAAATGATAAAAGAGAAACCCCCCAGAGCAACGGCAAGTGCAACAACGCTTGACATCAACACAACTAATCCCAGGCATTTTCTAAGAGATGGACATAAAAGCACACTTAATCCCAGGCCAGACCAGACGCTGCCAGACGCTGCCAGAAGCGGTCAGACGCGGTCCGTCGAGTTGGCTGCAGTTTACTTACTTATTTTCTTTATTTTCTTTATTTTTCTTCTACTTTTTTGCTTTTGTCTACCTGCTGATTGCTGGCATCTTCGCCAAAAGGGACAGCTGTAGATTTGTTGCAACCTCTGATTGCAGTTTGCTGCTGCCCCCATCAGACAGCAGCAGCTTGTTGTGTTGTGAATGAAATCTCCCCTCTGTTTGTTTTGCTATTATTACTGTTTTGCTGATTTCTGTTTCTACTCTTTATATGTTCCACATACGCTATAATGAATGGCAAATAAAGCGCTCACTTCAGTTTGTATATGTTTCTATTTTTATTTTACATATTTTTATACAATTTATTTGAAGATTTGATCTATTTTAATTACTTAAATGTTTTTAAAATATTAAATTTTTTAATGAAATAAATCATTTAAATATATTTTTAAATTTCTTTATTTTCTTTTCCACTTTTAAAACTATTTTCCCTTTTTATTTGCAACTACTTAAGCACCTCTCGCTGCCGCCACGCCCACTTTAATGAACACGTTTCGCTTTACACAAAATTATAGGATTTCTGTGCACTCAAAAACTTGTCATGCCATTTGATAATACGCCCATTGATCTGTGTGATTTGGTTAAATGCATTTATTACGCATACGCCGCGTGTTACGCGTGTTTCAGTCGCATGCAAAATTGAACTTTGTAATTCACGGAAAATTAACAATTGCCAAATTCCAAATTGCAAATTGACAACAAAATGCAAATCCCCAAATTGCAAATTGCATTAAATAAAACAATCTAATTATGCTTTTGATTTATGTAACAAAAGTTCAGCACATTCTAACGCATTGCTGTTGCTGCTGGAAATTCGGGAAATTCAGGAAAATTATTAGAAATGCCATAAGCGCGAATTTGTAATCAACAATAAATGTTCTCTGCTTGCGAAAATATGCAGCAAAAAACTGTAATTAAACCATTATATGTAATTTATATGCTGACAAATGTTTGGAAATGATTTCAAATTAAATTGCAACACATTTAGTTTGCACAATGCAATGGGGAACATTAAATTTTAGGAAGACCGTATATTGTGGTGATGGGAAATTAGAAAATGAATGTAATTAAGTAAGTAATATTAGTTATGTTAGATTTAGGATCAATACATTTAATAATATTATATTTATTATTATTCTTTTAAAGTTTTCAGCGTTTAACGTTTAGGAAGACCGTTTATTGAAAAATAACAATACATTTGAACGGAAAAATTTAAGAAAATTATAAAATTAAAGTAGATTTATTATAATGAATTGTAGATGAATACATTTAACTCTTATTTCATTTTTACAAAATAATGTTTTTTTTTAATGTTTGGGAAGACCGTATATTAAAGGATTTAGTTGGTAGTTAAAAGGAAAAATTTACTATATAATAGAATTATGCAAGTAAAATGAATTATCTTTCAATAGAGTTGAAAATAAGTAACTTTGTTTGTAATTTTACAAAGTAATGCACATTTTAAGGTTTAGGAAGACCGTATATTGTAAATTAGGCACACATTTAAACGGCAAAACTTTAGAAAGTAAGATAATTCTGGTAAATTTATAATGTTAGATTGCAGAACAACACATTTAACTGTTATTTAATTTTTAACAGTTTAATATAAAGTTTTTATATTTAGGAAGACCGTATATTAATAGATTTAGTAAGCAGTTAAAGGGTAAAATTAAGCTTATAATTAAATTAAGTAAGTAAAATGAATTATCTTTAGCTAGAGATGGAAACAAGTAATTTTCTCTTTAGTTTCAGAAAGTAACGCACATTTTAAGTATTAGGAAGACCGTATATGCAAAGAAAGTCAATGAAATTGATTGCCGGAATCATTGTAAATGTCAGACAAAGATATACAAAGGCTTTATAATTAAATTTAACAAGAATTTTGTCAAAATTATGAAAGGTTTCCGCTTAGGCAGAATATATATATATATATGATTTGTTACTTGGGCCACATTGATGGCTCCCTCATTAAGGCACTTATGTAGCTTAGTGAAATGCCAAAGGACCAAGGACAAAGGACAAAGAAATGTATAAAAATATATATAATTGGAAATGTAATACGAGTTGAAGTCAAAATGCAATAAGCTTGCTCAATTGTTTGGCGTATACTAATTGAATTGTCTGGCATTTGAAGTTGAATCGCAATCAGATAATTAACAATGATTCTTGATATTGCAATAAATATTAAAGAAACTTATTGATTGGATTTTGTGATGCGATAAATGCCACAAATGCCACAACTGCCACAACTGCCACAACAGCCACAAGGTTGCAAATTGACAATGAAGTTGCGCGACTCTCAATATTATAATATGGCAAACAAATTGTGCCGACGACTTTGACCCCATTGGGTGGCAAGTGAAAGGAGGAGTGTGGTGGGGGACAACAGAAGACGCTAGCAGAAGCAGACAATAAATCGATGCGGCAACGCTCACGTACAACACGAATAAAGCCAGAAATCACGCTGAAAGCATGCAAATCCTCAAGATTTTCACGGTATCTGGCAAAGGACCTTCAACAAAAGTCAGCAAAAATTACATTTTTCGCGGCAGAACAAACCCACACACTGTGGGATTTTCTAGAAGGAAGTCAACTAAAAATGGAGCTAGCTAGGAAAATGGGGGGGGGGGAGGGGGAAAATGGGGAGGGGGAAACGCGTAAAAGCAACGCGATAAATTCATATAAATCGCGTTAATTTCACCGCAAGCGCTGTTTAAATAACTCAAATGGTTTGGAAGGCAGCTAACCACGCTTAGTGTCCCACAATTTCAGCTACAATAAAGCTCGAGCGCACAATGATACGAGCTGAAGGCAATGGCTGAGCTTTAGCTTATTTAAAGCTTTGTGAAAGTCGCAAACAGTTTGGCATTGTGCAGAGCAAGTTAACGAAAGCGAAAGCCGGTTTAGTTGCCTTAAAGAGCTTTCAGCTTTGTGTAAGCTAAAGCTGCTTAGAGCTTTAATATTGATAGAGCTTTCAGTCTTAAGACTACATAAGCAGCCAATGGTTTCTGTTGATTTAAGCATAAATAAAGCTGTTATTTGCTCTAAAGTCAACAGATTTCAGCTGCTTTTAAAGCGTTGAGTAAACTGAAGCTGCATAGAGCTTCCATATCGAAAGAACTTTCAGCCATGGGTCTGTTTAAGCATTCAAAGCTTTCAGCAGGCTTTAGTATTCATTAAGCTTTTATTTGCTCTTAAGTCAAGAGCTTTCAGCTGCTTTTAAAGCTGTCTTAAGTTCAGCTTAAAGCTGCTTTGCCTTTTTATGCTTCAGTTGAACTTGCAGTCTTTAGTTAAGACAGCTTTAAGCTGCTGCAAGTATTTCGAAAGTATTTAGAGAAACTTTGAGAAGCTTTCAAAGTTCTTGTACAGTCAGTTAAAGCTACCTAGACTTATTACGTACCTTTGAGTTCAAGATAACTTGCAGTCATAAGTTTATTTCAGCTGCAGCTGCTTTTAATAATGCTTAAAGTAAGCTTAAGCTATGCAAGAGCTTTCAGCTACGCTTAAAACTATTGAAAACTATTTATCATAAGCTAAATGTTGACAATTAATTATAAACTGTTTGCTTTAAAGCTTCATCTACTGCTGAAGCAGCTAAATCATCAGCTAGTGTCATTGTTGGCTAAGCTTGATAAAATGTCGAAGTTACTTTGTGATAAACAACAGAGCGTTAACTACCCATTGGCCGTGTCTGCTGTTGGATGTTGGGGGAACTGGGGGGTGACTGGGGGAGACTAGGGGAGACTGGGGAAGACTGGGGAAGACCGGGAGCGCTGCTATCTGAGATGACGCCCTGAATTGTTAGCCACAATTTGTTTAGCTTTATAATGAGTTATTTTGTATGCGCCGGCAGCGGGAGTAGATGAAGCTGAGGGAGGAAGAGGAGTTAAAGGAGCAGGAGAAGAAGCTGGAGCAAGAGCTGGAGAAGAAGGAGAATGACGCTTGATATATGAGCGTCTCGCTGAGATTTGTTTGTGCATTTAAAGCCATTAAATGTGTTTTTAAAATCGTTAACAGAAACTCGTTTCATCGCAGCCAAGTGGCTGACTGAGTGCAGAAAAAACATTTCGGAATCACTTGGCCCACATAATGTGTTCATGTTAATTGTTTATAATTAATTTGCAGCCTGGCTGTGGCCTTAATTGCTTTTAATTGCTTTCGATTCGATTTACGAAATAAATATAATTAAATATAATTGATTTAGCAATAAAAAGAAGATTCGATTAATTATAATGCAACAGATTTCTGTTAATGTTAATGCTAAGCATTGCTGTTAGTTGTCAGCTGTTAAGTGAAAGTTGTAAGTGTGCATAATAATGTTAATTAAAGACTTAGATTATAGCTTTTTATTCTTTATTGTTAATAGAAATTAAATATAATAGCAATAAAATGTAAATTTAGTTTTAATATGTTAAGTTTTATGTTAATGTTAACTTTAGCTGTTAATAGACAACAATTAATGCATCAATAAAAACAATAGATTGTTGTTAATATTTTACATTTAATAAATTTTAACATTGGAACTGTTTAAAGTTCACTTTAATGTTAATAATAAATGTTACTGTTCATAGTTAACTAACTTAGCTTTAACAGCTGTTAATTGCACTGTTAAGCTGCAAATGTAAGCTAAGAACATTTTACTCACAATAGTTAACTATTATTAAATGTTTATCTAATGTGAAATGTTAGCATTTATGTTAATGTTAATGCGAACTATTTTTTCTTGTAGAGAAAGCTGTTAATAAAACTGCTAAACAGTTAATGAAAGTTAACAAACTTATAACCTTTATAAACCATAAATAATAAAAGCATTAAGCAGCCCAGAACCTAAGCAATCTTTAATGTCAACATGTATGTTAAATTCACTGTAAACATTTGCTGTTAACTGTCTGTTAAGGTTAACGTAAGCTCTTGCTAGTCTGTTAAGCTCTTAAATTGAAGTGCAATCAATTTGCAGCTAAAATTAGTGAAATATTAAACAGAGATTATAGTTGGCATGCAGGTTTTTAGTTAGTTAAAGCAATTAGTGAGAGCTTAATCATGTTTTTACAAATTTCTATTGCACTTAATTCCATTTGCTGCATTATTAACTACGCTCATTTTCCAGCTCACAAAATACTCATTTATTTGCGTTACATGAAAAACTACTGAGAGCAGAACACACACACACACACATTTGAGTACACACACACACACACATAGATATATACATATACGCACGTAGAAGTGTAATGTCTTCATTAAGCGTTAGGACTCCATTTACACAACATACGATGTGGGAACGAGGCAAGATAGAGAGAGAGAGAGAGCGAGAGAGAGGGAGTTAGAGAGAGGTAGAGTGGAGCAGAGCGGGCCAGGGGATGCCAGTGGGAACGAACGAGTTCATTTCGCAGACCGCAGTAAAGGAAAGCCAAAGCGTCTCATTGCGTTTCAATGGCAACCGCTGGACTGTAACGGGTTGTGGATGGCGCAGGGCTCCAAAGGGGTGCAGTGGAAGGTGGCAAGAATGGGGCGTGGCCGAGGTTGGGCTGGGTCCTGTGGCTCGACTCGGCTGTCATTTCCGTTTCCGTTTAGACTTTTCATTTGTGGCACAGCAGCTGAAAAAGGCAGCTGCAAAAACCAATCGAGGCCAAGCGCGGGGTTCGCCTGGCATACCCTACGCTTGGGGTACATGGGTTCTGTTACTGAATGTGTAAGCATGCAATGTGATTAGAAACAGAACCTAAAGACGGTGGAGTTTTCTAGGCAGTTTAGAGTATTGAAGCTTTGCGTTCAGTTGAATCAATAGAGTGTAGGGTATTTGGTTTAGTGTAGGGTATTTAAATTACAAATTCAGTTGAATCGTTCAGTAAACCCAATGGAAAGTAGGTTATTTAAGTTAGTGTAGGGTATTCAAGTAACATATTCAGTGCAAGTGTAGGGTATTTAGTTGACTGTAGAGTATGCAAATTGCCTATAGAGTGGAGTGTATCCTTAAATTATATATAATGTAGGGTATTCAGGGTGCTTAAGCTTCATAAGCAGCTGAATACATGTTTGAACTAGCAAAGTGTAGGGTATTTAGTTGAATGTAGGGTATTCTTATGCATAAAGTATAACCAAAACATATTACAGGGTATTTTGGCAAGCCTAGAGCACTTTATATGCATCAAACCCAATTTAACCTTTTGCTTTTCTTCCTTAACTTTCAAGAGTCTCAACTGAATGCCTAACTAAAAGTATTGTAGGGTATTCAGACGTCGTTGAGCTATTTAGAAGCATGCCTTAGCTTGTTTTCATTTCAAACTTTTTGGCCCAGACCGTTTGTGTTGACCTTTTTGCCGCAGCACAAAAAGAAAATTCAACGACAGCAAAAAGTGGGAAAACGACAACAACAACAACAACAACAAAAATGGCGAAAAGTGGAAAAATAAAAAGGAAAACAACAACAAGAAAAATAAAAAGTGTTGCTGTCTATGGGGTCCATCAGGCTTAATAGCTCATTTGATGCTGGTCAGCTTAACACAAATGCCAGCTGACTGAAGCGCACTTTGCCACGCCTCCAGCTGCTGCCTCCTCCCACAATTTGTTGTTGTTGTTGTCGTTGTTGTTGGGATCCATCGCCAGAAATGTTAAAGTTAAGATTATTATGTGCTTGTTAATTTCTTTTGCAGCTTTTACTTCAATGCGTTGCTTCGCCTCATTTTGTTGATTTTTCAACAAGGCAAAAGTGCCCCAAATTTTCCTTAATGACTGCTTTTCACCATTTTCCACCATATCGTACTGTAAATATAGCATATAATAATCATTCGTTCTTTCATTCTTTCATTCTTTGCTTCGTTTTGTGCCTTGTTTAAGGTTGCCTTTCGCATTTTGTTCAACCCTTGAAGGAAGTCTTCATTGCACAGACCTTAATTGCTGCTGGACATGACAACAACAGCAAAACGGTCAAAGCAGTCCCCAAAACGAGCCTAGAGTGAAGCACTTTTCCCCCCCCCCCCTGTGTCGCATTGAAAATTGAAAATTTTCCTAAATGCACAACATAAATGATTTTTGCATAAATTTGTGTAGTGCTGTTCAAGCCACAAGTCGTTCACTGAGGCCTCTTAATGAACTTAAAAGGATGAACACATATACAACATACACACACACACACACACACACACACACACATGTACTCATGCACAGTGAGAAATAACCTCGACCATAGATGAGCAAACGAGCGTTTGCGAGGGTTGTTTTGTTAGTTGTTTAAGCACTTCTGAACAGGGCGATGTTTGATAAGCAGAGAGTTAAAAGAAGCGAGCGGAAAGATCTGTTTATAAGTATTTATTATATTTATATAAGTTAAGATAATATAAGTTCTCTTATCTAAACTGAACATTATATCAATATATATATAAAGAGAGCTGTTAACTCCTTTTTCTGAAACAACTTTATGTACTTTTTTATACCCTGTTCTTCTTTCCTATTCTTTCTTTGCCATTGCAAGAAATTTTCAATTGCTATCTACTTTTAATACTTTTTCCCCATTCTTTTCTTTGCTATCAAATTTACATTTCTTGCCTCTAAAATTTACAACAATATATATATATATATATATATCTATATCTATCTCTTTCCAACACTCCAGCTACAACTTTATACTTATATCAATCTACATCTCTTTATCTCTTTTACTTTTCTGTCTTCATCTTTTTATCTGCTACAATTTCTCTAACTCCCTTTTACTTCCATCTCTTTCTAACTTCCTCTCTTGCTCTCCAGCTATACATATAGCAACTTTTGGAGCAGCCCTCGCACATAAGCACACTTTCGGACTGCTTTAGTTGCGAGCCAACAACTGGAATTTAGCACAGGATCAAACCAAGCGCAACGGTTTTGTGTTTAGGCCTAATGAAAGCGACAACTGTGACGCAAATGGAACGATTTCAATATAACTGTACTGCCATATATATATATATATAGTGTATATATACTGTACAGTAAATACTCATACATGTGCACATTTTGTTTTTGTAATAAAAAGAAGGTCAAACTGCAGCTTAGCATTACAAGCTGGATGTCAATGGATGAAAATGGATGTATGAATGAATGAATGAATGAATAGATGAATGAATGAATGAATGAATGAGCGACTGAAAGAACACATAGATGACTGAATGTATGGCTAGATGGATGGTTGGTTGGTTGGATTGAATGAATTGGATTTGCTTGCAAGCGCATCAATTCAAATTCAAATTCAATCAAATGAAAATAATCTACGTTTTACTGAGCTGGAAAATTAAATTTCATTTGCTCACATTTTTCTCAACAAATGCAAAATGACAACTTTTCTCTGTTTCCTTTTTATTTGTCACTTAAAATATTTGCAAATATACACAATTTTTAATATATATTTTTTGTCAACTTTGATGTATAAATTAGATTAGATTAGCAGATTGATGATTATCAAGATGAGCTTAGAAATTAAAGATTAGAATATTCTTAAGCAGATTTAAAGTTTAAAAGTTGCAATTGTAATAAGTGTTTGTTTAAGTTATTAAATATACTCAAATTTATTCATATGATATGAGTAGTTATTCATATTTTATAGTTAGTTATTCACAGTGCGTAATTGTTAATTAATTAGATATATTTATTTGTAATATTTGCATGGTTTTTAATTGTTTAACTATAAATATTAATATTTTATGTATTTATTTATTTATTTTAATTAGTTTTTTATATTTTAAATGTAAATAAATACATAAATAAGTTGCTTAAAATCTGCTTTAATTTGAATTACTAAAGAAGTCAAAGAAAATTGCACAAAACTTTTGTGTCTGTCTGTCAATTTTGTAAGTGATACTATTTGCATGGCCATGACTGTAGCTACGCATACAGTCATATACACACAGTTTTACACAATATATATGCATAGCTTTTCATAGTTTTATGTTTTCAAATTTCGGAATATGCAAATCATTGGCAAAGTATCAAAAATTGTCAACTATTTCAGTGCGCAAATCTGCAAATCTAGCAACTTGTTGGCCTGATTGACGTTTACACTGAGCACACATTTGGCATACGTGAGTTGTGCATAATCACGAAATGCAGGTGCAAAAGGGTGTAAAAATCAAGAAGGAAGAAGTAAAAGTAAAATAAAAGAGACAAGAGACAAGAGAATGGAGAAGGGCTCAAATCGAATCGATGACAAAGGTAAACAAAGGCATTTGGAAGCCCCACATAAAGCCAATTAATCTCTGCTTTGTTGCACACACATACAACACTTGCACGCACACACACACACACACACACACACACACTCGTACACACACTCACATACAGTTAGAGAACAATACAGAGTTGCAAATACGTTAGCAGCGTTGCATGGAAAGGAGCCTAAGCCTGCGTCTGCTCTCAATGTCAATCATAATCCTTTCCCTTCTCTGTCCATCCCTTCCCCTCCCCTGGCCTCTCCTGCATTCAGCTGTACGTAATGTGCTTATGTTACGCTTGCCGCTTGTGGATCTGTTACAGTTGTTAGGCCAGTGGGCGTGGCACTTGGCAAATCCCCCTCAATCGTTATGTGTTCCATTCGATTGCGCAGATCAAATCCATCTGCATCAGTGCGATTGGGATGATTGGGATTGCTCTGATAGATTCTTGATCTGATTAAGTTGTCTTTCTCATTCTCCTTCTCTTTCCCTTTGTCTTCTATCTGCTGTGACTTGTGAATCTCTCTTTGAATCTCTCCCTCTCTCTGTGTCTAGATAAATATCAGTGTATCTCTCACTCCCTCTGGCTCTGTGAATTTCTATATAAATTTTTCTGTCTCTGTCTGTAAATATCTGTATCACTTCCTTTCTCTCTCTCTCTGTCTCTTTCTCATTCTATGTCAGAGAGGTAGTCTCTTTTTCCCTTCTTTTATAACACTTTTCTCTTATTTTTCAGTCTCTTTCTCCATCTTCCTACGTCCTTCTCTGTCTCTTTGCCCTTCATTCAATATCCTTCTCAGGCTCTTTCTCCTTCCTTCTTTCTCCTTCTCTGTCTCTTTCTCCTTCAGTCTATATCCTTCTCAGTCTCCTTCTCTTTCTCCTTCTCTGTCTCTTTCTTCTTCATTCTACATCCTTCTCAGCCTCTTTGTCGTTCTTTCTGTTTATATCTCCATTTCTGTATCTTTCTCCTTCATTTTATATCCTTATAGGACTCTTCCTCCTTCCTTCTTCCTCCTTCTCTGTCTCTTTCTCCTTCATTCTATATCCTTCTAGGGTTATTTTTCCTTCTTTCTTTCTCCTTCTCTGTTGCTTTCTCCTTCTCCATATATTCTTCTAGGGCTCTTACTCCTTCTCTGTCTATTTTTCCTTCTCCCTATATACTTTTCCTTCTCCGTCTCTTTCTCATTCCTCCTAGATCATTCTCTGTCTCTTTCTCCTTACCTCTTTGTCTTTGACTCATTCCTTCTATATCTTTCTCTGTTTCTTTCTCCTCTCAACATAATTTCCTCTCTTTTTCTACTTCTTTGGACCTGTGAATAGCTGTCTCTCTCTTTCGCTCTCTCTTTCTTCCTCTCTCTCTCTCTCTCTCTCTCTCTCATACTCTCTCTTTCAATTTCTCCTTGCTTATCTATCTATCTCTATGAATAACTGTCTTACGCTTGTCTCTGAATATCTCAGCATCTATCTGATTCTCTCCCTCTCTCTCTCTCTCTCTTTGGCTCTGTGCATATCTGAATCTCTATCTGTTTGTCCCTCTCATACTCTCTCTTTCTCTACGAATGACTGTCTTGTCCTTGTCTCTGAATATCTGCATATCTCTCTCAGTACCTATCTCCTTCTCTCCCCCTTTCCCTATATCCCTCTCTTTCTCTCTCTCTCTCTCTTTCTCTCTGTCTCTCTCTTTCTCTCCCTCTCTCTCTCTCTCTCTCTCTCTTTCTCTCTGTCTCTCTCTTTCTCTCCTCTCTCTCTCTCTCTCTCTCTCTCTCTCTCTCTCTCTCTATCTCTATCTCTTCTTTACCCTTTTTCCTTTCCCCATCTCCTTTCCCTATTCCCTTTTCCCATCAATCTCGTTTTCAACTCTCAATCTTGTTTGCATTTGCATTCAACACAACAACTGTCACTTGCGTCCTCCATTGTCACTTGCATTACCTTTCTCTCACTTTAACTGTTACAATTAATCGAGTAATGAGTATTGCAAGAGACACGCCCCGCAAAAACCCTACCAAAGTTCCGCCTGCCAAACAATTTTCAACTTAACTTTTCCTTTGCGCTTTTCACAATACATAGGCGTGTGTGTGTGTGTGTGTGTGTGTGAAGTGTGCGTGTGTGTGATGTGTATAAGTGTATATCAGACATTAAGTGAAATTTAAAACTGCACACCTTCGTTTACTGTCAGTTTGTGTGTGTGTGTGTGTGTGTGTGTGTGTGTGTGTGTTGCTCTTGTCTTAGTGAAATGAAATTAATGACAAACAACTTTTCATTGTCTTTTTGTCAGTTGATTGTTGTTGTTGTTGTTATTGCTGTTGTTGTTGCGCACTTTCCACGCGCCGGAAATGTATCCACATCCGTTTGAAATTTTTCCATTGTTTCATTGTTGTCTGGGCGGCAGCAAAGGGCGGCGGGCAAAGGCATTGAAATAGCTCTGAATGAGACAGACTGAGACGGAGAATGCGAATGTGAGGCATAATTACAGGCGTATAGAAGGCGCCTTGAAGCCCTGATGCCTTGAAGCCATACAAACAGCCCCCAAACGCAACTCAAAGTCTAAGTCTAAGCCTATAAAATGCACAGCCCCACTTCCCCCCCTCTTTCCCTCTCTTCCCCTTTCCATGTTGTTGTTGTCGGGCACAAAACTCGAACTGAATCCATAAAGCGGCAGCTGTTAAGTGTCCTGGCAAAGGATTGCAGCAGATGGAAGAGGAGGAGGAGGAGTGGGGAGTGCGGAAGGGGGAAGGAGCTGTTCGCTATTAGCAATCGTAAAACTTATGGCCAGACATGTTCAGACATGGTCAACTCATAGCAGCAGAGAACCTATTGGACCCATTGGGTCGCCATAATTGACAGCTGTGCCAACAATTCACTTGACCTCGCCAGCGGTTGCTTTTCCTCCCCCCCCTTTTCCTGTCCTTGCTACCCCTCCTGCTTTTCACCACTGTTTGCCCCTTGAACGTTTGCATATTAAACGTTTAGTTGCTGCCACACCCAAGTCTGCCACACAATTGCAATTTGCTAACGCTGCACTTTGGCCGTGAAATTGTTGGTAACAGGTCGGAAGTTGGCCATGATTGAAGTGGCCATTGTGGCAGCTCAAGTTGCAGCCATTAACTTTTTAGTTGTTTTTATAGTTCAGCCTTGTTGTTGGTCATATGCTTCTGACGCTCGATTACAGGGTATCAGCTAGTTGAAAGTATTAATATTTGCATAAATTCCTTAAACGTAAGTTTACAGGGTATCACATAGATGTATTACAACTTTAGTTAGCAAATGGTAGAGGGTATCTACTAGTTATTACACTTAAGATGACTCTTTTTACAGGGTATATATCATATAGAGCTGTCTCTGCACTTACTTATGTTATCTATTGTGCGGGGTAGCTTGCATATGCAATTTTTTACTTGCTCTTTAGTAATATGCAAGTACAGGGTATCAAAGTTCAGGCATTGCCTTGGCAGCGAAATGCAGGGTATTTACTGCTTCAGTTAAGCTACTTTTACAGGGCATCTTATAGTTAGTTATAGGCTACCTGCAAATCTGCACTCCCTTTCTAGCTAATTTTACAGGGTATCTCAGCTGTTTATAAGCCCGCTCAATAGATACTTTTACAGAGCATCTTATAGTCAGTTTGTGTTGATTATTTGCTTGGTTAAATACCACATAAGCTGTCTGCAAATCTGCACTACTTTTCTAGCCAATTTTACAGGGTATTTCAGCTGTTTATTAGCCCGCTCAATAGATACTTTTAGAGGCCATCTCATAGTCAGTTTGTGCTGATTATTTGCTTGTTGAAATACCACATATACTAACCCACTCTACACTCCCTTTCTAGCCACTTTTACAGGGTATTTCAGCTGTTTATAAGCCCGCTCAATAGATACATTTACAGGGCATCTTTTAGTCAGTTCAACACGACATTTGCTTATTGAAATACCACATATACTAACCCAATATGCACTCCCTTTCTAACCAGTTTTACAGGGTATTTCAGCTGTTTATAAGCCCGCTCAATAGATACTTTCTAATTCCTACTAGAAACTGCTCTACTTTATTCAATTCTGCTTCTACATAGTCACACTTTGTAGAGCTGCTTTTACAGGGTATCTTTGCAGTCGATATGTTCTGTTTGCTGAGTTGGCATTCAAATTGCATAAGCAATAAAAGCAAAAACTGTTAAGTGACCGCAAGTTTGTTTTTAGTTTGCTTGTGGAAAACGTTTGTTTTCAATGCATTTTTCCTGCTTCCATTTTCATTATTTTCATTTCCATTTCCCACTTTCCCCTCTCCCTCCCCACCCCACTGGGAATGTGTCATTGTTTTCTGTCGACATCCTTTCAGTTATTCACACTTTGCAGCAAATCAAACGAATTTACAAATTATGCAAGCTGCCTGCGGTCAACGCTGCAAGGGAAGAGAGAGTGGGTGGCAAGAGGGAAGGGAGGAGCAAGCAGGAAGTTGGCTAAGCAATGTCAAAGGAGAACATTGTGACAGGATAATTCAAGGATCTTCCTTAGCTGCAGCAAGTGCCACAAGAGCAGCTCGTTCTCTATGTCTTCTGGCTGCCAAATTAATCAGAGCCTCTGTTGCGGTTTGGCTTTGTCAGTTAGCACAGGTTGCACGTTGCACGTTGCACGTTGCACGTTGCACGTTGCACGTTGCACGTTGCACGTTGCACGTTGTCCGTTGCAGCGCTTTGATTGCATGTTGCATCCATTGGAAAATGCTTTAATGAAATTTGGCAATTTCAATATGTACATTTCTCGGTTTATCTCTGAGGTTCTCGACCAAAACTCAACTCGCTTAGCCCAAAAGCATTTTTGCCTTTAATTAATAAATAACTGGCATGCCTTTGAGCCTGGCTCAAACTGGCATTTGCGGTTGGCTTCTATTGAACATAACAATACATATTGCAGTTAGCAGTGCCTGAGAGGCAGTAGGACAGGAGCAGTAGGAGAGAGGCAGTAGTAGAGAATAGGAGCGGAGAGATAAATCCCTCCGATGGGGCATAGTAAACAATTGAAAAATATTTGGCAAGCAAATGGAAATAATTGTGTTAAATGAGCGGCAGAGCGAGAAGTGTGGGGAGAAGCGAGAAGCAAAAGAAGAAGCAAAGAATGAATAAAAATTATAGCAAAAAGGGAGAAGCAAAGTGCAGAGCGGAAAAAGGAGTAGTAAATTAAGAAACCCTGTGGATTAAATAATTGATAAGTGTTGGTAAAGCAAATAAGAGTAATAGTGTTGAGTAACAAAGCGAGAAGTAAAGAGAGAAGCAAATCAAGAGGAAAGCACGATGCAAAGCAAGTAGCCAAGACAATGAGAAGTAGAGACGACAGATAAGTAAATGAAGAAGGAAAGTGAGAAGTGAACAGAGCAGTAAAATGAGAAGTAAAGGAAGAAGTTAAAGGAGAACTAAAAGAGGAAATAAAGGGAGAAGTAAAGGGAGAAGCAAAAGAAGAAGTAAAAGGAGAAGTAAACAGTGAAGTAAAGAAGGAACTAAAGGAGAAGTAAAGGAGAAGTAAAGGGAAAAGTAAAGGGAGAAGTAAAGGGAGAAGTAAAGGGAAAAGTAAAGGAGAAGAAGTAAAGGGAGAAGTAAAGATGAAGTAAAGAGAGAAGTAAAGGAAGAAGTAAATATTGAAGTAAAGGGGAACTAAAGGCAGAAGTAAAGTAAGAAGTAAAGTGAGAAGTAAAGGGAAAAGGTAAGGTGAGAAGTAAAGGGAGAAGTAAAGGAGAGAAGTAAAGGGAGAAGTAAAGTGAAAAGTAAGGGGAGAAGAAAGAAGAGAAGTAAAAGAGAAGTAAGGGTAGAAGTAAAGGGGAAGTAAAGAGAGAAGAAAAGTGAGAAGTAAAGAGAGAAGTAAAGGAAGAAGTAATGGAAGAAGTCATGGGAGAAGTAAAGTGTTATGTAAAGGGAGAAGTAAAGAGATAAGTAAAAGAAGAAGTTAAGGGAGAAGAAAGAAGAGCAGAGTGAGAAATCTAGTGAACAGCATAGGAAAAAGTCAAGTGTCAAGCATATAGAGAAGTAAGCCAAAGGAATTCCCTGAACTTCTCTTCTGCTTCTTCTTCTCGCTTAATGCATAAACGCTCTCTTTCAACTCACAGTTCAAATTTAAAATAAAATCAGAGTCTAAAAAAGCAGCTTCTTTTCATGAAGACAAACAGAAACATTTGATTTATTTGGGCCTCTGCAATTTTTCTTATCAAAATGTTGTTTAATTTCAAGGCAATAAATCTGCGTGTAAATCTGAATTTCACCTCATTCATTTTGCAAAAGTAAATATGTAAGAAGAGAAATTGTTTTGCTTTGAACTTTTGCTGTATGCAACAAGGGAAATTTATCTATAGCAAACATTCAAACATAACTTACATAGTCAGCATGATAAATGCGAGTTTGCTTTGTTTGTGTTGCTTGTGTTGAAAATGCCTAAAAATTGTTTGCGGTTTGCTTGGGGAACTCAACAGCAAACACTTGCCAGTCATAGCACTGCTAACAGATACCCTAGCTGAGCATATGATGAAAAGTGTGACTCTTTTGAGGGCAGGAAGACTTATAGAAGAAGATTTATAGTAGATAGAATTATATTTGGTATACAAAGTTTAGAAGAAAAAGCCTTTGAGTTTTGAAGGAAAAACTCTGTTTAAGCCAAAACTTGTTTTGTTGGTAATATAAAAAAAGTTAAAGTATTTCCTTTAATCTTAACTTAAGTAAATTATGCTTCGGTTTGAAATAATTTAGGTAATAAGTGATAATAAATAAAGCTCACGTAATAAACTAAGTTAGTCAATGATAGCTCTAGAGAAATATTTGCAAATTGAGTTAAGAAATAAATTATAATGTCTTCATTTCTATATGCCAGCTCTATAGAACTACTTAAGCTACTTTAAAGCATAGTTTTTCCCCCGAAGTTAAGAGAGTTTTCTTGTTTTTAAAGTGTAATCAATTGAATTTCTTCATCACTTAATTTAAGCATATTTCAGTTAGAATTTATGTATGAATTTTCTAACGCTGAAAACGCTTTTCTTTTACAGGGTATTAAGCACTGCTCTAACTCAATATTTTATAATTTGTGCTCACATATTTCTCAGCTTGTGGAGCAGAGTAATGCTCGCTTATAAGCGAGTCTGGATGGCATAGAAAAAGAAGTTGACTTACCTTGCCATGTTGATATCCCGCAGCTGCTCAAGTTCTGCTGTGTGTGAGTGAGAGAGAGTGAGTGAGTGAGAGAGAGAGCGACAGAGCTAGCTCAATGTACTTTGTTGGCCTTCGTTTTGGTTTTTTTTTGGTTTCTGTTGTACGTCCTTGAATCAGGCTCGAAATGTCATTGAGTGTCTGTGTTCCTGCGCTCTGTTGGCATGCTTACAATGCTACCGATGCTGGCCGCAAAACTAAATCAACATTTTTGGCATGGGAAATGGCGAGGCAGGGTAGCATCAACAGTCGACAGTGTGGACAAGATAACGCTGATGATGCTCTGATGCCCTGATGATGATTACTGGCAATGCTATCAGAGTCAGCCACTTGGGGGCCCAGCTACAGCATCGTTTGTCTCCGTCTCTGTCTCTGCTTCTGTCTCTGTCTCTGTCTCTGCAAGAGCAACTCCACAACAGATTCAGTTCTTTTTCGATCCGCTTTAACCGAAACCTTAATCTGTGGATGTGAATGTGGAAGTGGATGTGGCAGCTAGCTACCTTGCTGCGTGATTGAGTTTAGATTTATGCCTTAAGTGTTGCTTGGGGATTTGCTGCTTTGGCCCATTTCTGTTGACGGCCTATGCGGCGTATGCTTCATATGCACACACATACATCGAAATATATATAAATATATATATATAAATGTGTGTTTATATATTTATTCTCAACATGTATCTGTATCTTCAGCTATTTGTTTGCCTTTGCCATTTGATTTCAGATTTCAGTCCAAGCGTTGCTGCAAAAGTGGAAAAAATAACAACAATTCTTTAAGCAAGTTGAACATGTGTGTGTGTGTGTGAGTGTGTGTGTCTGTGTGTGTGTATTTTACTGCTTTTATTTGATTTGCTGTTTTCGCTTCCATTTACATTTACATAAGCATCAACATCATTAATATTGCAAAAGTATATCAATGCGTAAGCATTTTATTTGCTCACACTGTACGTGTGCGAGTGTGTGTGTGTGCGAGTGTGTGTGTGTGTGTGTGTGTGTGTGTGTGTGCGTGAGTGTGTGTGTAAGTCTATCTGTGTGCAGCTGTCCTGCGGCTTACATTCTGACATGCGTTACCAGCAAATTAGACACTGCAGAGCTGTTTAACTTGAAGCACATGCTAGATCAGCGTTTGGTCAGCTGCAAATTCAGCAAGTGCTTTGCACTTAACTTATTAACTGACACATACACTTTATAAATGATTCAATTGCAATTTTCACAAGTTGCTGAATATTTGCCTGCCGTTTTCATGTGGAAAAGCATGCGTACATTTGCAACTGTGTTCTGTACAATTTTTATTTCCGGTTTTCGTTTCGATTTAAGCGCTTCCGTTATTTGATATGTGCTAACAAAATGTATAAGTGGCTTATATTCAACATACGCCCAAACTCAGGTCTACTCTCTCCCTCTCTCTCACACACACACACTCCCACACACACACACACCCAGGCACATAGAGTCATAAATCTCTCAACAGAAAATTGCCATTCAAATGGCAAATGCAATAATAATTCGCAGCTCAAACAACTTTCGGGCCAACTGGCAGTTCCCAGTTCCCAGTTACCAGTTGCCAACAGCCAGGCAAAATAGGCAGAGGCAAGGGAATTGCTAAGAGGGAGAGAGAGAGAGAGAGTGGGGCGAGGTAAGCGTCCATCAAGTTCATCCATTTTGATTATTTGTTGTTCTAGTTGTTTGCATTGTTGAAGCGTTTATCATGCTCAGGTTCATGATTGATTGTAATACGCGTATTGATTTCGTTTGGCGTCGTTTGCCAGGGGCATTGACTGCCACCCTCTCCCCCCGCACACACACACACACACGCTGAAACACACCTACTACTACTAGCAACCGCCCTTGTCTAATCGAGGCTGCCTTGCAACTTGAGACCGCGTCTGCTAAATTGTAAAGGGCGTCAAAACAATGTTTGTGCCAGTGCCAAGCTGAAGAAACTCCCTCTCCCAACTCCCTCTCCCAACACCCTCTCTTAGCACCCTCCCTCAACACAGCCAAGCACGCCCCAAAACGTGAGGCAACACTTTTTTATAGCTTCCTTTTGCCCTGCTTCTTCCGGCTAGCAGGCAGCACTAACCCCTCGAACGCAGCTCTGGGCATATTTCGGCGTGTGTTATCAGCTGTTTGTTAGTCGTGTTATGACTGTAGCGGAAATGTACAAGCAACAATAACAATAACAGCAACAACAACAATAACAACAACAACAATAGCAGCCAAATAATGGAAACAGGCAATGCTAACACACACTAACACACTAACCGATAAAAATACAAATACAAATACAAATACAAATAAAAATAGAAATAGAAATAAAACTAAAACCAATATAATAAAAAATCCTAACAAAAACACTAGACGTATACGTAATGCGACAGGCCCAACAAAAAAAGCAGTAGAAGAAGCAGAACAATAGCAACGGCGGCGCTTCAAATGTAAACAAAATCATGCAAGTAGCGCGAGCTCAACTAGTTGATACCCTGCAGCTGAGCAACTGAGCTGTGTAATAAGAGAACAAAAAATTAAGTTTACTTAATTATAGCAAATTATGTTTATACAAATTTAATGTAAAATAAGTGAAATTATGTTAAAATTATTAAGAACAATATAAAAAGAGAGCAAGCCATGATTTAAAATACTTAGACTATGGAGATCGGGTAAGTTTGGCTTGAGTTATGGTAGCTAGAAGTTTTTGGAAAAATCTTAAAAAATGGAAAATATTCAGCAAAAATGTAATTTATCTAAATTTTGCAGGCAAAACAATGAACAAAATGGTATGCCGCATAAAAATCGATAACGTTTTGTAGAAGTTGTGAGTGTTTGAAAATATTGAAAAAACGTCAAGGGGTAAGTATGCAAAAAATCGAAAAATATCGAAAATTTTAAAAATTGTTAAATGCATAAAATTTGAATGCAGAACGAATATAGAACTTAAATAGTGAACAAAATGATATTCCGCTTGAAAATCGATTAAGTTTTGTTGAAGTAATGAGAGTCGAAAGTTTTTGAAAAAACGTCAAGGGGTTATATGCAAAAAATCGAAAAATATCAAAAATTTTAAATTGATCAAATTAATAAAATTTAAATGCAGAACGAATTTAGATCTTAAACTGTAAACAAAATGATATTCCGCTTGAAAATCGATTAAGTTTTGTTGAAGTAATGAGAGTCGAAAGTTTTTGAAAAAACGTCAAGGGGTAAGTATGCAAAAAATCGAAAAATATCGAAAATTTAAAAAATTGTTAAATGCATAAAATTTAAATGCAGATCGAATTTAGAACTTAAATAGTGAACAAATTGATATTCCGCTTGAAAATCGATTAAGTTTTGTAGAAGTAATGAGAATCGAAAGCTTTTAAAGAAACGTCAAGGGGTAAGTATGTAAAAAATCGAAAAATATCGAAAATTTTAAAAATTGATAAAATTAATAAAATTTAAATGCAGAACGAATTAAAATCTTAAACTGTGAACAAAATGATATTCCGCTTGAAAATTGATTAAGTTTGTTGAAGTAATGAGAGTCGAAAGTTTTTGCAAAAACGTTAAGGGGTAAGTATGCAAAAAATCGAAAAAAAATCGAAAATTTTAAAAATTGTTAAATGCATAAAATTTAAATGCAGTCGAATTTAGAACTTAAATAGTGAACAATTGATATTCCGCTTGAAAATCGATTAAGTTTTGTTGAAGTAATGAGAGTCGAAAGTTTTTGAAAAAACGTCAAGGGGTAAGTATGCAAAAAATCGAAAAATATCGAAAATTTAAAATTGTAAATCATAAAATTTAAATGCAGAACGAATTTAAATCTTAAACTGTAGACAAAATGATATTCCGCTTGAAAATCGATTAAGTTTTGTTGAAGTAATGAGAGTCGAAAGTTTTTGAAAAAACGTTAAGGGGTAAGTATGCAAAAAATCGAAAAATATCGAAAATTTTTAAATTGATAAAATTAATAAAATTTAAATGCAGAACGAATTAAGATCTTAAACTGTGAACAAAATGATATTCCGCTTGAAAATCGATTAAGTTTTGTTGAAGTAATGAGAGTCGAAAGTTTTTGAAAAAACGTCAAGGGGTAAGTATGTAAAAAATCGAAAAATATCGAAAATTTTAAAAATTGTTAAATGCAAATAATTTAAATGCAGAACGAATTTAGAGTTAAAATAACAAACAAAATGATATTCCGCTTGAAAATCCTTCAAGTTTTGACAAAGTTATGGAACTTGAAAGTTGAGCATGAAATGTATCATAAGCAGGTATTACACCCCTTTCTGCTGCTTTCATTGCGTGGTATGCGACAAAAAAAGGGAACGGCCGCCGCCGCCCCTTGACAAACAAAAGGCAAAAAAGCCTTTGAGGCGCCGCACAAAAAATCGAACAACAACAAAAACGGAAAAGCAACAAAGAGCAACTGTAAATGTCGAGGAAAACTAAGTAGGGGTATGCCAGACACAATATTAATAATATGCACAAGTTAACTAAGAGCGTTTAACATAAACAATAATGTGCAATAATAAATAAAGAATATTTCTTAATGGATATTTTATTATTTATATATATAAATATAATTTGTATTTTATATATGGGAATACCCCTAATAAACTGATGACTGAGTCCTTAGCGACTGCTGTGGAGCGCGCCCAGAGCAGCTGCCATGGCAAACAACAAACAGCGACTACTATAACCGACAGACACACCCGTACACGGTCAAACACACACACACACACACAGACACACACTCGCACACACACACACACACAGACACACACACACACACATATATATATGTATTAACATATATACAGCGTGACATTTACAGTCACATTTTGTGACTGCCGAAATAACGACAACGTTTGCTTATTAGTATGCAAAACTGATAATCAATACTCAATACACAGACTGCATAGTGAGTACTCCACACTCACACAGGCACTCATACTCATTGTGAGTAGTGAATATGAGTATTCAATGCACAGCACTGGCAAATGTGCCGGCTATTATGGCACATTTATGCTGGTCTTTGCACATTTGCATGCATGTATTGGGACACTTTACTGCACCACGACCCTCCCCTCCCCCTGCGTAGACTCTGCTCTTTCTTTCTCTATCTCTTTGTCTCACTGACTTCTACTCGTTTACCTACAACTTATAGCACTTTGCCACATTATGAGAAATTGAATGCTGTTTTCTTTTTCTAACTCGGAGTCTCCTCCCTCTTCTTCTCTTCCACTCTCTCTCTCTCTCTCTCTTTCCTTCTCTATTTATTTCTGTTTTCCTCTTTCTACAGTCTTTTGCCTCCAACACCTCGCAGGCAAACATAACCTGAGGCACAACATGACAACGCTTTTAATATGCTGACAGCCCTCGGCTAAATGAAAGCCAAGAAAAGTTAAGCTCATTTCTGACATTCTAAGAAACAAATCAACAAAATATTCAATATCAATTTAATTAAGCCGCGTAGCTGATAAAAGACTGCTAAACAGCAGCAAGTTGAATCAGCTAAAAGATTATTATTACTTTTATTATTATTTTAGCTGCTCAAAAGCAACGAAAAGTGTGGCAAGTTTTGGGCTAACTTTCAGCAGAAGTTGCAGCCAGTTATAAACAATAATGAATACTAATATTAACTAATAATACAAATATATTGAATTTACTTTAATATATATATATATATCTTCTTATAAGTTTATATTCCATTTCCACAACAAATCTTGTCTAAACTTAAGCCATAAATTTAGCTACAAACTGCTTAAGAACTTGTAGCTTAAATTTTGAGAATTAAAGTGGAAATGGTAAGAAACGTTTTTCCATTTCCACTTTAATTCTTAAATTCCACAGAATTCCCAAAGCTGAGATTAAATAACAGCTTAAATAAAAGCAACAAAAGTAGGCTTGCTAAATGCCTATGAAGTTCTGTGGAAATTTGAAAACAATTTTAATAACATAACAACGTAATTAAGAAAAATGCAACAAAAGCAAGCAACTTTTAGCTAAAACAAATATTAATATTATAAAGTTTATGGCATTATCTAAGGCTGTGTGTGCAGCAAACTTTATGCTTGTACGTTTAGCGCTTAAATAAAGCAAAGATAAAGCGCAACTTGGCTTAGATAATAATCAACTTAAAAGAGCTGCAAAATGATTAAAACAAAGTCATTTAAATGAAGGAAATATATTTTTAAAAAATGAAATAAAATAGAATTTTAATTCAAATAAAAGTAGCTTACATTTAAAGTACATATTTATAGCTAGACCCCATTATACCAGACATATACCCCATTTTAGTATATTCAGTGATTGGCAACGATTTGCTGTTCAAGGCTTTCAGCTACCGAAAAGCTGTCAAGTCGCATCAACTATATATGTGGCTAATGCCAGCTTAGTGCAGCTTAAGCACCTATCAATATCTACACAGACATACACACGCACACACACACACACACATGCACAGACCACAGTAGATTTCTATGTGCTTCTTCGAGCTGCAGAAAACGTAGCATACTTATGTGGGCTCGCACTCATTGTACAATAAGACGCTTAATAATAGTAAAGCGGTACGTGCAAATGGCCACAGCATGTAATAGACATAGGCATAGCCCAGTTAACACACACACAGTCACACACACACACACAGTAACACACAAATATAGCCCCAAGTGGCCAGGGCCAAGACATGTAACGAGAGTCAAAGTTGGAGTCAGAGTCTCGAGACTGGAAATGGGTTTTGAGTTGACGTACGCTAGTTCATGTGCTAGTGTTGTGTGTGTGTCGTGTGTGTAGTGTGTGTGTAAGCAGTTGTTTTTGTTATTGTTGATGTAACTGTTGTTTTTTTATAATTACTTGCAATGGAGGTTACGCCTTGTGTATTGCGTGTGTTTATGTGTTTGTGTGTTTTGGCATTGTTGTTAAGCACACATAACGGTAATTTAATTAACATACATAAACACACACACATACACACTTGCACAGGGGACAGAATGTGGAACGCTTTGGGACATTGTTACACTTACAAAGCGATTGAGTTGCCTTTAAATCGATATTTTAATTAAAGTTTCTCGCCGTAAATATTTTCTTTAATTATTTATTTTAATGTTTATGCATAAACGTGACTATATTATTATTATTTGCAGATATATTTGTTATAATTTTATTATTTATATTATATTATTTATATTATTTATAGACATCAATAAGCTAGACAAGAAGCGGCTTTTATTTGTTTAATTTAATTTAATTAAATTATATTTTAAATTTAATTTTAATAACATTTAATAACTCGTAGCACACACACGCAGTAATTATGTATATTTGTAAATTGTTTAGACACACGCCAAATAGTCAAAGGCGCGCACATGCCGCCGCAAGTTGCACGTTGCACGTTTGCCGACAAGTACCGTTATGTGGCGCGTTTGGCGAGCGAATAACAAACAACTGAACTGACAACAGGACCCAACAGCAAACTGCTACCAAAAAAAAAAACCAAAAAAAAAAAAAAAGTAGTGACGCCACAGTGTTGCCGTGCTGCAAAAAGCTTAACGCATGCGCAGCGCACACTGAGCGCAAATTGTAAGCGTCGCATGTGAGCGCCGCTGTTGGAAAACATCTGTGTTTTTGTTATGCTTTGCGGGGGAGTTAACAGCGAGGGGGATGGCTTAGCGGGGGAATGGGGAGGAGGGACAGCATGTGGTGCTAAGACATTTCCCGGAACTGATGCAACAACAACAACTTAATTGCGGCGTAACTGCAGCTGTTGTGTGTCTGCATGTGTGTGCGTGTGTGTGTGTGTGCGTGTGCGTGTGTGTGTGTGTGTGTGTGTGTGTGTGTGTGTGTGCGAGTGTGTGTTGCGTATATTTGCGTTACAGTTATTTCATTTAAATGCTTTGCTGCCTTGACAATTGCCAAATAATTGGAGCGGCAATGAAAACAGACAGGAATGAACAGGAATGAACAATAGTGGACAAGACAGCACATGTTTGCACAAGCAGATGAACGTGTAAATGAATTAAAATGACAAGCGAAACTTATGTGCGCCGGATATGCCGCATGCTATCACTTTACACTGAGCAGCAAAAGTACACACACGCACACACACAGAGCCAAATGCCACATGGCTGGGCCTAATGTCAAGGTTTTTTGGCTGCTGCTCGAACTGCGGTGGCACGTGGCGCACGCGGCACATTACTAACGTTGCCAGCAAACGTTTGCAACCAAGCAACGAGTAGTTGCAGCAGCAGCAGCAGCCTGCCACCAATCACGTAGCTTGCTGCCACTTGCAGCGCATGAATGGACACAGCAAAAGCCAGGCCAACAAGAACAAGAACAAGAAGAAGAAGAGAAGAAGCAGCACAGGCTGAAGCAGCAGCAGCAGAAAATAAAAGCAAATGCCGCGACGCTTAGCCAATGTCAAGTGCATGAAAGCAATTGGCCTGGCAATGTCATCTAAACGAAGGCAGAGGAGTGGAGAGGGGTAGATGGGGACGGGGGCACTGCGTTTTACATGCAACGTTGGCATGTCCCATTTAGTGCCCCCCCCTCCGTTCCCATGCCTTCTGGCCATGAATAATGGCCATATCTATATTTCATGTGTCATCGATTCAAGTCCACAAATGACATTACCAGTAATCCAAAGTTCAACCCTCTCCTAGGCGTATCTCAGCCCAGTTTTCGCTTGAAATCAATTTGTGCCCAGTTTGTTTAATCGCTTGAAACTAGCAAATGGCTAATTGAACTTTAAATTGCCATTGCACTTCGCTTCAACTATAATTAGTTGTTGCATCTAACTAACTACTTTTAATAGCAGCATTTATTTGCTTCAATTATCTACAATTGCTATTTGCATTCGTAAGAAGTTCTCAGCAACTTCTCTCAAATGTTTCATATATTGTTTTAAGCTTGCTAACTTCTCTAGAAGTTCTGCTTGTTAACTTGTTTAACTTCAAGTTCTGTTCATTGATAAACTTTCCAAGTTTTTTTTAATTTCTGCTATATTTTTATAAGTTTCTACAACTTCTCTATAATTTTGAATATATGTTGTAAATTTCCTAACTTCTTTAGTATTTCTGCTTCTCAACTTCTTTAACTTCAACTTTTGTAAACTGATAAACTCCCTAAGATCTTTTGAATTTCTGTTATATTTTTATAAGCCTCTGCAACTTCTCTATAATTTTGAATAATTCTTGTAAATTTCCTAACTTTTCTATCATTTCTGCTTCTCAACTTCTTTAACTTCCACTTCTGTAAACTCAAAAACTCCCCAAGTGCATTAGAATTCCTGTTATATTTTTATAAACCTCTACAACTACTCTATAATTTTATATAATTGATGTAAATTTCCTAACTTCTCTAGTATTTCTGCTTGTCAACTTCTTTAACTTCCACTTCTGTAAACTCATTAACTCCCCAAGATCTTTAGAATTCCTGCTATATTTTTATAAATCCACACAACTTCTCTAAAATGTTGAATAATTCTTGTAAATTTCTTAACTTCTTTAGTATTTCTGCTTCTCAACTTCTTTGCAGTCTTAAGAAGTGTTGTAAACTGTTATAAACTGACTGAGTTCTTTAGAATTTATATATATATATATATATATAAACCTCGACAACTTCTCTAAATTGCCGAATAATTGATGTAAACTTCTTTTTCTTGTTGCAAACATTCCCACAAAACTAGTGTACCCTTTAAGAGTTTGTAAAGCGGGTATAAGCAAAGATCATGTCAAAAATCAATAAGAGAATGGAATGGAAAAAGTTTACAGTTCTATAGTTAAAGATCTTAACGGACTTGCAGACTATCTTAGTTGCTTCTTCTCTAAATTGTTTATTATTTATTTGTTCTCTATTATTGTTTATTTAGTCTTTATGTATGCTTGCAAAATGTCAAACTCAAGTTCACCTTTTTAAGCAATTACTGTTCATAAAATAAATATAAAACACTTAAAAATTAATGCAATTAAACGCCTTAATATCCATACATATTTAAAAGACTTTTTAATTGATTTATCCATTTGATATTTATTCATTGTGAACTATTTTCTAAGAACTTAGAGCATATATATATATATAAATTACAAATGATTAACATAATCGTGTTGCGTTTTATGTCTATGAAGTAGCCCTTACTGCTGCTGGTATTGAGTACGAGTAGTAATTCTGAATCAGATAGTATCATAGATTAAGATAACTCCATAACTTAGATGCTAACTTAAGAATACGGTGGATATTCAAACTAACAGCTGACGAGCGTTATCATAAGTATCTTATCATATCTTAAGGAACGAAAATATATGTATTTGTGATGGTCAGCGGGAGAGTGTGATGAACGAGAGTTAAAGAAAAAGAGAAAGTAAGAGAGAGAGAGTGTGAGAGTTGTTGGAGAATTATTTGTACTCTCGCAACACGCCACAAACTCAAAGAGCCACAAGTTGATCATGCAATAAATTAAACTGAAAATTGTTGAGAACATAACACACCTATGGAACTTAAGTTATATGATAACCTATCGGATCTATTCCCACGTTTTGGGCAAACTGAATACACCATAGCGATCATGGGCATCGACACCGCGTACAGCAAAGAAATAACGTTGATTCTCTTGGAACTGATTGAGTGTTACGGCCATTGGCAAGAGCATGGCCTTCACATCGCCCACATGACGCCATGAGTCGGTGGTCGGCTCATTGATCGTCTCCTGATACGCATAGATCTGATACATGACACACTCGGCGAATCTAGAGCCCGTATCCTCCAGCGTCCATGAGATGACAATTCCCGTATCGTGTAAACTTATCCGTATCACGGGACGCGATGGCGGCAACTTCCAATCCGGATGAAACGTTTGCGGGGGCGCCAATGGCAACGGTGCCGGATGCGAGTAACGCAATCGTTTCAATCCTGGCGGCGTATTCTCCGATCGTATCTGCATCGTCACATTGGCACCCAGCGAAATGCGTTGTCCTGTGAATGGCAGAAATATTAGTTCATTGATAATTAATCAATAATAATAATCAATTTCAATTTGAATATCAATTCACATGTATCAGAAATCCTATTCCTATTTCCTATTAATTTCCACTTCAAGTTATCGGAACGTTTTGAATCGAAACACTCCATTTCTCTAATTGTCTTCACTTAACATGTTCTTGTTTCAGTTCCGCACATTCCAAGTCGAAGTTATATTCGCTCTGTTGTTCTTCAAAACCCCTATTCCATTTGGTAGCTTACTCAAGCAGTATTCTCTTGTTCCAATTCCGCCCGTTCCAGCTTAAGTTCCTATCGCATTAAATTGTTGATGTTCCCACTCCATATTACATACAAATCTCATTAGCATTGCTCTTCTAATATTAGCTCGTTCCAATTCCAACCATTCCAAATGCCGATTAACGCATATTTCATATTTTCTATATAAAAAACTTCATTCACTTGCCTAACAGTATTTTTTAGCTCCAATTCCCGTTTCATTTTCAATTCCACGCATTCTCAGTATTTCAATTCCAAGTATTCCTAGTTTTTTTCTGCCAACGTTTAATTCTGTTATCTATATGAAACCTAATTAGAGTGTCCATCATTCCTTTCGATTTCGTGTGTTCCGATTCCACACGTTCCTTCAAATTTCTAACCGAGTTTTCAAAGACAGAAATTGTTTAACTTTAGTAACAAATAACATGTTCCTACCACACACATTCCGAGCTCTGTTTCTATCAACGATATGCTGTCTGTTTCATTGCCAGACGTTCCGCTTCTAATCTCTAACCGTACAAAACTCAACTCTCGATTGTTTCTCCCCCCAATTTACCTGCACCATTGTTGTTGACAATCTGTCGGGACACGGCATTGGAGCGTGGCATATTCATGGGCGACACACGGACCACACTGCCGGCAACTGGACGCGCATTGCCAGCACCAGCTGGAGAAGCACCCGTTGACGTCTGTTGCATGTTGCGCTTGATGCTAACATTTGAGTTATTCCGTAGCCGTGACGTTGCCTCCGCTGTGGCTGCCGCCGCGGCAGCTGCATCATCCTCATCGGTCAGATCGATGACTGCCTTCTCTTTGGGTCGAGCCGGTGCCAAGTTCGGTTGTCCATAACCAGCGCCGGCAGCACCGCTGTCCTGGGCATTTGACATGGGCACGGAGACGGTGCCACCGCCAATGGGCATCTGACGTGTCTTGCTGCTGCTGCTGTTGTTGTTGTTGTTCACATTGTTGGGCTGCTTGCCGGGACTGCGTCCAATGCGCACGCTACAAGAGAAAGCAAGTTAGAAGATGCAACAGTTGAGTCATGACAGGAAGAAGGGAAGTATCAAGGATTACATACGGCAAAGGCTGCTGCTGCTGTTGTTGTTGTTGTTGTTGCTTTTGCAGCTGCTGCTGTTGCTGCTGCAACTGTTGCTGTTGTTGCAGCTGCTGCTGTTGTTGCTGCTGCTTGGGTGTCATGTAAGCGCTGCCCATGGGCTTCGCTGTGGTGCCACGTGAACGCATTGCCGCCGCTGCAGCTGCCGCCGCCGCAGCCGCTGCAGCAGCCGGTGAGGCGATGCCCGTGTGCTTTGTGGCATAGAGACGGGATGGGCCCGCTGGCGAGGTTTGCATGCGTTGCATGCCCCCTGAGACAGGGCTTGTCTGATGCACGTTGGGCGCATTGTTAACTGGACGCTGTGGCGTCACCTTTTGCATGCAACCACGTCGTGCCGGCGCCGTGCCACTTGTCTGCACATAAGGCAACGAGGAGCGCGTCTGTTGCTGGTGTTGCTGATGTTGCTGATGTTGTTGCTGCTGCTGCTGCTGCTGCTGTTGTGGCGTATGTTGCATGCCCTGGCTGGTGCGTTGCATGCCACGCATGGGCGAACGTTGCGTACCCGATGCGCTCGGCTTTTGTGGCATACTCAAGGCTGGTGATGACGAGGATGGACCTGCCGCTGCAGCGGCAGCTGGAGCTGGCATACTGCCGGCTGGCAGATTGCGTAGATCATCGCTGGGTTTCTTCATCAGGGTCATGCCCACCTGGAGGCCGACAGCGCGTGTTATGCGCACGGGGGCTGTGAAGTGTGAGTTCCTTGTCTCCAGATCCTTGAGCACACGCTTGTGCACGGTCTCCAGATCGAGAAACTGCTTGGATACCTCGGCAATCTTGCGGCGATAGTTGGCCAACGTCGTCTCATGCTTGTCCACCTGGCGTCGTATCTCGGCAAATTCGCTCTTCACCAGCATGCTCTCGACCACCTTCTGGAGCACCAGTTCCTCGAGATCGTGACGCGTCATCTTGTCGAAACTCTTGCGAAAGCTTTTCGCAAAATCCAAACGCAATGGCTTCACATCAGTCTGGAGTTCCGGGGCGGGTTTCAATTCGATTGGCGGCTCCTCCGGCTTGACTTTGGCTGCTTCAGCGGGTGTCTCTTCGCGCGATTCCTCGTTGTTATCGTGGGCATCCAAGTCGATCTGTAGATTGCCATCGCAGGAGCTATTTGAGTCGGTGTCATCGGTTTTGAGCTTTTTGCTGGGTGAACCCTCCTTCTCCGGCGTGCTGCTCTGTGCAAGTAGACTGTGACCACGCTTGGTTGTTGTGGGTTGAGCATCGTCGTCAGTGGTTGTGTTGCTGGTGGCAGTTGAACTGCTGCTTGCCTCCGGTTTATCCTCGGTGCTCAGTCTAATGCGCTTCACCTCCGGCGATTTCGCAATCCGCTCATCCTCAGCTTCCTCTGCAGCCATTTCCACATCACCTTGATCTGCTTGTGGTTCAGCCTCCGCTTCCGTTTCAGCTTCAGCTTCCGCTTCTACATCGGCTTCCCCATCGCCTTCGGCTTCGACTTCAGCTGCTAACTCATCCGAGCCTTTCTGTGTAGGCTGCAGCAGGTTGCTTGAGTTGCTATCCCCATCCTCGCCAGCATTGGACTTCACTTTCTCCTCCTTCTCCGCCTTTGACTTCTCAAACTGATCGCACGCATTGTCTGAGTTGTCTGCCAATAAATTTGACCCCGTTTTGGAATCAGATTTCACTTCCTCATCAGACTTTTTACTGGATTTCTCAACGGGTTTCTTTTCCGGCGGCGGTTCTTCCTCATCCTCGGACACGAGCACTACTTCGTCAACCTTCTTTTCCGACGCATCGTCTGCTGCCTTTGGCACATCCTTGGCAGTTTCTATATTCGTTTCATTGTCCTTTGCTGACTTCTCAATGGGCTCAAAGAAGATGACTTCATCGTCAGATTCGCCTTCCTTTGCGTCCGACTTTGTAGGACTCTTAGACTCTGAAACTTTACTCGACTCGGCTTCAGTTTTCTGCTCTAATTCTTTATCGACAGTTGTATTAGACTCTGCAGTCTCAGTCGGCTTGAGATCGTCGTTGTCAACTTTGGCAAGATCATTGATCTCCGTCGGTTTGGGATCTTCGTTCTCTGTATCCAACTCAACCTTCTTCGAGCTGGTTTCATGTGTATCATCCACCTCCATCTCATCTATGGCATCTTTCTCTTTTAATTCATCTTCAATTTCTTTATCTTTAACTTTCTCTTCGTCGTCTTTCTCCTCAGTTGCTTGATCAACCTCCATGGCGTCTTCATTTTGTGTATTCTCCTTCTCTGAGTCGTCAGAGGTTTCTTTTATCGGCTCTTCGGAAGAATCCAGTTCAACAATCGCGGGATCTGTATTTTTACTCTTATTGCCATGGGTATCTCCATCATAGCTTTCATCAGAGGTTATGTCTTCTAGACCATTTTTACTCTCCTTCTTTGTAGTTGACTTGTCCAGCTTTTTGGACTTGGGTTCTGTAAATGCATCCAACTCATCCGAACTGGAAATGCTTTCCAATGCATCCATAAATTCATCATCATTTGAGGTATTCAAATCTACGATTTTTTGTTCTTCGCTATCATTGGGAGCGGCAGTCTTATCTGTGCTGGAATCTTCAGGATTCTTATCTGATTTTAATTCATTATTTTTCTCTTTATCATCGACCATCTCTTCCACCTTCAACGCATCTTCATCGTTCACAGGTTCAATGATCTTTTCTTGACTTTCTGTTTCTTCCGACTTCGTGTTCTCTTCCTGAATTTTCTCTTCAGACTTATCAAGCTCAGCATCCACGTTGTTATCGTGTTGCTCTTCCTTTTGCTCATCTTCGGCATCGATTGCTTTAGTTTCTGTGCTATCGATATCAGATTTGCATTCGTCCTTATTATCGATATCATTTGCAGGCTGCTCCCCGTCAATCGCTTCCACAACTAAGCCGCTCTCTTCGATCTCCTCATCGTTAGACTCTTTGGGATCGCAATCCACGATCGAGCTTATCTTATCCAAGAGAGCATCCAAATCGGTGCCAGCATCACGTTCCTTGCTGGGAGCTTCCTCAGCACGATTATTAGCGATACTATCGCTAGGCGGTGACGACTCTACCTCGCTATTCAAATCGTCAGCTTCTAATCCATTAAGCATTTCCTCATCCACTGTTGATTTGCGGCTTCCCACACTTGAGGCAATATCTGGAAGGAATGGAAAAAAGACTTCCGTTAATCTTTATCGTGTTTACCGATTAATATTCATTTGCTTTATACCAGGGGTGGTGAGCTTATCAACCTCCTGGTCGAGCTCCGCTGCAATGCTACGCATTATCTCATCCTCAGTTGGCAGCTCCTTTAAATCAACCTTTTTTGTTACTTCCATCATTTTGAGCGTTGTGATTTAAATTCATTCACTTCGAACACATTGAACTGGTTAAAGAAAAGATGCAAAGAAATTTAAAAACAATCTGGCAACGCTTAACCGAAGTGTATAACAATGATTTGAGGAATTTTAAATGAATTTTAATTAAGATAATGACTTCCCTCTTTAAAATTTGGTGCAGAGCAGCAAAGCTTTCGGCTAAAAGCTTTTACGAAAGCTTTGGCTGTAGTTTCTTTGGTATCATTTAAAGTGTATAGAAATTAGAGGTTAGAATAGGGTATTTATATATGTATTGCTTTAGGAAATCCCCTCTTGCGGGGTAAACCCTTCCTTTGCCAATCCCCCCTTACCAAGTAACTCTGAACTTTGAAATATTGTGGTATATTTAAAGTTAAGTAGTTCGATGTTTAACTATACTATTTAAAAGTTAAGAAGAAGAAAAAACTCGAATCGGAAATATTTGACAACGGCAATGACTTTTTGTCTTACGCTATTTTGATTTTGATTTCGGTATGTATCTAGTATTGTGCCTACCTAACCGGTGTGCTTGGCGCCCAGACGGTCGTTTCGTCGCTTCGTCGGTTGCTCGTTCGGTCGGACGCTCGTACGCAGCAACAACAAGAACAACAACAACAACAACAAGAACAACAGCAACAACAGTCGCTACAGCTACAGATGACTGCAGCAGAAAAATAAACACAAAGCAAACAGACAAGAGAAATGAGCGTGCATAAAGCAAGAATGTAAGATAAACAATTGGAGCTAAGGAATAAGCAAAAATGGAAAAAGTCTGTAGAGATATTTTATATAGAGTTATAAGAGGACTTTTTGGATGCTCATCTGGGTTATATGCTAACGAATGTGAGGTTAAGTTGAATTGGCTACCCTACAAATTTATATAAGTTGAAAAATGAATAGATAAAGCTTCTATACGAACCTTACATCAACTGACTAATGTAATTTAATTGATTTACTTATTAATTGCTATTTAAGTACACTTAAAGAAATCGAAATATTTAACTAGATTTCTTAGCGAGTTCAAGGCAACACTAAAACATTGCCCCGAAGTGAACGCGAAACGCGAACGCAAAAACCAGCTGACGACGCGAGAGAGTGAGAGCGAAACCGCGCGCGAGAGCGAAGAGAAGAAGAAGAGGGAGAAGAGAGAGTGCGAGAGATGGTGGGAGAGGAGAGAGCGGGTGGGGTGTGTCGAATTCGCTTGATAACACTTGGAAAATTGTTAAAACAAATGAACTTTCTCGTCTGCGAAATGTCGACAAAATGTTACCCTTAGCTGTAGGTGCCATGACGTCATCATTCATGGCAATTAAATGCTCTAAAAAGTGGCTTTATGTTCTTTAATAACTCCGAGATTACAGCAAATCTTGTGGCAATCTGGTAGCGCTGTCACAACAATATGCCAAGGTGGTTCAGGGCAAGGGGCCGGGGCAGGGGGTTGAAACACACATGGCAATTGCCGCAACAGGGGATCTTCGACTGTGACACGTTTCCGTTTGAGAATAACAAAAAAAGAAAACAAAACAAAAAGAAATAAAACCGAATAGAAAGTAAAAGTAAAGTTGCCATAAATTGGAATTTAACAATTGAGCAACTCTGTGCGCTGTGCAAGCAAGAGCGGCTATACAGCAGCTGTACGAGCGGGAGAGAGATGACTCTATGATATGCTCCGACTGCTTGACGCGGGGGACACAGGGGGGATATATTAAACTATAAATTTACAAATAAGTTCTAGTACAATATAATATGAAAATGAGGCCAACTAAGGCAGCCGGTAGATAAAGCAATTAAAATGCAGGCAACTTGGCTTGAAGCGATAAACAGCAAGCGGGAGGGGGAAGAAGTAGGAGGACGGTCGCACTGAGGGGGAGGCGGGAATGGTCTAAGATCTGCAGTTGAGGACGATTTGTGAGTTTGCCTAGGACTTTTGGCAGGATACCGGTTTAGCATCTGGTCGTAGGCTTAGCGAACGGGAGAGGGAAAGAGCGGGAGAGAGAGAGAGACAGACAGAGAGAGCGCGTAATGAGGTAAGTATATATGCAAATACATACATACATATATAGTATGCATGTATGCATAGTTTATATATACTTATATATTTGTAGAAAATAAGTTTTACCATTTAGTTTTCTTGAACGACGAAAGTCGTTGGTCGTCGTACAACAACGAAGCGTACCGACTGAAAAGCAACAACTAAAACAGACGCAAAACAAAAATTGAGGCGTCGGCAGCCATATTTGCTGGTCAAAGTTGTACTATGATGTATCGGGAAATAAAAACAGGTCTTGTGATTTGGATTGAATTTCGAAATATCAAGATATAGAATTCTTAAACATGATATATCAATTCGGTTAACGCTCCCCGCTTTCCGCTCTCTCTCTCTTTCTCTCTCTCTCTCGCTCTCCCTCTCTGTCTTTCTTGCTCTCTTGCCACCCACTTTTTTATGTATGCTCTTTACACAGAGAACAAACATGCAATACTATATAAAACAAAGTTCCCTGATAAATGTCATCTGCATCATCAAGCACATACCAAAAATATGTTTGGACCTGTTTTGGGAGTTACATGTCTATTATAGCTGTTTCGCTCTCGCACACACACACACACACATACTTGTGTGTTTGCTTCAGTGCCGCTGTATGTGTGCGTGTATGTATAACAAGGTTTGTATATATGTGTGCATATATATTTTTGCAGCGCATTCACATTCTTTTTAGGTTACGTATCGATTTTGATGTAAAGTGAGGTTATATTGAAAAACATCTATAAACCGGGAAGTATTACGGATCTATAGGCCCCATATGTCTTGTTATCTTCGATATAATGGATTTCTCAACCGATCCTAGACATCGGCGTCCAACATATCATGTACACATAGTTGCAAGCAACGAAGTAAAAGCAAACGGGGCAACAATTTACTTTTTTGATTGTACATTTAGTGTTTACAGGGCTGCCAAGTGCCCCAACAGCATTATGTTGGTTTAAAGTTGTGGAATATATATACATAAATGCAGATAAATACGTAAACGTAATTATCGCCCTCATGTTATATATAATAGGGTTGCCACTGCCACCTACTATGTGTGCATCCCATTATTCATAACAATGTCTCAACTGTCAAGGTCAAAATAATTGAATTGAAAGTTAACAGTTCTATTTAGTGCTTGCTTTTATATATGAAGCAAGACAAAGTTTGGATGGTTTTATGTTTTCTGGCGGATGCCAGACTACCGTGTGCCTACCTGACAACCCTAAAAGCACAATCATCTAATGGGTCTCTTCATGCGAACATATATCTACCATATAAAACTAATGATATTATATTGAAATATGTCTATTATTATAAATATGTAAAGCAAGATTATAGTTACAATCCATAAACAATCATAACCAATCTATGCATCATTGGAAATCACATTGAACTTACATATAATCTATCCCATGTGTACTTACCGACTTAAAATATCTGGATTTCTTTATTATTTTGTGTTTAAGGCTTCCAATATTGTATTTATAACATTCTATGTTTAATATAAATTGAATATTCAACAATTTAAACAGTTTTTAGTCGTTTTGTTTATACCGGACTGAGCACTGCCGCCCTGAACAACTGGAAAACCAAACACAGACTAAAATCAGAACAAACAACAATTGTGACGTCCCACGAACCAATCTCATTGTTGCTAGTTCAAACACACCAAAACTAGTTCCCTACCGAACGAGCTGTAGAGGAGACTAATGAGCAATTTGCAATTGTAGGTATGGAAAAACAAAATAAAATTGAGCGAAGATAATGTTTTAGATTAAAACGATTGGTATGATTAAAACTTACCTTATTAGTAAGATAAGCCAGTTAATAATTAGTAAAAACTTGCATAAAAGTTGTAATCGATTTGTAGAAATTTATTAATATTCTTTAGGAAATAAGCTAACAAATATAAACAAAGTAATTTTCATATGTTTAAGATTGATTTAATAGCTGCAGTTAAAAGAAAGCTCGCCTCAACCTCATACAATATGGAATGAATTACATTTTGCAGTACCCCAATTCTGGTTCATTGTTTTTACCAGCCCTGAAAACAGTGTGCAAAACCAGTTCAAATGTAAACGAACCAAAGAAATAAAACAAAACAAAAACATCTGTGTTGCTTCTAGGTTAGTTTGGTTTTATAATAAATGCAGTAAACAAATTAATCAATCAAAATGAGCAATTTAGTGAATTTTGCACTGAGGCACGGTACTAATATACTCAAAAGACACACCTTGCAATGTCTACGTTGCACAGTGCCAGTGATAACACATAAATTGCCGGCTGTCGTTGCGCCCATCCGAGCGAACTCAACACGAGCCGCGTTTGATGCGAGCACAAATGTGTCCAAGGATGTAGTTCTGTTTAAATATGAGAATCCCAAATTCTATAAGATGCTTAACTTTTTCGGAGTCTGTCAGTTTGTCTTCTGGACATATCTGTCGCATTTCGCCTTTACGACGCTTAAGGATGCTCCGGTTGTCGAAAAACCGGGTGAGGAACTGAAATGGTTTCAACGCATAAATCTGGGCGAGAACAAGTACAAGAATGCGATTACAACATGCAGTTTCTTGATAGGTAAGCTTTGTCATTAGCTTTAACTGCATAAATTTAATTGGCGTCATATTTTCTAGGATATGGCATTTTGTTTGCCGTTTGGATGTTTACTCTGAGGTCTGTGCGCTTCCTCATTCTGCGCAAGGGAGGCCAAGACGTATCTTTTGTTACCTACGGTCCATTTAATCGTAACCGCATTATGACTGTGCCACTCAAATGCATCTCAGCTCAAGAATCCCGTGAATTGGCCCGTGTGCAGTTGCCCATTAAAGTAAAAAATAAGACCTTGTATTATGTGCTGGATATGCGAGGCGAGTTCCGTAACCCCCAATTGTTTGATTACACTGCGGGCTTAAAGCGACGCATTTGATATGTTGGTTTGTTTTGTTTCTTATTATTTGTAAATAAACATGTAAGCTAATTTAAACTACAACTCTGGCTTAGTAAATGGGCTCTGGCTTCTGGGTGAGCAACAATCCAAAGCGTTTCTTGATGGTAATGCGTTGACGAGAGTATTTATCCTCAGGTGAGAATCGCGCTGGATGTGCGGACAAGGTGGGGTGTCCGTCCTCAGTGCGTTTCTGCAAGAGTCCCAAACAAATGAGTTTCACATTTAATATATCCAAAGTTAACCAATAACTTACCTTCAGAGTGTAAACGCGCTCGCCGTTTTCGTTAATAGTGTACATAAGATACATTTTGTATTAATAATATAAAAAATGTGCGTCTTTTCTTCAGTAAATACAAACACGTGTAGCGTGCAATGCTTTAAAACGATAAATGCTGCTTGGAAATGTCTATCGCTCTGAGCTGTAGTAAGTATCGATAGTGGAACGCTGAAATGGCTAGCTGAGAAATTGAACTGCTCAGCGCTTTTCAACACTAGCTTCGTTTTTTTTGTCTTAATTGGCGCTAATTTGTTTAGAACTATTTAATTTCATAGCAAAATGTCTAGCAAGGCGGATAAGTTGCTAAAGCAGGCCATTAAGGAGCAGCAAAAACGTATTCGACCTAATGAATGTCAGAAATATGTGCGTATGGTGTTGGACGTGGGTTTACTGCGCATTCCCCTGGGTCAGGAACTGATATCGCAATTAAATAACACAGACATGAAGTACGAAATACGTAGCTTGCCTGCAAGCCATTGTATCATCTGGGAGCGTAATGTAGGGCAGCAGACGTTTGTGCCGGTAACAGCGTCTGGCTCCACCGGCCTGGAAGATGCCTGGCGTATGGAGCATCAAGTTGTGCGATTGTTCACCGAATCCGACTTTCAGCGTGCTCTAAAGGATCAGAATCTGGCGTGTATTGGACCAAAGCTCCATGATGCTTTCCCCATGCCCAACTGCCAATTCGCAGTAGTTGTACCACGTCTGCGTCAGGGTAAACACAACAGCGCTGGCAACAACGAGGCGAATGCGCTGATCGAGTTGCAACTGTTGCAGCAGCTGCATGTAGAGCAGTTGGGACAGCCGCAGGGCCAGGAACTGCTGGCATTGCTAAAACGCTACACGAAAGCTATTGCGGAAACACCCTACAAGCAACAACGTCAGGCAATTCTCGGCAGCTTCAAGAAGTACTTGGCCAACGACAACAAGCAATGCGTGCGCGTGGATCAGGGCAATGGATATGGACGCCTCTGGCAGCAGCATCTCAATAGATTGCCTCTGGTCACGCTGGAAGTGGCCGAATCCATTATATCCCAATATCCGTGCCCCAAAAGCTTATTGGACGACTTCAACAACGATCCCAATGCGATACAAACGCTGGCAGATCTGCGGATTAAACGAGGCAATGGACCACAGCCACTTCAAACGGATAGACGCATCGGAAATGTGCTTAGCAGTAAACTATATACTCTCTATAATACCAGGGATCCCAATACGCTGATATAGATTTAGTTTTTGTTCAGTTTATTCAGCTTTTTGTATTTTACAAATGATCGTTAGAATGCTAAAATATTGTACAGTTTATCTAGTTTTGTTTATATTGTAGTTGTAAGTAGTATAAGTATATTTAAAAATCACAATATTCTTTATACGCGCATTTCTATAAATTTTCATAATTGTTTAAATTGATTTCTACATTTAGTTTGCAGTTTGAAATGATTTTACACCTGAATAATTTGTTGATAGACTTTTCGATTTGGCGCGATTCGGATTTGATGCCTTAATTAGGCAATGAATTATACGGAAAAGAATGAAATAGAGATTAATGAACTCTCCCTATACTTATATATACTTTATTTACATATTAAGATGATAATTTTTAAGCTAGGAATTAGAATTTTAATATACACAATAGAAATAAATTAAAAGAAATGAAAATCAAAACGAAATGATGTTAAATTCAGTCTGTCACCAGCTCTAGCGTCCCTAGAGCGTGGCCAGAATGCGGGTAAAGCCCAAACAGGCCGATACAATGGTCTGGCCAAGGCCCCAGATCATGGCGTAGATCGGTGACATGGGCAAACTGGAAGCGCGATGCACAAATGCAATGACAGCGCTGCTGATGATGCCACTCGCAGCGGGCGACAGAAAGCCCATCACAAGTATCAATATGGAAAAGAATCTACCGAATTTATGCTTCCGCAGCGTAACAAATGCCACCAAAGCGGCACAAGTGTGTATAAATATGGAGGAGAACAGGGCCCAAAGAAAGATATGGTACCACATCTCACGGAACGTGTTTAGCCGCGCCTGCGAACGCAGACCCACAACATCCACGATGGCATCCAGTTCATCCGTATCGTAGGGTTCGGAAAACATGACCACAATGGGAAAGGGGGTGACAAGAAGCAGAGCAGGAGGTGGTTTGATTGATTTGTTGTTGTTGGAAGTGTTTCAATGATTGATGTTTGCTATTAAATACGTTTCACTACGTTGCTAATTATTGCTTTTCCGTTGCGCTACGTTTCCCTCTTGGTCATTTGTGTTTCCTTAGCTGGTTTCTTCTTCCTCTTCTTGTTGTTGCTGTTGTTTTTGTTCTCGTTGTTGTTGCAGCGTTTGCTGTAGTAGTTGTTGCTGTTGTTTTACTTTGTTTGTTTGGCAATGCGTCGCCTTTGTTAATGTGCGGCACATTTTTCACAATGGATGCTTCTATTATTAGATATTATTGATGAACCTGCAATTGACAATTGAGAGCACATTTTAGTTTTGTTGACCTTTTGGCACTTACTCACACACACACACACACACTTACCGATAGACACACACCAAAACATGCGCCAACTGCAGCAGCCTGCTTTTATTTGATCCTTATTTGATTAACACCGCTTTTCCGTAACTGCATGTAATGTTAACTTCCTTATACACTCACTTAACATATATTTTGCTTTTGTTTTTGTTTGATTTCGAGGCAGACAAAACTGGGAATCGATTAAGAAGGCCACACCAACAGCATTTGCATCGGCAGTGATTCACCTTATCCTAGCTAAACATTTTATAGTTGTATTAAATGCACAGCATGTAACATATTGTTGTTGCAACACACAAATGATAATTGTTTATTTATAAGATATTTGTATATGTTTTAATTATTATTGTTTTCTCGACTGCGTTTTTATTTTACATGGCAACGGAGCTGGAACGATTTGGGAATGCGACCAGCTCTGATAAGCAGTCAGCTCAGCTGTTTGGTGTATCTATCGATGTTGTACGTCGCACAGTTAGCATAGCTGTTGTATATATCGATAGTGTTTAAGTTGTTAAGTTCGAATATTGGCATACTGTTATCGATTATAGGCATGCTGCGGGGCAGCTGATGCAGTTGTGTCTGTGTTGTTCGTGTTTCTGAGTCTATACAGTTTCTGTTGCGACCGGAAAAAACCTGAAAAATTCGAATTTAAGTTTCGTGTTAACTTATAGAAAGTAAATAGGAACAAATATGAACAAGGAGAAGGACTATGCCTCTGATAGTGACGAAAGTGATGAAGATTTCTGCCCAGAAAATGTAAACGAAGAAGCCGATTCCGGCGAAGAAGAAGAAGACGAGGAGAGCGAGTCCGAAGAGGAAGACGACGCCGAACCAAGCAAAAAGAAATCCAAAGCCGCAAAAGGCAAAAAAAAAGATAAAGTAAAGGAAAAACGGATAAGCACAGATAATGAAATAACTGCACGCAGCACACGGCAAACGGAAGCCAAGCAAAATGGGCGTGAGACTGTCGAAAAGGATGAATTGGAATCCGATGAGGAGGCGGACAAATCCCGTTCTGATGCGCTCTGGGCGGACTTTCTGGGCGATGTTGGAGCCGAAAGCAAGCCACGAGCAGCCACAAAGCCAAAAGAGAAACAACCATCGCCTGCTAAGCAAACGGAGAAGACAAATCCGACATCGCCAGTCGCCACTGGTGATGCTGCGAGCGAATTGGTGGACGCAGCACGCGACCCTGTGCCCAAATCCAGCTCCAGTGCAAAGGAGAATCAGGAGCAGCCGGCAGCAGTAAGCGTGCAAACGGTTTCACCTCGCAGCGCTTACGGCGCCGCCAAAAGACCGGCGAATGGAGGCGGCGCTGGTGGCGGCTTGGGCTCCCTGCTCAATCAGCTGGGCAAAAAGAAGAAAATGTCAGTGCTGGAGAAGTCGCAGCAGGACTGGAAGTCCTTTAAGAGCGACGAGGGCATCGAAGAGGAATTACGCACTCACAACAAGGGCAAGGATGGGTGAGTGTGTTTGTGTGTGTGCACAACAAACAAATGAATAATTTATTAATAAACATTTATCCTACACATATGCTTAGCTACTTGGAACGCCAGGACTTCTTGCAGCGCACGGACCTGCGACAATTTGAGATTGAGAAGAACCTGCGACAGGCGCGTCGTCAGAACTAAGGACTGCAACTACTTCCAAGCAAGCACACACATTCACACACACACACACACACACACTCACATTCATATTCGTACATTCATAAGTTTAAAATAGAGCATACGATGTGCTTAACACTAAGTTTTAACTGTAACGCTTCACGCCCACAAAACAAGCAAGCAAACAAACTATAAATCGATAAACGATTGATTAATCGAATAACATATAAACTAAATGAACTATAGAAGAGATAAATGTGCAGAGAAGGCAGCGTAATCTTAGAGTTGTATATCCAATCTCCTGTTGTTTAATTTAAACAGCAACTCGGCTGTGCTTTTACTGCTCCCCGTTGGCAGCTTCCTCGACGCCCACGCGCTTGGCATCGCTGCGACTTAGATGCAGGAATAGTGCGCCCAGAGCACAGCCCAAGCTGCCCAGACCTATGGCCAGCCATCTGATCAGGTTGTTGGTATTGATGACACTGCAAGTGTTTGGCATAAGTTGATCAAACTGATCAAACAAACATCTTCAGCTAATGCTAATCCTACCTAAATATCTTCTTATGCAACAGCTTGGTGAACTTCTCGTCCAGCTGCAGGGACTCCTCGATCCAAAAGAGCGGCATGGCCAAGCTGCGCAGTTGGGATAACATTGCCACATGCTGCACAGGCGACACCTTCAAGCTGAACTGCAGTCGATTGTAGACAGAGAGCACTGTACCGGATATCTATAGCATATATATAGGAGAGTATTGAGTAGTGCCTGTGTGTTGACTGCAGCTAAGGATTAACCTGCTCAAAGATCAATGTGCTGGCGTGTTTATCCGCTGACGGTGACAGTCCCTCAACTTGCTCCACGAGCTTTGGTTCCGCCTGATAGAAATGCGGCAAGGAGGCAATCAACGGTGAGCCGTTGCAGCGCAACAGATCCATGGTGCCATCGGCTGGACAATCATCCGGATAACTTGTGCAATAGCAATGCAAATCCGGCTCCAACTGCGGAAGAGCTAACAGTAAAAGTGGACAAATCTCTCGTCTCCAATCTTACGCGTGGCGAGCCAAAGCTGAGTTCATAGCGCTGTGCGGGAAGCTCTTGAAATTGGGTTTTGCCCAACCATTTGGGGGACAAGGAGCGGCACAGCTGGGCGGAGTGGCTCCAGAGTCCTTGCTGTGGTCGCAGCAACGGCGGAAAGATGGTGCCATCTGTGCCCCGCAAGCGATTGCAACTGCTGCCATTGCTTGTGTCCTGCCACACTTGCAACTCATCCGCGCCATTGAACTGCAGCACACGTCCAACTGTTGAGCCCTTGGAGCTGCTGCGGGAGACCTTAAAGCTGCCGGCATTGGTGTGATTGCCCTGCAGGTGAAACATTATGTTAGGAGCTTCGTGGACTCTCCACTGAGACATGGACTTGCCGCGCCCATTAGCGAGAATCTGTAGTGTGTGGCATTTAGAGGCACTGCTCCTGGCACGGCGCCCGCTTGGAACTGCTGACAGATGGCCTGTGCCGCCGGCTGCTGTTGATCGCAGTTGACCAGGATGCCGTCAAAGAAGAGTTCCATAAACGTGGCCGTAATGAAAGCGCTGCTCGGCTTAAAGATCAGCTCAAGACCCATGGCCACCGCTGCCTGCGTCTCCAGCGGTTGCCCCAAGTTCGCTAGAGCCATAAACTGTGCGGAAAGATGCAGGGAATCCTTTGGAAATGTAGTAGCAGTAATCGTGACTCACCTGCAGCAGCGGATGTGGCATGGTTATCAGCTGCTCGCCGCTGAGACCCAGATCTGAGCGCAGCTGGAAAGTGTTGCGCATGTTGAAGCTAATGGCATCCTCGCCTTCCAAATCCTGCAGATTATACTTGTCCTTCCACTCCCTAAAAGTTGCTTAAAGTATTGAAACAACTGAGGCAGCTGCCAGTTGCAACTTACTCGAACACCAGGGGACCCACTTGCTGCAGCTTGGGCTTGTCGCCTGCCTGCACCTGCTGGGGATTGGTCACATTGAAGACGTAGATCTTGAAGATCATGGGAAACGGCAGCTGTTGCCACAATTGACGCGTCTCGCTGCCTGGCTTCAGATTGACGCTCTAAGCAGTCGAAAATTGATAGAGATTTGCAACTTTAGAGTGTTTAGAGCATGTGCCTCACTCACCCGCCTGATCAGCTGCTGGAACAGCAGGGGAAACCCCAGGAAACCAATGAGTGCGCCCAAGAGCAGCACCAGGAAGGACACTATTATCACCTTCAGATACATGGCCAGCTCAACTGCTCAAGTGTTCCACGTCGTTTGATTGTTTTATCGCTGCGTTTGGCCTCATTTAAAAGTTTTTCCTTTTTTCGGCTCTGTCGTGTGGCGTAATTTGTACATTTTAAATGGAAAACTTATTAATTTTTAATCAACGTCGCTGGAAATGGAGCAAGTTGTAAAGTGGATAAAGAATGTTCGGGTCTGCAATCTGCTTATAAATATTTACACACATAATAATTAACAGTTATTTCCGTTTGTGTGTGTATTTTTTAACAATAATTAAGTAATTAGTTTATCGATTTAATTATAAATTAGGTCAGTTTGTAATTAACTTTAATTGCTATGCATTAATGCAGTCCACAGTTCGCGCAACAGGTGGATTGTATTTTGATTTGAGCGCCTGGCAGCCACGACAAGCACCCAAGTGGTGTGTGTCTCGGCTGCTGTACAGCTGTGGATTTAATGTTGTGGCACACTGGTGGCTAAAATAATGTTGCCGCTGCAAGTGCTTTGAAGGGAATTTCAATGGAAAACAAGGCAAAAGGGTTATACAAATTTAGTTTTATTGTTTATAGTTATTTTTTATTGAAATAAAAGTATAGTATATAAAGAAGTATAGTATAAAATTATAGTATAAGAAATAGTAGCTCTGCAATTGTGTGACTTTGGTTGTGCAACAGTGGTGGCTGAAATAAACATGCTGCTGCCTTTGTTTTTGAGGTAACTTTAATAAAAATCAATAAATACAGCATAAATAATGAATGTTATTATTTATCATTATTTTTAATGCTGAAATTTATATAGAAACAAACCCCACTGCTGTGTGTATCGATTGCTTTACAGCTGTGGATCTGCTGCTGTGCTACAGTGCTGGCTAAAATAAACGTGCCACCGCAAAAGCTGATGAAGTTGGGCTTCATTTCAGGGCCTCTATAAGCACTTATCGAATGTCCTTTGGCCTAAGGATGTGGAATAAAACAAACAGAGTTTTCACATTGAGGCCATTTAAAGACATTTATTTAATTTACGAGTAAATTTGGCATTTGGAATATGATCAACATAAACATAAAACTGAAAAAACACCTCCAAGTAAATGCTAAATATATATATATATAAATATGTGTACATATATATATATATATGTATGTACATACATATATATGTGTGTATATGTGTAGTTTATGTGTATAAATTATGTACACTTAAAATTCGCTAAATAATTTGTACAATTTGTTCATTTTTCATATGTTGAAGATACGCATCGAGTTTGTATAAAGTAAAATCAGTCAAGGTTGGAGGAACAAGAAGGGAGCGTGGAGGCTGGAGGATGGGGGGAGCTGAGCTGAGAGGATTTAGTCCAGTTCGACCTCCTTGAAGAGCGTTTGGCTTTCGGCCTCTCGCGTGGTCGGCTCCTCGTGCAGCTCATCGATCTCCAGCTCCTTGAAGGACGTCTGGCTGATGGCCTCCCTGGTGCAGAGCATCGTTAGCTGCTCCTCGGCGGGCTGTTCGCTGGTGGGCGGCAATGCCACGCCTCCGCCAAGCACATGCGATGTGGAAGTGCTGCAAGGAAGCGGGAGAAGCACAAACAGATTAGTGGAATACAATAGGATTAGGTGACATGGAGACTCACTTCAAGGAGTACGTGGAGCGATAAAGTGGAGGCGGCGTATTCATGCGCACGGTGGCATAGGCCGCCTGGGGATGCGCACTGGGATGGTAGACGAAGGCGTACTCGTTCAGCGACGTCAGATACGAGGGCGGCGGCGGACGATGCTGGAACTCCGGATAGAGATAGCTGCCAGGTAGCAAGCGATTCGTGCAGTGGGGACTATTGCAATTGCGGCAGGTTTCCATGCGACGGAAGCACGGACACTCATCGACATCGTCCGGCAGACTGAGACGCCAAATGGCGCCGGAGATGACCAGCAATGAGACACCAATGCCGATCATTAGCAACGCCGCACTCAGATACTGCGTGGAGTGCTCGATCAATCCCGTCGAGCCGAGCACAATGCCACCCAGCGTACAGGCGACGCCGCCCAGCGCAAAGATGCCAATCACAAATGGCAGCGAGGGTCGCGCAAACCATTTGCGAAAACTGTAGCCCATTGGGGCCACACTTAGCTCGGTGCTGCCCAGCGCTCCATTGGATGCAGCTGCTCCGGACATGTTCAGGTTCACGTTGGGGCTGCTCAAATTGGGGGCAACGTCGCCGCTGCCACCGGCGAGGGGCACAGCCACGTCCAGGAGGGTTCTGCAAGAGAGAGCGAGAGAGAGAGAGAGTAAGTATGAGTTTACACTGTGAGAAACAAGTTAGAGAGCAGTGAGCAAGCAAAAGCTGCCTTGGAGTGCAGTGGCAAGTTTCCTATGCAAGGGAAGGGAAGAGCAGCAGCTTACACTGAGAGAAAACTGTGATAATTTGCTTGAATTTTATAAGAAGAGAGCAAAATCAAGACAATACACTGTGAGAAATAAGCAGGGAAGAAATCATTGCGTTTATAATGGAGAAGAGCGAAGTTGCTCCTGAGTTTACACTGAGAGAAAGCAGCAAGCTACTTTACGCAGAGAGAGGAATAGTTTGCTTAAGCGCTTACACTGAGAGAAAAGTGCTTGCAGAATACGAACAACAGTTCCTTATTATGCTACACTGTGCGAAAATACTTAGAGATAATTGAAAAGACAGGCAAGTCAAGGCAGCTCATGAGCTTACACTGACAGAAAAAAATCTATTATTCATATATACGTGAGAAGATAAGTGTAATATAGAGCGTACACTGAGAGAAATAGAAGCCTAAGTGCTTGGTTTATTTTGTCCGAAGTTATATAGAAAAAAGCGAAGCAGAGAATGAGTTAACACTGTAAGAAAAGCCGTACAGATTATAGATGCTTACACTGAGAGAAATACTTAGCAAGTACATTAAATACACTGGCAAAAGTAGTTAAAAAACGTAAAGCTGCTCAATTGTATACACTGCGCGAAAAGTCTAGTTATAATTGAGTTGCACTTATATATAGAGTTTACACTGTAAGAAACTAGTAGTAACTCAAGTAACTAATGCTAAATACAAAAGTTAATACAAAAAGTTAGAAATTAATAGTAACTCAAGTAACTAAATATGCCAAATACTAACTTTTGTATTTGGCATATTTAGTGACTTGATTTACTATTAATTTCTTACAGTGTAAACTATATACATAGTTGCAACTAAATTATAACTTCAACTTTTTCGCTATCCGTTAGAGAACTAACAGAAGTTACTTAACAACACTTGTTTGCTCTAAATCATACTCAACTTTTTTGCTCAGTGCATGCTGCTTGCACCAGCAAAGGCTCAGCTCTTTGACTTGCGCTACCTGAAGCTGTTGTGGCAGGTAGCTAAAGATGCTGAGGTCTCACATTACATCACAGTGTGGCATGGCTTGCTATTGTCCTGCTTTTGATCTCTATCTCTAGCGCTATCTCTTTTTCTCTCTCTCTCTCTTTCTGTCTTACACAGTGCGTTTGTTCCTTGCCTTTGTCTGTCTATGATTTAGAACACACACGCACACACACACACACACACACACACACACACACACACGCATTCGTTGTTGTCCAGTTGCCTGCATAAATTTAGTGAAAATCTTTGGCCTGACACATTGCACCTGCCTGTCGTCCCTTGATCCTGTTGTCCCTCCTTCTCCTACTCCTCCATCTCCTACGTCTCCTCCTTTGCCTTCTCTCCCTTCATATATTCAGCTCCTGCTGTGCCGTGTGCGTGTTCCATTTGATTTTAGAAAATAGGCAGCTGTTTCTCATTTGATTCGCTGCTTCCCACTCTCTCTCTATCTCTGTCTCTCTCTCTGTCTCTTCTCTCTGACTCTCCCTCCTCCCTATCTCTCTGTCCATCTCTTTTATTATCTGCCTTTTGTATCTTTTCATCTTTTGTTATACTTTTTGCTGTGTCCAACTTGCCTCAGCTCTCTCACTTGCCTTGCCTCTCCCATTGCCGCATAAATTGTATTTGAAATGTTTAAATTTTAACAAAATATTAAAACACTTTAAAAAAAGACTATAAAGCTGCTGCCTTTAGGTGTGAAAATAAATTTTCTTTACGTAAAATTTTAATGCATAAATCACTGCCGCACCTTCGGCCAGAAAAGGAAGCCATAAAGACATAAAAAGAAGACCTCAGGAAAAGCGTTTGAAAAGTCTTAAAAAACACATATGTATAGATATTTAGCTAGTGTTAGGGGGGCGTAGGGGAAACTTGAGATTCTTTTTAATTACAACAAAACAAATACAACAACAGCTGCGGGTGAGCTGTGACTTCTTGGCCCAAACTGCCTTAGCTAATTTCCAGTTGACAGCGTCACACTCAATTGTCTGCAATTTGTCAACTAAAAAACTAAAGAATAACACAACAAATGAACCCCTAGAATAAAATGTAATTAAGAAAAAATAACACAAAAAGCAAACAATTAACGAGGGAAGGCCACAAATCAAATGCTCTATAAAAAAGAAAACGAATTTATTGCTTAATTTATGAAGTGCATTTATAAGCGATTAGTTTGCCTTGCTTAACTCTTTGTTGGAGTGTTTTTAGACTCTGTACTTAAGAAGAGCATAGTCTATTAGGTTTGTCGTGAGCGGGTGTTGCGTTACAGGCAGACAGAGGAGGAAGTTGGAGATGCCTAAAGTAATTAGTTTTTGAATAAGAAAGTTGATTTTTATAAAATACTTCTAAGATTTGTTGTTTAACGAATTATTAACAAATTATGTGTGCCATGAATTAAATACTTCAAAAGAGAAGCTGAATTTGTTAAGTAAATTGTTAAGCGATTAGTTTGCTATGCTTAAAACTTTGTGCATAAATTATGTATAAATGTTTTGTAGCCAAGAAAGCTAAATATTTTAAATACTTTTAAGATTTGCTGTTAAAAGTTTAAGTTTAATTATATTAAAACTGTTTAAGTGAAGCATACAAAAGTAGTTTAGAGATTATGAAACACTTTTCAATTTGTTTATAGAATTTAGTTATAGAAAACATTTTCCTAATAAATTAAAATGAAAACTCAAGAAATTGAACTAAGTTTAGCTGACAATCAAGCAGCATAAAAAGTATTTTTTTTGTTTAAATAAATACAAGTTAATAATGTAAGCTTTGTTATGCAAAATATAATATAAAATAAAATTATTTATTATTATTCCGAACTCAAATCGATTGAATTGCAAATATATTATTCCTCTATTACTCTCTGATATATGAACTACATTTGCTATGCTTCATTTCCCATAAATAGTTTTCTATGTCATACGATTTTTAATTAGTAATACCCTGCTTTAACGGCACAATAAAATCGAGTAAAATATAGGGGTATTCCCATCATAAAATATAATAAAAATAATCTAAAAAGAGCGAAACACAAGCAACAGAATTGTGGTTGTAATTGGGGCGTGAATGGGCCCATTAATTTCAGCTATATCAAAGTGTTGCAGCCACCCCGCCACCCTTTTGCCCCACCATAAAATATAAAGCATATTTAAGTTATTAAAATTATTTTTAGCTGCATTGCGACAGTTATTTATGAGTGATACCTGTACTTGTCAGCCAAAATGATTCATGCCGCAAACTGAACTCGATTCATCGAGGCAGAGAAAAAGAGATATAAATTTCACGTAGAATAACTCGATTGCAACTTCATTTACAATTGGCAGCACGTAGCATTGCTTTGTTTTATATCTTTTACAATTTATTAATCAATTCACTTTGCTTACAAAATGGTTAATGCATCATTATTTCAGGGCTTCCAATTGAGAGGCTACAGATACTTGATCAAAAGCCACAGCAGGAGCTGTTGTGTCTCTAATAGCTCCCAGAGTTAATGAGCTTGCTTAACGGTGTATCTATTTGTTGCCACGCAGCTCAGTAGCAGCTCAAAGATACAAAGATACAAAGATACAGCTACAAAAGATACTTAGTTATATATTTGTATAGATCTTGTGGTACTTGTGTGTTATGTGCTACGATTTCAATGCCTTTGACAGTGCCACCATATTTAATGACACCCAACACACACACACGCACACACACACACACACACACGCATACTTGCAGCTAATTTATGAGCTTTGATGTGTGTGCAACATTTATTGTTATTCGAAAATGTTTCGTTGTTGCACTCGCGCAGCTCGTAAAGATTTCTCGCCTCGGTTTCGGTTTCGGCTCTTAAGCTCAATCAGCGCGCATTGAAATGGAGCAGACATACAACACACACACACACACACACACACACACACACATGCAACGTGCAACATGGGGCAGGCAACGCGACAGTTGTTGCCTCATAAACATAAAAGTGCTATAAAAGTGCGTTGCTACCCTTTGAAAACGATTTTATAGCAATTAGCAGGCAAATGCTTTTATCGATAGTAATGTTATTTAAGGCGGAGACTATCGATAAATGCAACAGTTGTTTTGCAATTTAGAAAACTGCTTAAATCTACAGTTTATCTAGTAATTATTGTTTAAATAGCACAAATTAAGTACTAGAAAGGCAAATGTAATCATTTATCGATAGTTGTTATCGATTACAAGTACAAATTGCCAAAGTTAGCTGCAACGTGCAGAGCGTAAACTTGCTAATGTAGGCCAAGCTGCTGTTAGTTGAACGTAGACACAGCTAAGCAACCCCATTTGTTGCATTTTATAGGGTATCGCTTTGGTTAGATGTTATTAGGTTGCGTACAACAATCTCGGCTCGACTTCCGTTGCAATTTAGCGGCCCATTGTCTGGCCTTATGAGACTAGACTTTCTTTGACGCGTCATTAGCCAAGCTAGAGAGAGAGAGAGAGAGAGAGAGAGAGTGGAAGAGGGAGAGGCAGAGGTAGCTGGCATTAAGCCACTTGCTGACCCAGTTAGAGCTGCGCAACAGTTTGCTGTCATTAGGCGTAATTACTTCCCTAATAGCAAGCTCTTCTTCTGCTTTTTTCGGCATTCATTTACATTGCGCATGCGTAACTCGAGAGTGATAGAGAAGGAAGGGTGGGAGGAGTGGGGAGGTGGGGGACTTGAGAACTGAGACAGCTGCGCATGTCTCCTAAGGCATAATTAAGCAAAATTGTTTGCCTACGTGCCTGAGACAATAGAACCCTAATTGGGTGCCAAAAAGAAGAGAGAGAGAGAGAAGAAAATGAAGGAAATTTCAAGTAAGGAAAACTGTAATAGGAAATGATAGGGAGGTTACCTACTTCTATACTTATATGTAAATGTACTTAAAATGCTTTTGAAATGAGCCGCCCAGCTGAACAATAGTAAAGTGGCAACTTTCTAGCTGAACTAAGTATGATTAAAAGTGAATTAGAATTATTAAAGTTTCTCTGTCATAAATTTTGGATTCTTAAATTGTAACGCCTAAGCCGCTTAGGCCATAAATTGCCCCAGACGCTGAACCAACTGAACTGTAGCTGTTGCTCTGGCTCTGGCTCTGACTTTGACTCTTGCTATTGTTTACAGCTTAACTGGGCCTACGGCTTGTCTGCTGTTTGCTTCTTATAGCACGGGGCTCAATAGCTGTGTGTGGAGCTACTGTTTAACTCCCTTCTCCCTTCTCTTCCTCTCCCCTTCCTTCACATTCCGCTCAGCTTTCTGAGTCGAGAAGAAAAATGATGATGAGCCTGATGCCGCCTAAGCTGCCAACATTTGGGACCTCGCCTATCATTAAACCGAGCTGGGCTCAAGTCTGCGCTCAGTTCGCTTTGGGGTAAACCCCTACCGCTTTACCATTCTTCCCCCCCCACCCCTCTCCCCTTGTAACACACGTTCTTGTGTGTCTCTCTTGCGGTGTCTTTTGTTAATGAATGTCCACATTAAGCCGCACTTAAGTGTTACTTAAGCGCTTCAGTCGTAACTGTACTACAACTAATGGATTTTTTTTTAGCTTTTTGATAGTAGATACCTTTGAGTTGTAGCCGTTGAACGGTAAATGACAGTGTTGGTAAAGCACACAAAGTGTTTGGCAATGTCTAAGTTCTATAAAACAACTTATCGCTGACTTTAGTTGATAATAAGCGTAGTTTTTATACGCTGTTCTACAAATAGAGCAACTGTAAGTGTTGTGAAACGGCAAAACAGTGTTAGACAGCTGTAATACTACTTTTAATAACTACAGTGATGGCTGAAATATCAGCGCAGGCTGCTAAAATATAGAGCAAAGTTGTGTAATATCAGAAAAGAGTGTTGAACAATGCATCTAGTATATAAATTAGTGTTAGCAATATTAGAAATAATGCAAATGCAAATAGTTTTCCATTAGAGAACACTCTGCTTAAGCTAAGCTGCATGCACAAGTGTTGCAAAGTGCTTTAAGCCAGTTAGCAGTGTTCAACAACCCGTAAAGTAAACACTTAATAAATATTACTAATAATATTCACTCAAATGGATTCAAATCTCAGCTCTTTGCCTGCGTTGGGCTGATAAAAATGTGCAGAAAATCAAATTGAATTTCATTTTAAAATGCTGCCAAAGTTGCGAGAGGGGTAGCTGAATGATGAGTTCCAGAGAGGTGGGAGGGTGTGTGGTTTGGGGGAGGTTTGCAGATAGAATTTTTGGGGGTTGTTGACAAAATGCCCCGAAGGTAACAGCATTTATTAACAATAAACGCCAAAGGGGGAGGCGGCATTTTTAGAAAATCATCTTCAAGTTTTCATCAACAAAATTAATGAGGATTTTATGGGCTGATGAGTTTTGTAGTGCGTGGCAGAGATTAGACAGAGATGGAGAAAGGGAAAGAGAGCAGGAATACACTCATTGAGCACCGCAGGACATGTCGGAGGGATCCTGCCTGAGCAGGCTAGTTAAGTGTCCCCAATGAAGAAGTTGAGAACAAGACGCAGAAACCACAAAACTGAAACCCAAAACTGTTGACGGTTTCAACTTCCTTTGCTTGCGCTATCTTCTCTCTCTCTCTCTTCTCTCTCTTTCTTTCCCTCTTTCTCTCTCTGTTCACACTGTGCCTGGTGTCAAATGACAGCGTTAAGCATGCCTCATTGTAAGGTGAGTTCAAGGAACCACAACAAATTTCGTGCCTTGGCTATAAAATTCGAACTCTAGGCCCAATTGCCAGATGCACTCGAGCGTTACAAAAGTATCGATTTTATGTGCACAACAAATATACACACACACACACACACACACACTCATCATACACACCACACTATTGAACTCTGCTTTGATTTGTTTAGGCTTTTTTTTCTTTCGGACTTTTTCCATTGAATTGACAACGATTTGAGCTTGTTGCAATGTTTGTTTCATATTTGAAATTGATATTTTGTGACATGAGAACAACAACAACAACAGCAACAACAACGACAACAAACACTGCCTTCAATTAACCATTAACTGTCCCTTTGCTTTTCCATAAGTTTCCCCTCTTATCAAATGCATTTTCCTGCTTGACACTCATAACTTTTCTCAGCAACAATTATGATCTTTGGCATCGGCCTTATCAGTTAGTTGCATTGTGTCTGCTAATTGGCCTGTCTATCAAACGTGTCAAGTTATCGATATCTTTTGTAACTTTTTGATCTTTTGATTGGCATCGCTTGTTACCTTGATCCATCGGCGAGGTGTCTATCAAAAGTTGCGTTAAATTGTGTAACTAACCACATTAAAATCTCATCTCTGCTTCCGTTTGGAATTTGTCTTTTTATAGAGTTCATTAATCATTTTCGTATATTTTAATTAATATTTTTACGGTTTCTTTTTTTCTCTCTCTCTCTCTCTCTATTTTTTTTTGTTATTTTTAGTTACAAAATTCCCTAAAATAACTCGGAAAATAAACTATGACAATTAATCAAAGGCAGTTTTGGGCCATGTCTCATGTTCTTGTCTGTTGGGCCGACACAATTTATGCGCCACTATTAATTTTTATGCTTCTAGCAAGAGATTCCAAGAATTGATGTGCTTAGCTGGGGTAGAGTTGACTATAAGTTACCTTGGAAATGCAACTCATGGGGTATACTGAAGTTTGTTTAGATTGTTGCTTAGATATTAATCTTTTAGTATGAGAAACTTGAGTTACAGTTAGTTAGGAAATCATTAGCGTCAATGCTGATTACTATCGATAGTCAGCATGTATGTATAATTTATCGATAATTCTTATCGAGAGTCGTAGTTACATAAACCTGTGTCTGTTGTGTAATTTCCTATGCTATTTTATAGTTAATATGTAGCTATTGCAAAGTTATCGATAATTATCGAAAACATATACAAGCCAACATCCAATTTCCTAAGCTACCTAATGCTAGCAGCACTTTTATTAGCCTTTTACATATAAATGATCATTTATCGATAAAAAATCGATACCATCGATAACATATACAGCTGTAAATGGTAATATTGCTGTCATATAGCAATTATATATATTCCATGCTAACAACAACTATGTTTCTCTAGCATTTCTAGATAATATACCCTACGCATGCTTAAGTTACAGGGTATTTATGCCCACTACATGCAGATACACAGCTTTGTGATAATCGCCGAGGCCGTACATGTGACATGTTAAACAGCAGCAACTTCGCTCCCGCTCCGCTCCCGCTCCGCACTCGCCCCCTTCCCTTATGCCCGCCCCTAGCCCAGTGCACTAAAGTCGTCAAGTACAAGAGAGTCTGGGGCGTATCTTTTTTAGCTTTATGGAATTCTTCTGGCGTGCATATCAATGTCAGTTAATCTGCCCAATAAGGCATGAAGTGTCTTGTTGTTGTTGTTGTATGGGAAGTCTACAAGAGCACGACGAGGAGTCGACAGACAGACCAAGTGGCTGCCCTTGTATGTGTCTCGAGAGGCAGCAAATCTCTGCTCCAGTTTTTGAATTGGAGGCATGAGGCATGTGGCACGCTGGGATGTGTTGCCTTTTGTGCGTGACATGATTTTTGTTGAATGATAAAGTTTTATTTCTTAAACAGAAGCTACAGAAAGAGAGAGAGAGTGAGAGGGAGCGAGAGAGAGATGCAGATGGCAATTATAATTTTAAATGCGTCTGTCAAACTTTCAATTTCAGTTTCAGTCAGCCAGCCAGTTGCAGCAGCTACTGTTGACCAGGCCCAGTGGCCACAATGGCCACAGTGGCCATTTTTAATGGCAACCTCCACAACGCGATTTGTGTGTGGCAGCCACAGTGGCCCCCAAGGGCAGCAAACGCTTTAGCGTCAACTTTATGTCGGTTTTATGGCACTTTTAAGTTACCTGCGCAGATGATGATGATGCGGATGCTGATGTGGATGCGGATGCGGATGCTGATGCGGATGAGCCATGCCCATGGAACGCTGTTGATAGTATTGATGATATTGCAAGTAGTTCGCTGCCGTTTCAGGATTGGAGTTGAGGAACGGCGATGTGGCTGCCGCATTTGCCATTGCATTTGCTGCCGCCGTATGATGATGATGATGATGATCCAGAAAGATGGCCGTATATTGTGGCGGATAGCTGCCAACAGGTGGCGCTACGGCTGCTGTTGTTGCTGCTGTTGTGGCGCCAGCGCCAGCAACACCAACTGCAACAGCAACATTGTTGCTGCATTTACTTTTGCTCTTGTGCAACTTGCGGCGCGTGCGTTTGCTTTGCCGTGAATCGCTGCGAGAGCAGGCGCTTGTATTCAGTGCAGCAGCTGGTGGGGCAGTGCTGCTGCTGTTGTGGTTGTTGTTGTTGTTGTTGTGGTTGCTGCTGGTGGTGTTGTTGAATTGTAGCTCGCTGTAGATGCTCGACTCGAGCATGTTGCTCTCGGATGTGGTGCGATTCAATATAAATTGCTCGAATTCGTTATCCTCCTCATTGCTAACTCCGGCACTGTGTTGCTGCTGCTGCTGCTGTTGCTCGAGCAACGCTGTGGATTCCGCTGGCATTTCCTCATTGGCATTCGGATGAGCTGCATCAATGTCATTGCGACTCCGATTGAGGCTGCTGCTGCTTTGGCTGGCGCTAATCACAATTTCCGGTATAACAAACGACGTTGACGGCGGCAGCGGCAACGGCAGCGGCTGCAATTTCCTCTGCTCGCTCATAGCACCCAGCATAGTGCCGTTCTCAAACACAATTGTAGGCGTGGCTGGCATCATAACGCACAATTACACACTCACTGATTCACGTGATTTAATTACAGCTTAAACACTTTCTGTGATTGTCCCTAACTGCCCAAGTTGGCCACAAGCTTAATTCATTTTGTTGTTTGCCTTTTCTTTGCACTACAAAACTTGTTATAGATTTTCTTTATATCGCTGGACTTTCGCCTGAACGCGCCAAATTTTTACGCACACGAGTTTTGCAGCATTTAGCAAATTTCTTGTATTCCTTGTTCAAGCAATGCTCCGTTACTGTCCCAATGTGAACCTTCTCGGTGCGCGGACCGCCAAAAACTGATTTGTATTGTTGATGCGTTTGTTGTTTACGGCTTCTGGTTTTTCAACTTCAAACGCTCTCTCACACGCGCTCTCTTTCTCTCTCTCTCTCTGTGTGTATCTTGCTCGGTTCGCTTCGTGACGACGTCGACGTCGCTAATGGGTTTCGGGGCAAAACAACCACCAACAACAGTAAGTTGAACTTCGTGCGCTGCATCTCATTGACGTCGCTACGTCACTCTTGCTGCTGCACTACGAATAACAACAACAACAACAACACACACACAAACACTCACACAGTCATACACCATCGCAGACAAGAAACTCCCTCGCGCTCACTCACGTTCAAAGATGTCCGACGAGTTTTTGGCTTCAGCTTGTGCTCTCACTCTCGTATTCGCTCTCTCTTCACATCTTTCTCTCAGTTTTCAATACTTGTTTGTTGTTTACATCGGCCTCTCTGAAGGGCTGGCAGCCAGGAGCGCACATATCAATTGGGCCCACTGATGATTGGGCCCAAGCTAAGTTGCAGCCGCTCTTGTGCTCATTTTTTTCACACTTTTACTAAAAGAACATTACGATTCTATAGCGCCCCTGCTTAGGCCCGCATCTGATGCGTATCTCTGCCTCTCCCACTCTCCCACTCACCCGCTCCAAATCTCACTCTCTCGCTCTCTTTGCCTAGATTTCGGACTGAAACCAAAAGAAGAAAAATAAAAATGAAGCCAAACAAGAACTGTGGCCAGGAAGGGACAGCACAGCACTCGAAATACAAACACCACAAAATCCCAGTATGCAACAGAAATCTATCTATAAGATACAAATACACACAGCCACATACACAGTCAAACACAGATGTGTTATGTGTTGAATGCCTCATCATTTTTGGCGAGGGTGAAATATGGTTATTGTACTGTAGGACAGTTTCAATGAAATCTTCCCTTTTAGCCCTCTCTTCTAATAATATTCTTTCTATTTTTTTTTTTATATTCTATTCTATCTTTCAGTTTATTTGCAGTTGTATCTTTTGGTCTTTTGAGGAATTTAATTAAAATGCAGCATTTGGCTTTGTTAAAGGCAGTACAACAACAAGAAGAAAGTAAATAAAATAAAAATTTTGAATTTGTTGTTCGCTGTCTGTTGTCTGCTGATGGCTCTTCAATTTTGGCCCTAACTTGTTGTGAATTGTAAACGCTTTTCAGCTGCAATTCGAGTGGCACTTCGGAAAAGCAACGAATGCAAATATTTGCAATTATTTTAGTTACTTCAGGGCTCAGCAAACAGAGTTGCAACTTTGAAATGTTGATTTAAGACGCATCTCAGTCTGGGATTTAGTCTTATTAGCCTAATGGCTATTAGGCTAATAACACTTGTATCTGGCCACTCTGCCAAATTAGCGCCACTCGAGAATTGTGGCTTAAGGGCAACTGCATTTTTGGGAGTCAGTTTCAAAGTCACGGCGTCTGCACATTTTGAGACAATTACCAATCTTTTGAGACACGCATATCGCTGCCATATAATTTCAACCTTTTTCTTAGCCTTATTCTCTTCTCGTTCCTCTTCTTCTTTTTTTTGGCAATTGGCCCGCAGACGAAATGTGGCTTAATCATAAGATACAACGCTCTTGAGCATATTAGGCGCGACTCCAAATGCCATGGCAGCTGCGACTGGACTGACCCATACCCTTTGCATACCCTGTAAGTAGACTGAGGTGTGTATGTAAGCTGTGTCAGTCTTTTTAATGTATAAGATATTCTTTTTCTGCTGATTTGACCTGCACTTTAAATCTGCTTATAGGGTATAATTTATCCCTGCACCTTAAACTGAGCTTATATATGATTATAGCTCTTTTTTATCTCTTAACAACTGACTTTAGATCTGTTTTGTAGGATATATATATAAAACAGAGCTTAGAACTGTCCATATATACATTTAAGTACTTTGAGCACTTTTTTCAGCTCTAAAACTGACTCTATACCTCACTATAGGATATATATAAGTCGAGCCCATTTTTCTGTATTTAAAACTGACTTAAGAACTGTCTGTAGGGTATATCTAAGTTGTGTAATTTTCTTAGCTATAAATACAGACCTTTCTATAGGGTATATCTAAGTCGATCACACCTTTCTGCACTAAAAACAGTGCTTAAATCTGTCTACAATGTACATCTAAGTATATCGTGCACTCTTGTCTGCCCTGAATCACACTTTTTATATGTATACAGGGTATATCTAAGTCGATCACTTCTTCTTGTACTACAAGCAGGGCTTAGATTTGCCTACAGGGTATATCTACAGACGCCGAGCATTTTTCTCTGCTCTTAATCATATTTAATATCTGTATACAGGGTATATTTAAATCGAGCACTTCCTTTTTTACTAAAAACAAAGCTTAGATCTGCCTACGGGGTATACGTCCGTAAGTTAAGCACCTATTTCCGCGCTGATTCCCCCTTTTTATCTGTGTACAGGGTATATCTAAGTCGAGCACCTTCAATTAGAGCATTTGTATTTTATTTAAAATTGTTTTGGTTGTTGTCTGCATGTTGTTATGTTCTGTTTTTTGTTTCTTGTTACTTTTATTTTGTTTTTTTGGACAAGCACGCGCTCAGCTCATAATTACCAATTAGATGCTTTTCAATTTTTCGCTGCGGCCAGCGCTCAACACGTCTTGGCCATGGCCAAGTTGATGGATGGTTAGTTGGTTGGATGGTTGGATGGTTGGTTCGCCGGTTGATTCTTTGGTTGGGTCAACTCCTCATCTGGCGTTGCATGTTCAGCTTAAGTTGCTGTCTCATGGTTTTTGTTCTTTTTGCTGTTGTTGTGGTCACGTTGCATGCAACACTTGGCCCTATACGTTGTACCTGCCTGTCTCAGGCTGCGGCTGCCACATGAGTCGGCAGTTGGGCTTATCAAATTACGTATATAAAAAAAAAAAACAAAAACCACAAACATTTCACTTTGATGGCGGAAATTTGAGGCCAACATAGCTTATCGTACTGTGGTCGTCTGACTCGTTTTTCTATTTGAAACTTGTTATCAAACGTTCTACAGTTTCCGGCAAAAAGCAAAAAGCAAAACACGAGCGAATGTTTCCGCTATTGTCAAAAATACAAAAAGAGTCAACTTCAGCATCTACGTCTACGTATTTGCATTTGATTAATGCAGTTCGAAACACGAATTTCAAATGGAAATTAATGCAAATCATTTCAGAGTCCGAGAGCGAGAGATGAATACAAAAGTGAATAGCTTGTAATTGGCACAAATTGTATTATTAACTGCTTGATTAGCTAGTTGACTAAGCAAGACGAGTAGCTGCTGCTCGTGCTGTCATTTGCATGGCATTTAGCTAAAACAAACAAAAGATACTCTATCTCAAAGATACTTAAGTGCAGCTAGAGACAAATAGCTCGCTGGCAGTCAGCGTTAATTTTCATTGTTTGCTCAGTCTGTGCATCCAAATGTTTAACATATTCCCTTTAGAATCTGGCCAGCTAACTACGTATCTACGTATCTAAGTATCTAAGTATCTACGTATCTATCTATATTTCTATACATCTTTCTATCTTTAGCAGTGTGTCAAAGAGTTAGCGCGTCAATTTGTTTATTTTGTTGCCATTTGTTTGTTTACTGCTGCGAGGCACAACATGTGTGTGTGTGTGTGTGTGTGTAGTAAAAGGGCCACTCTAGCCTAAAATAACAACAAGCACAACAACAAGTTATGTACATTTTTATGATGCTGCTAAAAAAAAGAAGAATGTTGAAAACTTTTTGGAACCTTTTGATCTTGCACAGTTTTGTCGTATCTGTTGGATCGTCTCAATAAAAAAATACACACAGACACCCCGCCCCCAACTTTGTCTTTACCTTCAGATACTCCCCCACTTCCACTGCATTAGCATTAAATTGATTTTTCATTAGTTTGTGCCGGGCAAACGGCTTGTACCGCACTCTAGCTTCAGCTTCAGCCTCAGCTTGAGCTGTGTATCTGTATCTTTGAGCTGTATCTGTATCTGTAGCTGTATCTTTAGGATTGCCAGACATAAAAAGTCAAGCTCTCTGTTGATTTTTGTTGAACTGAACTTGGTACAAACTGTGCACAGCGTGTTGCTGAAAATGCCATTAATATTATTGGGGGGAATTTTTTCAGCTTTTAACAAGAAATGTGTGTGTGTGTGTGTGTGTGTGTGTGTATGTGTGTGTGGGTTACATACATTATTACATATTAGATTAGGCTCTATTGATTATAAGGCAATATCAATAATGAACTTGTTTTTTTCAGAGCCATTCAAGAGCGGGCAAGGTCAATGTAATGCATTAAAAGCGTTTGTCTAGGCGTGGTTAATACATTTGCTGCTCCATTATATTATACGAGTATCTGGCAGATACTTTGCACATGTGGCTGATTGATTAATTAGCTGCTAGAATTTAAGCAAATTGTATAGCAAACTGAGGATCAAACAGCAAAAATTGTATTTAAATATTTGAGATTTATGCTAACGAAAAGCGCGTACTTTGTATAAACGAAAATAGCACAGACAAAAAGCTGCTTGCTGTGCAGTTATTGTGAGGAGCAAGCAAGAGGAGCATGTGGCTATGCAAGCGTAGGCTAAGCGAAGCCTTGTGCATTTGAAGACAGACCAAAAGCTGCTTGCTGTGCAGTTAACTACGCATTGTAACTAACTACAGTTATAAGCATCAGCTGCGATATATATTTATAGCTGAAGTAGAATTCTATGAAATTAGTTTATGTTTAAACTTCGATAGTTAGTAAACTGTTCCGCTTGCATGCTTTTAGCACTCAGTGTGGCAAGCACGTACTGTGCTAATCTTAAAGTTTATTCTATGCTTTACTATTGAATATCTCACAAATGCGATTGTGACTGGCAGATACAAAATTTGAGAGACGACTGACTGTGCAATTTGTCAGGCTACTTTGCTGTGCAGTAATGCCACGTTTTGTGTAAACAGACGCCGCCCGTTGCCGCCTTTTGTTTGCATGCGACGGCTGCTTTTGTACAAATTGAATTTACCTTCAGCAAATTACAATATGCCGACAGGATATTGAAGAGGATGCCATGGCTGGCAAGCAGGCAGGCGAGCAGGCGTTCGTTTTGGGCCCAAGAGACTTGGCATGACCATAGCTAAACGGGACATTGCCAATAATTTGGCCGACACGGAAGGAACACCCATGGTTAGGCAGGATGTTTGTAAGGACATTGACAGCATTGGGTTACAGCTAAATTGCATCTACGGGATGCGGAAGTCAGCAACAATTTTTGCAGCTGACAAATGTCAAGAATTATAAATATGTAAGACCAACAAAAAATTGGCTGCATTTTTGCATGCAAATTTTTGGAACACATCACAGCTGTTTTCTGTCTTTCTCTCTCTCTCTCTCTGTCTTTTTCTCTCGACTCGAATTACACTGCAGCTGGATCTTTTCATATGTTATCCCTTACCTTATCAGCTGCTGTGTGCATTCAGATTGATTCGCTTCGCTTCGTCTCACACGCGTAAGGCACGCGTTTCCTTCCGCCTTCAACCGGAACTGCTCCCCCTTTCCACCATCAGCTGCATTCCTTGTTTAGCCTAATTGAAGTGTGTAAATAATTAAATGCTCTACTTAGAACAAACGCATGGCAAATGTCAGTTGCGGCACGGAAGTTGAAGTTTCATCGTTTGTGAGAAATATTTTGAATGCATTTGCAACTGGGGAGCTGCCCTCAATTCCAGACCATAATTTCAAATGACAAATCCGTCACGCCCCGCATTTCGCTAGACTTTCTTGATGCACCTCCTTCCCCTTGGCTTATCAAAGGCTTGGCATCAACGGTTGGCTCATTACTTAGAGCCACGATTTAAGGTTGGCTGCGTGGAACGGGTGTGAAAAGGATCTTGCACAGACAAAAGGATCTGTTTGACAAAGGGAACTATGAGAGACTGTTAAGGGAGGTACACACACACACACACGCATACACACACACGCAGACTCACAATATGTATTATCATTATCATAATTTGTTGAACGGCTCGAAGATGTTCATATAAAGTACGAGCACATGAAGAGAGGCAGAACCACAAGAGATCGCATCAACGCCAGCCTTTGAGTGCCCAAAATGCTGCCAAGATAAAAGCCGAAAATGAAATGGAAACAAAATGAAAAGAGAAGAAAAAAAAAACATCTGCTGCCAAACATTTGAAATTTCTGTCGAGTTGAGGGACAGCGACGAGGAGTCGCAATCGTTGTGTTGCTGCGGCACCAGAGAAGGAGGAACATCAACAAAATGTGTGGCATAAAATGCAGCAAACTGAAATTGTACACGCCTGATTTAGCGGCATGGCAACTGTTTACACAGGCAACAAGATGAGGCACCCAAAAAAAAAAAAAGGAAAGAAAGAACTGGACCCGATTCGTTGCAGACCCAGCAGGACACAGTTGCATGATCTTACGCCGTCTGATCAGCGAGTGAGAAGGTTTCTCTTTAACGCCAGCCAGTACTTTGAGCTGAGAACTTTGGTTGCAACATGCATAAAACAGGCATGAAAAGGTCAGCTGGTATTTCAGCAACTTCTTATTATTATTATTGAAAAGAGAAGCGAGCTGCTGACTTCAGTGTGGCTATTCCTATGTTAAACTATATTTTGCTTAGCAGTTTTATGAATTGCATTACAGCTACAGCCAAAAGGAGCATGAAATTCATGTGTGAGAAGCGCATGCAGCTGTGTAGGAGCTTCTAGTTCAAGCAACAGCCAGCTGGTATTATAGAATGGTTGAAATTCATGAGTTAACTTACAATTAAGAAACTAATTTCTAATTTTTCTTTAATTAACATGAAAACTATAAGTAGTGAAAGGGGGCCTGAAAACGGCAGCTAGAGGTTCCGCTACTTGTTTCGGGCAACTTTAAATATAATTTATTGATAATATCTTACAAATATAACATATAATTATAAAATAAATAAGCAGCTGCTTGCTAAAAGTGTCCTGCTGGGTCACACACACACACACACACACACACACACACACTCGGTGTGTGCAGCCTCTTAAATTTGTTATTGGCGTCTGGCGACGTCGGGCAATTTGATTTCGCTGTCTTCTACTTAGCGTATGCCACATTGAGTCCTGCATCAGGTCCTTGTCTGCCTGTCCTCCCGTCCTGCTGTCCTCCTGTCAGCCTGTTTCTAATTGTTTTCCTTGTCTGCTCGAGTTCCCTTTCCCTTCCGTTCGCCTCGCCTGCCTCATTAAATGCTGCCAAGTAGCTCTGGCAGTCCGTTAAGTATTTATTTGCTCAAGACTCACGCGTTGGCAGCAGAAATTTTCATCAGTTCGAACAGTTTTTCAGCTGAAACTGAAGCTTTGCGTTTAATTGAATTCCATCAATGTGTGCCATCGAGTAGAGTCGTCTAGTTGTCGTTGCACATCCTGTCAGTTAGTTGACAAAATACGTAAACACATTTCCGTATAAATAAAACGTAATGCGAGACGATTTCACGTTTTGTGAACCAAATGAAATTCGTGTCTCGTCTTTGTATTAATTGCATAACATTTCTTGAGTTTGCTTTTCGTGTGAAAGATGGCAATCGGAGACAAAAGGCGCTGCCAGGGTTGACACCCGTATCTCTAACCCCTCTCTATGGCTATCTATGACAAATGTTTTTGCCTATTGTTTAGCAACTCTCTCTCTCTCTCTTTGACGTAACCTTCCCCTCATTGTAAACCCAATTGGCCAGCCCAATTTCATAGCATTTTATGGCATTCTCTCGCCGAATGTGCGTGTGAAATTTGTCAACTCTGTGCAATAGACAAAAACAATAGACAATGGCCAGCAGCAATATATTTTATCGCTTTTACAGTTGAATGCCTGAACTTGTCGCTGTTATTCATCTGATTTCTATGCTTAAATCCTATATAAAACATTTTTGCCAAAAATTGAGCCACTTTTTTCGGCTGACAGCTGTCAGAAATTGCAGTAATACTACAAATATTTGCCAGCGATTGCCGCAGTATACCCTGTAGTTAGCAAATAAGTGGTGAGGTATGCTGAAAGTTGACTAAATGAAGAAGAAAACTGTTTAAAGTGTTATATGCTTGAGTAGAGTTCATTTGCTTAACTAAATGTGAATGAGAAATGAGTATAGTTTGAAAGATACCCTGTAAATTGTGCATGCTCATAAATTAGTTAATTATCTATAAATTCCGAATATTTCATAACAATAGCTGTAAAAATAGAGAAGTTATGATAGTATTTACTTGACTCTCTTTATAGCAGGTAATCACAGAGATTAGAGATAATGAATCTATTATTTTAGTGCTTAACTAATGCATCTATATAACAGATATGCTCTTTATACAGTGTCTGCTCATATTTCAACTTGTCACCTATAAATCCTTGTTATTTCAGAACAATGTCCATAGAAACGGCAAGATTAACTCTCTTTCTCAACATCATAGTGTTGCTTCGCTTCTGTCTCAAGAGATTAGAGATATTTCATTTGTTGTACCGTTACAGTTGTATACCCTCTACATTTTGTATGCGCATATTTTAGCATATCATCTGTAGATCCTGATTATTTCCGCACAATAGCTGTGGAAACACAAAAGTTACACAAGAAGTTCTTTAACTATTATGATTTTCCATATCCTGTCTGAGTCTGCTCCGAGATCATCTCACATTTCAATCATTCTGCGCTAAGAGTTGTAGTTTGGCAAAAGTAAATGGAACTTCTAACCCTCATGTGGCATTGCCCTGGTTGAAATTGACCATATGCTCGCTTATTTTTGCCATTTTCGGCGCCTTTGTTCACCACTTTTGATGGATGGACTGTAAATAATTTTGGGCTAAATGAATTGTCTACCTGGCCGAGAAGAGGTTCAAAGCACTGGCCAGCTAATAATGAAATTTTGTTCACTATCATGACGCAGGTAAAATGTATTAAAATTTCGCATTAGTCATTTACTTTAATTAAGCGCCTACTCTTTTCATTTCACTTTAAACAAAGCTACCCTCGAAATTCTATTTCCCTTTTTTTTCTCTCTCTGAGGGTGAATAACAATTAGTTGGATTTAATTGACACGGCCGCGGCGTTGGCCAGGAATGTCCCATATGGCCAGGCTGTGGCCCTTGCCGATTAGTCATAATTTGTGACTACAGAGTGAATAGTCTGAGTAGTATTCATAATAATTTGAGCACAGTTACCATTAGTGTTGTTATTCTTTATGGTTTTATGGTCATGTTTCTTGATAAAACCAATGGGAATGAGTTCTAATTGAATAGCTCGCTCAAGGGATGATTGTTTTTAACTTTTGTTTAACCCTTAAAGTTGATTATATTAAGCAAATTATAAGGTAAGTCAGTGTAGAAGTAATTAAATTACTTAAGCTATGTTTTTTGTTTAACAATTTAATTTTAGAAATATTTTTCATTAGCTCAGCAATTGTTCTGTTTATATTTGCATTTTAGAAGTATTTTGAATATATTTTTAAATAAACTTTAATAATTAGTAGCTATAACTAACTAATTTTATTTAAATACAATTCTCTTTAATAAAGTTGATTATATTAAGCAAATTATAAGGTAAGTCAGTGTAGAAGTAATTAAATTACTTAAGCTATGTTTTTTGTTTAACAATTTAATTTTAGAAATATTTTTCATTAGCTCAGCAAGTTGTTCTGTTTATATTTGCATTTTAGAAGTATTTTTAATATATTTTTAAATAAGTGTGCTTTTATAATTAGTAGCTATAACTAACATATTTTATTTAAATACTATTCTCTTTAATATATTTTTAAATATGTGAGCTTTTATAATTAGTAGCTACAACTAACATATTTTATTTAAATACTATTCTCTTTGCTTATTAAATTTGTAAATTTCTAGACTTCTTTGCCTATTAAAATTGTCAAAACTTAACTCAATTTCAGTTGCCACTTCAGCTAAAGCAATTTTATTTATGAGTTTGGCAATCTTTTCATAAATAACTAACATATTTTAACTACACTCCGCAAGTCTAACATATTGTATTTTCAGGCAGCAAAAAGATGAAAGAAATATTTGAAATATTGCGTATACGCCGCATGCTCTGCTGCACCATTAAATATTTATGTATTTATGTATTTACGTTATTAATGCTATATTTTTTTTAAGGGTCAACCTGTTTACATTCATAAAAACAGCAATCAATGGCGTATAAAAGTATAAAATTACATTGATCCGTAGTTTATGTAGGCTGCAAGGGTAAAATGATAAAAAAGAAAACAAAAACTGAGCGCAAGAAAGAGCGAGAGAGAGAGAGAGAGAGAGAGAGAGAGAGAGAGAGAGAGAGGCAGGGTTCAGCTTCATTGATTGCCTTTTAAAGTGTAATACGAAACCACAAGTCATGGCCCAGGCAAAGGATGCGACAGGATGTGTGGCGGCACAACAGCTGTAAGTTGTGTGTGTGTCTGTGTGTGTGTGTTTATAAGACTCACTGCCTGTCAGGCTGTGCACACAGCTGAGAGGCTGCTTGGGACAATGCCGTCTCTAATTAAACTGAAATATGTCCTCCTCCCCCCCTCTTCCCGACACAATTCCTTTCACAGTTCCCTGCTTGCTCTGTTAATGAAGCTAATATTTTTGTTGCTTGCAAAATCCTTGGCAAATCCAGCCTCCGTTTAATCCCTCGAACGTGTGCAACACGTGTGTGCCCCTGCAACGTGTTAAACTCACAGAATGAACTATGAAAACATGCACAAACATGAAAGCAAAACGAGATCTTCTTTGAGGCGTCTCTTGTTGCCTCCAACAACAACAGAGCTCAGTTTTGAAATGCGAGTGAAATAGCTGAACAATCGATCCCAATACGCAGACGTATTCAAATACACATTTTGTATGCGCCTTGCTCTTATCGCTCTAACATAATCTATGGGCAATAGTAATCCGCAAGCAAAACATGTACCCCACACACACACACAGACACACACGCACAGCTTTACACACAAAGCAACTGAGCCTAAGTAGATGCAAATCTAAGAAAACAATGAGTTATTTTCAGTTTTTCGGTTGTTCGGTTTTTGCCGTATCTTTAAGATACATTTGTTGCCTCTGCCCTGAGGCAGCAGACAGCACACAACAGACAACAGACAACAGACTTCGCTTGTTTATTTGCCTCATTTGAAATTCGTTGAACTGAAAACATTTGATTTTTGTACCGAATTGCAGATTTATCTCTATCTGCCTGCTCCCATTCAGGTTACGCGTGTCTCGTCCTGGAGATGAACCGCAGTTCGTGTCAGACACATTAAACTTGTCTCAGTAAATGTTGAGAAAGTATATAAAATTAATATATATTTATTAATATTGATATACAATTATATTTATATTATGTTAAGTGAACTTATTTCAGCTCAGTTTATTCTCCAACTTATCTGTAGTTTCTAGAGTTTCCCTTCTCTATTCTATTTCTAAATTTTCTCTAGTTTTTAGAGGCAGCAAAGAAGAGTTTTCCTTACACTCACGTCTGCTGCACATCTATAATTTGTTAAGCCAGCAAAGAAGAGTTATTGGTCTTTATATATATGTATATTATATATTCTATATATTTTATGAAACATATATCGAAAATTCAATATATTGCGAGTTTCCTTTGCATTGCTTAAACTCAATCACAGGCAGGAAAGAAAGTTTCCTTACAGAGTTCTCTAGCTATTCTCTTTCTTAATTTTCTCCAATGTGGATATGTGTTCAATAACTGTATTATAAAAAGTTGTTCTATTCCTTTTAAGATATCTATCATATTCTATATTTATGAGTTTCCCTGAATTTATTCTACAACTCATCATATCTTTAGTTTTTAGAGTTTCCTCTATATATTATTTTCCTAAATGTTCTCTAGTTTTAGAGTCAGCTGCAAAGAGTTCTCCTTACACTCACGTCTGCTGCTCCTCTCTAATTTGTTAAGCCAGCAAAGAAGAGTTATTGGCCTCTATATATATACGTATATTTTATATTCTTATACTGTATGTAACATGTTTCTCAAATTCAGTATATTGCGAGTTTCCTTTACATTGCTTAAACTCGTTCTCAGATATGAAATAAAGTTTACTGAAAGTCCTTACAGAGTTCTCTAGCTATTCTTTTTCTAAATTTGCTCTAATGTAGATATGTGTATAACAACTGTATTATAAATTTCTTATATTCCTTCTAAAATATCTATCATATTCTATATTTATGAGTTTCCCTGAATTTATTATTCTCCAACTTATCTTATCTCTAGTTCTAAACTTTCTACTCTCTATTCTTTTCCTAATTTTTCTCTAGTTTTTAGGGCCAGCTGCGAAGAATTCTCCTTACACTCACATTTGCTGCTCATCTCTAATTTTCTCTCTTCTACTTCTCTCTTCTTTTCTTCTCTCTTCTACTTAAAAGAATCTAGACTTTAAGCACTTTTGCTCACGCACGACTTCTGCTCATCTCGAAGTTTGCAGAGATTTTTGAGAGTTTTGTCTGCAGTAATTGTTGGATTTAAGTTAACAATTTTGGATTTCGTTTTCAATCTATGCACAAGCGTTTGAATTTGGGATTTCCATTGAGATTGAGGTAAGCAAACAATTAGGCACTCGAAATTGAAGGTAAATGCGCTTTACAGTTACCGCTGGCAGTTCTCTGACAAGATTATGTATGATATTATGGTCGCAATTGAGATGCGGCTGTTGTTTGTGCAGGACTTGGAGAAGGGAGATTTATTAAAAGACCAAGAGAGACAGAGAGAGAGAGAATGAGAAGAGAGAGAGAGAGAGAGAGAGCGAAGTCTTATACATATTGATGGGCCAGTCGTGCTTGCTTGTTGACATTGTCGACTGGAGCTGGAGGCAGCAGCAACCCCTCAACGGCAAAAAGGGAGCGAGGAGCAGCAGCTAAGGCTATAGGACATATCCTTTTAATTCATGCCTAACGAAACCCAAATGCAATTTGACCAAAAAAGATTTAGAGGACTTTATTATTGAGCCGACGAAACCCGAGCCAAATAAATTGCCACAGCATTGAGAATTCTGAGCTCAAAGAGAATTCAAAGCGATGAGAAGAGAAGGTTGCGGAGTGTAGAATGTCTGGCCGCAACCCGCTGTGACGACGTTGTCAATGCCCGGGGGCGGTATTCTATGTCAGGGGATGTTTTCCATTTTGCTACAAAAATGCACAAATACCTAAAATTGTTGTTCAAGGAAAAACTGTGAAAATCAATAAATATTGTGGCAAAAATGACAAAAACAATGTGGAAATTCCCGAGAATATCTGACGATTAAAGAGCAAAACAATGAATGTTAAATGATTGAAATACATTTAGTTATCTTTGTTGGTTTGTACTATAGTTAGAGTTCTTGTTGTTATTATTACCTCCCGCATGCTGCATGCCTGAACATGTTTCAGCCTGTCTTAAAAACGCAACTCGAGTGCATTTCGAATGCACTCAGATTACTCGAGTTTGGCTTTGCATGCACGAACTGCAAAAGGCGCTCGACTGCAGCGAAAAACAATTAAAGGCAAATCAATTTTCCAGCGACGACTCTCATGAAAAGCAGGAAATGCCATCTACAAAGAGAGAGAGAGAGAGATGGCAGTATATTTCAAAGTACTTGATGCCGTTAAGTTATCAGCGCCCAAGCGGCAACCATAAATGCGGTAGGCACCAGCGACAAAGCGGGCGGGGTAAGGGCAAGTGACAGAGGAAGGGCATGGGCAAGGGGGAGCGGAGAGCGGGGATACGGGGAAGAGGGCTGGTTAGGGTCCTACGTTTTCGGTTTGAACATGAAACGTCCATAAGCCAAGCATAAAAACACTTGTGTGGCAGCTCTGAGATTTAGCCTCGACTTGGTATACGCTGTAAGTGCAAGTAAAGAGGGTATGCTCAACTTGTTAGGCACTTGAAAACATAGTTTTAAGACTGATTTTTAGGCCAGCACTTGTCTTAATTTTATGCTTATTGTTGTACTGAAGTAAAGTTCTTTTGGAGTGTAAACCAGCTCAGCTGTAGAAATTGTAGACTTTTCTATTCAGAGCTCAGCTTAACGAGTTGTGTTAGCTTTTCACACAAAACTAGACTCATTTAACAATCTATTCCTTTCTTAAACATTAAACAATTTACTAATTATAGTTATATTCTACCAAATCATACGGAAATATACTTATAACTTCTTTTTGAAAGTAGTAACTTCTTTTAAAGTATTTAGAAAACTAAAAATCTTATTTGCCAGGGTATTTTGCCGTCGTCATGCCAGCCACAGCTGGTTGCATTTTGTTATCATTTAGTCAGCGAAGCGTTTGAAAATGCGCATAATTAATTGAGCGGTTCCTCAGCCAAACGCAAAGGCAAAAGGAAAAGCAGCAGCAGCAGGAGAAGGAGAAGGAGGAGGAGAAGCAGGAAAATGGGTATGAAAATGAGTGCGCGACTCGGGAAACTCAATTGCACACGAATTTGAACAGTTGTGTTGTGTATGAATGTGTGTACATATATATATGTGTGTGTGTGTGTGTGTGTGTGTGTGCGTGTTCACTTATTGTATGATAAAGCACAAGTTCAAGTGCATTCTGGGGTCGCTTTTCCACATTTGCCGCAGAGGAACAGGAGAGGGGGGAAGTTCAAATCGCTTAACAAATTCCATCTAATAGAAATGCATTTCGTAATCAATTTTAAAGCGCCTACAGAGCGTCAACGCAGCTGGGTATCAGTTAGACAGTTGAACAGTTTCTCCATCTCTCAGTTTTAGTCCATTTCACTTGGAAATTCTTGCCGTGTTTCAATCTCTCAACTAATCCGCACAGCAACGCATTTGTCACGTTTTATCATGTTGTTCGTGGAGGGTTGACTGTAGACTTCCCACACCCCCCTCCCCCTCGACAACAAATGAATTCTATTGAAGATATTGCATTAGACTTCAGTCCAACTACCCACAGCTGTAGTATATGTCGACTGTAAGTCGTGGGAGTCTTCGTGCTTCATCCCCCTTTCAAATGCAAATCTCTACTTTCCTTGCCTGTTTTTTGTTCTAATGGAGCTATTGAGAGCCCAGGAGAAGGCGGACGCAGAATTGTTGCAATTTAATGGAACTTTACTTAACTTTACGACTGTAAACATTTCATTTCTGATGTCCCATTTGTCCTTTGATAGGCAAATAAAACAGTTTTCGTTTCGAATTCCCAACGAGTTTAAGCGCAGCAGTTAATGAAAGTGTCTGTTTGCTATAAGAGTCTTAATTCTAGTGAGTTATATAGCAGTTAGCTTTCTTTTTTCTATAACTGTGCTTTGACAGCATTAGTTTTCATTTAGAATTCTCGACGAATTTAAGCGCGCAGCAATAAGAGTTTTGATTGTGGTGAGTTTTATAGCAATTAGCTTTCATTGCTATAACTGTGCTTTGCCAGCTTTAGTTTTCGTTTAGAATTTCCAACGAGTTTGAGCACAGCAGCTATTGAAAGAGACTGCTTGCTATAAGAGTTCTAATAGTAGTGAGTTTTATAGCAGCTAGCTTTCATTTATATTACTGTACTTTGCCAGCCTTAGTTTTCATTTAGAATTCTCGACGAATTTATGCGCAGCAGCTATTGAAAGAGAGTGCTTGTTTTAATTGCAGTGAGTTTCATAGCAATTAGCTTTAACTTATCAAGTAATGCTATTATAAAAGAGAAGTATCTTTACCAGCTTTAGTTCATATTACATTCAAAGTGCTATAAAGCTGATGCTGTGATTTCCAATGAACTTCCCAAGTAATCAACACTTATGTCTGCTCTGCTGTCAAAAGCAGAATGCATATTTAGAATGTCTACTGACCACAATTGCTGCTGTCAGTTGACAGTTGACAGTTGCCAGTTGCCAGTTGACAGCATTTGCTAACTTGTTGCACATGTGGCAGCAAACCGCAAGACAACGCATTAATGCAACTCAGCACAAAATGCTCGACAACATTGGCAAAAGGTGTTGGCCAAGTTCAAAAGCCAGTTGACCGCAAATCTGGTCAAAGAACACTAGACACGTAACTCTAGACCCAAAGGATGGAAACTCTGTTAATAAATGTGTGTGTGTGTGTGTGTGTGTGTGTGTGTGTGTATATATTACGCTCGGGTGGCAAATGAATTTGCAGCTCATATTGCGTGGCATCCTGTGGGGCAAGTTGAAAGCAAAACTTGATTTTTATTAGTGTCAATGCAGCAAACACAGCATACCCAGAGGAGCTATTTCTATTGACCATATAACACACAGCAGCTCTATGTGTATGTTGTGTATGCTGTGTGTGTGTGTGTGTGTATAGTGTGTGTGCTTGTGAGGGTGTGTGGCACTCTGGCAATCCCAGGATAGTTTTTGCTATTATTTTGCTGCGTATTGATAGAAGCAAAAACCAAACACGAGAGAGAGAGATAGGGAGAGAGAGAGTACGTGTGTGTACACACACACACCCCCACACACACAGACATGTGGTCCTTTATTGCATTATTATGATGTGCTCTATACCCTTACCTCTTTCCCAACCTCTATACCCCTCACCCTCCTCCATTAGTCTTTACCCATAACAACATCAAAGTCAGCGAAGCGCGAATCAAACTAAAACCCAATAGACTCCTGGAGAGGGGAGCCAAAGGGAAGAGTGTAGTCTATACAAAAGCGCCGGCTACTCGCTATATGAATTAGCGAACTATTCAGTTTGCAGCTAAACTTGAAATTAGTTTAAATTGTCTGCAAAGTTGGTTAACAAAAATATTTGCTGATATAAACTTAGTTTTGGGGCTTAAATCAAAGTCGCATCAATGGAAATTCAGCATCAATAAGCAATTTTCAACAGTTGTCGAAGCGGCAGGAACTGCCCTCGAACAGCAGACGAGGGTTGCCATTGTCATGCGTGCTTGACTCTGTCTACATACCCTGCCAGCGAGTTGGAGTATATTCGCACAGTTAAGAGCTTTGTGAACAGAGAAAATGAGGTGCAAAGTAAAGAATATTTTAGACACAGGAGAAGTTAATTAAATGTAATTAAGTGAATATGGAGAAGAGTAGTATATATATAATTATTATTATTATTAATATTATTGTATATATAATTATTATAATTAATAATATTAGTAGAATAAATAGAAATTATATTTATTTTATTTATTTTCAATTATAATTGTATTTGGTTAAGTTAAATTCTGAATTCTAATAAAATAGTTAAAAAGTAATTATTTAACTAATTTTCTAAATTAAGTAAAATTAAAAAACTTTCAAATTTCTTTGACTTTATAGAGCATTCACAAGTCGTTGTGCTCATTTGCGCATTTTTCGCGCATTTTTTATGCTCTGCACTTAACAATTTGGCACAGCATCGACAAAGGCGAAAAGGAAAATTCACATTTGTGATTTTCTTTTTGTACTGTTTTTTTATATATAGCTGTTTTTTATTAGAGCTACCCCCTTTTATGTTGTTGGGGGGAAGGGGGTTGGCCGTGTAATAGGCCTCTCGTCGCGTGCTAATGTGATTTGGCTATTAATTTTCCACAGTCTGGCGTCTCTAAGCCTTGTTGCAAATTGAATTGCGTTTCGCCAGGATATTGTCTAAGAGGATGTCTAGGCAAGTGGCAGACGGACAGAGAGACAGACACACAGACAGACAGGATGCGGCGGCTTTGGTTTCCTTTTATCAGCGTGTTCACTGTCTACAGTGTGCACCTCGTCGCGGTTCTTAAATTGTATTAGACTAAAACTGATGAATTTAAAATCGATAGCATGAGAGTGTGAGTGGGAGAGGGAGGGAGCGGCAGCTGTGGAGGTGTAGCATTTACTCAAGTGTAGATTGGGGACTCTTTCTCTCTCCCTCTCTCTCTGCTATTTGTCTTAGTGCTTGTTGTCATTTGGTTTAGCGGTATTCCCCAAGCGCTGCCTTCCCAGACATTTGAGCTAATTTATTGTGTTATCTTTTCAACCGTCTGCTCCTCTGGGTGCGCTCTTCTTCTTTTAACCAAAAATAGCTCAGACAAAAAGGCGATAAACGATAAAAGAATATAAATTGCCTTTGCCAGCGAAGTGGCCCTCCAAATGGGAATAGAAAACGCAACCCAAAACGTACATTATATCAATTAAATTTTGCTTTAAAGCGAATTTTCAGTGTACAAAATTTATAAAAAATGATGCAGTCAGTGGCCGAACAATAGCAGAAGAAATGTAGTAGACCGTATGAGTGGTGCAGATACCCTGGCTTAAGTGAAAAATGATATTCTCTGCAAATTTCTGTAAACAATTTGCTTTATAGCCGAAACTTGAGTTGATTTTTAGTTTACGTATGTAAAGAGAGTGAGTTTTTATGAGTATGAAGGTGTAAAACATTTCAACTTTGTACTTTGGGCTACCTTTTAATACTTTTTATATTTACAGGGTATCTCTATTTTGGCGTAAAGTCTTATTTTTCTGCTTGCAGGGTATCAAAAGTAGATTTAAACTGAAAACGTTTATGCTAGCTTAAGTTAAAATACCTTTTTATACTTACAGGGTATCTATATTTTAACTAATAACCTCATTTTGCTACTTACAGGGTATTTAAATAGACTTCAACTGAATACTCTCAAGCTAATTTAAGTTTAACCTCATATTTCTATGCTTAATCTGTAATTTCATTATCTACAGGGTATCTATACATATACACCAGTGCAGCATATACACCTACAGGGTATAGTGAACTGCACTCAGTTGAAAACACATCCCTTTTGTTGACTCTCAAATTGATTTGCACAACTTCACGGCATTCCAAGCGACACTTTACCAATTTCCCTGCCTACAGGGTATGCCGAACTATGCTTAGCTAAAAGACTTGTCCTCTTTTTTCCACATGACTCGACTGTTTGGCTGGCAAACATAATGGCAAATGGTAACAATTGAATTCGTTTGCTTTTGTCAAGATGCAACGAGAATTGATTTTGAATTCCATTGTGGAGTTTTGATAAATGGACAAGAGGCAGGTGAACTCACGTTTGCTGTTGTAGCTCCTGCTGTGCGCAACTAAGAGAGAGAGAGAGAGATAGAGAGAGAGAGAGAGAGCGTGTGTGACAGAAAGAGTGCAAGGCAGCTGACAAAGTAAAGTCTAACTATTGATATATTAATTGCAGAGAATTGAGTTTCAACTGCGGCAACTCTGGGCATCAGTTGTCGCTTACGATGTAATCTAACAATTTCCTCTGATTATGTTTGGCTTGTTGGGGGTGGTGCGGCGGTGGCAGAGGGTTGACTTTTGGGTTGGAAGTGCTCTATGGTGCCCCCTTGAGCATAATTTGTGTTTGTTCAAGGCACTCGCTGTTAACACCAACAATGCTTAGCAGCGCGATAAGGTGGCGCCACGGCACGTGACCCACTAATGAGCATTTGTTTACGAAACGACTGAGAGAGAGAGAGAGAGACAAAGAGAGAGAGAGAGAGAGAGAGAGCAGCCACATTGCAAATAGTCTCGTCTTGGACTTTCCTAGAAGTCAAACGCCGCAAGTTGCTTCCTGTGTGGCAACAACTAGATCATAAAAAAGCCATTTACTTGGCCGCCTCTACCTTCCAGCCATAAACTATAATCAACAAGAAAAATTGTGTAGAATTTTGAGCAGCATAAGGGTAAGACGCCGTCAGGTAGCCGGATACTTGGGTTTCTTTTTCGGCATAATTAGATGGCTAAGATTTATTTTAGACCATTTGCCGCTTTGTGCGGTCGCCGGAAACTCTGCTTACTTGGCCCAAAGGTCAAAGGCCAAAAGCGGGCGTGTCAGAATTATATCAATACATTTTCCATTTCGATTTCAGTGACAAAGTTCAATTGCTGGACAATTTGTCAACAGATTTATGCCTGGGAAACATTCTTAAGAACTTTTCTAATTAAAATACGTAAATCAGTTGTCGCTTCCCTTCTCTTTACTCTACTCCTCCCCGCATAAGACACACACACACTGGGAGGGTTGCTTGCTTTCGCCTTGCCGCTTAATTAACAACCAATGTGACAATTTCTGTACAATGAACAATGAATTTCAATTATAAAAAAGTCGTTGCCACTGGCAACAGAAATATTGCTATCAAAATTTTAATAATTCAACGTTTTTTATAGAGCAAAAGTCAGTGCATAAATGGCCTGGTCAATAACCCCTTCCCTTTTGCCATTCCATCTACATTAAATTTCTTTTTATATATATATATATATATATATATATAAGAAAGGTTCACAACAAGTGTATAAAAAGTAAAAGTAAATAGCGGCAACATAAGTAATTTGGCTTAGACGAATGCTGAATACTCTGCTGTTGAAAAGAAAATAATAATATTATGTTTAAAATATCATATCATGAATATCGAAATTTTCGAACTCGCATTACTTTGGTAAATCTCAACCGATTTCGATAAACGAAGTCGTTTTGATTATTATTTCGATTCTAAATTGATTTGGAATCATTATTTTGCTTATTTAGGCAATTTAAAATTTTTCGAAAATTTTCCATTTTTTGCATACCTACCCCTTGACATTTTTTCGAAATTTTCGAATTCGCATTACTTTGGTAAAACTCAACCGATTTTGATAAACGAAGTCGTTTTGATTATTGCTCCTTTTCTAAATTGACTTGGCATCTTTATTTTGTTTATTTAGGCAATTTAAATTTTTTCGAAAATTTTTAATTCAATTTCATATTTCATATGAAAAACTCTTGCTTTTCCATTACATTTTCCTACATTACTTTTTACTTACCTAAATACATCTCTTAAGCTAACTAACCCTTTGCATGCATACATAGAGTATTTGGAAATAACAAGAGGAAAAGCAATGCAAACAATTTTCACTTCACTTTATTCTCTTCTCTCTCACTCACTCTCTCACTCACTCTCGCACTCGTGGATTTTCCCCCTTCGTTTACACGCTTCAACGTCTACTCGAAATTGTACTTGAAATAAAAAAAAGGAAAATAATAATACAAATATTTGTGCAAATAAGTATTGCCAAGTGGCAGTGTGTTAAGAGGAGGGGCTGGTGGCAGCATAGGGTGAATACTGCGCCACCCTTTCCCCCTTTATTTAGTCATACCTTAATGATTTGTCAATAGTCGCATGTGCCACTGGCGTTTATATTGCCTGAGCTTTCCCATGTTTATGAATGTGTAAGCGTATTACGACTAGACACCCCCGTGTTTCCCCTCCCCACTACTGCTACCACTACTCCCTTTCCCTTTCCTTTTCACTCTCCATCTGCTGTGGCACTCTTTGCATCACACATTGCTTCAGTTGTTCGGACATTGCCATCATATTTATATGCACATGTTGCTTTATTCGCACGTCTTATCGACATCTTTGCTTGCCATGTGTTGCCCGCTGTTTGTTGTACGTTTGCTACCATCCCTCTCCATTCCCCCCTCCATTCCTTTCATTCACTCGTCATATTCCGCATTATGCCACATATGGACAGCTCTTCAAAAGTGTGCCAAACGTATCGATACGATACGTGTGTTCTTACTGTGTTTGCTCCTTGTCCTTTGTTTATACTTCGAGAGAGAGAGAGAAATATTTTATGCCAAGCAGCAGATGCTCACTTGAAGCTGAGCCCTAAAATGCATAACTACAGCAACAACAGGCCCTACAATGTATGTGTTTTTGATTCCAGCTGACAGTTGCTGCTATTTATGCTCCTCGTCTGCTGTCGACCAGTTATATTGTGCTCGTACCATTGGTATCTTTACTTGAGTGTATACACCTTGGCATCCATGAGCTGCTTTTGACAGCTGCCAAACGATTGCTTTTGTTGTCTTATTAGCAAAAGCTGATTAATATATAGCGACATTAATCTTTTTTGATTGCGAAACTAACAGTTGCTTGATAAGAATAAAAGCTTTATGAATTTTTACTATTATTGTCAGACATATATAATTATATATTTACAACGTACTCTGCATTTATTTTTCAGCTTTATAGTTAATATATCATTAATAATTTGTATAAACTACAATATATCAACTTAACTTCAACGTCTATGATGTGTTGCCTACTTTTGGGCGGCGCTTTAAATTCGCAAATAAATCTCGCAGCCGCATAAAAGTATGCAACACTTTTTTCATTTTATAAATTGCTAATTATAACATTTGTTTATGAACAAATAATTAAAAAAATCATTATAAATATTAACATATTATGTTCTGATTTGCTTCTCTTCTTAAACGCACAACTTACACTATTATTAATATTTTAATTATTGAAGTTTTTAATAAGTCAATTATATTTTAAGTAAATTTTTTAATATTCATAATTGATGCTGCTGAATTTGTGGGTGCAACAGCACAACAAAGCTTCGTTTACAACTTAATTATTCTTACAACATTGTAACAACAAGTCAAATAGCAAAAGCAACTCAAAGCCAATTTCCGCTAGCAACTAAAATCCGAAATGGAGCTCAAAGCAATTGTAGAGGGAGGCAAAAATAAAAGGGAAGCTAACAAATGAGTTGAAGAAAAGTGGTCAAGTGGACGCAGATGAATGCGAGGTCAATTACACGCGCAATTGGTAGCAGACAAGTGCGAGTACAAGAAAAAGAAAAAGGAAAAGGGGGCGCAACCAGCCGAAGCAAGCAGACGTAACGACAGACAAGCACATATATAGTATAAGTAACCAGCACATAAACAATTGCCATTAACATTTACAATAACGTTAACATTTGCCCCAAGCTGTACGCATTTAGGCAGAGATTAACAGTTTTGGGTTTTCGTGGACCCCCTTTGGAAAATAGCAATTAACACGATGAGGTCAAGTCGTGCCCGCCAACGGGGCTCATTACAATGGGCATTGGACAAGTGTTCCCATTGCGCTGCCATAGACTTGTCGACAAAATTATCATAATTCTCGTCTTCTTGTGTTGTGTTTGATGTTTTGGTTCCTGCTTCGCATCGGTTTCATCTGCTTTTATTTTTATTGTTTTATGTTGTTGTTGTTGTTGTTGTCGCTGTTGTAGCTACGCACTTGTGCTTGGCACAGCGCTGACACTGAGATTTGTCTCGGACCTTTTGTTCTGGTTTCAAATAGGCAATCGGAAGTATGCCGCACCAAGAATTTTGATGAAGTTGAAGCCCACCAAGCGCTATGTTTGTAAGTCTCTACTGACAACTAAAGGGAACTATTTCCTAGCTATTTTTGGCATTTTCAAGTGCTCTAGAAGCCAACTTAGCTCATTTATTTTTGACTGCTGTTGACTGTGGGAGCGCACAAAGTTATTTGGTTTGCTTAAAACGCAATGACAGCAGCTGAAAGTGAAAACAGCAAATTTAATGAAGCTACAACAGCTTAAACTTTCAATTCAAGTTAAATTAAATGTTTATAGAACTATTAAAGCAACTTTAATTTCTGCTATTAATGCATTAATTTCTAGCCAGTGTCATTGGGCTATTTAGTAATACTTTGTTCAAGCTTGTGACTAATTTGTTGACCTGCTACAGCTCAGCTTATTTGGCTATGCGATAATCGTCGGCTGTTTATCTAAATTAATTTGGTGACAGGTCATAAGTTGAGCTCAGCCCAATTTCATTTAAATTAATTCAATAAAAATACTATAATTATGTACGTTTTCTTCTGCTTTTTTTCTTTAAGTTACATAAATACTACCAACTAGTTTAACCATGGCAAAAACACTTTCACCATCAATTTGGCCGGTCGGCGCATTTGTGTCTTCAATTTAATTTTTTTCTTGTTGCTGAAATTTAATAAATATTTATAGTTGATTATGGTTATTTTTCATCTGTCTGTTTTGTTTTTATGTTGTTCAACTCGGCAGATTGATGGATCTGTACATGGGAAATGCAATCAAACAAATGCCCAAATGATATGATGAGACCCATAATTTGCCAATTTACACCTTAACCTGTTGCCCCGAGCTCAGGTATTTGCATTGTTCGCATTCCAGACTTTAGCATATTTGCATATAAATTTATATATATATATTTATATGAATATGAATCTGAGTTTAAGTATTTATGCCCGCTAGGCATGTTCATTAGTTAAACAAACTTTCCAGTTTATTCCGAGGGGGGTTTTCCTTGTTGTCTATATGTCATTCGCAATTCACATTCCCAAATCCCCAGTCACACATGTCACACACACACACACACATAGCTCTTTAATTACTTATAATACTTTGCTGACTATTCAAAGTCAATTTAAAGTAATTTGCGCATCTTGAAGCTTTTTTCTTTTATATTTGTAATCGCTTTTAATTGGTTGACGCACAGCATATTAATAACAATCGAAATAATCGAAAGAAATAGACAAGATTTCACTTACTCTACATAGTTATGGCTGACTAGAGTATACCCTGTAGAAATGTGCATATCTAAACACATTAAAACTACTCTCAAATTGGTAATGTTAAAAACTATAAAATAATTATGTACAATTATAAATAATTAATAATACAATTCATATTGAAATCACCTTAGTTTTGACAAAGTTATAACAGCATAACAATAATAATAATTATAATAATTATAACAACAATAATAGCTAGCAACATTGTGCATATTTATATGGCTCTGCAATCATGGGACTGTTAAAAATTAAGTTGAAGTTGAAAAGAATCTAAAACGAGTCAAAGAGCTGTACTTAACATTGGCAAAACAGCTAATTGCTTGGCCTTAGCTCTTGGCCAAGAGTGCTAACCGAATACAGTCTGCAAACAAGTGAAGAGACTTTAAGAACTGGAAAGGTCAGTTTTAAGCAGCAATACAATTAGCAATTATATGCAAAGCGTTAATAAAAGTTATTGAAATAAACGCTTGATTAAAGCAAAGTTCAAGTTCGGCAATTAGAAAACAATGCGTAACGAACAAAAAGTAATTTATGGTGCTTATTGTTGTTTTAGCTGAAATTGCAGAGTGGTGGGTGTTTGTCTTTTAGCCAAATTGCCAAATGATTGAAATCCGCATGATATTTGAGATTTGAGATTCGCGATTGAAGCAAATGAAATACGCAGAGTGAAAGAGACATCATTAATTTGTTAGATTCGCTATTGCTGTTGACGCATTTGCTTAACGTGGCCATAACAACAGCTGCTGTGGCTGCTATTGCTATTCAGTTTTCTGTTTAATTGATTATTAACAACCTTAACGGTGCATGTTAATCGATGTTTTGGCGCCACCGTTGAGCGTGCTGCAAGTGTCCTTGCCATTTTGGCCAGGTTCATTAAACCGCCAACGAAATGAAGTCATAACGCCAATCGAATCAAATTAAATGCTATCATTAAAATGCGTGCGCTTCGTGGGGAGCCCGTCAGCCGGAAATGTTACGCAAAGAAAACAGGCAAAAAAAAAAAGCTGAAACCGCAACAAAATAAAAAGGAAAATAAAAAGAAAAAGAAAGAAATAAAAAAATTATTACAATAAAATATATACAAAGCAATAAAAAGAAATTATCTGTTGAAATCATAAACTATTTTGAAATGTTTATAAATACAAATGTAGTTAACTTTATTGCTGTGGGCGGGCCCGGCACACTTGGCGTATGCGCAATCTTGTAAATATTTTCAACTTTGCCGCTGGCAAATTGTATTAAGGTCTTTTAGCCATTTGCTTTAAGGCCATTGCAAGCTGCGCTATAAAACATACAAAAAAAAAGAAGAAAAAAGAAATATAAAACTCAATTCGAGTTTCGAATTTAAATTACACGCTCAATCTCTTAGTCGCAGTTGCGAGTATCAAAATTTGTTGCAAATAATACGCATAATTAACAAATGATAGCATACACGGGGCGCCCGCAAATGTATGGGGCGTTGCCAACCATTCAGACAGTTGGCAACTCGACAAGTCAGCCAATCAGCCGGCAAATGCCGCTGCGAACTCAGCGCCAAATCGAAATACCAAAAGTGGAATGCATGCGAAGTGTTGCTAAGTTATGGACTAGAATATACCCGAACCAAAATGTGAAACGATTGCAATTTGTACAATTTGTTGCTGTAATTGGCATTTAAAGTCTGTTTTAAATATCCTCGAATGATTGACTAGAATATACCTGAACCAAAATGTGTAAACTTTGGAAACTGTACATTTTGTTGCTATAATTGATTTGATAAGATTTACGTATGTCATGAAATTTAAGATTTTATTTAACTATTCTCGAATGATCGACTACAGTATACTCGCACCAAACGTCGAAAAGGTTAAATACTCTACAATTGCTTGCTATTATTGTTTTTATAAAATTAATGTATATACCGAAACTTAAAACCTCATTTATCTGCTCTAGAATGATTGACTAGAATATACCCGCACAAAAAAAATAAAGACTTAAGTACTCTACAATTTGTTTTCAATAAAATACATGTCTATAGTGAAACTTAAAGTCTGTTTGAGCTTTTCTAAATAGAATGACTAGAATATACCCGAACCGCAAGATAAATATATTGCATAATTATGAAGCTCTTAGAGAAGAGTTTTCCTTTGGAAGTAAACAGATTAGGCATATTAATACACAGTATATAATAATGTATATTATAGCAAGAAATATGTTTAATCCCCACTTGATAGACTGCAATATACCTGCACCAATGAATAAACTGGTAGAAAACGCTGCAGAAGTGAGTAGCTTATTAGTCAATTATAAGATTAAGAAATATAAATATTAATTAATATAATCATTAATATAATCAATTAATTTATTATAAATATTTATGAGTACTCTCAAAGTGATTTACTGTCATTTACTGGCACCTGTAGCTAAGAGGGAAGTATGTAGAGAAGTTTCTTATAGATATTATTAAGCTGTTAATTATGCCAAGTCTGGCATAGCCCACGCCTGCACTTTGGCAAGGGTATTAATATTGAAATTGAATTGAAAAATCAAGTGCAGCGCTCGTAGGCAGTGAAAACCAAAAAACCAAAAAGCCAAAAACCAAATTCGAAGGTCAGCGCCGTGGCGCATGCAACAGTTTTGGTGGCTCGCTCGATTGGACATGCTGCAGTGGAGAGCTGCTGTTGTGGCCAGTTGATGTTGCCGTTGTTGTCGTTACTGCTGCTGCTGCTGCTGCTGCCTTGCGGCGCATTTTATTTCTTCATTATGTACGAAACAATAAAATTTAATTGAACGTTAAATTTAAAACGCAGCACGAGCGGCCGCTGCGACTTAAAAAGGAGCAAATTAACTCATTGTTGCAAAAAACGTTATGCAAATGGGGCGTAAGGTGCCGAGCAAATTAAAATGGCATTAAAATTTATATGCCAATAAAAATAAAATAAAAGAAAAAAAATACAACAACAAGAAGAAGAGCAAAGAGCAAAAAAAGAGAGCAATGCGGTAAAAGTGTCGATTGGTTGTAAATAAAATGCTCGTTAATTTATGTGGGCGTATTTTATTTTATTTCTTTCCTCTTCTGTTTTTCCTTTTTTTTATTTATTTATTTTTTTTATACTCACCCTCATATTCAAGAGCAGAAGGTAAACTGTTGACTGTTGACACATTATATGCAAATATATTGAACTGTGGGAAAATCCAATTACATGCGAGGCTTTCAAATTGTTTACAACATGAGGAAGATATGTAACACAAATATGCACACTCTCTGCTCTTGTATAACTAATGTTTATGTAGAAAACATTTGTTAATCTACAAACTGTTGGGGATTTGACTAAAAGCCTATGAATACTAAGAGAGCTGTAGATTCAGGGGAAATGTTTAGTATAGTTACTGAAGATTTTCGGGATGAACTTTAAGAGAAAATTTATAGTAAATCTGCTGTGATCTACATTAATAGAAGATTCCATTGGAAACTTACTGTGATCTATTACATTAGAAATGTAAAAGAGCTGAAGATCTAGAGGAAATATACTAAAGATTTTTAGGATAATGTTTATGATAAGTTTCTAAATATTCCAAATAAAGTTTCAATCATTGATTTATAATAAATACTATTTCTATTCGTTGATCTACAATAATTTAAGATTCTATAGCAAACGAAAGCAGTGATGAATTTCTACAGAAAAGTCTATAGGAAACCAGCTGTAGTCTACATCAACTAAGGATTCCACAGTTCAATACCTAAAGATTCCCATGGCATATCTTCTGTAATCGAAGTCAACTGAAGTAACCCTTCATTGATCTACAATAACTAAAGATTTTATAGAAAACCTTTGTTGATCTACAACAACTGAAGATTCTAAAAGAATCTAAAAGTATCCCCTGTAGTTTCAGAGGAAATATACCGAAGACTTTCAGGATACTTTTAATGAGCTGCTGTAAATTAAGATTCTAAGCATTCTAGAGCAAGTTTTATACATTGATTTATAACAATGATTGATCTGCAGTAACTATATAAAAACTTTTGTTGATCTGCAGTAGCTGAAGAATCTCAATGTAAGCAGTGATGAAGCCCAACAGAAAAGTCTATAGAAAACCTGCTGTGATCTACAACAACTCAAGAAACCACATTCAACATTGTTGAAACCTTCCTAGGCTTGTAATAACTACGATCTACAGCAGCTAAAGAATCTCAATGAAACTGAAGATACCACATTTCACATTGTTAAAGCCTTCATTGAACTGCAATTACAGAAGCGACCTTCGGCCTGTGCACACACATTAACATACCCTAGACCATTACAGGGCCAGCTTTGTTAAGGGGAACGCCCCAAAAAGTGCAGTCATAAAACAAAGGCATTAGAAAAGAATGGTTTGATCTATTGATCTATTATAATATGATATATGTGCTGTGATTATCGAGCATAAAACTAATATGCTGACAGTTAAGTGAAGATTAATGATTGTTGCGCTTCAATGCGCTTTTTGTATCTTTTTTGTGGGCGATCTTTAATGTTATGTTTATGTATTTATTAGTGTTCGCTCATTGTGCGCTGGTGTCTCTTTCAATTCAATTGGCGAGTCATCGAACCACTGATATTGTACAAAAGTTTTATAATTTATGCAGACAGACAATAAACATCAAGAACTGATGACTTCAATCAACCGATCAACCGAACAACCGACAAACCGATCAACCGACAAAAGTCCATTTTGTGTTGTGTTGTGTTGTGTAGGTTGCGCTCAAGTTGAAGTTTAGTTTAGCTCAACGCTGATTCACGTTGACCTTCTTTGGTCTGATGGAATACATTTTACACACTTAAGTATTTCTAATGCGTTATGTGTAATTTGATTTAGAATCCAAAGTCAATGAAATTAGCACAAAATTAGCTAAAAAAGCATCTTCAAATTTCAGTTATAGTCATAGTTTCAGTCACATTCAATTTACATCGTCTAACGAAAGCGCGCCCCTCCCCCGCCCCCAACGAACGCTCGTAAATTCTAGTTTTAACTTCCAACAGCAGCAGCAACAAGTTTTTAAGCCACATTTATTGTTTTTTTGTTGTTGTCGTTTCATTCAGTTAACGTTGTTATTGTTGCTGTTGTTGTTGTTGGTAAAAACCCAAAATTCACATCCGCCTACAGAAGCGTTGCCAGGGCGGATCTAGGTCCGAGTTGAGTTCACAGCTACACATAGCTCATCATCTAATGGAATACGAATTTAGGGCATTTATTACGGCGGGAATTTTCGATGTTTCAACGTTCATACTCGAGTATGCGACGCTGAGATACCCTGCAAGCAACATAAACTACAGTTACTGCTAACTGAAAGTTAGCAAACTGTTTTTAATTTAATTGACAAGCAAAACTTTATTTTTCCTTCTGACAACTTAAAGTATGTGACTGTTACATACCCTGTAAATTACAAAAACTATAGAATGACATTTTGTTAACATTAGTATCAATAATTTCTTCAAATTTAAGCAATAATGTCATATTTTTCCCTTTACGCTGAAAGTATTAGACTGCAACATACCCTATAAATGAGCAACCGCAGCAGAAAGCGTTGATTAATTTGAAAAAACAACTTTCTGGATTATATTGATAAAAGTGGTTGACTATCTTTACTTTTGTTGAAAGTATTCGACATTAAGATACCCTGTAAAAAGAAAGTATGCTGTAAAGAAGCTGATTAGCTTGTATTTTCTCAAAAACAAATGCAAACTGAAGTGTAAAATAGCTTTTTAATAGTTTTTGTTTATAATTCGCAACTGGTTCAAGCGTAAAATGTAACGTAAATTTAATATTTATAAATGGAAGAGTAGTTCTAGTTGCTCAATCGATGTGAAACTACCTCATTAGCCCTCGACAGCTGCGGGGTATAAACAGTTATTTGCTTTGTTCAAGTTTTCTAATGACTTTTCACACACAAACGGATTGTGACGATGAGGCAAGTGACAAGGAGCTATAGAGAGAGGGGGAGTAGGAGGTTTGGGTGGGGTTATTCATTGTATGGAAGTTGCACAGCTGCAATGAGCTGGCAGACTGCCTGACTGTCTATCTGCCTGACTGTCTGTCTGCCTGTAATTATCAAGCAGCCGAATATCATTTTAATTGTCTAATGCCACAGCCACAGCCCCGAGGGCGTGCAACAGGGTAGAGGGGCGTGGCTGAGTGACCATTTGCCATTTTAGCAACTGCAATTAACGCGACTCAAATGCGTGCAATATGCAAGACCTGTCCAAAAGCTACAGTTCAAGTCGAAGCCGAAGCTGATGATGAAGCTGATGATGCTTAAGCCAAAACGACGTGACGCATTGACGTGCAGCTGTCCGTTGACTGTCCGACGGCACTGTACGCGATGATGTCCAGGTGTCTAGGTGTCCGCACACGTCTGTCAGTGGCTGTCAAATGGCAAAGCCAGCAGCTGAACATCACTTGCAATACTTTAAGCTGGGATATGTCTTTTGTTCTACGCCAGACGAAAACGAAAAACTCTTTCATAATGCTCCATTAAATTTAATGCTTTCATAGATCAAGATGAACAAATAAATTTGACTGCATGTGACGAGTTGTTGTTGTACGTATTGTTGTTGTTGTTGTTGTTGTTGCAGTTGCTTCTTTCAAAAGGTCTGCGATCGCTGCCCAACCAGCCGTTGAAATGAACTTGAGCCGCAGCCCAAGTCTTTCCAAGCCACAGCTCGTCTGACTGTTTACCTTTTGGTCCATGGTTTATATGGCTGGCCCAGTTTACAATGCGATGCGATGTTGTGGTACTGCGCCCCGGCCAAAGAGCTAAACAGCCAAAGAGCCAAAGAGCCAAAGAGCCGCTTTAAGCCATTCTGAACGGAAGCGCTTTGTTTAACGCGCCTTCAGACGTTTGCAAACTTTTCGGCATTTTGGCCAAACCAAAAATTTTGTACAACTGTGTAGATCTGTGGCTAACACAGGCCTCCACCAACTCTGGCTCAGTGTGATCGGAAGCAGTTGGTTGAGCAACTGTTACAAAATAACTGAATCATATGGATTTATGATAGAACCCATTGCGTCTGCCCTCGCTGCGATGATACGTCTGTATATCAATGGCCATAAAGCTGCCAAACCTTTCTAATTGGCAACGACAGTCGAAGGACAGTTGAGCATATATATAAATTGTTGCATTCTTTGGTAATACAATTAGTACATAAAAACTATAATTAAAATGTTCTTTTAAGGTGTGTGTGTGCTCAGTTTCAATTTCAATTTAAATAACAATTTCAATTTGATTTAGTTTTCGTTTTATGCTTAATTATGGTTCAAGTCTAAGCCGGACATTGTGTCAGAATGTGCTTCCTCGACATTTGTCTCGCATTGTTTTTGCTTCTTTGACTTAATGCTCAAGTGTGAATATGCTGGCACTTTGAGTTCATTCATGGCTGACGTCACGAGCTGGCATCGCCTCTGCCAGCTTATGGCTTCATTTGCCTCCACACAGTCCACAGCTGCTGCTCCACAGATATAATCGTTGACTACGCTACATTTTGTGTTTCATTTCACTTTTGTTTGTTTATTTATTTGCTGTTGTTGTTATTGTTGTTGTAGTTGTTGTTGTTGTTGTTGGACAGAAGGAGGCGTCAAGGTCAGACGTGACATGCACAGCAACTTGAGCGCCACTCAGCCGCCAGCGGCTGCACATCAACATCGAGACAGACAACACGTCACATCATCAGCAGAGGCAACAGAGGGCCAGACCAAGCCACGACATTAACTTCAGCGGTCGCCAGCACCAACAACAACAACAACAACAACAGCTCTTGACCGAATCGGATCGCATCGAATCGAATCGAATCGGTCAGCTCTGCATTGCTCTGCTCTGCTTTCATTGCAGACCTAAAAACGGGATTTGTTTATTGTTGCAAGTTGCAACTTGAAATCTACTTATTTTGTCACGCCAATGTGCATGTTGCAACTAACTGATCGATGGCTATCAACAAATTGACCCTCATGCGTCTGCCACCTATAACCAGAGCAATTCATTACTGCGCCACTGACAAGCGCTGCAAAGTGCTTGCAAAGCACATTAAAGCTACTCTATAAACTGCCTGCAAGTTGAGCTTTCTTTGAACACTTTGATACGATTTATAGCTTTGTTATGAAGTCGTTTTTGATTAGCTGTGAAAGCACATTAAAGCTCGTACTGTATAAACTGCCTGCAACTGAGCTATCTTTATGCTTATAGTAGGTCAACAGCTTAATACGTTTGTTAGCTATGCTATGAAGTCGCTTTACCTTAGCTACGAAAGCTCATTAAAGCTCTAAGCTGTCGAAACTGTATACAGCTCAATTCACTTTAGTTTCATGAAGCTTTCTTAAGTTGTTTTTATTTTATAAAATCATTTATCTTCAACTATGAAAGCTCACTAAAGCTTGCTGGCTAATTGAACTGTATAAACTGCACAAAATTGAAATTACATAAAGCCAGTACGTTTATGTACCTGCGATTTCAATCTAATTTAATTGTTAGCTATAATTTAAAAAGCTCATTAAAGCTACAAGCGAGCTTAAATACTGCTTTAAATGTAGCAAATTAAGCTTACTTAAAGCTAGAAGCTGTTTAGTTATTGTTAATCGAACAATGAAAGCGTCGAAAGCTGCTGAAAGCTATCAAACAACTAAATTCTATTCACAGACTGGAATTGAATGCAGCTCGAAGTTTAACTACCAATTGTGTTGAACAAGCTTTAACTGCTATGCCATCAATTTCTGATTGCTTTATGGGATTGTGGAAATTTCCAAATCACACGAAATTCGCTGATTGATGCAGAAATTCAATAGAAAACAGCGCATCCCATTAAATGCTAAGTATCAATATCAAATTTTATGAATTTAAGCAACTTTATGGGCATTTCAGTCATATATTTTGTATCAATTGAATTACGCAAAAGTTCAGAGTTCGTGACGGTAGCCGTGTATAGGCCAATCATGCTAAATATCGTATGCATATTGTATGTTGGCCAATGTCTTGCCAATGTTGGCAGAACTGTTGAGATTCTCAAATAAGTTAATTTGAAATGCGCCAAATTTAAGTTATTTATGAACTGCAAGTGCTGCAACTGCAACTGCAACACGCTGCATGTGGCATGGGGCATGCCGAACTCATATGCAAAGTAGCAAAAGTCGCAAAGTGCTTGGAAAATTTGTTTGGGGCGCAGCTGGCGCCAAATGTGGCGCCAAATGAATATTTCAAAAATGTTTATTTGACACTTGAAACACAAACAAGTTTCTGCTTTGCGAATCTGCCAATGTGTGTGTGTGTGAGAGTGTATGTGTGTGTGTGTGTGTGTAAAACCAGTTAAGTGATCATAGTAAACATAATGCGTGATTGATATGAAACTGATCTATTAGTTTTTTCGACTCGCATCAATGCAAATTAGTCAAATAAAAAAAAAACAAGAACGAAACGCTTTGACTTTGCAATGCCGAAGCTTCAATTCTCTTTTTGTTTATGTTTAAATAACTAATTTACTTCAATTCTGTATGCGATTTAGTTTAATAAACTAATTTACTTAAATTCTCTATTCGATTTTATACATAGATATATTTGCATTATGTAAGCTTAATTGCAAGCAATGTTCTGCGAGTTTCAGCGTACTAAGAGGATGGAATAAGCAGCTATATTTTAAACGGAATTTGCGAAGTTCAGTAAAACATTAACAATCACGTACTTTACTTAATAAAATTCTTATCAAAGCTTATCAGAAAATAGAAGATATATTTTAATGAATATTTTCCAACTTAAAGTTGAGTTTGCTGCAAAGACAAACAAGTTGCTGAAGCAATCTCTTAATCAATCGAGTCTATTTATGAATATCTTACTTTTATTTCTGTAAAACTTGCGCAGAATTGTTCTACATAATATATTGATTAATAAGGCAAGTCACGCCCCCTACTTTAAGGCGTTACACATTGCATAAAAAAGCTGTAGTACTCTTGCAAAGCGTATGCCAAAAAACAGTTTGAGGAATTCAAAGTAAACCTCGTTTCTCCTTGACGGCATTATATTAATTAGTGGCTTCTTCTGCTAAGTATTTTAGCCAAGTTCGTTCTATGCAGCAGCGGCTTCGTTCTGTTGCTGCTGCTGCTGCTGCGGCTGCTGCGGCTGCTGCTTTGTCGCCGGAGTAAAGTGAGCAACTTTATGTGGCTGACCGCGAGCAAGTCAAGCGACCAGACGGGCAGCCGTCCAATGGTGCGTATGAGCGATGTTTGAGTTTATGTTCAACTGGCGACGTTGCGTTTGCTTTTAATGTCGCTCATTATTTACGCATAATAAACAACACACAGGCGGCAGCCCCAAACATGCTGGCCAACAGGCGACCAGCCAAACATTCAAAACTTGGCCAAAATGCCACACACATTGACTCACAGCATGAAGCCTTTTGCCGCAATGTCGCTGTGCATTGGCGTTTCCGTTTCACTGAACTGCCGCTGCCCCCCTTTGCCGCTGCCCCCCTTTGCCGTTGCCTCCACTCCACTGCCCACGATCGCCACTTCTGCTTCAGCCTGACCATAATGTGTTGCGTCAGGCATTCACCATAGAACATAACTCAATGCGAGGCATTAAAGGCGTTACCCTGAGTTAACTTTGATGCTAAGCGATTGCGTTTGAAGTGAGTGCATGCAGTGATGACACTTTTCTCTGAGATGGAAGTGCTGCAATTTCGATAACAACAATACAATTGTAATTGTGTTGTTTGATTGCATTTGTAAGACTTGCTGTTGCAGCTGTTAATAACATGTTTTGATTAGCACAAAACGAATTGATTTCTGACAAACAAATTATGGCATCTAGCTAATGGCATATGAAGCACAACAGTTAATCGATAAATTTGCGATGTGACAGCTCTGGGCCTGTAGGGCAATCACTTAGCAACGGATCAGCTGTTGGCATTGTCCATAGAAATTACATTTAGCATTCGATGAGAGACCTTCGTGGCTTGAAGCGTGAAAGGCTTTAGAGCCAAGTTAATAGCCGATCAGAGGTTCAGTTATTTGATGTTTCTGGTTTTCTAAAGTGAACTTCCTCGAACTGTGTGACAACTCTGGCCACAATTTTGTCTGCTGCATTGAACTTTGAGGAGCTTAAATTGTCACTACTTGAATTTCAGTTGTTGTGCTCGCAATTGCTTGCCTCGATTACGTGATTGGCTTTGGGCCAACAGCTCAACCCATTGGCCGACACACGCCCACAACAACCACAAGATGTTGCCTCACCCCACGCCCCGCGATAGCTACCACACGTACATATTTGATGAGCTGCCATTGCCTGCTGCGGTTGATGTCATAAGCTATTTATTATTATTATTATTATTTGTTTTGTTCATGCGATTTAATTCACTTTCAGTTTCAGCTTTAGTCTACTCGCGTTTTGTTATTGTTTGCTCATTTCATCAATCAAAGTCACTGCCACTGCCACCGCCTGTTTTTGCTGTTGCTGCCACAGAGGTTGGACGGTTTTTTTTTTCGTTACTTGGCAAAGTGTCAATGTCCTTGCGTTGGCAAGTGTAACAAATTTTTAATTTGATTTTTAATTTGAATTTAATAGCTCAATAGCTGCTGCTCAAATTGCTGCTGAGTTAGACAAGCTTTAAGCTTCGCTTCGAGCTTTGTATTAAGCGTTAAAAGCAATTAAGCTGCCTCGAAGCTTTCATGTGCTTTCAGATACATTTAAGGGGAAGTATCAATACAAGTTAATATGTAATTATAAAAAATAAATCAATAATAAGAGCTTTCAAAAGCTTTCAAAGCTTATACTTAAATATTTTAAGCTGTCCTGAAGCTTTAATTTGCTTGTTAATGCTTTAAGTGGAAGTATTAATACAAGCCAATGATTAATTAGAACAAATAAGTTATTAACAAGAGCTTTCAAGAGCTTTCAAAGCTTCTGCTCAGCTTGCAGCGCATCTAGTCTATAGATTTAATTCCGCTCAACACTTTCATTTACTATTTTAACTGTTTTTAATATATTTAATAAGTTTTTCTATAGCTCCTTAATATTTGATACTTCCTTAAAGCTTTAATGGACTTTTAAAGCCTTATAAATTTGTGCTGCTTAACTATTGAGTTGTACCATTAAGCTTGATCTAAGCTCAGTCATTGTTTCAAAGTCACGAAATGATTTTCAAGTTGGAATTAAAAGCATTTATTTGCTTTCAAAGCAGTTTAAAGTGTGAGAATAACTTGAGCGCTGATCTAATATAATTTTAATAAAAGTGTCACGCCATTTTCCGGCGAGGAAAGGGCTTCGGACAGTTCGTGGACAGTTCCGCATTGCGAAACACACACACTTGGCGATTATTGCTTATTATGAGGCGGAATTAAATTGTGTTGGCGTGTGAAAAGCGGAGGACACGAACGCACTTAAAGCAGCCCAGGTGTGGAATTATGAGCAATTTGTCGAAGCGTAAACACAGCAGCAGCAATAACAACAATAACAACAATAACAACGATAACAACAACATTGGCATTGAGAATTGGACATAAAAGTGGGCAAGAAGCGTGTTGAGCTAATATTTCGCACCTTCTGTGTCTTATTTCTATGTTTGCTCTTCTTCTTCTTCTTTGGGGTGTTAATTATTGTGGAATCTAATGACAATGGGAATGGCTATAAGCATGCATATAATTCTTTTGTGTTGCCGCCTCAAGCACGGGAATCCTTTGAATTCACGCTGATCTCATTTCAAAGTATTCGAAATGCAAATGTAATCAATATGCAAAACAGCGTTAATTTCTTATTGAGACCGAGCTTATCGGTTTGCAGTTCGACAGCATTTCAATATATATATATATATATATATATATATTAGTTATGTATTTATTATTGTTTATGTTTCAGTAAAAGCATAAAACAAAAGCCGACGAATTGAGGAAGACAAACGTATATCGATCAAGCTGAGCCTTAAGCAAGTTCTTTATGCAAACTCATAATAATAAATATAAATTAATTTATGCTCAACCCAAAAACAACAACAACAACAAAAAAAAAGAGAACCTAATAGAAAATTAGCAAAAATTCAATCGGTTAATTAATATGAAATGAATACAAATCAATTATTTGAACGCCAACGATCGCTGGCAACAATAAAAAACGCATAAAAAATGTCAACCTGATCGAGTTATAAGCATAAATATGCACGTATCGTATATAGATCAGAATAACTTGGTTATCTGATTCTCAGAGTTCGCAGATTCACAGTTCTCAGGCCGCGTTAATGTTCAGTTTTGCAATCATTAATTTCATTTTATTGCCGGCACACTTCAACACAGAGCCATTTCAGAAACGGAATGAAACCATAACAAACTCCTTAATAAAATCACTTCGATTAGGCATACCCTGTTGTGGATTGAAGCTGAGAATAAGGTGTTATAGAAGCAAAGAGGGAAAGAGTATTTTAAATAAGTAGAAGATGATTTTTAATTATATAAATATAAATGAAATTCTCTATAAGAAATGAAAGCTGCAATTAGAAAACTATAAACATAATTATTATATATTAATAATAGTAATATGCTTCTTTAATTATTGAATATATTATGAACAAACTGCTCTGCAAATTGCATAGAAATCGTCAAATAAACAGCAGCTACTATTAAAGGGTATCTCCCCATTTAGCCCTCCACACTATTCTTCTTCTATAGCAACTAGTTGAAAGGCAAACTTTTACTTTTGTTTATTGTTTTTGTCGTTGGAACAGGCCACATCTTTTATTCTCTCAGACACGCTCATTAATTCAGCTGTCTGCCCAAGTGTTTTCAAGCCATTGTGCAGCGGGTTTGTCTACTTTTTGGCCTGGCATAGAGCACAGAGCACATCGACATCGAAACATGGCTTAAAGTTATGCCGTTTGTGTGGGTTTGCTCAAAGTTCTATCTATCAGCTCCTTTTGGCCGCAGAACACAAACAAAAAAAAAATGTTTATTGATGAGCGCACATTAAGTGACAATGTCTTGTTTTGACTAAATATTCCTGCTGCCAAGCGTTAATTAATTATAGCTAATTTGAATCTGAATGCGGCTTCAGTTGGTCGTTTCTCTCTGCAATTGTCATGAAAATTGCATACAAAAACGCCCCAAAAAAAACTATAAAAAAAAGGCGGCACATTTATAAGTGCCAGACAGTGTCAGTTGAAAGGCTTCGCATGCAGCTCGAACTCAATTAAAAATCTTATAAATTGCTCTCTTGCATCGCTTAACTATTCAACATTGCGCATACGTCGTGTGGTGCGCACAGCATTTTAATTAAATAAAAAAACCACACACACACACACACACAAGAGACAACGAAGGCTATTGGCCAAAAGGAAAAATCGCCAGCAACAGTATTTAATTTATGCTTTCGACTTTAATCATCAATTTTATTTGATAAATTTAAATAAATGCAATGGGAATAAAATTTGCAGCATTGAAAGATTTTTCGGAAAATCTGTATAAGTTTGTTCTCAAAACATTTAACTTGTTTCTTTTTAATCAAAATATTAATTAGATTTAAAAAGCTTAAAATATTGCTTTCAATTAATAATTATTATATTAAGCTTTTTGGATTATTTTCTTAATAATTAAAAGTCGTTAAATCATTTGAAAATATTTCTATGTGAATTCAAGACAAATTGACAGCAGCAAGATCTAATCATTTATCAGTTAATATTAGTTTAATATATGTTTAATTATTGACAGATTCATCAAGTTCATACAGCAGTCACGTGAATGTTATTTCTCTAAAATATTCTTATTAATTAATTTTGTGGTCAGCTGTGCTCATTGTGAGGGCCTGGTCCAAGTCAAATGGACGCAGACGTTGCAGACGCCCCATTCGAATGGCATTTTGTCCAAGGCTTTTGTCTTTGGCAGCTTGAATAATGATTCACCATTCACACCAACTGGACATGCCTGACCTATGTTAATGCCGCATATTAGCGGTTATTTGTTATTTGTCAGAGTAATCAGAAAAAATGCAACAAGTGACAGCTGAATATTGCAGTCTCTGACATTGTCTGACTGTCTGACAGTCGTACTGTCTGACTGTCTGCCTGCCAGTTGCCTGTCAATTTTTCACAACTTAACATTATTTGTTGTGTTTATCAAATACTAATATTTTCATTCTTCTGCTGCTATTACCAATACAACTGCAGCTACGACTACAACTACAACTACAACTACAACTTCTTCTATATGTTGTTGGTTGCAGCCTTGTGGCCAAAATGTTGTTAGCTTCATTCAATCTTTGGCTGCGCTGCTGCAATAATTTGTATTTGATTTTTATCGATTGGCACTCGTTTTGATTACAAGCACTCAGCGGGGGGTATATTCGTTTTTAAAGCGTGTTTGCTTTAGTTGTGTGCAATTAAAGTGGAAGTATTTGTGGTTTGTATATCAAATTCTCTCAGTTTATTTATATAACTAACCACCTTTCTAACTATCTACTTACTTTCTCTCTACTTCCCTGCCTTCCTCCCACTTTTAACTTACATTCAATGCAAGTTTCCCTTCACAAAGAGTATTCTACAGTCTGCTTTACCCATTTCAATTCAACTGCTGTTGGTGGCTGTTTCATCGTTGTTGCTTCTTTGTTGCTAAACATTTTTTTCTTCTGTTTTTTATAATCGCAATAATCTCATTGAAATCATTGGGCAAATGGACATTTTATGCGCATGCCTGATGAGATTAAAAACTCGCGAGCTACTGTGCAAAATTGTCCATTGTTATTTAACGAGCATTTCAAGACAATTGATTGATATGCGGCCATTATGATTTTTGCATATTAAGCAAATTGTTATGAGCAAAATATACAAAAATAAAATTTAATAATATTAACTAAAGCCATAGTTGCGATACTGATTATGGCTAGGATCCGTTTCAGTGTCCAGTTTCGAACAGCAACTAAACATTAATCAATCGTTTATTAAACGAATGTCGAGTTGAGTATTTGGTGTGGTATTGTTCTGATTGTGAAATTAATTGTATTACCATATCGGAAATACCAAATACATTGATAAATACAATAAATATCAATTATTCAAAATCTAATATCAAAGGTACAATTTGTCATAAATATGCAAACGTAATCGATGAGCAATGAGCGATTTTATTTGATTGAGAAAAAAAATTAACTAAACGAATGCAAAACTCGTTTGTTTGTCACTTGGCGAAGAGAAACAGAAACTGAAACAGAAACAGAAACAGAACATTTGTGAGTGTGAAGTCAGCAGACCAAAGAGAAGGCATTTAAACTTAATTGCAAAGATTTTTCAATTAATTGCGACTTTCACAATGAAGTCAGAGCTGAAGTAGGAAGAAGTAGCAGATAAACAGAAGATTGTTTTTATTGTTGTGGCATTTCTATAAAAAGACTCGTCTTGCCGCATTCCACTTAAGAATAGAAAAGAATCGTCGTATTAAACCAATTAAAGTTGCACTCTGGCTGATGTTTTTATTCTTTGCTGCAACGACATTCATTGGTTCGCCTGACCTTGACTGTGGTCAAGTCTTAAGACCTGTGAGGCATCCACAATAATATAAAGATCTCAATTGCCGCGGCTTCAAGGCCGTTTGTTGACGCTGACGCCGATGCTGCTGCTGTTGCTTTAGCTGATGTCGGGCAAACCTGATAAAACAACAAAATAGAAGAAATTGCGCTGCGTTACAAGCGTGCGAGCGTGTTACAAAATGTGGTTTAGGCCCACATAATTATGGCCCGAAGAGCTACGTGTATGATTACACACACAGTTTGTTTCGCTGGCGGAAATACGCAATGGAATGACTGAGCAAACTGAGTAAACTGGGCAAACTGAAGCATCACCAACTCAAGTTCTCTCTATCTCCCTCTCCCTCTCTCTCTCTCTCTCTCTTTCGTTATCTCTTCCTCTGCAATCTATTAAAATGCTGTCTGTGGGTCAGCTGGCTATTAAAACAAATTCGTTGCGCCTTGATTTAGTGCGATAAAATGATATCGCGATTGGCAGCTCAAACGGAAACCAGTTCAATCTGACAAAGTGGAAAAACTATAAAAAAAATAGTTCTAGTTCTCGCACAGCGATTCAGCAAATAATTTGGACGACTTGATTATGCTGAGCTTATGCTAATCGCAACGCCTTTTAGTGAGCCTTTGACGATGCGACGACAGCGCTCAATTACGTCAGCTTAGCGGCACGAGACCCATAACCTATAGAGTCTATGTGCTCCCCCCTCCCTCCCCACAGCCATTATCTCTATGGGGCCCCAATAATCATATGCATATCCGCTTTTACGAGCGGGGGACCATCACGCCATGGGGTGCAGTCAAAACACTATGCGCTATTTGGTTCAATGGGTTGGCATAGCGTGCTGTACAGATTACAGGGTATACTTTAACTTAGTAAAGTAAATATGTAGTTAGCAAGCACTGTTGTGTCTAGAATATGAAATCTATGAATCTATTATAGAGTGCTGACATACCCCATAGTGCTTGTAGCGCATTACAGGGTATGCAACCACTTAGCAAATCGGGTATAGGGTGAGTAGTGTCACATATTTGTACATTTATAAGCGTAGAAAAGTGTAACTCACAAGCTAAACAGTACTCTAACATACCCTACAGCGCTCAGAACTTACAGGGTATTTGAAAACAAAATAAAGCCTTAATTCAGTAATGATCAGTACCAAGTAATACATCTAAGTTCTATTGAACATCGAGCCTTAACTACAACTGAGCTTGCACTGATTGGGAATTCTAAATGATTCGACTTAAACTGCAACGTAAGCACTTAATCTTGTTAAGAAACACAACTTACATAGACAAAAGCGTGTAGCGTTGTCCAGCCAAACATTGCTGAGTATCTGCTAGTCGCATTTAAGCTTCATCTGCGTTCTTGTTAGCCTCTCTTGTGCGCATACGGTAGCTTAAAGACATTTGTCAGCCTGGCTGATTAATAAAGCAACATTCGCTGGAACTTGATCTGAGCATGTTTTAAGAATCCATTTACAACTTTTATGCTTTATACACTTAATGGGCATTTTGGCACCACAACTTTGAAGACAACTCGCAGACATTTTCAAATTTTCCGCAGCTGCCGTTGGTATTTTTTTTAAGTCAATGAAGAACTCACGTATTCTAATTAATTTTAACCAAAACTGTAATTTAATTATCTAACATTTTCGACAACATCAAATACAAAATGTGAAACAAACAAACAAAATAGAAGAAATATACAAAAAAAAAAAAAAAAATTCCGCTAGCAACAAAATAGTTCTGACAATGTCAAAGACTTTAGTTCCGTTCCGTTTGTCATAAAACTGCCGGTAAAGATCAAATTTGGTTTTATATTATGTTATTGACTATTTAGTTTTATAGTTTTGTTGTCTGCACCCACATTTGGAATTTTAATTGAGATTTTGTTCAATAAATTATCTAATTTTTAAATATTTCTCAAACAAATTGTTAACGTTTATTTAATTCTATTTTTTCGATAAATTATAATATTTAAATTTAGACATAAGATGGTTCACTTATAGAAGGAAATATTACAGGGTATTTATACTTAATAGGAATAAATATTATCAAAGATACTTTTGCTTAAAATTTAAGTTTTTAAATTAATAATCGCACTTCTTAAGAACTTTAAAACACATCTACCCAATAGTAACACTCTGCTAGGGTATTATTCGCATTCGACGCCCTAAAAGCCACAATTATTTATTGTTCTAATACGTATTAACATTATTGAACTCCTGTCTAAGCTTTATTAATTATTCTTTTGTCATTTGTGTGCTGTGGCTTAAGAACAGGATTCTAATAAGAACACTTTATCATATCATCTAACTGCCAATCAATCTTATCATATCTTGATGCCTACGCCAAGTGAAAGGAGTCTGAAGTCAGCGTTAATTATAGCTTATGCTGATTCACTTTCAAAACAATACAAACAAAATATGATTCGTATCATAAATGATAATCAATGCAGCGGAAAGACACATGAGTAAACCGTCGACCTCCATGCATTCTTGAGCATCAAATCATAGCAAAAATTAAGGCCTTTGTTATGGATAGTTCAATACCCCCCATAGATATTGTTATACTTCTTGCTAAGAAGCAATAAATGTATATGAATCATGGTAAGTTGTGAAATCTATTTGGGAACTATGAAAGAATAAGACTTTAACTATTTCCAACGGATGTCGCTTATCGATAACTTTTAGTTAGAATGTATTTATATATTTATATGTATAACTAAAAAAAAATATATATATATATTTAAGCTTACATATTTTAAGGCAAACTTGTTTTTATTTTTTTTATATTAACTTAAGATCATTTTTTGTTTAAATACGTATTTTATTTTAATTCTGGAATTTCTAGCATTAATTTAGTTAAATGCCCAAAACCGGTAAGAGGCAAATAACTTGTTCTGATTCTAGGGTCCATATATGTACGTGCCTGTGTCTTGGGTCAGTTTAAAGCGCATTTGATAAACTTAACTTAACCTTAACATATGCTATATCTAAAGATATTTGAGGCTTGCAAATATATAATAATTGGTTAAATCTTTTAGTTTGATCCATAATTTAGGCAAACTTATTGCCGTAATTTTCACAGCTCTGCGAATTATTGATATTTATTATTTAATATCAGGAATTTCTAGCATTGATTTGGCCAAATTAAAAATGCCGCAAAACCTGTCTCAGGCGATGATACTCTAATAAATATTTATATATATATATATATATATATACTTCAATAACATGTTGTGATATGCCAAATATTTGAATAGTACGGAACAGAAGACGCCCAATGGTTCGAGTACTCCTCCCGAACATTCACTCTCACTCAGTGAATGCACTCATTCATTGTTGCTCGAATCTAAAAATAATAAGAGCCAAATTCATGTTTGAACCCAATTCACATTGAACCGCAAAAGAAAGGCGTTAATTATAATGTGTATTTGATTTGCGAATCAGTCTGCTATTGACCCGACACTCCAACTGTTCGACTGTTCGTCAACTCTCCAAATGTCCAACAGTCCAGTAATTGCTCAATAATACCTAAATATCGCTTTCATCCGTAGCATTGGGGCGACTCGGGCCTCAGGTCTTGCGACTGGCCCAATAAAAACGAGACCGCAACCTCAGACAATAGAAAACTCGATCAGAGTTTGTTGCAATCCCAAAAAAAAGAAAAAGCAAAAACAGAAAATGCTTTTTGAGTTTCAGCAATGAATTGATAAGCCACAACTATGACTTGCAATCAAGTGAAGGGGGATTGTGGAAACTTATAGATGCTGCTGGCATTATCAATAGATATTGTACTTGCGATCGGTGGCTCTCTCACATGTGATCACAAGTGAATTGCAGAAAGTGCGAATATTTGGATGCTACCTTGACCTGCTTTAATATTTGACTGACAAAATGAAGCAGAACGCCCTATAAATGCCAGCTGACCTCATTAATTTGTCATTAATTAGTCATTAATTGTTAACAAGTGAGAAGCGTAGCAAGCATCATTTGGGCTTTGCAAAAACCCCACTTAATAATTAGCAAGGCCTCAAAATGTTACGAAAAAAAAAACACAAGCTGACAACTTGTATTAAAGTTTGTTGCAACACCAAATTGTGTGTTTGTTGTTACGGTTTCAGTTGATACCACATAGTAAACAATATTTTAAGTTGTCAGCTCAATTTCTCTATGTATTGTTGTTTTGATGTTCAACTAGGTCTTGACTTGATTCCAATTTGTGTTGTTGTATTTTAATTTAATTTTATTTTTATTTTTTTGAGGGTCTCTTTTGGGGGTCTCACTTGGCTGGGAGTGATCAATATTTAATTTTGCTAATTAATTGTTTTGTTTATCTTGTTTAAACTATTCGCATCTCGACAAATCCATCAACAACTGTTGGCCAATGTTTGCCCAATGATTCAGCCATGTCTCTAAGCAAATGCGGCAATGACTTTGCGTTGTTCTGTGACGTTTCTGTTAGAACATCTACCCGGATTTTGTTTAGCGGCATTAATTGCCAGCCTTTAATGCGTTGGAATTTAATTGTTTCCCAGCAACAATTTTTGTTTTTTTTTTTCATTTATTCTTAAGCGTGCATAAAAAATAAATAATAATAATAAAAACCCCAAAAGGAAACTGCGGGCGCTCTGTGCAAAATAATTTTGTCTTTGACAAATTGCCTGTTTCATTAAATTGAATTACCGTATAGAATACGAATAATCATAATAAAATATAAAAAAATATATATTTGCCTAATTCTTCCAGCTGAACAAAATCAATTAGCTGCTGGTCTTAAAATTCAACCAAAACAGTGCTTAAAATGCAAAATAGCTCAAAGAATACACTAACAAAATAGCCGAAACAGAAACAGAAACTAGAAGAAACAATAACAAAGCGGAAAGACTTTCAGAATAGCTGTACTAAAAGCCCAAGAAGCGTTGCCCCTATGCTGTTGCTGTTGCTGCCGATGCCGATGCCGCTGCTACTGCGCTGCTCTGCTCTGCTGAGCATGCACGCCCGCACAGTCGGCCAGCGTTGCCACTTAGCAAAGATTTGGCTCTCGCTGTCGCTCTCTCTGAGAGCGCGCTGCCAACGAAAGTGAGCAGGCGCAGCAACGCGCTGTTGGCGTCAGCAGCATAGTAGCATCTGCTGCTGCTTCTGCTGCTGGGGCTGCTCGTATTGTCGTCTTCTGCTTAATTCCACTTGTTCGCATCTTACAGCTGCGTCGACGTCGACGTTAACGTTAACGTAAGACTATTGTATTTCATTGTGCTGCTTGGGTGCTGTGCGCCAGAAGCTGCGACGCCGACGGCAACGCTGACGCTTCCGAACGTTTGCTGGGCCCGCATATAAAAACGGCGAACTTGGTAAAAATCTTCACAATCATATTGAAGTATTGAAGTTGTACGTGCGTCCACCATTCCGTGCAGTTTTTTGCGAGTTCCAACAAACTATATACAAAAATAATAATATTTAAGTGAGTGATCAGACATAACCTATTTAAAGAAACAAGAGACAATTTCTTAATAAAAATAATAATAAATAAATTCTAATAAATAAAATGAACTTTAAGTTAAAGACTTTGTGCCGAATTTTGTGAACTAGTGACAAGTGCCAGGCCTAAAGGATAACTAGTAGATATATATATATATATATATATATATACATATATATATATATATATATATATTTGTATATATATATATATATGTATATAGTAAAGTTTGCATATGCTGCTCCAGGTCTCGGCTCACAGTGTCATTGCAACCGAAATGAACCGTAAATTGTGCCGTGACTTTTGTTTTGTGGTTGAAAATTAAATTCATTTGCGGTTGATTGATTGATGGATGGTTTGATTGATTCAGCTGCCGCTGCTACCACACAGTCTCAATCCCTAACTCTTGACTGTCTGCTGTCCGATTGTCCGTCCGTCCGTCCCTCTGTCCGTCCGTCTGTCTGTCTGTCTCTATGCCTGTCTCGGCTGTGCATTGTGTTTAACTCACTTGAAATTTATTTGCTAGAGATGCGATCTGAACTTTGCGCCGTTGTTGCAAAATTGCATGCAGCAGCAGCAGCAGCAACAACAACAACAAGAACAACAACCACATGAAGAAGACAAACATTTGCTGTTTTAATTTATGTGAAAAATCAGGCATAGAATTCAACAGCTAAAGAGCTAACCAAACACAAGTTCAGACGGAAGCTACACTTTCCACACACACGCACACACACACACACACACAGAAATTAGCATATGTCCAGGCTGGCAACGCTAGCACCACTGGAACCACTGACCATAAGAACGTCCGCGTCCGCGTCCGTGTCCAAGTCAAAACAAAGCCCAGTGAATTAATGCGCTGCATTTCATTAGCATTCGCAGTTAGTTTATTTGGTTGTTCCAAGAAAAAAAAGTAAATAAAAAAATTAATTAAATAAGAATAAGACAAGCAAGTTCGTTGTCTAAGTCTTTTGTCTTGAATTAGCGAAACTCCAAGTCCATCAATTCTCTTTGCCCCCGTCGCATTGAAATGTGTGTCAATGAGACATTTCAGGCAAATCCGCCTCCAGCTAGAGAATTCCCCAATGACAACCAATTACGAATCTGCGCATCAATCAGACAACGAAAGGCAACAGAGATAGAGCGAAAGAGAGAAAGAGAGAGAAAGAGGCGTCAATTCTGAGCGCATTATATACTATATAGAGAAAGTATTAGAAACTCGGCAAAATTCCAACTTTTTAATGATCGAGAAAGAAGCGAAAAAAAATTGATAAATAAATACAAATCGCATAACATATTTTATGCAAATGAAGCAACAAAATTTGCTGTGGTAAAAACCAAACAAAATTGTGATTTGTTTTTATTTATATACTATAGCGATAACCATATCCATATCTACATCGAAATCTATATATTGATATGGTATTTGTGCTTATAGCTTGTTGCCTTAACTGTTATTTATAGCCATTGAGTCATTGAGTTGCCAAAATGTTGGCGTAGTTCTAACGTCTTTCGCATGTGAACGTTGTTTATGTTTTAAAATGCAAATTTACGTGTTCAGCTTTTGCTTTTCAATATTTGTGAGAGAAATACTTGGGCATTGAGTCAGCGATCAGGATTTAGCCATATCACTAGTCCAAACAGGTATTGTCAGCACTCAGCTACCACTACTACTACAACTATCAGTAAATATACATATGTATATTGGCTAGCATCCTGTCCAAACATATTGGCAACTGCGAGTGTCAGCTATGCAAATGAATCACAATCACATCAAGTTTGTCAATTTAGACGCTAACTTGTCAGTTGCCATCAATTATGAAAATGCCGCCAAGATGTGAGGCTGAGAACTAACTCTTTGCGTAATCCAAGCGGCCAAACAGCTTGGCCAATGCCTTAATGAATAGACAAAGAGGCAGACGGGCAGACAGATTGTTAGACGTAGCCAACAGATACATCAACTCTTAGTAGCAACAGCAGCAGCAGTTGCTGCTTTGTAATTTATCTGACTTAGAATCTTTTGACAAATTGCACAGCAGCCACTTGGCAGGGGGAGCAACAATTATGTGTTTTAATAAATAAATAAATATATATATATATATATATACTTATATATATAGCTTTCTTGGGCATATCTTTTGCAAGTTTTCGGAAGTCTGTTTGGCCAAAACAAGTTGGACTTCTGAAATTCCTTTGCGCAAACACAGCGCAGCAAACAACTTGTAGACATGCGCCCAAAAGGCTGGCCAGCAGACACCCAATGTAGATGCGCTCGAAGACACCCAAAGTAGACTCCAAGTAGACAGCGAGTAGACTCTAGTGGCCAGTCAGACAGTCTGTGTTGGACTTGGACTCAGCTACCACTTGGCAAGTGCCATTTGGCGTGTTAACCAAGTTGTTGTTGTTGCTGCAGTTGTTGCAGTTGCTGCTGTTGTCATGAGCCGGCTCATTGCAAACTCCATAGCTGGCAATCCATAGCAACAACAACAACAACAACAACAGCAGGCATTCAGTTACAAGCACAGCATGTAGGCTGTTTGGGGTCTCGCATCTCTCATCGTCTTCGGGGGTATCCGGCGCGTGCACTTTTATGGCATTTCGAATGTTCCTGTTGCGAAATTATGTCATCACGATATTTTGCATTTCATTGATGATGACCAACAACAACAACAACAAGAGCCACAACAACAGCCCCAACAAATAGCGTTAGCCTTAGCAGCAAACAGAGTCCAAGTGCCAGCTGTTGTTATAGCCGGCCGGCTGAACATTTCGTCAACAGATTCGCACACTCAAAATGTAGAATAGCTAGTTCACAGTTCTATTTTTAGACAATGGGAAATGCGCAGGAATGTTGGAGCTATCAATTAAGTTTAGCATCTGGAAGATTCTCAGTTCAGCGCGCTGACTTCCTGTTAATTAATTGTTGTTCTGAAATATAATTAAGTTATAAATGATTAAACATTCGTATACATTCTTTAAATAATATTGTTAAATAATATATAATTAATAATTAGAAAACTGTTTTATTTATTGCTTGATAATTGATTTAATTATACATAATTAAACTATATATAATATATTTTTTATAATTAGATTAATATTTTAATATATTGTTAAAAATTTAATATTTTGTTTAATTAATTAATTTTTGTATTTATTTATAATTTAGATATCAAAAAAAAAATAATTCATTGATTTATTTTGCAATATTTTTGATTTATTTCTTGATTATGAATTCTAGTACTTAAAAACAATTTAGTTAAAGTATCTATATACATTTTTATTTATATTGTATAATATTAAGTAGACAGTTAACAGTTTTAATATTATTTTCTACTAATTTATACATTTTATTAATATTATTATAACATTATAACAAATTTATCTAACAGTTTTATTCATTTTTTTCAAAGAGAACAACTTTAAATCACGGAATTCAACAATATGTCACGGTTTCGAAACCTGATCCTGCCCGCATCGGCAATGCTGGTGCTGGTGCTGCTGCTGGGCAAGCAAGGTGGCGTTAATGCCAGCTACAGTTCGAACATGTTCCTCAATGGCCAATATCAGAATGAGATCAAAGAGCAGCCCGAAACGCATTTCTCCGTGAATCCGGCATCGAATGTATTCCTGCATCATGCGGTGATCAGTCGACAGGCATCGCCATTCCAGGCGCCAACATATCTGCCACCGTTGGAGCAGCTCAAGTGCGGCAATGGGCAGCAGTGTGTGCGCCTGGATCAGTGCATCAATGGCTATTACAGTCAGCAGCTGCCAAAGGTTCAGGTAAGCGTAACGGTTGTTGCTTTGAAACAAGCATGTGACAGGGTGGAGGGTGTAGGGGGGGGGAGAGCAAAGGCAGGGAAGACACGCTAGTCAATTGCATAATGCGCACTGATTGTGTCTGTCTTGGTTTAACCCGACATTCATGAAATATACGAGTAAATTGTGGCAGACGCTTGACAACCAGACAAAAGTCCAACAATAACAACAACAGCAGCAGCAACCACAACAACATCAGCAGCAGCAACAACAACAACAAATAAATAAAACACAATATTAAAAGCCTGTCTACGGCCGGATAATGTTAAAAATATGGCAATGCGCTTGATTAGCCCGATCTGATCAGCATTTCTGCAGTTGCTCTTCTCCGTCTTGCTGTTGTTGCTGTTGTCGCTGTTGTTTGGCACAGTTACCGTTATTTTCCGGTTTGCCAGCCATTTCGTAATACTCGCAAGCAGGCAAAATAAAAAGTGAAGTTCATGTTTAATTGCCGCGCGGCCAAGAAAAGAAATTTATGTAAATACCTACAAAAAAAAAGTTGTTGTGCCCAATTTTTTTTTTTTTGCATATTTTGCATATGCCCTGAACCCCATAAATAACAACAACAATGCGCACAATGGATGCACCTGCAAGAGCCGCAACTGCCACTTGACAAAGACCCTTTTCAGTTGCTTCCTCATTGGCTGAGTGAGCACACAATAAGAAGAGAAGAAGCCGCCAAAAGATCAGCCTTTGTGCTGATTGTTATTAGTCGCTAACAAAAGACTTAGGCAACAAACTTGCTGCTATTTAAACAGCCTATCAATGTGTGTGTGCTTGTGTGTGTGTGTGTGTGTGCATATAAAGTAAGCATTTTATTTTGCGCTTACATTGCAAAACCAATTGAATTATGTTTTTTAATTAAAAATTATTGAACACGATATGTTTGCCGATGACGTCGACTGCGACGTTGACTGCGACGTTGACTGCGACGTTAGCAGCAGCGTTGACTGCGTTCGACTCAAGTGCACATTTGACCCATTGACCAACGGCGACAAGTTTGGCAAGTCGAAAATAGCAACAAATGCATTTTATTGATGACAAACTTAATTACGAACTCAACTCAGCAGTCTAGGAATGTGATTAGCCGATGAAATGATCAACTGAGACATACGCTGTAGTATGTTAAAGAGAGTGAAAGAGAGAGAAAGTGAAAATAATAGTTGAGAGTATTGTTTACACATATAAATATGAATACAAGATCGACTCAGAAATACCCTGTTTAAGTAAGAGAAAGTTGTGATTTGCTTTTAGAAATTTGGCATATAAATTTAAAGATCGAAAAAGTAAAGTAAATGAATGAAATAAAAGAAATAAATATACAAAATATATTAAATAATATTTAAAAAATTGATTTAAATACTTAAAATATATATTAGCATCTTTTAAATGCATATTAAATATATTTCTATATTTAAATTAATTTAAATATATATTTGAATATATTAAAAATAGTTCCGCAATCAATTGGACATTTACAGCTTTCAAATGCTTTTTATGCGTTGCTTTAAATGTTATAATAAATGCAGAATTTAAATCAATTAGCAAAAGCGTTTAATAAACTATGAAGTTAGTTTATAAATCAAGTGAAACGAACGCTTAGAATATGCGATGTTAGAGCCAAATGAGTTTATAGCGCTTTAGATGTTGATGGGCCATAACTAATAAGGCTTAATTTAGTGTGTGCCAAAATGGGCAGCTCAACTAGACACGACACTCTACAAGTTGGCCAATTTAAGTGGTCGTGCTAGAGCAATGAACCTGGAAATTGTGAGAATCTGAACGTTAATAGATGTGTTTAAAAGCTGAGCTGAGGTAAGCTGTTGAGTGATGAAATTAATTGATTATGGAGATGATTAAAGCTGAGCTTCAATTAGCAATTAAGTGAATTAAATGTTAATCAATCAAAATGTATACGTGCAGCTAAATAGATGTATCTGTATCTGTATCTGTATCTGTATCTGTAACTAGTTGCTTTGGCTAAATATTTGCTGAGTCAACTCAATCATAAGACAAACACTGGTCGCGTGGGTGTCTGTCTATCTTGGCGCTGAGTCAGCGCACTGACTCTGTGTGTTGGCCAAATTGGGTAAGGCAGCTAACAAGCTAACGCGCTAACTTGACTTTGACAACGACAAGCAGAGCAACTGGACAAAACTGTTTGCATTTGCTTCAAAATTCACAGTCAACTGCTAAACGCAATCCAATTTTTGGACAATGGAATTTATGCGATCTTCTTTAGCGAATTCTTCTCATTATTCGCATATTATTATTATACTTGTTAATATTATTGTTAGCACATGGCGTGCCAAAGCTCTTAAATCAATAGTCAAACAAGCAGCCAAATATTTACTCAACAGCAGTTGCGTACACTGGCAATTAAATTCAAATATATATACAAAAAACAAAAACAAACAAAACAAAAACAATTCTCACAACGATGATGTCAAATGCTGTGGTTATTATTATTATTAAGCATTTTTTATTTTTATCTCTGTCGTAGATTGAGATTTACGTCTGGAACATCGCGTGTTCCGTTTATTTAAGGGTTTAACAACCTGCGCGTCAAACACAATAATTAATATCCAGAACTCAAACTCAAAAGTCTGTTTTCTCATCCGGTTTGGCGAGAATAGTTCACAAAAATATGTCTCGCTTGTGCGTGCGCACTTATTATGATAATGCTTATCATGAATAGCTGAAAAACCTCGCAAGTAAACGAGTTTCAATTTGCATAGACTTACTTTCAATTAAAGTCAAGCTTATAAATAACAAAGTGCTTCGCAGTCAGTTGAATTTATAACTCATCATAAAGCTGCTCCACGTTCCGATTGATTGTTACCATGCAAATGCGCCCTATCATCTCGAGAGATAGATAGACTATCGCGAACTCATGTGCTTGACAAGAAATTCTTGTTTTCCATGCGCTCAACATTTAAGCGTGTCCAGTGAATAGTTTTTTTTATTCTTTTATTTTATTTTATTATTAACCAAGGTCGATTAGTGCGATATAGATAATTTAAAGTGTGTGTTTTTTGCGTGTTTTTGGTGAGACTGTAAAATGTGAACATAAATTAGGCAGCCATCAATTTGGCTTAAACACAGACGACACAAATAAGCTGCTTGATTGATATACATGATATATTTAGAATATATTGTATACAGAGTCCGATTGGAGTGAAGAGTGTGAACTGGTTTGGTTCTACGGCCTAGGAAATAAGCTCAATTAAGATTAATGGCTCAATCGATGTATTTAGCCATGATTATGCTGCATTTAAAAGTCGCACGGCCAAGTTAATTGATTTGCACAGCATTCTATACAGCTGAGCAACGCCTTTGGCTACTGTGAGGAACACCTTGGCCATTGGTGAACTCTTCAACTCTGCAGATAACAAGCAGATAACATCATTATTATCAATATTATTAATTTGCAATTGTTCAGCTGAAGCTGAACGAAGCTGGCAAGCAAATTAGTTGGCCGAGCTGCACCGAGCGAAGGTTCCATTAGAACAGCGTAAAATCGTTGAACGAAGGCGGCAAAGTTCAATGCGAATTGCAGCCAGGCTTGCAATGCCACAAAAAGAAATAAAACTATAGAAATTAAGCAGAAGACGACGACGAAGAAGTAGAAGCAGAAGCAGAAGTAGAGGCTTGGGGCATGCGGCATGTTTGGGCATTATTTTAACACATCATTTATGCAACTCCAATGGCCGCGTTGCTGACCTTTTGCCAGAGGCGGCAGCATTTGTTGACAACAACAGCAACAACAGCAACAACAACAATAGCCACTGCTGTGGCAGCAGCGTCAATGATCGTTTAGGCCGCTTAATTAATGCCGATGCCAACGAGTGGCAACTTTATGGCTAACAGTGTTGGTCAAGTACGTGGCTACTAAAACACATTGATTGATTATGCGACAAGGCAAATGGACAGTGTGAGTAAGCTTTGCCACAAACTCTCTGTCTCATTTGTCAAGTTCGTTGCTACAGTCATTTGTATTTGTCAGCTTACACACTAACTAGATATAACGGGCAATAACAGTACGCGCTGGAATTGTCAAGCAAAGCTCAGCAGCTCTCGCTCCAAATGTCAAGTTTGTCGCCACAGTCAATCGTTGCAAGTTGTGTAAGCTTTCCATGAACTCTAATGCGCTTTCAAAGCACTGTGTTCAATTGTACTTAAGCGAGTTCATTGTGTTTGATAAGTTTCTTGTAAGCTTCATCATTTAAATGTGCTTTTTATTAACTTTAAATGTTTGCAAGAAACTGGCTATCTTTTAAGGGAGCTTTCAGGCAGCTTAAGTGCTTTAAAGGCTTTCTACTTAGATCAATTGTAAGCTTAGGCAAACTTAAGTAGCGTTAATGGGCTTTCAAATTTACTTAATCAATTGAAATGCTGACAAATCCCGATAACTTTGTTAATTCATTGTTGTAGTAGATAATTTCTAAGTGTTTAACTTTATATAAGTTTAATGTGCTTTGCAAGCTTCATTAAGCCACAATCATCTGCTTTTCTCTTATTCAACTTTTGTGTCTATTCCCTTAATTCACTTGCAGAACTGCAATCCGGAGTCCAACATTTGCTGCACCTATCGTCCAGCGCCGACGACAACAACAACTAGAAGAACGACAACAACAACCACACCTGTACCATTTGCCACCTGTCCACGTGATTCCGATTGTGTGGCGCCGCAAGATTGTCGCAATGGCGAAATCAGTGCCATCAACTATGTCAAAAAGCAGGGGGTAAGTTGTGACCAAAAGCGAGATAAATTTGTCAGAGCCAAACCGTTTAATTGGCTCAAATTGTGCAACGCACACACACACACACACGCACACTTGCAGAAAGAAATAATCATTAGCGTATCAAATAGTCTCGAGTCTCGTGGAAAAGCAAAACAAAACAAACAAACTGCATAAAATCGCATTTTGATGTGCCAATGATGAGAGATGCCCCGAAAACAAAGCGTTCCACAGATCTATGAGTACGAGCAACTGCGGCAATCGTTGCACATTTCACAAGCTGTCGCAGTTGAATCAACAGCAACAAAAACCCCCAGAAGATACAGCAACAACAGCAACAACTAGTGATGCGGCTTATTAGCACACAATTAGTTAACATTTTGAGGCAAAAATATTCTTTTGTTGCTGTTTGTTGTTTTTGTTACTTTAAGTAGATGCAAATTGCACTCAACTTTTGATCTGTTTTTGCTGCTGCTGCTTCTTCTTCATCTTCTACTGCTGCTGCTGCTGCTGCTGAGAATGACGAATTGTTCGCGTTCGCAAAGTTAAGATTGAAATCTGATTTGACATGACATCAAATTGCATTTGCTTAGACTTGAGTCAATGCTGTGTGGGAGTTACGGGGAGTGGGAGCTTAAATTGCCAACAGCATCAATTGCTTGTTCCGGTTTCCATGTTTCATTCCAGCATTCCATCACGCATTGCTTATGAATTAATTTGTATTATAATTCAGTTGGATTTGTAGAAAAGTTGGTATCTTTAGCTTCAATTTAAATAGTACTCACGTGTTCCATTCCAGCATTCCACGCAGCGCAGAGCATTCTTTTTAAATAGGGAACAGAGCATAAAGTTACAATTTAAATAAAAAACTTTAAATAATTATGTATTGAACACTATAGTGTTCCATTCCAGCGTTCCAGCAAGTTAACTCAAGCAAATTGTGATGTAAAAGTTCTAAAAGTTTAAAAAGTTGGCAGGCAACGCAGAAATTAGGCAAGTTTTAGTATACTCTTGAGTGTTTCATTCCACCATTCCATTTTTTATTACAATTGTTAAATTTTGAATTGCATATAATAATGAAAGAATAATTTCTGAATTAAGAGAATTTTCTTCGAAAAAAACTTGAGCTACAACAGTTTAAGGTAGTGCAAGTGTTTCATTCCAACGTTCCAATTAGTATCACATTAAAAATGTTAGATATATCGCATTATCCACTAAAAATAACTTAAATTAAAACACAACAATTCAATTTAAACATTGGCTATTCCATTCCAGCATTCCATTTCAATACGAAATCCATTTTCAATATTGCCAGATATTAAAATTGATGAGAAATATGTAAATAATACTTTGTACTACGAAAGTTTCATAAAATTGCAGAATAACTTAGCTTAAGAGAGGCAACAGAAATTGTTGTTGTTGCATGTGATTAACAGACTGTGCAACAGTATCTGGTTTACTCACTAGCTTATTGCAATGACATTGCTTGAACTGAAGCTGGGAGTCGATAGTCGAGAGTTGAGAGTCGGGAGTCAGTGGCAATGTCAAAACGAAAGACTGAGGCAACGAACTTGATGCCGTCAAGTGGCAATCAAGCAATGGAATGCAGTTGAACTTACGAAGTAATGTGCATAAAATGCATTCAAGCCAAAAAAGTGTTAAATTACGGCCTACCAGAATAATAAGAGTGAGACAGCAATCGCTGTTCAGAGCGAAAGAGAGAGGGAGAGAGCGGGAGAGAGCGGGAGAGAGTGGGATGGCATATGAGGCTTGGTACTGGCTGAAGTTGGAGCTGGCGCTGGCGCTGGCATTGCAATTGCATAATTTGTTTACATGCAATGGCCAACAAAACGGGTCAGTTGCGTAGCAGTTTGTTGCTGTTGCACGCAAAAAAGCAAGTGAATTATGTTGCAGCAGACTGCAGCTTGTGGCAGCAGCAGTTGCAGCCACGCACTTAAAAAACTGAAATCGTTTCACTCAGTTGATGTTTTGCTTTTCTGCTGCTGTTGTTTTCTTTTTTCTCTCACTTTGCTACTAGCAGTCTCATAATTTTCCGTCACAGCTAAGAGCGGAAGAGAGTGTGTGAGCGAGGGGGGGAGGCGGTAAGCTGGCAAAGGGAAGAGGAGGGGTCAGCGATCCAGCGACAATTACGCACCCAAAAAGCGCCTCGAACTCGTTAAGTTATGCAGGCATTGACGCCAATTGCGTGGCATGCTACAAAATGCACGCTGGGGACACAAAAACACAAACAACAACAAAACAACAACAATCAACGCGCAATGTAGCGCAGCTGTAGAGTTGAACCAGTTGGGGCAACGTATTCCCCCCTAATTTACAAGAGTGCGAAGAGGCAAAAATAACTTAAGTAGTTTAACAGTGAAAAATGCGCGGAATTCAACATTGCAAGGTCGTTTGTGGCAAGCAAGCAGCAAGCAAGCAGGCAGGCAGGCGCTCCAGAGTTGCTAGAGTTGCCAGAGTTGCCAAGTTGCGCACAGCAAGTAGAGTGCCATGTTGTTGCCACTTTGAGAGGAATCGGCCTAGGTCACATCCCGTTTGCTCTCCCACTCTCAGTCTCAGTCTCAGCTTGTAATGCGCATATCTGATCAATTAATGTTTACATGCGGCAGACATACCAACGCATGCCACATGCCACACAGTTGCTTTCATATCGGCTATTGACCGTGCTGACCTTAAGCTGAGCATTTGCCAGCCAGATTGATAACACTTGCAGCCTTAATGGATGCAATTCACTGCCATGGGGGGAGGGGGAGCACATAGGCGTTGCATGTGGCAAGTGGGGCAAGCATATGGATATGTGTATGTAGTCGTATAATTATGCTGATGATTATGGCGCATATTTTCATTATGGCCATTTATCATTTAAGCTGCGCTGTGCATGTTGCATGTTGCATGTTTTACATTTTGTAACATGCCGAACATTGCGTGAACTCAACTTTTTGTAGTCCAACTTAACGTCTTCTTCTTCTGCTGATCCATTCTGTTGTTGTTGTTTTTCTTTTATATATATATTTATTTTGTGTATTATTTTTTGTAGTTCCTGTTCGAATGTAATTTATGTAAAACGAAATGTTTTCCCAAGCCGGTTTAACACTTGCAACTTTGACAAATTTTTAAGCTCTGTTAAAACCTTGTTTATTGACATTATACATAGTAAATTATGTATCTGCAATTTATCGCAAGCCACAACATTGTTTTTATAGCGAGAGAGAGAGGGGAAGCGTCTCTATAAGTAGCTTAAAGATTGCAGCAACTTTAGGGAAATTGTTATGGAAATTTAAGTGCTTCAAAATGAAAAGAGACTTTCAATTTGATTTTGTTTATGAAAGGAGATTGTACAGAAATTTCCAGTGTATATTGTATATAATAAATATTAAGTATATCTTAGAGTCTATTAGTTTTTATTTCAAAGAAATCTTTTATAGTTTCTTCTTAACTTTTGTTCGATTGGATTTATTTAGTGATCCTCGCAAGTTGAGCAAACTTAGCATACTTTAAACTTGTTAATTGTTTTAAAAAAATTAATGACTAAAAACTTAAGCAATAGCTTAAATTGTAGCTACAAAAGGAGCCTCAACATTAGCCTTAATTTCATAAATAAGCTTAAAAGTCGAACACAGCATTTAAGCGGAAGTTGTTGATTGCCTGAAAATAGGGCTAATGGCAGTGCGCTAGTTCCATTCAAAGGAGCCTCGTTCATCAACATAAGAGATGGCTAAGAGACCTGACAGTAATAGGAAACCACAGTCATAATGAAATCTGTGCAAATCATATCCATTAAGCAGCTGACTGACCTAGCATACCACTTGACATGCATTAGGTTTTTTTTTTGTTTTTTCATTTGTTGCCAGCTGTTAATGTTGCGTTTTTGAAGCTTTTGCTGGACTGACAGTTTAAAGAGCCAACGAAAAAAAAACCACAGAAAACAAAACAAAAATACATGAAAACCGTAAGACAAAACAACTGAAGAAACACAAAGTAAAAACAAAAAGCAAAGCAACAAAAGGCTAACTCAGCAAACAGAGCATGTCGACGAATGCATGCAGAGACAACAACAACAACAACAGCAGCAATAACAATGTTAATAATAATAATGATGATGACGATAATGATAATGATAATGATGACGACGACTATAACAACTTCCAAGGTCTAGGTCGTAGTCATAGTCGGCGACAGAGAGACAGAGAGAGAGAGAGAGAGAGAGGGAGAGATAGAGACAGAGCTGAAGATGGAGACACTCTCGGCCAGACGTTGACAGCGTTTAACGTTTATTTGTTGTTGCTTTTGTGTTGTATTTTGTTTTGTTTGTTTTGTTTAGCTATTGTTGCTGCTTTCAACTGTCTGTGGCTTGAGCCCAATCATAATTATTATAATAATTATCGGTATTAATATTGTTATTGATTGTGTGATGTGGGAATGTTAATGCATGCCTATGCTTATCAATGATTTCTGTTATAGATACTCACACACACACACAGACAGCCGCCAAAATCATAATTTATATGAGTCTTTAATGACACTTTGGCCACGTCCATTGGCCACATAATTAATAGCTCTTTGAGGCATCCAATTTGGTTGAATTTATTCGCGCGATAAATTAACAATTTTACAAGCGTCTTGCATTATTTATGGGCTAGAAAAAGATGCTTGCATAAACAAAAGACTTAAGCGACAAACTTGCGCCATCAAATCCAAACGCCAGCTAAATGCACTTCAGGGCCGGGCCACAACATGCAAACAGCAACAACAACAAAAAAATAAAAAAAAAAAATAAAGAATCAACAAAATTTGTTGTTTTTATAGGCCCATAAATTGTCAAAGCCAAGAAGAAGTACAAGACAACAGCAACTGCAGTTGCAGCAAGAGGCAAAGGAATTTATGCCTGATGGTATTTGCCACATTAACGCTGTCATAAAAAACAATTTCGTGTTGCCGCTGAAACATTTGTGTCATAAATTTCAATTTAACATAAGGTGCAAGCTGATCACTTGACATTTTCGCTAAAAAAAAAAACAAAATTAAGAAGAAACAAAAAATTTAACGGCAAGGTTTCAATTACAAATTACAGCCACCAGTAGTGTTGCAGTGTTTTTTTCAACACTTAAGTCTTAAGTCTAAGAAGTCTTTTACAGCTAAGCTTTGTCTGAAATTTCAGCTTGTCTAAGTTCCTTTCTTTGCCAACACTCAAAAGCTTCAACTCAACTGTTATCATAAGCTAATATCGAAGCTTGGCTTAAGGTTGTTGTTAGTTAGTGTTAGTGTGAACCTCAGGTTCAACTTGGCTAACTTGGCTTTGGCGAGTTCGTTGCCTAAGTCATTTGTTTCTGCTGGTCTGTCGGCCTGTCGCTTAGCAATGACATTAAAATAAATTTCATAAAATTTCATATACTTATTGTAATTGCAACATTATTAACAAATTGCAGCGTACAGCAGACAGCAGACAGCAACGACAACAACAAACGAACATGTTGTATGGCCAACAAAAATTTATTAAAAGCATTTTGGCGTCATTGTTGTTGTTGTCGTTGTTGTTGCTGCTGTTGTTGTTGGGGCGATTACATATTTTAGCTGTCGCCTGTACAAGTAGTTGCTGTAGTTGTTGTTGTTGTTGTCGCAGTTGTTATCTCGCTGCTGCAAAATGATTGATCATAAGCAAGCCAGAGAGTGGGTAGGAGAGAGAGGGAGAGGCAGAGCGAGAGAGAGTATATCAGGTGGAGGGCTGCCTGTGACTTGTCATTGATCAACAACAAAAGTATAAAAAATTGTATACCAGTTCGTGTTGTTGTTGTTGTGGCTGTTGTTGTTGCTGTTGTTGTTGTTAATGATAACATGTATTACATAAAATTTAATGCGTGCGTCTCTCGATCAATGGTCAGTGAGTGATGTCTACATTAAGATAACATTTGATTAGCGCTTAATTGATGAAAATTATGCCAGAGGGTCAGGCTAATGATAATGATAAGAAATTAAGGGAAGCTGCTCGGAAGGACAACCGCTGTCGTTTGAGTTGTTGTTGCTGCTGTGGTTGTTATTGTTGTTGCTGTGGTTGTTATTGTTATTGCCTTGGAACGGAAGCCCATTCGCCATTTAATTATTATTATTAATTTGTCAAGTCGCAAATCTCGACTGATGTCGCATTCGCTTTTCGCTTAAAGTTTTTGACAAATGTGCACATTATTTTGTTGCTGCTGCTGCTGCTGTTTGTGTTGTTGCATATGCTTCCCATCGCACAAACACACACAACACGCCCCGCAGTAGCAGCTGCCGTCTGTCGTCTGCCACTTGAATTATGAGTTACAAATTGCGCGAAACAATAAAACAGAAGGTCGCGCTCGTTGACAACTCGGCCGTGTGAAGAGCTCAGCCACTGCCTGGGATCGGTTACAATTTCTGTATGTTTGTGTTTGTGTTGTCTTTTTTTTTTTTGTATTTGTATATATTTCTCTTCTGTTTTCAATTTATTTCTACAATTCTCAATTCTTTTGTGGTGGGTGTCTGCAATTTGTGTGTAAACATTACGATTGCGTAATGCTTGAGATTCTTATTACTTTATTGCTCATATGCTAATGCGCATGCAATGCCAAGATTGCCAAGAGACAACTAAATTACAGGCTTCACATTCCCAGTTAACAGTTAACAACTTTAGATAAATTCAAACTTTTGTAGGTGTTACTTAGTGAGCTACGAAATCAACTTGATGATCAAGAACTTTGCCAGCCAAATGAACTCAAGGCTTGGCTAAGTTAAGCCTAATCAAACTAGTTTTTAGGCTGATAAAGTTGCCTCTTTGCAGACTCTATAGAAGTAGACTTATATATTATAGTTATATTTTAAATACCTTAAGGAAATTGTCTATAAACTATCTTCAAAATAACTTTAACAAACTGTTGGCTAACTCGTCTCAGTTGTGCATAACTAAACTGCCAGCCTTAAATGGTAAATACTTCTGCCATATCATGCCATTTAAAGGCTGTTTCCTTAGCATTTATATCATATATTTTATGACATTCCAATTGGCAAACAAATATTTAAATTTAAATTGAATAAAATAATTAATTTAAGCATATTTATTGTGCTACTTTCCTGTTTCCATTGCTGCTATTTAAAGGGTATTTTCATAGCACCTTTATCACTAATATCTATAGCAAATTTCAGTTCAGTTATCAAGTCTTTCAACTGCCAAAGAAATCTAGTTTCAACATCAAATTAAATCTAAAATCATTAAGATAACTTAAAGGGTATTTAAGCATCGCATACAGTTGCTTTTCACATTTTCTATTATTGTTTTTGCTTGTTTGTTAATTAATTTCTATAATTTTGATATAGCGGCACTTTGATTTGGAAACTGACTAATTGCCCGCTGAATAAACCTGTTAATGTGCACATCAATAAATATTCGTATATAAATGTAGATAAATAGAAATATAAATATAAATATATATATGCATATTTATATTAATTATTTTAATATGTCTAGACATTATCTATTCAGTTTTTCGAATTTTCATAAATGATTTTCGACAATTTATTTAGTCATCATTTTGTTGTTTTGTTTTGTTTTGTTTTGTCACGCACCCACAGAGTTTGCTTGCTGTTTGTCATAATTGTGCAGAGATATTTCAGCATATAAATGAGCAAATTAATAGACAGCAATAGCGTGTGTGTGTGTGTTTGTGTGTGTGTAGGTGTTGTCATTAAACAAAAGACTCAAGCGACAAACTTAGCACACAGAGCGTGCAACATTTGCAAAGGCGGCCACTAAGAGATTGCAGCATGACACTGCATTAAAGTGCTAGAAAACTAAAGAAGAAGAAGAGCAACAACAACAACAACAACAACAGCAACAATTGACACGCCACATTGGCCACTTTAATGATCAGGTAGCATGCCCCAAGTCAAGTGGTTGCAAACTCGCCGCGCTGAGTAATTTGAGACGCCACCTCATGGACTTTAACAGCCAAACACGACTTTGGCTTTGCCGCTTGAGTGGTGCAGCATTGCTTTAAGTGGTGCTAATTTGTATGCACAATCGATTCGTTGCAATATTAACTCAATTCTCCATCCCTTCTCCGTTTAGTCGAATCGCTGCTATGCACCCGACACTTGCTGCCGCATGCCATCGACAACGCTGACCGAGGATGGTTACATCTTCAATCTGCCCGAGAAGACCTTCCCGTTGCCCACGAATCCCACAGTGCCAGCTGTGCGCACCACACAGCCCGCCTATCGTCCACAGCCAACGACAGCACCGGCACCACGTCCCACCAATGAGTACTTGCCACCTGCAACCACACGTCGTCCCGTCTCTGAGTATTTGCCACCGCAAACCACACGTCGTCCCATTTATGAGCCACAGCCAACACAGCCGCGTGCCACAGCGCCACCACGCCAGCAGACAACGCAACCACCCTACCGTCCACAGCCCACACAGCCGGCACCCACCCAACCCGCCTACCGTCCACAGCCCACGCAACCCACACGTCGCCCCACCAACGAGTATCTGCCACCCGTGTCCTCCAACGAGATTCCCCACCGCGAGCCACGTCCCACGCAACCACCACGCTATGAACCCGACCGTGTGCCACAGCCATCGAATGAGAAGCCCATCTACCGTGGCGAGGATCAACTCTCCCCTCAGATCTTCCCCACCCCACAAGTCGCCGATCTGCCCAAGCATTATGCCAAGTGCGCCTCCGCACTTGTCTGCACGCCGGAGAACTATTGCAATGCCATCGGTGTGCTGAGCGAGACGCCACTGCAGCTGAGTCCCATGGAGGCTGCCTTCCGTGTGCCACTCACCGATTGCCTGCTGCCCGAGAATGGTGCTCCTGGCAAGTGCTGTCGCGATCCCAACTACGTTGATCCCTGGCCCGTCAATCTTGCCGGCGTCTGTGCCACTCGCAACAGGCGGTAGGTCTTACCAGCTAATCCCCACATGTAGTCCTTACCTAATGGCTTCTTCTCTGATCTTTGACAGCACCAAGCCAACGGGCGTGAAGGATATTGATGCCAACTTTGCTGAGATCCCATGGCAGGCAATGATCCTGCGCGAGTCGAGCAAGTCCCTACTCTGTGGCGGCGCCATCATTGGTGATGAGTTCGTTCTCACTTCAGCTAGCTGTGTCCAAGGGTAAGTTACAACAGTGTTTGTCAAGTCGAAGACTTACAGAGTTCAGTATTCAATTAACAGAGTGGCTATGGTAGCTATATGATAAAGTTGTATGTTTGTTGGGCTTAGACAAAGACAACAAAGTTGTTAATACTAAAAGTTGATTTTCGATTGAACACTCTATGACAACTATATGCTATAGTTGTCCGATCTTAATTAAATTTGGACAGCATGTAGAAGATAGTGCCTTTTACATAATCTGTGAGATTAGTTAAGATATCTCAGCAAACAAAAAAGTTTTCTATACTACAAGTTGATATATAACCGATCTTTCCTATGGCAGCTATATGATATAGTTATCCGATCCTTACCAAATCTGGTCAATATATATAATAAAGTTTTCTATACATAATTTGTAAGATTGGTTAAGATACCTCTACAAATAAAAAAGTTTTTCATACTAAAAGCTGATTTTCAGGCGATAGTTCCTATGGGAGCTATATGATATAGATATCCAAATTTTACTAAATCTGGTTAACATGTATAAAAAAGTAGTATATTTACAATATATAAGATTGGTTAAGATATGTCCTCAAACAAAAAAGTTTTACATACTAAAAGTTGATTTTCAACCGATCGTTCCTATGGCAGCTATATGATATAGTAATCAGATTGTAACTAAATCTCATCAGCATATATACTTGAGTGCTATCTGCATTTCCTGTAAGTTTAGTTAAAATATCTCAACAAATAAAAAAATTTTTCATACTAGAAGTTGATTTCCAGGGCATAGTTCCTATGGCAGCTATATGATACAGTAATCCAATTCTTCCCATTCTAATGCATAAGTTGCCTGCCGTAAAAAGCGGAATCTGCACAAAGTTTCATTAAGTTAGCTTCAAAATTGAGAGAGTAGTTGGGCAAGCATAAGCAGACGCACAGAGGGACATATGAACATGGCTATAAGCACACAACTTATGTTGCTGATCAAGAGTATATATACTAGTGATCAACTTAGTCTGTTACCCCTTTCGTGGCCAAATTATAATACTCTCTGCTAGTTTATAAACTTTGTCATTTACATATTTTATGGTAATTCCATTCGCAGCGTGCCCGTTAACGATGTGCGCATCAAGGCCGGAGAATGGGAGCTGGGCAGCACGAATGAGCCATTGCCCTTCCAGCTGGCTGGAGCCAAGACCATCGATGTGCATCCCTCATACAATCCATCAAGCAACTCCAATGACATGGCCATCATACGCTTGGATAAACGTTTCGAGTTCGCCACACACATTCAGCCCATCTGCATCAGCGATGAGGATCCTGGCGCATCCGAGCACTGTGTGACCACCGGTTGGGGCAAACAGGCGTTGTCAAGTGAGCTTCAATAGAATCTAATAATGCATACATAATGTTAATCCATACTCTAATTGTGCGCAGTTCATGAGGAAGGTGCCGTGATGCATGTGACAGACACATCGACGCAGGCGCGCAGCAATTGCGGTGCTGATGGCACCGGTGTCTGCAGTGCCACCAAATTCGATGCATGTGAATTTGATGTGGGCAGTGCGCTTGCCTGCGGCACCGGCTCCAGTGTCAAGCTAAAGGGCATTTACAGTGCCGAGTCCAATTGCGGCGAGAATCAATCAGTGCGCTTCTCCAAGCCCGACATCAAATGGATCAACCAGGCGTTTGCCGATCGCAGCAAGCCTCTACTCCTCAAGCGTTTCTAGGGACGCAAAATCAAGTGTACAACAAGCAGATGATGAAGATGAAGATGAGGATGATGATGATGATGAAAATGATGATGCGGAATCCATCAAGTGACAGCTCAACTGTTGCGCACGTTTTATTTAGTTGAACTATTTTTAATTTAGCCAACTTTTGCACTGCTCCCCCCTCTACACTTCCAACTGAACCACATCTCCACATATATAATATACTCATGCACATGACAGTTCCCCCTTCTCACTTTCTAATTTATTCAAAAACAAAGTTGCCCCGTTTAAACCTCTTTCTCACACACACACACACATACAAACACACACACATACAAACACACACACATTTATAATTTTCTTTATCGCAATTAGTTCAAATAAGCATCAACATTTTCTACTGTTGTATTTGAGTCCAGCAAGTTGTAAAATATTTAATTATAAGTCTAGATTCTACGGACAAGCTCGATGAAATGCCAATATGGACGAACGACAAAACCAAGAGATCCACAAACAATAACGATCCAAGCCATTCCCCGCTCCCCTCCACCCGCGACACCCTTCACTCAGCCAACCATAAGAGAAATTGAGATTATAAAAATATATAATTTTTTTGATTTTTTCTACATTTACTACTCGTACCTAGGCTTAAGATCCACACCCTCCTGTACCCTCCCTCACCATATTAGCCGTGCACCTTTCAAAACATAATGAGAGCACACAGATCCCTGATCCTCGATCCAGAGATTTACAGTTATTTAAAGCTTTTTCCTATATCGTAAATCTCGAAATCGTAAATGTATATGTAATATGTTAAACATGTTGTATAAAGTGTCTATGCATCTAAAATTTAGCTTCTTATTTAATTTTTAAATAAAGAGAAATTATTTAGATTATATATGATTGATTGTCTTTTTATTATGCTGATATCAGTTGCGGGCCATATAATAATTGGTCGTATACCAACTCACCGATGCTTCAATGGCCTGCTTAAAGTCTGTAAACTGAAAGTCGGGCAATAAACCGCGCAACTTTGCATTGGATGCCGTCTTCTTGTATTGCCCATCTGCCATGCTCGTATCACAGACGAGTTTGCCCTACAAAAAACAAAGACATTTCATGCAGGGGCATTAACTTAACAACATTAAGAGGTTGCCTACCTTAAAGTTAAATGCCTCGGCTATGGCTTCGGCCACATCGTAAATGGTAACCTCCGCTGATTCGTCAACGCTGAGCACAATGGGTTCTACGCTGTTGTAGTGCCGCATCACCCAAATCATTAACTTGGCCAAGTCCAGTGAATAGATAAACTGACGCAATGGCTTGCCACTGCCGTAGACTGTAAAGATCTTATCGGATTCAGGTATTTCCGGCTGCTCGGTGCGCAGCTTGTGCATACGATGGATCATGCCGGGTATAACATGGCTAACCTCGGGATTGTAATTGTCGTGTGGCCCAAAAATGTTGCATGGTATTACAGACGTATACAAATGACCGTATTTATCATGATATGCATGATTCTGTATGTCTATCAAACGTTTGGCATACGAATACCCATAATTGGATACATGGGGCGGTCCATTGTGCACCATTGTTTCGTCAATGGGATAGCTGGTTTTGTCCGGGAATATGCAGGTGGACAGGCAGGAGACAACCTTTGTGCAGCCAATATCATGTGAAGTTTGTAGCACATGATCGTTTATCAGCAAATTGTTGCGCTGCAATCGACAAATGCTTTTAGTTCATTTTCATGCGGCACAGCAGTTCACTTACCAAGAAATCCAGATTGTTATTCATATTGTGGAACAATCCGCCGACCATGGCAGCCAAGTGTATCACATGCGTCGGTTGCACTCGATCAAACAATGCCTGCGTGGCAGCCAGATCCCTAAATTGTTTACTTTTATTACTTTCACTTTTTATAGAAGATATAACTCACGTTAGATCCGCATCTTTGGAGCCGACAAAGAACCATTCCTCGTCTTTTGGCAGCTCTTCATTGATAACAGTTTCCAAGGCTTTGCCCACAAGGCCTGTACCACCCGTAACCAACACCTTTTTCATTTTATCAACGCTTGTCTGCGGCTTCTGAACTTATTATCAATAAATTCAACCGCCTGATTGTCAAATTTGTGATGGTCGTTAGCTGACTTATGTTATCGATATCTGTTATATCGGCATGCAGTCAGCTGACAGTACTACTAGGTCACAATAGTAACTGGGTATCGATATCTGTAAAATACTAAACGTGTATCGCATACATGTTATCGATACATACCTGTATGCTAGCCGGTCGCCTGCAGATTGCAGTGAAAATTTGTTTATACTGTGAAAATGCGCAATTAATAAATAAATAAGATGGATACGCAAATTATAGATGCCGTTAACGACTTTCTGGTAAGCTTTGATGCAGCAGCAATTGAGTGTAGCTAACAGAACACATTATTTCACACAGAAAGTGGACTCCATTGACGAAGCGTTTGTGAGCGTCATTGTTTTCAAGCCGGAAGACGATAAAGCAAGCAAATTTACAGAAAACTTGGGTAAGTATGAATAAAAGTCTGTTTAATTCCGAATTAAATGATATGTGTTGCAGTTACCGCATTTGGCAATGTGGAGAATCGGGAACAAGTGCTGCGTGCATATTTGCTACGTGCCGCCGAAGCGCCAAGTTACCACATGCAGGTTCTGATGGGAGCGCTTCCAAAACTGGTGGATGCACATTTAATAACAGCTAGGTAATTGATTCTAATGAGGATTAAAACAATCTTAAAACGAAGTGCCTTTCTAGAATGCTCTGCGACAAGGTGTTGTTCTGTGAGAAGCTGGAATATGAGCGTAAAACCTTTTGGATTGAGAGTTTTCGGCTCATCAAGAAGGTGATTGCCCATGTCGACTACAAAGGCGTGCGTGAGATTATGAAGGCGTGTCGGGACAAAGCCCAATGGTTTCCACTCAATGTGAACGTTACATATCTGCCACAATTGCTAGCCGTGGAGGAGATCTTACGCTTCATATTCGATCGTAACAATTGCCTGCTGCCAGCTTACTTTATAGCGAATGAAATAATGCGACCATTTCCCTATCACTGGAAACTCAACAAGGTGATGACGGATTTTGTTGAGGAATTTCGCACCACAGCTCAAATGGTTTCCATCATTGGGCACGCAAATATGCTGCCCATTGTCGAACATTTTGGTTACGCCGATCATTTGATGAACTCCTGGCGACTGGATCACAGCACATTGAAGTTCAACTTTAAAGGCAGCCTGCCCTATGAGCCCGAGTTGCTAGAGGATCAGACGCCGCTGCTACGCTATGTACTAGAGCAGCCATATTCAAGGGAAATGGTGTCAGTCATGTTGAATCTGCAAAAGCATCAGAAGCAGCGCTACAATGCGCTGGAGGAGCAATTGGTTAATCTGATAATACATGCCATGGAAATGACCGAGAGTAATGATGCTACTGCAGGCAGTGGCTTCAATGCCTCCGATGAACAAATCACTCCCAACGAATGGGTCTGGCTGCATCTATCCTCGCAATTGATATACTTTGTGCTGTTTCAGTTCGTCAGCTTTATGCATATTGTTCTCGCTCTGCATGAGAAGGTAAAGTTCTCTAAAGATAAACATATTCAATGTTATTAACACGTTCTTGTGGCAGCTCTCGAAGCTGGAACTGCGCAAGGGTCGTGATCAGCTGATGTGGATACTCCTACAGTTCATCTCTGGCAGCATACAAAAGAATCCTGTAAGTGAGAGGACATTCCATTTATCAGATTCACTTCATTGGAAATGCTTTCTTTATAGATTACCAACTTTTTGCCAGTATTTCGACTCTTTGATCTACTTTATCCCGAGCAGGAGCCTCTCAAGCTGCCCGACTACAACAAGTCATCCATGGTGCGTCACATGGCGCCCATTTGCATCTGGATTCACCTCATGAAAAAGGCGCGTGTCGAGAACATGAACATAACCCGACCCCTGCCCATTGCATTGAAGAATCATCATGAGTGCGTTCGTAATTCTGCTTATTCAAGAATCTTGAACTAATCCCACATTTCTTGCAGCTTTCTTCAGCATTTGGTCGCTCCGAATAGCATGATGAATGTGACACAGGGCAATGATTTCCGCATCATACTCATCTGCAATGCCTACTCGACGAATCAGGAGTATTTCGCAAGGCACATGAATATACTGTTGGATGCAATGAATGGAAATGCCAAATCAGCGAATGGCACACCGATACCAGCTGTTACCTACTCTGTGGCAGTGCTCGACAGCCTGACGGTGCACAGCAAGATGTCGCTCATCCACAGTTTTGTCACGCAAATGCTAAAGCAGGCACAGAGCAAGACCCTTGTTCCTGCTCCTGCACTCATCGAAACCTATGCGCGATTGCTGGTCTACACAGAGATTGAATCGCTGGGCATTAAGGGATTTCTAAGTGAGTTCCCAATGCACTTTTCTCTGAATTGGAATACTAAATATAAATGTTGATGTGTTTTCCAGCTCAATTGCTGCCAACGGTGTTTAAGAACCATGCTTGGGCCATGCTGCACACACTAATGGAAATGTTCTCATATCGACTGCATCATGTGCCCACACACTATCGTGTCCAGCTGCTCTCGCTGCTCTATTCCCTCTCCTCCGTGCCACAGACCAACAAAATGCAGTTGAATCTATGGTAATCATGGCAATTAAGGTTACTCTTCCCAGTTAATTCATGAATTCTTTCAGCTTTGAGTCGACCGCATTGCGTTTGATCACCAGCATTGGCTCCGCTGAGTTTCAATCGCAGTTTTCACGCTACATGAATGATAAGTCACCTGGCAGTGTGGCATCCAATGAGAGCGAGGAGCTGAATCGCTTGCTCATCCTAACGCTGGCACGTTCCATGCATGTGCATGGCGGCGGAGATGAGTTGGCCGGCTGGTGCAAGGACTTCTTGTCCAATATCATGCAGCATACGCCGCATTCGTGGCCCGTTCAGTCGCTGAACTGCTTTCCGCCTGCTTTGAATGAGTATTTCACACAGAACAATCATCCGGCGGAGAACAAGCAGCAGCTGAAAAAGTCTGTTGAGGAGGAGTACCGCAATTGGACATCCATGTCCAATGAGAACGACATCATTGCCCACTTCATAAGGCCCAATACAAATCCTCTATTTCTGTGTCTGCTCTTCAAGATCATTTGGGAGACGGAGAGCATAAGTCCGGTGGCATACAAGTAAGACAACTTGCAGTTCAGTTAAAGTGTGTATACAACTATTTCAATTCAATTCCCGCCTAGAATTCTGGAGGGGATCAGTGCACGCGCTCTGTCCACACATTTGCGTAAGTTCTGCGATTACTTGGTTGCCGAAGTGGCGAGCTCCTCGGATGGCCGTGACTTTATACACAAGTGCGTGGACACCATCAATAATATGATCTGGAAATTCAATGTGGTTACAATTGATCGCCTCGTGCTCTGCCTGGCACTGCGCACCCATGAGGGTAACGAGGCGCAGGTTTGCCTAATCATCATTCAATTGCTGCTGCTGAAAGCCTCCGAGCTGAGGAATCGTGTGCTGGAGTTCTGCAAGGAAAACAATCCCGATCACTGGAAGCAAAACAATTGGTTTGTATATCAATTTAATCATCATATTTTTAAATGCTTTACATGCTCGTATCTATTGCTTGCAGGCATGAGAAGCATCTGTCGTTCCATCAAAATTATCCCGAGAAATTCGCACCCGATGAATCGGCATCGCAAATTCCATTGCCCGTTTACTTTAGCAATGTTTGCCTGCGTTTTCTGCCCGTGCTCGATGTGGTTGTGCATCGTTTCATTGAGCTGACCATACCGAATGTTCATCAAATCATTGGCATCATATTGGATCACCTTAGCATACTCTACAAGTTCCATGGTCAGTATTTGCTCTTGTTCATTATGTTGTGAAGTTATAAATCTCATTTAATTCAACAGATCGACCCATAACTTATCTGTACAATACTTTGCATTATTATGAACGTATTCTACGGGATCGTCTGCCGCTAAAGAAGAAGTTGGTAAGTAGACAGCTGTGAGGCTTGTATAGAACTTGGTTGAACGCATCCCTGTTGTAGGTTAGCGCTATAACTAGCGCTTTCAGCGAGATCCGTCCGTCCAACTGGAGCGTGAGTGAACCATATAAGGTTTACCTGCAAAGTCAGGATACATTATGGACGCCAGAACTGAGCTACTACATGAATCTCATTAGACGACTGGCAGATAGTGAGTAAACTTCCCAAGGCATTGTGTTAGTTTCCTTCTAACCACAGTCTTTCTACTTCATGCAGCAATCAGTGGCAAGAACGTCTTTTACACCACCGACTGGCGTTTCAACGAGTTCCCCAATGCGCCCACACATGCGCTCTATGTCACCTGCGTGGAGCTCTTGGGATTGCCATTGGCACCTTCAGTGGTTGCTGGCAACATCATTGATGTGATTGTCAATGGTTATGCGGTCATACCACAGAAGGAGATCCATAGTTATATCAATGCAGTGGGCATTGTGTTGGCCGCCTTGCCGGAACCCTACTGGAGTGCCATCTATGATCGTCTGCAGGATATGCTCAATACACCCAACATGCTCAACTGGACGTATCGCTTCAATGCCTTTGAACTGTTCAATTTCAAGACTGTGCGTGAGGCAATGCTGGAGAAGAGTTATGCTGTTGTTCTGGCCGTGGCACATGCTGTCTTCCATCATATGGGCGCCTTTAAGCTGGCAACCATGACATTGTACATTAAGGAGAAGCTAAAGCCGTGCGTACGCACCGAACATCAATTGCTCTATCTATGTCATGTCTTCGGACCCTTCCTGCAGCGCATTGAGCAGGAGAAACCCAATGCTGTGGCTGGCATTGCCATTTTTCTATACGAAATGCTCGAGGCTGTGGACAAACAACATGGACCCAAGCCACTTGAATATATGGATCAGATCTGTGACTTTCTGTGAGCGCTTACTCAAGATTATTAACTCTGAGCAGCAACTAATTGCTGTTGTATGTCTTTGCAGTTATCATATTAAGTATATACATGTGGGTAACATTATCAAAAACGAATCGGAGGCGATTATCAAAAGGCTGCGACCGCTGCTACAAATGCGTTTGCGTTTCATAACACATCTGAATCTGGAGGACATACACACGGAGAAGAGGTGAGCAGTAAATGAATTGATTAAGTCTATAGCTTATAACAATTTATGATGTGTTCGTTTTGAACTTGTAGCGCTGACTGCAATGCAAATAGCAATGCAAATGCAACAACAAATACAAATCAAATGACACGTTCGCCACTGCAACAACAGCAGCAGCAGCAGCAGCAACAACAACAAGCTCAACAGCAGCAGCAACAAGTTCAACAGCAGCAACAACAAGTACAACAGCAGCAGCAACAACAAGCGCAGCAGCAACAAGCGCAGCAGCAACAAGTGCAACAGCAACAAGTGCAGCAGTCAGCAGGCGCTGCCTCAGGCTCCACAACCACAACTAGCGTGCCTCTAGGCAGCGGTGGCAGTTCTCAGCAGCAAATGTACTTGCAGCACATGCAACAACAGCAGCAACAGCAACAACAACAGCAACATATGCAAAACATGGGCATGCGTCATAATTGAAATGATAAAACTAGCTTTGGTTTAGATCTAAGTATTTGTAATAGTATTTATTAGTTTATAAATGCAATCGAGAATTCACATTGTAAACGTTCAACTTATTAATAACTCTCCCGGAACTTGTCTCAGAATCAGGTTTTCAAACCAATCACGCTCGTTCGCCTGAAGCGTCTCATCAGTTGGGTTGATGCTGCTGCTCGAGATGCACGCGCTTTGGTGTATAATTCTCGTGACTTTCGTAAGCGTGAGGAGCGAGTTGTGTGACAGGGGCACTGGTGAGTGCAAGGAGCTGACGGACACGGATTGTCCAGTGATCTTTTACAATCAGCATTTGATTGGTGACAATATCAAGTACTGTGATGAGTTTAACGACATCGTTTGCTGCCCCTTATCGCTGAACAAGCAAAACATTGCGTCAGCAAAGGAGACACGGCCATATGAGAAGCGTGAGTGTTACTGCAGTGATTGGAAGTCGTTTATCAACAGCCGCATCCCTTTCAGAATGCAAGCAATTTAATGACATTCGACCTTCGTGTCACACAACGCCGTTTATTGTGGGCGGGACAAAGGCGGAGGGTCGTGAGTTTCCGTTTATGGCGCTAATTGGCACCAAGGAGCGCAACAAAACTGAAATCAACTGGGATTGTGGTGGAACACTGATACATCCCAGGTTTGTGGTGACGGCTGCTCATTGTTTGGTGACAATTGAAAAGAAGGAGGAACGTTTAGATCCCAATTTCAATTCGCCTAAGTATGTGGTGCGTCTGGGCGAATTGGACTACAATAGCACCAAAGATGATGCTCAACCGCAAGACTTTAAGGTTGTCAACTATGTGGTGCATCCTTCGTATGACGATGATGAAGATGGCGCCTATAAGCATGATATTGCCATTATCGAACTGGACAGAAATGCGACCATAAATGAGTATATTGCACCCGCCTGCTTGCCACCCAGCACTGGCAATGATAATCCGCAACTCACTGCCGCCGGCTGGGGATTCACCGAAGATGCTGGCCACAAATCATCACATCTATTGAAAGTAACGCTGGACCGCTTCGATGATGATCTGTGCATAGAGCGCCTTAGTTTCGACATAGATACGCGCACACAGCTCTGTGCGGGTAGATTCCAAGGCCAGGGTGATACATGCAATGGTGACTCTGGTGGACCCATTTTTGTGCAGCATCCACATTACAATTGCCTCAAGATACTCATAGGCGTTACTTCATATGGCCAGATTTGTGGCAAGCAAGGGATCCCTACTGTGTACACCAAGGTGCATCTCTACACGGATTGGATTGAGAAAATTGTGTGGGCCGAGTGATTCAACAAAGCAATGCATTTAATAAGTTAGTAAACAATCATTCATATCTTATAAATAAAATTTTAAACTGTGCACGATTGTTATCGGACTATCGAGTGAAATTGATTAAAAAGGTGGCGGCAGCCCAGTCAGCTGTTGCGACAGAGGCGCACTTAATATTTAAAATAGAAACAATAGACAATCGATTTAAGTTAATTGCAGTCTGTTGCAATTAAGGCGCATTTTGTTTCAAAAATACGCATGTGAAAAATTAACAGACCCAAAATAAATGAAACAGAAAACGATTAGTTTCAATTTATGTTGCTAACTTATCGGTTTGTTTAAGGCTTGTGTCCGCTTTGCTACAGGTTTGCGTCATTGCTAAAAGTAAATGCAACTCGGATGCAAGTGAACTATAGATGGTGCTAATTTGACAGGGTGACACAAGCGATTTCATTTACAGCTAGAACATTTTGAGGATTTATATTTATTTATTGAATAAGTAGCTTGTTAATTTCTAAACAAGTTAAACTTTGTCATCGATTGTAGCGCTCATTGGCAAATGATGTAAAAGTTTTAAACAAAAGGGCCAAAAAGTTCTACGCTCAGACAGAAATCTAGACAAAATAACAAAACAAGCAACTATTTAGTTTAGTTTGTACATTTTTTGGAATTTTATTTTATTTCGCACAAAGCATGTGAACATTTTGCACTTTTGCAAAGTTGTTTGAGCTTTTTAATTATGGTAAACTTTGTTGTTGAGCTATTGAAAGTTGCGTTGCAAGTAACTGAATGAAAAGTTCTCACATGCCGAATATAAATATTCGTATTTGTATTTGTATTCGTATTCGTATGCGCTTATTGGCCAAGCGTTGACAAAATTTATGTAAAAGCGATTTTTAATTTCAGATAAAGTTCGCTTGGCTGTTGATTACCTGTCTTGGTGCAGCATTTTGTGGCAACTACAAAATGATAAATGCATTTTCATTGCATAACGAGAGGCGCTTTGAAATTTATGCGGCTGAACAAAATGTCACAGCAATTAGCTAGGCACTCGTTAAGTGTGCGTGAGTGTGTGTGTGTGTGTGTGTGTGTGTGTGGCATGCAAAAGTGTTGCAAGGAGTTCATTTAAATTTAAATGTTGCTAAGCTGTGTTAAAACCAAAAAATAAAAGAACAACGCAAGTTGAAACAAGCGACGGCAACGACACCTGGCGATTAATTAAAATAACTGTTTATCAACACGAATTAATCATGTTTAAACATGCGCCCAGCTCGAGGGTCCGCACACAAAAGTGGCATGCAACCGCCGTTTGGGTCATGTTAGTCGCGAACCCTTGACAGATGCCACGCGGGCGGGGGTAAGCTGGGGGCTGGGGGCAAACAACCAACACACGCATGTATTCCAGAAAGTAATATCTTAAGTTAAAGTTATGAATAACTATCAAATTCGTTTATAGCATGAGAGATCAAGAAAGCTTTTAAAGCTGTGAGTTGCTCGCTTTTGGCGTTTGCGATCCGTGGAACACGCCGCTATGGCATGCAGACCTAACCTCAAACTGCGCCCAGCGGCAATACGTTTATCTGGAAACTTTAATGCGCGTGTATGTGCAATTAAGAGTATAATGTGTACTTACAAACAATATGTGTATTATCGGTGTATTACGAGCACACTCCGAATGCGATTACATTTGGCAACAACTTTTCATGTGAGAGGCGGCCGTGATTGGGTCCATTGCCTTTCGGGGGAGTTATGGGGTCCCTCCCTTAGAACGGTAAGCTGTAAACTGTAAGCTGTAAATAGTCAACTGTCAACCTATCAACCGTTAGCTGACTCCTTTTCTAAGCATTCTGTCACGCGGCAGCCATTAGACTCAAGCTCAATGGAGCCTTGCAAGCTGCATGCAAAATGCGTTGTAATTGTCAGCTGAATGGACATGTGAAGAGCGCTGGGTAACCCAAAGCGATGGAATGAGACGGACAGCGAGAGAGAGAGAGAGAGAGAGAGTAAGAGGCCACAGTGCATACTACAATTTGAGCCACTGGCGCGTATCAAAAGACGCAATGAACTCATACGTCAGGACATTGTTGCAAGAACGAATTTTGCTGAATAATTCCAGGACAATTTATTTGAAACGTGTCACAGTATTTAACTCGTAGCGTTAGTGTTGGGCAACGCTTGAAAGTTGCATATATACACAAACATTTCACTTTTACTTCTATTTATTATTATTATTATATTTACATTTATATTAGTTTTTACTATAACAATGTTTCCAAGCTTGTATAAATCTTTAATGTATTTTATTTATTATTTAAATAATTATCAGCTTAATAGCAACTAATTTAACTCTACGGCTCCATCGTGATTTCCCTATGCATTTCCTTATTTCAAACATTAAACAGCCAATTATCATGTGGTTTACCATTTGATGTAGACAAATCTGTTGTGGATTTGTCTGTCTTTGATTTATGAGTCTGCTGCCCTGTCTAAGGTCATTAATAGTATATTGAGCTGCTGGCCAAGTTAAGACCAAAAGTGTTGTTGTAATCACATATTCAGTGTGCGTTTAATGCGGCTTACGAAAACAACAGCAATCGAACATTGGTTAGCTATGAATAGTGTCATTAATTGTGTGAATAAACCTACCTGTGGGTCTGTGTGTGTGAGTGTGTGAGTGTTCGAGTGTGTGTCTAGCATCCTGTCTGACAATTAACGAAGCTTGAGCTGTCTCTCAATACCCAACTGCCTGTCCGACCAACTAAGCGTGACAGTTGGACAGTCTGCGATTTATGGGAGACGAGAGTTTAATAAGTTGTTGCCAAAGCAGCTGTAGAGCAATTGAATCAACATCAAAGCATACCTTAAAGCAGCTGCTTACCCTGGTTAACTACCACGAACAGTTCCACGCAACAATGTTACAAAATAAATTGAGCGCTGCGATTGCCGGCAATCGTTCTTTAACTCGTTTGCACAAAATTCAATTACTTCCGTTGGCTATTACTGCCACCCTGGCTGCCAATATACATACCTATACAAATATATATACAAATATATATACAAATATATATACTTATATATATTTATATTGAAAGCTAGTCTAAAGCACTTGCGAATGAAATTGCATTTAGGCAGCCGGTAGACCAACTGTGCACGCATTTTATGCAGCTATTGGAATTGCCAAGAGCTGTGTTGGTAACAGCAGGAAGGAAGGAAGGAAAATGCAGACGCGACAAGGTGTCCACAAATTTATGCACTGTGGAGGTGTGTATGGAGTAGAAATATGCTAGATGGTAAATTGAAGAAAGCTTTATGATAAGGATAATAATGATAATGCTAATGCTAATGCTAATGCTAATGCTACTACTAATGCTAATGCTAATGCTTATGCTTATGCTAACGCTAATACCAATGCTAAAGAGAATGCTGTTGCTAATGCTAATGCTAATGCTAATGCTAATGCTAATGTTAATGCTAATGTTAATGCTAATGCTAATGCTAATGCTAATACTAATGCTGCTGTTAATGCTAATGCTAATGCTGCTGTTAATGCTGCTGCTAATGGGAAATCTAATGCAAATGCAGATGTTAATGTTAATGTTAATGCTAATGTCAATGCCAATGTTAATGCTAATGTTAATGCTAATGCTAATGTTAATGCTAATGCTAATTCAAAGGCTAATGCAGATGCGAATGTTAATGTTAATGATAATGCCAATGCTAATGCTAATGTTAATACTAATACTAATGCTAATACTAAATGCTTATGCTAACGATAATGCTGTTGCTAATGCTAATGCTAAAGGTAATGCTTAAGTTAATGCAAATGCAGATGCTAATGTTAATGTTAATGATAATGACAATGTTAATGCTAATGATAATTGTAATGCTAATACTAATGCGAATTCTAATGCAATTGCTAATGCTACTGATAGTGAATAACTCGAATTCTGAGCATGAAGTTAAATTTCTCAAGTTGAAAAGATGCAAATTCCAATTCTATTTGTTTATCAACCCCTTCCCCTGCTTTTTTTTCGTGTCCAGACTCATGTGTGGCATGCACCTAATAGCACTTTGCTTACTTTATTTGCTTGCAAGTAAATCCCTGACAGGAAAATGGACACATGAACTGTGCACAGCATGAAGTACAGGTTCAACATCAAAAGCAGCAACAACAACAACAGGCAACAGCAGACAGCTACTGCTTGAACTTCAGCTAGGGCTTAAGACGTTTGGAGTTGCACAGCAAGGACAATCCACTGATGGGGGCATGCCACAATTGGGGTGGCCACTTGTGACAGGTGTGTGCATAATTGAAATCACGAATTCTGGCTAAGAAACCAAATCAAATGTTGTTTTGGGGCAACAAAGTTGGTTTTACCATTTTTGGCCATTGAAAAACCAACTAACGTTTTTCAAATAGCATCCACATGGGCGCACACGGCGCCTGCGCAGAATCCATGTGGAACGCATTCACATTGTCCATTCTTAAGCAATGCTTGCCGCTGATTTCGCTTCAGTACGACGTCGGCTGGCAAAACAGACGCATCGTCGCTGCCGTGCCACGGATCCGTGTCTCGTGTCTCTAGTCTGTTTAACGGTATTTTGAATAATTGAAAGAATTGCAACAAAAAAAAAAACACGCATCTGAAATACATTTCTGAGCTAACTAAACTGAATGCAAGTTCAATTGCAATTGCAATTGCAAAACGCGGCAAAGAGGAAAAATTGTTTAACCAGAGAGAGAATAAAAGAAATTGTTGCATGCTTTTAGGCAGCTCAATTGTTGATTGATATTTGCTGTGTGTGTGTGTGTGTGCGAGTGTGCATGTGTGTGCGTGTGTGTGTGCGAATGCTTTTTTGATTAAAGCGCGCGCGTGAATAGTTTTGTGAATAGTTTTTGTGTGCAATCAGCAAATTGACAGGCAACTCTATTGGCATAAAGGCGTCCGAAACTAATTGGCCAAAGCTGGTAAGCGTATTGACCCTTGGTTATAAGCCTAACAAATGTTGATCCCATATCAGGCAAACAAATGCTGCTGTTTAAGTGTGCACATCAATCACAACAACACGAGCAACAACAACACACAAAGCAAACACACAAGTCAAAGACATGAATTAAGTAACCGAGTTTTTTTATGCGATTTGTTGCCGGTGGCAGTTGACTTTTAAGTGGCACTGTAGACGCATGTTAACTGCCATTCGCTCGGCCACGCACATTCGAAATCACTTAGCAATTTGTAGCCACAGCGAAGGATTCAACAACCCAATCCCAACAGGAGCCAGTGCCCTCGACATCCTTTCTACCAACTCTTGTGTCTGTCAGTCTGCCGTCTGTTTAATTTCACAATTCATTTCATGTCAAACGGCTTGTCAATGACTCTGACGCTGAGTCTGACTGTGAGTCTGACTGTGAGTCTGATTTTGGTTCTCCTTTATTCTTCCTTTTTTCTCAGTACTCAGTGTCGTTATCTTGCCACAACTCCAGCTCCGTTTACGAAGTGTGAACAAAGCCAACGCAAAACTGAAAAAGACATGGCTGTCAAGTCGTTGGAATTTGATGTATTAACTGTTTGCACTCGGTCCCTGCTGCTGCTCAGCATACGGAGAATGTCGCTGAGAATTGTGCTTTGTTGGACACGAATGTGACACCTCTAAACGCATAAATTCATGCTACCAAATTAGGTGCTGCCCCCTCCTCTAAGCAGTGGCAGCTTAAGTGCTGATCAAACTGATACTCAGTGTATAAAACAAGACAGATATTTAGTAGAGTTCTTTAAAAATGTGCTGCTTGCTGAAAGTACAGAAATGGCAGCTGTTAATAAACCTCTTAAGCGCCATTAACACAACAACTCTGCTGACTTGATCAATGGCCTTTAATTAATAATAATCTGTTACAATTGGAGCCAAGCCAAGTGGCTTGCAAATGGCATATTAATTTATGAAATTGATGATAATATCAGTGTGAGTTGCCCAAGTAATATGCAAATCTCACTCACACTTCAACAGCTCAACAACTCAACAGCTCAACAGCTCAACAGCACTCGACACTTCATTCAATATCCAATTAGCCGCTGTCCTGTTCAATACTTGTAGTCCGCTCTTTGGCTCTTTGGCTAATTGAGCTTAGGTCTAATGGCGCACGCCTCTATAAACATATATCTAAACATAAGCCAATGTGAAGTACTAACAATACTTCAAACAATTTGCTTACCTACCCAAAAAAAAAAAATAGAAAAAAATGAGGAGAGAAATATAAGTGTGGGGTAGGGGGAGGAGCAGCAAGTCTGGCATTTCTCGCAAGTTCGCGGCGCAACGCCTTCAGTTTTGGTCTTTTGGGCGGATTTTTCTGGCTTTACTTTTGCTGACTGCTATTTTATGGTAGCCATTAAAGGAAATTGAATATAATTTTGTTTGCTAAGCTCTTCCATAAACTTCCCAAGTGCCTGGCGCTGCTATATGATTTTTTCCTTCCCCCCCCCCCCCCTGTGCCTTTTCTCGTTTTTTTTTTGTTCCAGCAATTTTTGTTCTGTTTTCGTAAGGTTTTCATATTTTATTAAGTTCACGCCATAAAAAGGTCGACCTTAGTTTTAATGGAAGTGGAACTGGAGCTGCTACTGCCGCAGCTTAGAGAGTGCATAAATATGATTGAGAAATGCGCAAGCCACGTTAGATTTGTAGCTTAACAATTGAACCCTTTTGGTCCAAACAGGTGATGAATGGCCTTGCTTGCCACAAAAATATACACACTCCTGTATGCATACTTATTTGTGTAAGTGTAGACCGCAAGAGTTCTTCATTTTTGGCATTCAAGATGCTTCACGTTTGGCCCACTTGCTTACCAATTTCATTATTTATTTAAGTTCGTAAAAGCAAACTTGCATATTGGCATCAACTGAGAAACTGAGAAATGAGAAATGAGAAAATGAGAATAGCAAACCGAGGGGAGTGTGGAATGAGAACTGGCAAATGGCAAATGGCAAAATAATAAATTGTTTGCTCCGCTTGTTTGTTTGCCTCTTAGTTCCTTGGGCTTGTTTAGCTGTCACCACATCCTGCTGCTGTTTGTCTAGCTTTGGGTTAGATTTGTCGGGCTATCCAATCAAATGCTAAATCATTGTTTTCATTTCATTTCAATTTTGATAGATTGTTTCAACAGTTTCATATAAAAAAGGAAAGCAAGACCACTTCTATCGATTCATTTTGATTTTAGTTTCTTTTTAACGTATTTAAAAAAGTTGCCTCATCAATTTTATTTATTTTTGCAGTGATCCTTTCCCCAAATACCCTAGCAAATCTGTAGAGTGCAGGGCAGCTGCGTGTTCTGTCATGTTGGTATACCTTGCCTGTTACAACTTACAACTTACAGCTTACAGCTTACAGCTAAAGCAAATCATTTTGTTGATTTTGCTTGGCAAATGTCTTCGACTTCACATTTCCCAGCCACACGGTTGCTTTTCATTTTCATTTTCATTTTCATTTGTATACGTCCTGTGAGACGAGAGCGATACGAAAGCCATCAATCAATTCCTTAGATAATCTGCTAAGACATTGCTATAATTTGGTGGTAAAAGGTGTGCGCGGGCTCCATCGTCGTGGCACTGACTGACAGCACTTCAGGGTCAAAGGTTGCGTTCGAATACATATTTATAAATAAACTCAGCGGGGATACGGTTTTAAAAAAATTGCGAAATTACTGTTTAATCTTAACAGAGCATTAAGCTGAAAGCGGACGGAAATAACTAGCAAAGACTTGTGTTATGCCGCACATTACGTATACGACATGTTGGGCATATTGTGGTTGAATCTAATAAACATTTCTGGTTTTCTGCACGCATGAATGTTAATGTTGATTGCTGTAACTTTTCGACTCGAGCAGCTCCCCACCCCCTTGCCTGCTGCTGCTGCTGTTGTGTGGCTGAAATTATGGCAGAAGAACCCCAAAGACAAAACGAACTTTGCTGGAACATAAACACACAAAGGCAGACTAAAATCTACTGTTGTAGCTTGTTGCTTGTTTCTGGCTTATAACTAGGCATAGTTAAGGGTACTCGCTGTTCTCGCCTATTTGGCTTTTATAGTTAGCGGCAGTGGCAGCAATTTTGGCCACAAAGTTTATGTGCGCTGCTGGCAGCCAGAAAGATGCACTGACGATAAATTTAACACAACTTGACTTCAAGTTTGTCCATTTAGATTGAAAGATCTAAAACTTCAAACTACCAAATATATATGTATATAGTTGATGTTCTTGAAAAGGGTATTAAGCCGTTGGCAATCTGCAAGGATTTGCTGTCGTAAAATCAAACCCCAGGCAAGCCACTTGATAGTGAAGCATATAATTTGATTTCGTTTCTAATTAAGCAGCTACATTTAAAAGTTGTTGTCAGTTGAATGCCTTTACCATTTTACGACCCTCCACCCCTTTCCCCTCTCCAAGCATTGCAACGGTTTTCACGCCAAACTACATGTGTTAACAAGTTCATGAACCTCAACTTATAACCGAGTTATGCAGCAGCTGTCAACTGCGCTTTTCATAGAATTTGTAAAGCATCCGGCGACATTTCTTCAAGCAAACTTATATTTATATATTTTTCTCTTTTTTTTTTGCCACTTCATGTCTGTTGCACAGCGTGTCAGCTGCCACATTGTGCGGCACTGTGGTCGCTTCAGCTTATTAAAATCAAATAACTTGAGTGCTTCTTGATGGGTTGAGCGTCGCATCAAAATGTATTTATTTTCATATTTATGCAGGTGCAATGTTGACGACTTTAATGCAGTTGAATTCCTTGATAAAAGCATACTTCTGGCACTCAGTGTAATATGCTTAAGCTGCTTACATTTTCTCTAAGCTTGTTTGAAATGAAATTAGAAATTGTGTAAAGGATTTGAGGGCTATCTTCAGACTAATACAATTATTATATTTTAAAAATAAATTCAAGTAAGTGCAGAGCTTAGAGCTTATAGTTACTGCCAATAAAAGTTGTCTGAAATATGTTTAATTATTTTTGTTAAATTTAAAGAAGATTTAAATCTATAGTTAAATGCTTTTTAAATGTAAATTTTAAAGAAATGTTATTTTAAAATGCATTTGTGTTCGTGTCAAGCTAATCATTTCTAAGCTGACTTAAATGCTCTTGAACCACTGTGCACCTGAGCGACAGTGAGGCATTGTGTTGTCAGTTATTGCTTTACACTTTTCACTACTCGCTGTCTCTGTCACTTCTCCTCTCTCTCTGCCACTCTTCCTTTCTCTCTGCCTCCCTCCCTCCAGCTCCATCTGCCTGCCCCCTCTTTATGGCCTGTCTAATGTCTGTTTGGTTTGTCGTCGCACAACAAGCCTTGTGAAAAACTTATCATAAAAGTTTTTGCAAAAGTTGTCAAGGTTTTTGTCATTCTGCTCGTCATTTGCAGCGCCCCGCAACAAATGATTATTTATAACTTAAAAGCAAATTAGTGGTGGGCGCAATACAAAGAAATAAATAAATAAATAAATAAAAAGATCAGCAGCCAAAAACCAATAAATAAATTCACATTCGCAGAACATTTGTTACACGCGCTGCAAACTATGCAATGCCAAAGCACGCGAAATTTGATATAATTTTTTATGCTTTAATTGGCACTGCAAGCGGGTTATAAAAATATGTCTATAGATAGAACAGAGCGGAAGAGAGAGAGAGGGGGAGATAGCAAACACAATCGATAGCACAAGAGCGACATTCGGGCCACTTGAGGCAACAATAATAATCGCTCGAGTGTGGCAATCCATAGACACAGTGTCCCTGTTTCGTCTCTGTCTGTTTTGTCGGTTTGTTTGCTTGTCTGCCATTGACAGACAGTCATAAATATGGAAACACATAAAAAGAAAAAAAAAAACAACGAAATAAACGAAGCCAAGCAAAACTATGTACTACATATGCCAATGACGACAACTTTTTGCCCAACTCTCGACGTCGAACGCTCAACGCTCAAGGCTCGAGTCGACAACGTCCATCGCCCATCGCCCATCGACATAACAAACTGCAGGATCTGTTTTTCTGATTGTCCTTTGCCAGGGCAACGTTTGATGGAATGCCTGTAATGTCTGTAATGTCTACAATTTCGGTCTGTGCTCAGTCATAACTTGGCAGCTTCATTCGGCCGTGTAAAATGAGCTCCAGCTCGAGCTTGTCAGCATCTTAAATTCACTTAATTAATTTAAATGCTTCGAGTTATTAAAGTTATGTTAAGAGTATTTTTGACAACTTCATAACTAAATATTTATTATTTTTGTTAATTATTAAAGTAATTTAATGTCATAAAATTAATATGAAAAAAACATTTGCCTAGGAAACTTTTATTTAAATAATTACAAAATAAGCTCTCATCTTTATTTCTTCTTAATACTTTAATTCCGTTTTTATATTATTCTAGCAATTGTTTTTTGTGCAAATGAAATGCAAATTTATACCTTTGCCATTAGCATTAAATTGTTAAAGTGTCTTTAGAAGTCATTTATGGCACTTTCGTGGCAATTGTTTGGCATAATCTAAAGCGAAAGAATGTGCTTTTATATGGTTATTGTCGATGGGTCGCCAGTTGTGGCCTATAAACTTTGGCCCCTAAAATTTTACAACAATGCGTTTTGGCTTACCTCTCCGAATGCATCCCGAGGTAAACATTTCTGTGGGCTAAAACAAAACAAGAGTTCAGCTAAACGCCATTCAAATTAAATCACCGGCAATCTGTGCGGACAGCAGGAGAACAGCAACAACAACAACAAAAATGTCTGCTAATTTATTTAAATAATTTAAAAAATTTCCCCAAACTGCACAAAAGAAGGAAGAAAGAATGAAAGAAAAAAAAAAAGAAAACAAATAGCAGCTGCGTCTAGTCAAGTTGTTGCCTTAAGATAACAATTGAGCAGCAGGTGAAGGCAGGTGCGAGGTGAGGGCGGCAGGCGGTGGCCTTCAAACAAAGCGTTTTGCCGAACAAAAGGCCAAAAGTTAATGTGTGCCTAAGTAGGAGCCAGGTCGACCACATACACGCAGGCACAGCAAGCGCATGCAGACACACACACACACACACACACACACACACACGCACACACGCACATACTCTTTGGGCCATTAAAGATGCCCCTCATTTTGTTTAGCCAACTGCTTTTTGGGCGCCTTCCGCTGACGCATCCGCCAACTGTCGACTGTCGTCTGTCGTCTGTCCTCTGTCCTCTGTCGTCTGTCGACTACAGTACAGTGTGCCCTGGCCAGGCTGCCTTTTGTTTGCGGCGACTGCGTTGATTACTTTGGGGAAATGTGCGTGAAAGGTAACGGCGCGTACCTGTCCTGTCATTTTCCGTTTGCTGTTTGCCTGTTTTGCTGGCTGCCATTGCCTGGCGACTGATTTATATGCTTGCGCTATCCTATTCCCCTCCAAATCTCTCTATCTATCTAGCTGTCTCTTTTCCCCCATTAAACAAGTGCTACTCGCTGTGCTCTGATTTTCTATGCAATAAACCGCTAGCTATGATTTTAAGTTCCTATTACAACTTGGCTATAAATCATCTATTCAATAATGCGTCGACTTAACGTAAATCATAATCAAGCAACTGTTTGTCTTAGCCGCAAATTGACAGCAGCTTTAAGCGATCTGAAAATTATAAGAGTTGTTTTGTGGTTAGAATATTTATTTAGCTTTCTTCAATTAAAGTTTGACAGCTGTTTCTATTTTTCTCTTTCTATTTTCTTTATGATAAATATATATTTATTATAATATGTTTGCATATATACTTAACTAGCTGCAACTTTCACTTCAGTTTGCCACAACTTTCAGCACAAATCTCATGATTATTGACAGCTTTGTGTACAAACGCCTCGGTCAGCTAAACCGATTGATATGTATTCATATGAGTATTAATTTTATTCATTTTGATGCGATAATGGCATTTTGACTCTCGCGTATTTTACATTCATTGGTTATTTAATATATATTTTAATTAAGTATACGCAGCGTTGCGTGCGGTCATAATATTGCATTATGTTTGATTCACGAGTACAATGAAATTAAGCGCACACAACAAATTGAAGAGCAAATTGTTGCAGCAGGGAAACTCTTCAGCGTCCACTTGAATGGAATGCACAAAGAGTTGTGTGTTTTCAGCATTTGCCCATTAAAAACTCATTAACATGGCACAATGGCTTGACAAATAACTCGAAATGCATTCACTTCCGCACTGGCGACGCAGACGCCATTGGTGATCATGACGGCGCATGAGAGTGCAGTTTTTATGCACTTTTAAATGCATTTTATCAGTGCAATTAAGCATACAAGCTGCTGACAAATACACTCAACCTGGTAGTCAGCCAATGACAATTGCATTAATTTGACAGCCGAAAAGCTGAAAGCCAACAGAATGCAACGCAACGATTTGTTTTTGGGGCGAGCGGAGAGCAGAGCAGTGACGTTGACTAGGAGATACTCTACTATTTATTGTTTATATATTGTTTATTTATATATTTATATATATTATATATTTATTTATAATTATTTACTTTTATATTTTTATATTTATTTGATTATTTATCTATTTATTTATATATTTATTTATTTATATATTTATTTGTTTATTTACTTATTTATTTATTTATTTATTTATTTATTTATTTATTTACTTATTTATTTATTTATTTATTTATTTATTTATTTATTTATTTATTTATTTATTTATTTATTTATTATTTATTAATAATAATTTATTATTTATTATTTATTTCTTCATATATCTATTTATATATATATTTATCTATCATTTATTTATTTATTTATTGATTGATTTATTTATTTATTTATTAATTTATTAATCTATTTATTTATTTATTTATTTCTTTATTTATTGATTTATTTATTTACTTATATATATATTTATTTATTTATCTATTTATTTATTTATTTATCTATTTATTTATTTATTTATCTATTTATCTATTTATCTATTTATTTATTTACTTATTTATTTATTTATTTATTTATTTATTTATTTATTTATTTATTTATTTATTTATTTATTTATTTATTTATTTATTTATTTATTTATTTATTTATTTATTTATTTATTTATTTATTTATTTATTTATTTATTTATTTATTTATTCATTTATTTATTTATTTATTTATTAATTTATTTATTTATTTATTCATTTCTTTATTTATTTAATTATGTATTTATTTATTGATTTTTTTATTATTTATGTATTTAGTTATTTATTTATTGATTTATATATTTATTTATCGATTGATTTATAAATTTATTTATTTATTTATTTCTTTATTTCTTTATTTATCTATTTATCTGTTTATTTATTTATTTATCTATTTATTTTTTTATTGATTTATTTGTTTATTATTTATTTATCTATTTGTATATTTATTTAATTATTTATTCATTCATTTATTTATTTATTTATTTATATTTTATTTATTTACTGATTTATTTATTAATTTCTTTATTTATTTATTTATTGATTTATTGACCTATTTATTGATTTATTTATTTTTTTATTTATTTATTTATCTATATTATCAAAAAATCAATTCCCTTGCTTGTACTTCCGCTGTCACATATCACTTGCCAAGCACATGACACCCTCTTGCAGGGTATGGAAAACGAAAACAGTTGTCAGTTGTCCTTCAGAGTCAGTCTCACCTCAGTGCTTGTCAACATGTCGATATGTGAACTAATGAAAGCAGATTTGCCCGATGCTTCTCAAGGAAACCACGTGATTTATTGGTGTTCTATTTGTGTTCGGTACTTGGGCTTTTCTTTTGCTTGTGTGTGGAGCGTTTTATATTGCATGCTTATAGGCGCCTCGTTTGTCATTTCGCTGGCAGCGAAGAAGAGCAAACAAACAATGCCGAGGCGTCATTTGTGCTTATCTGCACAGCGGGCAGGCAGAGTGGGATGTAGGTACGAGGAACGATGGTGGCAGGGGGGGGAAAGGGTGGAGCAGGCATGCTGTCTTTTTACATACAAATTACTTGAATACTTTGCGCCTGCTGTTACACGGAAACGGAAGTGGAAGTGTTTTACAACACACACACACACACACACACACACACACACACACACACACACACATGTATATATACTCAGTTTTCTGCTTGCAACTTTTTGCTTCAATCATAAAATCAGAACTTTTTACCCTTTATGGCATAATCAGTGCATATATGTGTGTGTGTGTGTGTCTGTGTGTGTGTAGGTGTGAGTGTGAGTGTGAGTCTGTGTGTGTGGGTGGGGTGAGTGTGTGTAAGCGTAAAGCGCCGCTGGCTGCAATTGTCTTGTCTTTTATAGTTCTGCCAGTTGCTTTGGTTTTCTTGCCTGTTAGAGATGAGCGCGTGTGCGAGCACGATACTTAGCGCAGTGTTGAAAAGCGCTTAGACTGTTGCAGTGTTGGAAATCAAGAAGAGAGGTTTGTAAATATATTTTAAATATTTTCTAGGTCTCAAACTGTTTAATTATGATTAGTTTATAGGTCTTTAGTTAGCTTGAGCTTTTTACTACTTGCGATTCATATTAAAGCTAGATGTTGTAAAGGATCAGTGTTGCAAAGCATCATAAGAGTAGCTTAGTTTGGCTAAATATATTTAAGGACTTATACAAACTTCGTTTAGTCAATATTTGAATCAATTTTTGCTTTCTTTATGTATCAAAAATATTTACTTTACTTCCAATTCACATTACTTTGTAGATGTGTAGTAGTGTTGGAAAGCACCATTACTTTTTACTTTGTTTAAATAGTGATTTATACTCCATGCTTAGCAGTTAGTTGTTGTTAGCTCAGACTTAATCACGCGCTCATCTCGAACTGATTGCATTGGTAATAAGGTCGCTTTGGGCGAACTACATTTGGCACTTAAGCCATGGATTTTTTATTTTATTATAAAAAGGGTTGCGCAGTGGTGGTGTGCTGTGCTGTGCTGTGCTGTGGTGCTGTGGTGCCAGGCGGTTGTTCATAAAACGAGCTATTCCCCCAGCATTAAATGCTACAGATTTTTGTTGTTATTGCTAACCAAAGATATTGTCATAGATTTTGTGCCACACTCCCGAGCGCTGGAACATTGCGCTGTCGTTGGCCTGCTCCATGTAGAGCTTGTAGCGTTTGAGGGTGTGTGGATCAGTGGGTCCCCAGCTGGGCAGTGGCTCAAAGGCTTTGCGTATGCGCAGCCAGAGGCTTAGCTCAGCTGGCTGACTCCTCACGGCGGGTATGGCCCAGAACAGCAGTTGACCCACACCAAAGGCGCTGAGGCACCAGCCAAAGACTGTTTGGAATATTGAATTAGTAAGCGAAAGCATTGAAACGATTCAGTTACGCGAATACTTACCATAAACGCCTGTTTGGTACGTGTAATCCTTGTACTTGAGGGGCTCGTACAGCACGAGCATATAGACGAGTATGATACCCATCAGTAGAGGAGTTATGAAGCCCCAACAGAGGCGATAATATATGGAGGTTTTTCTGCCCAGCATAAATTCCACATCGCGACACACACGCTTCACCCCATAGACCCAGCCAATGGCCAGCAGCTCAAAGATGGCCAACACAAGGGCCACAAATGTGGCGCCAAAGAAGTCCAACAGGTTCAAGACAAACTGTCCACCTGGTGTAATATATAGCAGACCCAGCGAGTAGCCTATAATCGAAATGAAGACCACAATGTGCCATTGCTTGACCTTGACAAACTGATCCTTCAGCACGGTGGTGAGAACCGAGACCATGCCCACATTGCTGCCAATGCCCAGCACGAAGAGCATGAGGAAGAACAGCACCGAGAAGACCTGAGGCACCACCTTAAACTTGGCAATGGCATCTGGATACGAGATGAAGGCCAAGCCAGGTCCACCATTAACCACACTCGATATGTCCGACGTGTTATTCTCATACGCCAAGTTGCCCAAAATGCCAAAGATGATGATGCCCGAGAGGAGCGAAGTGAATGTGTCCAGCGTGGTCACAATGTTGGCATCTCTGCAAATTAAATAAATAAAACATTTCATTTATTTAAATAAACTCAAGCAGAAGAGGAAGAGGAGCAAGATGAAGGCAATCACGCACCTGTAAATGTTCTGGCCAAAGCGATTGTAGGACGCATACATGACAATGTTGCCAAAGCAAATGGCCAGCGAGAAGAAGACCTGGGTAACAGCAGCGTACCACACCTGCGGCTCCAGCAGCTTGTGCCACTGCGGTTTCAGGAAGTACAGAACGCCATCCGAGGCGCCCGGCAGTGTGAGAGCCCGCACGAGCAAGATGAGCATGATGACATAGGGGAAGAGGGCGAGGAAATAGGATGCCTTGCCGGAGCTCTTGACACCCTTGAACATAATGCCCGCAATGATGAGCCAAGCAACAGCCAATGCCACAGCCAGCGTCCAACTGGGATAGCCGATGCCATCATCAATGCTCTGCTTCTCACGCAGTATGATGTGCCTGTCCAGAAAGCGAACACATTGATAGCTTGCAGATGATGATAATGATAATGATGATGATGATGATGAAGGTGATCATGATGATGATGATGATGATGATGATTCACTTACGTAAAGTAATACTCCGCTGAGGTGGTGCGCACCGTTGACTGTGTGCCAAGAGCATCACTCACTGGCTGTGGCGTCGAGTCCAAGCAATTGGGCCCCCACTCCTCGCGGCAGTAGCTCCACGGCAATGTGGGATAGAATGATTCCACAAAATAGCGCAGCGTGATGGCCATTAATGTGGCATAATAGGTTGTCACAATGCCCGTGGCCAGCACCTGACCATAGCCAATGCCTGTGGTGCAGTTAATATGCCATTAAAAGTGACTGTGGTGCAACACACACACACACACACACAGACACACACACACACACACTCACCTCTCATAATGGGCACAAAATCGTAGACTTTAACGCTGCCACGACTCGAGAACTGACCCAACAGCATTTCCAAATAGTAAACGGGCTTCCCCACCAATATCAACACAATCAGATAGGGTATTAGAAACGCACCGCCGCCATTCTCCAGCGCAATGAAGGGGAAACGCCAAACATTGCCCAGACCCACACTGAGCGCAATGCAGGACATGAGAAACTCAATATCATTGTTCCAGCCATCCCGTTTGATGCCCTGCTCCGCATCTGTTGTCTCCCCTCCGCTGGTCTCAATTGTTTTTTCACCATTCTCAAGTTCTTTGGCTGCAGGCGTGGGTGTGGTGCTGGTGGTGCTTGTGGTGCTGGCTCTTGTGGCGGCAGTTGTTGTTGAAGTTCGAGTTGGTGTTGTGGTGCCATCTTCGTTGGTTTTGTAGGCACCCGGTATGGAGATCGTGGAGGCATTTAGGGAGCCAACATAAGCTGGATTGAGGTAACCATTGTTGTTGCTCTGCTCCATTGTTGTTGCTGTTGTTGTTGCTGTTGCTGTTGCAGTTGCTGTTGTTGTGCCTGCTGCTGCTGCAGCTGTAAATCAATCAAGGTTATCATTAGTTAGTGGTCAAGTTTTGTGGTTCAATAGCTAATTAAAGCCAACAAAACCAGACTGCACTCTAAACTGGTTTTACATGAAACACAAACAGAAACACAGCAAGTCACTGACCCACTGACTGAAGCTACGATTATATAACATTTGTTGTGGCATTCATTCACTTAAAAGTGCAACAGAGACAGTGGCAGAGGGAGAGGGAGACTGCGAGGGAGACTGCGAGGCAGAGGCAGAGCGCAGCGGAGGTTTGCCTTACCAACTACTATAGGGTTTGTAAACTTTGAAAACAAGTTTCTTGGGAATGTCTCTCGAATTGTCTAGCTTCAAAAAGGCATTTGCATTTTTATTTTTATTTTTATTTTTATTTTATTTTCTCAGCTCTTTGTTTACTCTTTGCCCTCTGCATGTGCAGGCTTAATGTGTTTGCCATTCAACTTGTAATCGAGAGCAATTGAAAGTACAAGTGTAGAAAGTGAAGGCACATATTGTATTACATGCTGCGAATATCATATGAATATATGTGACTTCTTCCATAACCTTATAAAATATAACTCAAACCAGGAAAACATTTATAAAGATAGCAACGAGTGACTTATACTTGAAACACATAGTTTGATATGTTTATAGTTTTACTACGAAACACTTAAGATTACACATTTAGGGGGCCATTTATAGCTTTATTACTTGGCAGCTTATCGCCTTTAATATAACACTTCACTAAATTGGTATCAATTCTAGAGAATTTCAATTGTTTACAATTTTACTATCGTTGAAAAGAGCATTCACACTTCGTTTGTGGCGGTTTGTGTCGCTTTGTGTCGTCACATTGCGACTTATTTAATTTTATTGTTGTTGCCACACTGATGCAACGCGTTGCAGTTGAGTTGTTGCTGTTGCTGTTGTTGTTGCAGTTGTTGTTGTTTTTACGGATTGCTGTCTCGCAATTATTGGAAAGTGAAGGTGCACAAAGCGGCTGCCCTCGCTGTGAAAATGTCAGACTCAAGCAGAACATTTAATTGCCAATTGCCAGTTGCCAATTGCGAATCGAAGTCTTGACTGCAAATTGCGTCAAGAACTGGCAAGTTGAGCAGCACTTTTGATTTTGTCAATGTTTAATCATGCGATGCGCATTTAAATGCATAATTATAACTAAATTGTGCTAATGTTTCTTTTATCATATAAATATAAAGAATTCTCTATGCAAACTTGCTAGTTATGATGCTGTGATAAACATTTTATGTACATTTCTTGGCATGCTTGAGTCATTATAAATATTCTATATGTTCAGGTGCGGCATGCTAGACATATTTGGCATTAGATAAGCACACCACGAGATAACAACAGTGACAGTAAAGTTAACAACACAGACTGCAATAAAGATGCCTTTAATAAAGTCAACCACTTGGCTAAGCTTGACAATATCAATTCTTTGATAGACCGTCATTATCATCATTAAGGCGTCTAGTCTTTATCTGTAACTGTTACCAGCCAGCCACCTGCTGAGTACCTTGACCTATTAAACAGTTGTACACAATGTAAATGAAAAGCTATTTTGAATATGCCACAGGCTAAACACAACAGTTGAGTACATAACTACTTCAGTCTAAGGCAGTTTGCTGAAATTCTAGTTTAATTTTAGATAAATAATAAATAAGACGAATTAATCAATGAAATCTTCAGCAAAAGAGCTGCTAAGTGCGTAATTAATGAAACAGGGTATCTGCTTATTCAGCTTATAGTTTAGTTGAGTATTTAGAGCCACGTTTTAACAGTTGGTCTAATTAAACGCTGTTTATGTTTATGTTTTGCACGCGAGTTCAATTGTGTTTATTTGTTTATTGCGATTAAAACAATAAAACTGTAAAACACTTTTATAGTTTTGCAGTTAAAGAACCAGCTGTTGACAGTGGCATCCAGCAGTTAACTCACACTCAAATTCAAATTCAAATTCGTAATTCCTCTTTGCTCTTTTGGCTGTTGAAACACGTTAATCACGTCACTTGTAAGCTGTCAAAATTGGTTAAAGCAATTTATCATGATTGTTGCTGTTGCTTGTATTGTTTGGCTGGAACTCAATTATTTAAATTGCGGTTTCAACTCTTTGTTTTGTTATTTATTTGCATAGCATTACTAATTATATTTTATTTATTGTCTCCCTTATTTATTTATTCTGCTTTCAGCTGGCCAAAAAGCCAAACTGCTCACGACGAATGCCAAACGATAACTGAACAGATCGCCGTAGTTTGCTGAATTGTTGTTCGACAACGTGGCGTCGCGACTGCGTAGCGGTAAAAGGTGTTCACAACCTGAGATAAGGCAAATAAGACAGGTATTTGTCAGTATTGAAAATGCAAATAGGTCGCAACACATGTAATTAAAATTGATATTGAGCAAGTCAACAAACTTGGCACTCTAAACCTTTCCACAACTACAAAATGAAAGTGTTACATGCTCATCAACTTACTCATTAATCTAACCAAAAAAGATAATCAATGTTAATTACATTTAATTAGCTGACTACTGTAATTCACATAACCTTGAACAAATGCTTCTCTGCTGTGCATAGTTAGACTAATCAAACATTAGTAATTGTAACAATGTATTTTTTATATATTTAAGTTTATCTTTATGACGAATGCTTGCAAACTTTGCGACTGACCTCAGTCAGCTTCTATCTTTGGGCTTTTCAACTGTGTCTATAAACTGGATTTGCAATGCTGGGATTTTCCGCAAAGTTTGATTTTTGAAATGCCCTTGGCTAACTGATTTGTATGTACTCTGTTAGCAGATTTATATGCGCTCAATTGTAATGATAAGATTGAGAAGTTCAAGTTGAAATTGGGCCAAACAAAATTATCAAATGCTGCATAAAGCAAACAATATAAAAATATAAAATATTATCTCGAACAAGAACTGCAACTGCGTAATTGTAAATGTGGCTAAACACCTGACACACACACACACACACACACACACACACGCACACACACAGAATACCACAACAATGCGAGCTCTGCAAGTATAACAATTTTAATTGGATGCAAATTGGGAATGAACTAAGTACGATTACCCGCTTATGACTGCGGTTTGGCTAACGGAAGAACTCTCGATTTGCTTCTTTTTTTTTTGGGGCAGCAACTCGACAAATTGACCGCAATAAAATAAAATTAATTTGATTCTCTTTTTTGATTTTGTTTTGAGCAGCGGTGCGTTATGCGTTGATTAAAACAATTCAATTAAAATTATCAACAATGCTTTAAGAGCAAGCCAAATTGCATTTATCGCACCTGCATAAATAAATTATTGTAATAACAATAAAAAAAATATATATAAATATATATTTATTTATTTTTATATAGTTTTTTGTATGACAATATTTATTTTAATTGCAAGTATTGCTGTTACTTTTTTGCTCAAATTGTTTTATAACATTTAATATGTAATTAATTTGCAATAATTGGCTTACAAATGTAAATCGCTATACCCTACATAGAGCGCTACACAAGCGGGCATATTGCAGCTATAAGCAAGGCATTTGCTGCACTCAAAGAACTTCTTTTAATTAAATAAAATACTTGCTTAATGATAACATTTATATATATTTTTAATACAGCATATCTGCTAGTCGCGCAATCCTCTTTAATCGTTAACTTTTTGACTTGTTTATGAAACAGTTGAGCATAAATAACATGCACAGGAAATGAGCCAAAGGATTTGTTATTTTCATGCACAATGTACATATGTACAGTGCAGTAAATTGATAAGTTAATTAGTGTTGGTTAACGCGAAACATAAATTAATCTGTTGTTGTTTTAATGAACAAATAATTAAATGGCAGTGACTGTGTTTAAAGCCAATGCATTTGTATGCGATTAAAGTACGCTTAAACAACTAATTAGCTTTAGTTTGTACATAAACTGAAAGCATTGAGCAGAATTTAAGAGATATTTCCCCTTTCCGGATTTCCCTTTGGGAATTGCTCAATTAACTTACATGTTTAATTACAGCATTACAATTGTTGCACTTGTTTAGATAAAACTATGCACAGACATCAACAATTAACTCAATTCTAATTTGAACGGCGAATTTATGGCCAAGCAGAGCTGCTTACAAAATGTTCTCAGTCATTTATCAAGCGCCAGCAGGGCATAAATCTTTTGGCCAGGCAAATCGCAGTGACAACTGCTTAACTGGCACTGAAGGCCGGCTTGTTGCCACAGCCAAACGAATCGAAATCCCAGCCACCCCCCGCCAAAAAGGCAAACTCACAATCGTTGTCCTTTGTCACGCAATTGTTGGGCTGTTTGTTTTGTTTTTGTTTTTGTTTTTTTTCTGCCAAGACATTAAATTTTATAGCGCTTACCTGTTCGGCATTAAAAGCAAATGACACATGGCCCAAACAGATGGCAAAGGTTGTTGGTCAACGCGGCAGGTTGCGCATACGCCAGGTGGACAGGCAGACAGGCGCTTTTGAGCCTGACAGCTTGTATTGTCGCCCCTGATTTATGCTGTTAAACAACATTAAGAATTGATGATTTAAAATTTAGCGCTTTGCTGATTTTGTTTAGTTTTCTTTATGTCGCAACGCATAATTAATGCGTCTTCGGGGTGTTGTTAAAATAAGTTAAGGTTTTCCCGAGAAGTTTGTGCCGCATTTCAGTAAACAAAGATATTAAGTAAATATATATATATATATGGAAAGTATTTATTTAAGTGTACCACTTGCTTTGGTATTTGATTAGCTATTAGCCTAATTGAATTCACAAACTTGCCGCAACATTTTTATCCGTCAAGCAAAAACTTGTATGGCCACAAATTGGTTAGCTGCCTTGGCATTTGCAATTACTTTTGGACTTAATCCAACTAAACAAGAACTTCTCATTTCATATGCAATTTTCAATTTCATTTGTGGCAACAACTTGACTCGTCTGGCATATGAGGGGGCATTTCCCACAAGTGTCAGTCTGTTGGCAGTTTATTTGTTGCATACTTTTCGGCTGGCAACTAAATATGAAACACATTAATCATACGCACCCCTCCCCCTCTCACTGTACCATACCACAACCACTCACTCTCGAGGCTGCCTGGACAACTAATAGAGCTGTTGGTGTTGCCCGCTGCGTTTATGCTGCATTTTGTGGCCACGCACACATCACGCATACGTCACGTTGCACATCGCACAACGCATATCGCCATCGCAGTATATTAAGTCATTGTTCGGCGCTTGTTAAGCCTAAATTCAAATGTTTTTCTACACATCTATGTATATATATATATATATATAAGAGTCAAGTGGCGCTGGTGCTGCCATAAAAATGACTAAAGTACACGCAACAATAACAACAATAACAACAATACAACTTGACTCCAGTCGCAAGTCGCCTGGCAAGCGAAGCGCATTTCGTGCGTATAAAAATCTGCAATTCATGCAATTTTCATGGAAAATTTGCCACGCAAAAAACGAAAGCACAAAACAAGAGGCACACACACACACACACCCAGACAAACACACGCTTTGTGTGTGTGTGTGTGTGTGTTGATTGTTGGCAAAGCTATAAATATGTCCGTGTGTGTTTGTTCACTCCCTTTTCTGTGCTTTGAATGTCAAAATATTTGTGTGTTTGCTGTCAACATTTCGTCTAGTGCCAGACATTGTCATTCAAGTGTTTCCCGCAGCAAGCCACGTATATTTACTTAGCACGCGCAAACTTTTGACTTTAAGAGATTAAAGCATTAACGTATGCAACTGAATAAAATGATCAGAATGTTATTTTATTATTAAACAGTAATGTCTTTGACTGATTCAAGTATTACTTAGAAATACACATACTTAATATGTTCAGCAATTATAAATTGCGTTAAACAAACTGATTTAAACTTCTGTTGAACCGTACTCATCGCTTGCAGTGCGCAGTTCCCTCATATAATAAATAACTATTACCCAAAAATAGCATTCAGGAGCTGTAAGCGAAAATGAGATCGAGATAAGAGAGAGAACTAGTTGCTGATTGATAAGACTCACCCATTAATACCAGCCAGGCGAAGAGTATGTGATAATGGGCGTGGACTCCACAGACGATCATTACGGGCATAAATAATATTACAGAGAGAAAAGACAGCAACAGAAAGGCGATAAGAAAGCCACAACTTTTCTGCAAAGCTTCTTAAATGCAATGAGATACAAACGTTAATCATTCAACTCAATTACCTGATCAGATCCCACGATGATCATGACGGCACTCAGTAGCTGAACAAAGAATGTAATTTCAAGAGATAATACCAGAACGGGCAGTGTGAGTGTCTTGTAGGCCAAAGATTTGGTATAATAAGAGAGATGATCAATCAAGATGCCGAAACGGGCCACACATAAGGCCAACTCGATTAGGCCAATAAACAGACAGCTGAGCTGTAAATTTAGATTCAAACCGTGGCAGCACAATGGAAACATTTTGTTTGTAATTACAACTTTCAGATTTATAAGCGAATTCTCATTGAAAGCACTTCTTATCAATGTATTATCAATCTACGAGGTGCTGGCGAATTGCAAGGATCCAGTAGCTGGCAACTTCTGTCGCTCTTCCAGTTTTCCAAGCTGCTGCGCTTGAGGTTGTGTCGATGTCGTTGGATATTGATCTTGTACTTTAGTTTCTTCTGGTGTAATCAACTTATCATTTAGTATATCTTTAGTATCCGTTTCATCACCGACATCGACCTTAACTGTCTTGCCAGCTGGTGTTATAACGAGTATATGCATTTTTCTTTCTCTGTTATGTACTGAAATGTTAGGCAAGCCGAAAGCGTAATTTGATCATAAAGCGCCAAGATAATACTTTTGTAACGTGTGGCGATTTTGCGAAATTTTGTAATATTGAAAATATGGGAAATTTTGAAAATTTTGTATAACAAACTGAAGAAATCTTGCATTAGCCTGACTATATTACACGACTGTAGCTCAAAGCCTACGTTTCGTTTAAGTTTAAAAGCAAAGTTTGATATGAAAATTGTGCAAGTTTTCTACATTTTATATATATAATCTGTAGGCAAAGATTTGTATTAATTTATAATTACATTAATATATTTTATTTCCTATTTCAAACTGTTAGAAATCACTTTAAACGCAGCCTAAATCTTCAATAATTTCCTCACTTTCTCACTTGTGTAAATCTGTTGTAAATTACTTTAATAAGAACTTTAAATTGTGTCAATTCTTTGCTTAACTTCAAGCCTAATTGCTAATTATGTGCATTAGTTGTTGTCGTCTGCCTTAAGTTACAATCCCCTCCCCCACCCCCTTTGGGTCTTTGATTTCAGTTCATTTATGTTGCGCAGAAAAGTAGGCAATGAAAATTGTTGCCAAATGCCGTCAAAGTGGAGCCAAGCGCGTCTGCTCTTCCTTTGTATCCTTCCGTTTTGCGGTAGATTTGTGGTTTTGTTTGTAATAGAGTGTGTGTGTGTGTGTGTGTGTGTATGTGTATATGTGCTTATATTTTAGTATGCTGGCTACAAAAAGACAAAAAAGAAAAGCAGAAAATGATATATCTCAGTCTCACCACGCCCATATGTGTTGTACTGTGTGTCTGGCTCTGGCTCTGGCTCTGGGCCTGGTCGTCAGCCTGAGCCTGAGCCGTGAGCCTTGGCTAAGCAGCAACTGTTTGTTTTTGGCATGTGGAAAGTAGAACATAATTAATTCAAATTAATTACAATTTGTGTGTGGAATTAGCGCTTGCGGCAAAGCCGCCCACAAACAATGTTGATCATCATTATGATGTTGTTGCTGTTGTTGCCCGCAAACTCACACATTTCAAGAGATTTTTATGGGCACATGTTTAGGTATGTTCATTATACACTCCCTCTCCTTCCGCGCTTCCTCCTCTGCCTAACGCGCTCATCCCTTTTCATTTCTATGTGTTTTTGGCAGTATGACAGTCTAAGCACTTGAATTATGTGCTGGCACTGCAACTGCAGCAGCCTTCAAATAATTTGGCGCATTTTAACATGTTCCTCCCTGTAGCCTCTCGCTCCCTCTTCACCCCTTTAGCATTGTTTGCCTGACCCAATTAGCGCAAATTTGCAACAACGTCATAAACTCAAGTGCACAACTCAATTGGGCGGCCAAGAGAGCGTGAGAGAAAGACAAAGAGCAAGCGTGACATAGAGCGAATAAGGGAGCGGGGAAGCGGGGGAGCGAGTGAGTGAGGGAGTGAGGGAGAGGGTAAGCAGGCAGCAGAGCGCGAGGCAGCGGCATAGGGACATTTATAAATCAATTATGCAACGATTGCACGCTCATTAGTGTCAAACTCAATTAACGCTGTGACAGTTTTGCATGCGCTGCAGTAGTTAAACCCTCCCCCCCTCACACAACTCCGCCCTCCGCAACGTGCCAGCCACTTCTGCATTTGCCTCACACTCCCCTGAAGTGTCAGCTAAAATGAACGGTCGAGCAAAGTTCAATTCGTTAATTGGCCTGACATCAAGCCTTAAAGCACTGACTGCAGCTAACAGCTTAGAGACCTTACTTAACTTGGCCAACAAACTATATTAGTTTTAAATATTTAAATATTTGTTATTTCTCTTAGCTTGACATATAATATAGTTTAACTTCCAATTAGAGTTGGAGCATTAATAATGATTTATGTGTTAAAATATTTATTTTAGAAATAAAATTTAATTTGTTACTTTGTTGTCAACTTTTTATGACCGACAACTGCTCTTAGTTTAAATTATAAATAAAATTATAAATAAATAAAAAATTATTATAAATAAGTAAATGAAGAACAAGTTTTTGTATTCCTCTTAAAGTTTAGCTCTTAAACTATCTCTTCAAAAATGATCAACGATAATCTCAACTTTAGCTTGCTTGCTTATGCTGTCACAACGCCTTGCGACCTTGTCGTTTAGCTCTTGGCACATTTACATGAATATACAAATATGTTCTTAGACTAAACTCAACTTTAATGCTGTCGGCTGTTGGCCATTCAATTCGACCATACACACACACACGCACACACACAATCTTATGGCATCTGCGCACATTTCATTGAGCAGGCCTCAGTCTTTTTTTTTGTATTTGCTTGTTTGTTTTATCAAGTATTTTATATCATAATTGCAATCTTGCATAAATGCGTATGCCAGAGTTTTCAAGCACAATTACAGCGCGTGTGAGTGTGTGTGTATGTGTGTGTGTGTGTGTATTTAGTTTGTTTGTTTGCCCTTCGAATCGCCATTTTAGTATGCGCCTTTTTATACTCATGGCAACAGCATCAACTGCCAGTCCCACAGTTGTCGTTGTGTTACTACACGTGTATCTGTGTTGTTTACACACACACACACCCACACACACACATAAATATATAGTGCGCAATGTCCATGACACACTTGCCAATATATGCAGATGTGTGTGTGTGTGTGTGTGTGTGTGTGTGTGCTTTTCGTTGCATATCTCACTGTTTGCATCTGTGGCCAGGCTTTGCCTCAACTCTCGGCAAACATGTTGGCCACGCTAGTTGCTGATGCTGTTGCTGTTGCTAATGCTGTTGTTGCTTTGCCAGCAAACGTAACGCATTGACACGCGTTTTGTTTGCTTTGACTGGACACTGGACTACCGTTCACTCTCCCACCCGCTCCCTCTGCCTATCAGTCACCAATGAGGTCAGCTGTTATGTTATTAGACTTGCATGTGAACACGTTTTCTTCCTTTTTTGCTTTGATTCGTTGTGGGGACCACGTTCACTCCATTAACACTCAATCATTAGCTGCTATCGCAGGCACTCGTGCATCAAATTAAAAGCTAACGGAAATATCATCAATAACAAGCGCCACCAATGCCAAGCGAGGCGCCGCTGTCCCCTATCTCCCTCTGCCCTATGGTACCTTGACACGTCTCAGGTCAACGTGACCAATTATAATTTTGGCAGTCTGGCGACAAACAATTAGCGCAGACAAAGCAAAGCAATAGCTATAGTTACTTACACTAGTTAACATAGTAACAATTTCTATACATTTTCCTTGAATTTCTTTACAAATATTTAAATAACAAATTAAACTCATTTGTGTGTTCACTCGGGTAAATTCCAGCTAACAATTCCCACTCCCAATTTTAAATGAAGTACTTCAAGCTCACTCGCTGCGCTTTAAGACGCGCTGCCACAGCTCAGCTTCAAGTGCGGCGCCACGCTGCGTATGCGTAATGTGTGTGTGTGTGTCTGTGTGTGTTACGTATACGTAGGTTGACTTTAAGCGGAGCAATCATAGCATTTAATGCTCACTGATATTTCACATATACGAGCAAAGCTCGGCAAATCGTTGCAGTTGATATAGCATGGGATTAGTTGGCGCAGAGAAATCTGCATGTTTTCAATGACATTGGGCTGAGGCAAAGCGCGCATAAAGTGCATTTAAAATGGCATTATCAAGGATTCCCCACACACACACACACACACACGCACACACCGCGTGACAGTGCTAAAAGGATTTTATGCAAATGCTTTACCTGCTGCTTGTGCATTTTATGCGACTTTCAGCTCGTTCAATTGCCCAAAACAATTCGATTTTATTTGATTAAATTTTTCTCAGCTTTTCTTTATTCTTTCTTTTTTTTTCTTCAAACAATTGTTTGCTATAGAGAACGCTAGAGCTAACTTGGCTTGGCTTAATTAACATTAAGCTTGTGTGCTGCCGGGTCTTTCTGAAAAGTGTTAAGACAAAGGCAAATTGCCACTAAATTGGCACTTAAGCAATTTTTGCTGAGCTGGCTAACGGCATGTCCTCATTTTGTGCCATGTTCAAGCAGCGTCTTGCTGTCTGTCAGTCCACTCGTCTGCCTGTCCGCTTGTCTGCTGGCCTGTTGTTAGCTCAACGCTGGCTACACCGGTAGTCAATTAAAGTCCAACTGATGTTTAACAATTTAATTACGAAAGTTAACAAGTTTAAGTTGAACTGCCAACTAACAACTGAGGGCAGTCGACAGTTGGCAGTTGGCAGTCGCCAGTTGGCAGTTGGCAGTTGGCAGCTCTGTTTCGACAATTCAATTGCCCCAAAAGCGGAAGGTGTTTAACAAAATATGCCAACGGCAGTAGAAATTTATAATATTTCGACAGAAATTTCTTTCAGTTATTTGCTGTGGCTCTTCTAAGGGTATTCCCTGACTCTGTCGACATAAAATTGCTAACAACTAAGAAATAATAAAAATATATATTAAATTAAATTAAGCAAAAGCTTCTCGAGTTTATTATTTATATATTAAAGCATAAGGAATACACTTAATGCTTGACAGCACATAACTCTACAATATATTTGTGCTTGAATAACAGAAAGCAATTGACATCTTCTCAACTGATTTGCGTTGTCCAAGCGAGGGCAGTCTAATAAGTTTTAGCTGTGATAAAAAAGGAAAATATGTATATACAAATGCAATTAAATGTTTTGCAATTCATTATATTTATTAGGAACATTTCAAGTTTTATTTTTGTTTGCTTGCCTCTTATCAGCATGGGCCACCTTTTTGGCCAATTTGTGTTGGCCTTTGTGCTTAATTTGACCTCGTAGTTGGCAACTTGTTGTGGCACAAAGGCTGCCTGCGTAAGCGTCTTTTGCATTTTGCATCTAATTATTGTGCATTTTTCATTTAGTTAGTTTTTCTCCCAGCTTTCCCTCAACGCTGTTTTCCTCATATTTACGTGGCAGCTGCATTTGTGCCATTTTTAATGAGTTTTTGTTGCAAGAAAATGTTGTTGTTAGACTCTTTTGGCCAAAGTTTACACGCTCGACCAGCGGCTACTGACTAAATGCCTAACTGACAGACTGACTGACTGACTGAGTGACTGACTGAGTGAGTGGCTGAGTGAGTGACGGACTGACTGACGCTTTGGCAACTTGACTGGTCGACTTGCACTTGAGGCACTCGAAAAACTAATCAGCGTCGGTAAAATTGCGCCGAGTGCCTTGCAAGTTTTGCGCTGATTGTGTTGTCTCAACATCCCAGCTAGGGTATGCACAGGGTATGCACATTCGCCAATGCAATATGTAACGCACTGAATAATGCTTAATTAAGTCTAATATGCTATACATTTTGCACAGCTTGTTGAAGCAAAGTTTTGCAGCAGTTCATACTCGCATAATTTAATTTAAGCACATTTTGTAGGGTATTTTTGTGCGTGTTTGGCCCGCTTTTGTTAGCTGACCCAAGTCTTTAGAACATAATTAAGACTGTTGCAGTTTAGCCAAGTTGTGCGTACTTAATGAGCATGCCAAGCCCAAGCTAACTCGCACCAGCTCCGTCTTGGCCTGGCCCCAAACATCGTTTGTGTTTCTGGGCAACTTTTTTCGATGGTGACGGGAGGAGGGGGGGGGTTGGTTTGAAAATTTTGGTCAGTTTTGGACTTGACACGGGTCTCGTTACTTATCTTGCTCATTTCCTTTCAGTGCACTTTTGTATTGCATTAACATGGTCATTATCCACTGTTATCCTTTTGCCTTTTGCAACTAATGTTTCAGCCACTTTCCGTGTTTTCCCAGCTCTGCCCTGATTTCCCTGCTTTCTCAGCTTTCACAGCTTTCACAGCTTTCCCAGCTCTTCTAGCTGCTTTTTATTATAAATTATGTGGCGGCCGTGTCCCTCTCAAGTGTTTTCCTTCCGCCGCGCTCAATTGCATAGTTATTAGCTATTGTTATTGCCGTTGCCGTTGCTGTTGCTGCTGCTGTTGCTGTTGCTATTGTTTGTATCTGCTATGTGCTTTTGCCTTTTTCACACCTCTGCACTCGCATTCACTGGGCAAATGTGTTAAAAGTTCCGTGCACGCTTCGTTGCCTTCCTGCCCGCAAGCGTATTTCCTGTTACGTCCTCCCTCTGCTCACTGTCCACAGCTTCTCGCATTTAATTTTCATTATAGACACTTGACTGCACAGAATTATGCCATCAGTTGATGGCGAGGGATGCTCCGGTGTGTGTGGAAGCTATAAATAAATTTACTTATTAGTGTTTAGTCACTGATGTTTTAGCTGATACAACTTTTGCACTAGTTTTTCAATGCATCCCTAAAAGTATGCTACATAAAATTTCACAATTAATTTAACTCTTCCTGCATTTCTCATTTCCCATTCAATTGTTTTATGTGCTTGCTTAATGGCTGTGCTAAAGTTTATCTTTTTTATATGCGCTAGAATCGACAGATGATTTTTAAAAGTATATTATGGCATAGTTTTTGACTGCTATAGCTAAAATTAGCCATTCAAAGTAATTTAAAAATATTTAACGTATTGCTTCACTTTGATATAGTCGCAGTATTAATATTTTCAACAGCAGGAAATATATTTATTAATTATAGTATATATTTACAATAATATTATATAATAAGTAAATATGTTTAATATTTAAAATGAAGTGTAAAACAATGAAGTAAAGCAAGTTTTATTGCTCCCTTTCTAAGTTTATTCTGAAGGAATTTTAAACTACGCTTTATACAACTGTTAACTGATTAAGCAATCAATTATACTCTATAGATTAGTTATTTCACTACTTCACTACTTTCATTAATTGATATTTGAAAAGTTTATATAATACACACAAATAAACTTCAAGTTATAACTCTTCAACACGCTTGCAACTCTCTTAAGTCTAGACAATCGAACACAACCAACAATACACTGAGAATCTTAACAACTCCGTTGCAGTGCATTCAATATTCGCCTAGTTTTACTCCATCATTTGCCTGCTTCTTTTACTTATTTTGCAATTACATCAAATGGCAAAGAGCAACACAGCTGTCAGTGCAGACAGAGGCAGAGCTGAGTGCAAGAATTTTGAACAGAGTTTAATCCATTTTGGTGAATGGGATTTTGTCGGCACTTTGGCATTACGAAATTGGAAATGCATGTATTGTAATAAAACTGAGTGGAGAGTGAAGAGAGGAGAGTGAAGAGAGGAGAGTGATGACATTGGGCAGGAAATGGAGAATGCTATGGGTCAAGTTCAATTAAGCAGGGCTTAGTTTAACCTTGTTGAAAGCGACAGAGAGAGGAAGCAGAGAATTGGCCACGAAGACAAAACCAAAAATCCTATTTAAGCTGCAGTTGCTCTTGTACTTTTCCAGTTTTATTTTCTTTTTTTCACTGTCGCTGTTGCTGTTGTTGTTGTCTGTTTTATATGCTGGTGCTAAATGTCAGCAATGCAATTAAATTGGGAATAGGCGACAACGATGACAACGATGACAACGTCAACGTCGACGTCAACGACAACGACAGAGTTGAGAATAAAGACTGCAGAAGAAGCAAAGAAGCAGGAAGTGGAAGATAGAATGAGGTTTGCAGTTGGAGTTGACTTGGGCGACGCTGGCGAACATGGCGTGTTATAAAATTATGAAGCAAAATTGGATTTAAAAACAGCTCGGCACTGAAGCTAGAGAAATGGGATAGCCATTAGCGTTGCTTGGACGTCGTTTACAGGGCCCTGTGGCTGCTGCATTTGATGAGTTTAAAAATTGTAATTAAACTGCGTTTGTTGTCATTGCATTTATAAATAATAATAATAAATATTGCATAATAAGGCAGACCCCAGACGCTTGGCACCCATAAAAGGAAAGCGCTCAAAAGGAAATGAATGGAAATGAATGGCATTAAGGGAAGGGATTGGTGCTGCAGCTGCAGCTGGAGTTGGAGCTAGAGTTGGAGCTTCAGTTGTTGGCAATGGCAAGCAAGCAAAGTTGTTTCATTTAACTATTAAAACTTTTGCAGCAACTTCATAAAATGACGTGCGAAAAATAGCGCGCAATGAAATGAAAGAAAAATGCCGTTGAAATCAACTAACAGTGGAAAAGAGTAATGGCATTTCCCTTATTTCCCCATTTCCCCCTTGAAGAAACAGACGCTTTGTGCTGAAAGGTTTTTTTGGCTTGGGCCAAAACACTTTAATTAAAGTGAAATGCAAACATTTCAATTAAGACCCGGACTAAGCTGATTTCAATCTGACTAAAAGGGATAACTTCCGGCAGACATTTTGCCTTTTGCTGTCGCCTCAAGGGTTGCAACTTCTTTTGCCTTCGTTGTCCTCGGGTCGTGCGTGCCTCTTAGCCAACCAGCCAGCCAGCCAAGCTCAAATGTTAGCCAAGCACAATTAAAAGGGCATTGCCCATTTGCTGATGACGTCGATGCTGACACGCCGAGCGAAGCGATTGACATTAATTTTGCATTAGGCAACCCTTAGTACAAGAGTTGCTCATACGCCACGTTAGCCACAAATTTAATTATGCGCGCTTGGCTATAAAAGAGAAACGAGAGCAGAAGTCTACAAGAGACGAGATGAGACGAGACGAGATGAGACGGGATGAGATGAGCTGAGCATAATCCAAATAACAAGTGCCTTTTGTTAAAGCGACAAGTAGCCAGCTTTTTCCTTTCTCGTTCTTCTTTTTATTTTCCAATTAAGAAAATTACTTAAGTCAGCTGGGTTTGCTGCTCTATTGCATAAATCACGTTGGCTTCACTTGTCCATCGATGATGGAGCCGTCACACATCAATAAAGTAAACAAACCCCTCAAGATATCAGGAACAAACAACTACAGTCCAATTCCCCAGAGTACAACTAATCGCTGTAATGTGTGTGTGTGTGTGAGTGTGTGGGAGTGTGGCTTCTATCAGAGCATTTGATTAAGCAACATATTCGTTTTTTTTCCACTTTATACTAATGTCTGGCTTTAATTGATTCCCTGAAAATGAAACACACTAAGCGCATTATGCGACAAGCCCTCAGCCGTCGGCTTCTACATTGATTAGTGCTTTGTTGTGTGAGCCAGACACAATTGCCAATTGTTGTTGCTTTCGTTTCATTCGGTCTGCCAACATTCAATTTGTATTACATGACCTGCCATTGTTATCGCTTTTATGCCGCTACTTTAATGGCCTTAATCGATAATGGGGTAGCATTGTCAACGCCTCGTAATCTTAACGACGCCGACTAAATGAGGCAAATGAGATATGTCAACGCTTTCAATGTGGCAATACAAGTGGCAGCTCAGTGAAGTATATGCTCAAGGATGTGGAATTGAAATAACACTTGGTGTAGTCTATATGTATAGGGATAAGTATGTATTATTATGGTAATAGTTGAGTTCTTTAATATAATAAGAGAGCAAATAATGCAGTTAACAAGTTATTTAAATTAGTTAGTTCAGTGTAGTAAATAAATTGATTAGTTTATATATTAAATGTGAGAGATACATTCTTCTTCTTCTTCTGCTCAAGAATGTGGAATTGAAATAACACTTGGTGTAGTCTATATGTATAGGGATAAGTATATAATATTTGTGGTAATAGTTGAGTTCTTTAATATAATAAGAGAGCAAATAATGCAGTTAACAAGTTATTTAAATTAGTTAGTTCAGTGTAGTAAATAAATCGATTAGTTTATATATTAAATGTGGGAGATACATTCTTCTTCTTCTTCTGCTCAAGAATGTGGAATTGAAATAACACTTGGTGTAGTCTATATGTATAGGGATAAGTATGTATTATTATGGTAATAGTTGAGTTCTTTAATATAATAAGAGAGCAAATAATGCAGTTAACAAGTTATTTAAATTAGCTAGTTCAGTGTAGTAAATAAATCGATTAGTTGATATATTAAATGTGAGAGATACATTCTTCTAGCTGTGAGATAAGTTACACTGTAAAATGCAAATCAAAGACATTCAAAATTAAGTGATAGCAAATTAATTTATATTATTTATTTACGCTATTGTAAACTGCTCTTTGCCTACTTCAATAGAGTTTGATCTGCTCTCATTAAATATTAATTAATTGACACCTTATTCTATTATTGACTCACCACTCAAAATAATAACAATTGCTGCTTAATAAGTGTGAGAATAATTCTAGAACTAAACATATTTGAAGAGAACTGTCAACTGCTTGATTTCATTTGAGCCCATTGCAAGTTGTAGTAGTAGTAATGTGTGAAGGGAGAAGAGAAGTAACTTAATTAGAATTATAAGTTAGTCACATGTGTTGGCAGAAGTTTGTTGGCTGGCTCATAATGTTGTGAGTGGTGGTATTTAAGAGTTGCTAATTAGATTAAGTGAAGTGTCAAATTTTTAGTGTGTTTTCACTTTGCCAGCAAGTTTGTGTGCGCTTAACCTGCCCCCAAGTGCACTTCAGCTGGCAACTGCAGCAACGACAGCAACAACTATTACAATATAACATTTGTTTTCTATTGCAGTTGGTAGACGATGTTGTAAAGGGGCGTGGCATGCAAACGCTTGGCTATGTGTGGAGGGGAATAAACTGGCACAACAACTTGAAAAGTACAAACCAAGTGCGGAATTGAAGAGCACAGAGCGAGCAACAATGCAAAATGCGATGTCAGCCACAGCAACTGCAACAGCAACAACAAAAGCAACAACAACAACAGAAACAACAACAACAACAACAGCAATAAGTACGACAACGACAACTGCAACGACTACGACAACGACAACGACAGTAAAAGCGAGTCAACAACAGCTTAAAACATAATACGCTTAAGGCAAAGACAGAGTGGGGGGTGGCAACAAAAAGGGGAAGCAACTTAGAACAAAGCGTCAGCAGAATGATGAGAAAATCGTTGTTGTAATTAGTAAGCGGATGGCTGACAAACTGCAAGGAGGAGCATGAATCAAATGTTAAGCTCGGCTACAGCGGAAGCGGAAGTGGAAGTGAAAGCGGAAACGTTAGTGCAGGCCCAATAAAACAGACTAGACTAAATGTCACTGAGACACAAGCGGCACAAGCAATTGCAGCAGCATCAGCATCAGCAACAAATGCCAAACAGTTTGCGATCATGTGTGACGTTGAGAAGGCGATTAAGGGCAATCAAAGCGACGACAATGACGACGATCATAGCGAGCATCATCAGCAACATTCACACTCACATTCACATCAGCAACAGCAACAGCATCAGCAACAGCAACTGCATCAACATGTGCAGGCGGAGGAGGACGATGAGCAGCTGCAGCTCAATGATGGCACAGACGTGAAGTCCACTGCCTCCCCTGGAACTGGTAAACGCTGCCTGGGAAAGCTGCTGAAGTTGTTGCTGTCCACGCCGGGACTGGTGCTGCTAGTTGCGGGTTACTCGGTGCTCGGGGCATTGATCTTTCCGCTGCTGGAGGCGCCACAGGATCTGAGCAAGTCGGCAGCCATTGCCAAGAGTCGGGAGGATTGTTTGCGTGAACTCTGGATTATAACAGGTGAGAGGCAATGCAAGGCAATTGAGAAATGTGTACTTTACGCATGATTTGCGCTTAATGGAAATTAATGCTAAACAAATATCAATATTTTAATTGAAATGAACTCACACCTTACGCACACAGTTGCAGCGAGAATGGAATGCAATTTCCAATGCGCAAATTGAATAATAATAAAATATTTGCATAGCCAAATATTTGGGCAGCGATAGCAAAACAAATGTACAGAACTTCCGCATATTACTTGACATTGTTTTACTAAGCGCTGTTAGTTAGTTACACTGATTTATTTTGGATTAATTACTTTGTCACTTCTACTACAGCTGCCGCTGGCACTCAATGCAAGAGCAGTGTGTGTGTGTGTGTCTGTGTGTGTGTGTGTGTGTGTGTGTTGATTTAATGAAAATTCCACATCATAAATAAGCTAATTAATTTACACGCTCTTTGTACTTGCGCGCATTTGATATTGGCACACCTGGCGTATGATTAATATCCCAGACTATTCATTTAATGATGTCATCCTCAGCCCTAGTCCCTGCTCCTGTTTCAGCTTAGACTTCCGTTTAAATTTTGCAATTAACTAGTTAATTCATTTGACAAATTCGTGACTTTCAACTCGCATGTAATCCCAGCTGTAGAATGATGAATTCCCGCAGCTTAAAGCGCTGATGTGCAAATTTAATTAATAATTATTAATATTAGGCGCGCATATTTAATGTAGATCAATAATTGCAAATATTAGCATAGGCAAATACTTTTCAATTAATTATATACATGTATATTTACTTGGTTAATTTTGAGTTTGTTTTTAATTAAGATTTTCTCTATTTATCATTGCTTTGTTATTATTTTCAGCTGAAATTTGATGTGTGTAGGCAAAACAATATTTTCTATTGTAAATAACTCTTTATTGAGTTGAATTTATATATAATTTATAGCCTAATTGAATTATATTTGCTGCTACAATTGCTAAAGAAAGTTTAAAGTAATGCTTAAATTAAATTTACAAATATTATCACTGAAAAATTAAAGTTTAAATGGAATTATCTCAGAGATATGGCTTATTTTATTATTTTATTAAATTATATTATTATTTATATTGTTTTAAAGTTTAAATGGAATTATCTCAGAGATATGACTTATTTTATTATTTTATTAAATTATATTATTATTATTATATTATTGCCTATATTATTAATAAATATTTTATTTTATTAACAATTATGTCACATTTCACTGCTGTTTCTTAATTTATTCATTAACAATTATAAAACTTAAATATATTTTCGAAATCTTTAAGAAATTTAACAAATAATTAATATAAAATAATTTTTTTCAAATTCTTCCATCAATTGTTAATTAATTTAACACATTAAAATGTATGTAAACATAATTAAATTACTTACAAATTTGTGGGCTTAGCTTGGCGCTTAAGTAAAGGCAGCTAACAAGTTAACAAGCATTAAGCAAATAGCCACGTTAAGTGCTGCAGCAGCTGAGAAACTAAAGTCATTGAGTACTTTCGCATTCATTTGCTATTAAAATGAGTACAAAGTGTATTCACTATGTGAGTAGCGTGGATGAGTGTATGAGTACATCGTCTTGCTTCTTGCTATTTACATCTGCCAAACATCTTAGCCTCAACCAATACAACAACAGCAACAACAAAAATAACATGTCGAGTATTGAGTGTTTCATTTCAAGTCGAATGTATGCGGTGAAATGCATGAAGAGTTGGTCGGGGCTGGCAAATTGTGCCCAAGGGGCTGAGGCTGAGGCCGAGACGCTGCTCCAAACAAGGCCAAATGGCGTCAAGTGGGCGTTGGCATTGGCAAGCCATGATACTTGTACTTGTTGTTGTTGTTGCTGCTGCTGATGTTGTTAACAAGCTGTGGCAGCTACCTCGGCAATTTGCTGTGCCGGCAAAGCAAAATCAAATGCGAGCAGCGCCTCAAGACATTTTGTAAGCCAAGTGAAATCAATGGGAGGCGTGAGAGGGGTATGTTGTGCAGTTGGGGGAGGCAAAAGAGATTTGCCAGAAGTGCGGCACTTGGCTAGAAAAGGTCATCAGCTGCGTCTGTGCGAGGTTATCATTGCATTTTACACAAAATTGCATAATTACAACGATTATTTTCTCTCTATTCTCTTTCTGTGTTTTTTTTTGTGTTGTTGCAACGGGCAATTGGCCAAAACGCTTAACCCTATCCAATTATGTTGACCTAATTGTGCCATTATTTGCAGAGAAACTAAACGTTCTGTATGAGCGCAATTGGACGATGCTGGTGCACGAGCAGTTGCGTCGTTTCGAGGGCTCCATTGTGGCAGCAACGCGTCCAGGTGGCAGCGGCGGTGGTGGTGGTGCAACAACGGCACAACTTGCCAGTGGCAGTGGCAGTGGCAGTGCGAGTGCTCTTGGCCATTTTGGCTATGACACATTCAACGGCGACGCACACAGCTGGACATTCAGCGAGGCTCTGCTCTACTCGGTGACTGTGATAACGACCATCGGTGAGTCGCCCGACTTTGCATGCTGAGTCGCCTTCCTTGTGGACTGTTTATCATTTGCTGTTTATCATTTACCGTTCACTGTTTACTGTTTACTGTTTACTGTTTATCGTGCCCCACTGCTTATTATGCTTTGCGGGCCTTTAAATTTGCGGCATAGCCCTGTAATAACTGCAAATATTGACATTGGCCTGCGGTCGCGACACAAGCTGTCTGCAGACAAGCAGACAAGACGACATGCCCACACTATTTGCATGTGGTTAAGGCCTTTACTCGCTGTATTATGAACTGCTTAACAGTTTAGCTTAAATATTATTGATTGATTCAACACTAAGATTTGATCTCTTGCTTAATTCCAGGCCATGGCAGCTTGACGCCACGCACAGCTGCCGGCAAGCTGGCAACCATCTTCTACGCACTCATCGGTGTGCCCCTGATGCTCATGTGCCTGTCCAGTCTCGGAGCACTGCTCGCCGAGGCGCTGCAGTGCACCTACGTACGCCTCTGCTGTCAGCTGCAGCGAGCAACGGCAGCAGCAGTGAGCAGTGAGAAGAAGGCGACGGGGGCGATGACAAAGCGTCGCCATCCAGCTGGCAATGGGGTAAGTCAAGCAGTCAAGCAGGTCAAACAGTGCGTATGATTGATATTTCTTGTCGTTACTCTGCTATATTAGTATTTGCGAGCCATAAACAGCTCAACTTACTGCAACCTTATCGTGTTGACTTTTTATGGATTTTCATTCGATGCTGGCAAACTTTTGCGCTGTCAGGCTTCTCACTCGGCTCGAATAACTGCTAACAGTTAACTGTTCTTGAAATCTTGGCCAAACTATTTGCGCTGCATTCCAAAACCGTAGCAACCCCAGGCAAAGTTTCAGCATTGTTTCGACTCCCGTTCATGGCCACAGTTTGGGCCACTGCCGGTTTGGTCAGCCGAGTTTACTCACAACTCTCTGCGCCTCAACTTTCTGCACTCACAAAAGCAACGTGTTATTTTTGCCTGTTCGTAGATTTACTTATTTCCCAGAATTTTCACAGTCGGTTGTTTAAGAAAGGGAGAGAGAGAGTTACCAACTTCAACTATTTAAGTTGTTCACTTTTTTTTAATGTACTTTTAAGACTTACTTTACAGTGCGAAACTTATTTATTTCGATTGGAGTTGCTATATAAACAATAAGAATTACTTTGGCTACAATAATCTCTGCAAATGTTAATGCTTTTTCTATGCTAGTGATTTCTAATGCTAGTGTGTCTAACTTCAAAGTCTACGCCAATTATTCTGGTATTCAGAACATGTCTGCTATCCGGCTCAAAGCAATTTGGCATCATCCTTGTCTGCCTGTCTGTCAAAAAGCTGGCAACAACATGTCTGCTTCATAATTCAATTGCTGTTCGATCATAAGCTGATTTTTCTAACCGATTTCCCTCATCAGTTTGTTTGTTCTCCTCAGTTACGCAGTTTCCCAATATTTATTATTCCTCGGACGCTTTGTGTTGCTTTTGTACAAACGAAATATTGTCCTGAAATTTTACCAACTCATTTCGTATGAATTTAGTTTTGCGCCTTCAGCGTTGCTGTGGCTCAACAGCAGCCCTAGAACTGGGCACTAGCATTTTCCATTGGTTTTGTATTTCGAAACGGCAAAACGAGTTTTAATTAAGACAACAGAAACCTTTTAAGTTTACAGACCCAATCCGTGGACTGGCCCGGACTTGATGGCTGCTTGTTTTTGGTGTTTGAACAGCAACAGCAACAGCAAAGTTTGTAATTGATTTGAGCAAAAAACGCAAAGAACTTTTCTGTATTTTTTCATTTTTCTGCTTTTATTTCTATTTTTTTTTTACATATATATATTTGGGATCGTTCTACAGATTGCCTGCTGTCCAGAATGTTGCCTTTTTTTCGTTATATATTTTACTTTCCAAATCAGGCAAGGTTTTTAACCAATTCTTTTTATTTGCTGAGATAACAAAAAGTTGCCTGTCGCACGCCATATACATATATAATTTGTAGTCCCAAACAAGTAACAGAAACAGAAACAGAAACTGAGACGGGGGCCAAGCCCTTTGCTTGTTTGCATGTTTTGTGCATTCGTGCATAAGTTTTGTAACTCATTTGTTTACCTACCATCCACGAGTACTACTGACATTTTTATTAAAGCCTGAGCTATGAATTCCGACCGATTTGACAGCAGCTTTATCAAATCCACTGAATCAAAGCCAAGGGAGTGACAATATTTTGTGGCATTATCTAATCGCTGTTCGAGCACAGCTGAGTTTACATTTTTAAATATTTTATAAAGGCATTTCAAGTGTAAATTTGTCGATGGGTATTTTTAATTGTGAAAGAAATATGTTGAAAGTTTATTAATAAATTAATAAATATTTAATTCAGTGAATATGAAGTGAAAGCTATTAGCAGTAAATTTAGAAGTAATTGTACCGAGCCCCAATAAGTATGCTACAAATAATTTATACTTCCTTTGTTATGCATATAATTTATAATTGTTTATAAGTTAAAATGTATTCTATAATTTCAGTTTATAGAGTATTAAATTGTCCATCAACTCACACAATTAGAGCGAATTTACACATTTAAAAAATATTTCTTTATCGCATCTGCATTTCGTTGCTGTCACTCGTCACTTGCACAATTGTTTGTTTTTGGATTGCAAACAATTTCTGTTTAATTGGCAATTTTTCAATAAAATATAAAACTTTAATATTTATCTGACCAACTGCGTGGGTAAACACTGTAACTGTGTTTCGTATAGCACTAAAGTGCAGCTCTTTATTATGTTTAATTTCACTTCTCTTGCAAATTCATTAACATTTACTTTGGTTTGGCTGCATTTTGAAAGCAAATTTGCTTAATGGACCCGAGCTGCACTCAGCAGTGAGCAGCAGTGAGCCATGACACTCGACACCGTCGACAGGACGCTGATTTTAATGAAGGCAAAACTTTGCCTGTCATCGCGAAAAGTTGAAGCCCATTGCCTTAAAGGCTGGACACTTTAAGCGTGGCCCAAAGACTACAACTTTCCGTGTTTGCCAGTTGCATTTTGACTTGGGTCAAAAAATGTGTTCATAAACTCACAAGTCGAGAGTACGCCAATTTAACTGAATTAAACGAGTGTTCCACTTTAAAGGGAGAGAAAACAAAATGCTGGCCCAATGGCCGCAGCTATAGTAAAAGCGTGCCATAACTTTTCATTTCCTTGGTAGAAATGTAATTGATTTTTTTACGAGCAGCATCGAGTTGCTAAAAAGCAGGGAAATTACAGTGTTTATCTAAAGATTGTTGATTGGCAGCAGTTGCAAATTATATTAATTAACTGAAGCGAATTTCCTTCATTTTCGTTCAAGTTATTTGCAATTTTCTAGCTTCTGCAAAAAATGCGAGAAACAGAAGTGAACAAACCTATCAATAGCTTCTATTGTTGAAATCGTTTTTGTTTCTTCTTCTTTGGCTTTGACGCTTTGTGCCACACTGTTGCAGCATTCAGCACGTGGCAAATGCCACTCAATATGCACTTGGCAACTTCCACATCATGTTGCTGCCAGTGCAATGTGTTAGCCTCAGTTGTTCAACAAGTTTTTTGCATTTGCTAGCAGATTCGTCATGTAGCCAGCATTTCGATGTCGTTCGCTTGGTTAAAGCCATCAAGGATACACAAATCCTTTGCTGGCATTTCCATGCATTTAACGTATCATTTGGGTCTTAATTCAATCATGGCAAATTGTAGATTTGCTGCTGCGTGTTGAAGTCAGAGTCGGTCCGAGTATTTTGGACCTTAACTATCGTCCTTTTTGACCAACCGCATGTGGCTCGAATGTCCTCCAGGATACTGGCAATTGATAAGCCTTGCGGTTGACGCTGGGGATATGCGTTCATCGCTTGAATTATTATCAGCATGTTGTGCGTTGACATTTCGCCCTTTTGCCATTGTTGTTGTCGTTGTCGCGTTGACGTTGTCGTTGTCGTTGCCTTTTGCAATTATCATGACACGCACTGTGAATGGTTTTTGGGCAACCGCAAAGTCACAGTGGCATATCATTTGTGTGAGTTAAGAGCGTGCATATATGTGCGCGTGTGTGTGTGTGTGTGTGTGTGTGTGTGATTGCCTCGGCATCTCATCATGATGCCACAGAACCGCAACTAACATGATGGCAACATGACAACGTTTCGCAACGCAAGGCAGCAGCCACATTGTTGAGCACAAACCACGACAAGAACGAGAAGGAAAAGGAGAAGCAGAAGCAGAAGGAGAAGGAGATGGAGATGGAAAACGAGAACAAGCAGCAAGGACATCAACTTTAGTGGTGTCATTCGAGTTGCCATCGTTTGAATGTGTAAATTACAATTTTATTGACAACTTATGACAATTCCCAAAAGATTTCAATGTGTTGCCCAACAAACTGATGACCTACTGAGTGTTTGGGCTTAATTAGAAATTGGCCAGGCAACTTGAAACAACAACAACTGCTGCACAGAACTTTAAGCAATTAAATTACTTAGTTAGCAAGCAAGAAAGTTGATTTAATGTTAATAAATGTAATACATATATATAATAAATATACATTTAATTATAGGCCAATTGCAAGGGCTGCAAATACGATGTGGCCAACAGCGAGACCAGCCTGAACGAGTGCTATGAATATGGCCAAAAGACAACGACCACGAGCATGAAACGCAAGCTGTCACTGGAACAAGCTGAAGGTGGGTAAAGCGCGGCGAGCTGTTTTTTTAAGAGACTGACAGAGAGAGAGAGAGAGAGAGAGAGGGAGAGAGTGTGTGTGTGAGAGTGAAAGAGAGAGAGGTAGAGCGGTGTATAGTTATAAATTGAATAGTCAGCATTACAATTGCCAAGTCGTTAATCAACTTTCGCATGTCCATTTTGGTTTTCTTTGCATTGTCCTGCGGTCAGCAGATGCCTGTCAATTGTTGCGCAGCGCAATGCCAAGCAAGTTGAATCAGCAGCAACAGCAGCAGCAGCAACAACACCAACAGCAGCAGCAACAGCAGCAGCAGCAGCAGTTTTACCAGCAGCAACATCAGCAGCAGCAACCGGATGTCATGCTAATGACAACAACAACGACTGGCAATACATTGCTGAAATATGCACCGTTGCCACAACAACAACAACATCATCATCAGCAGCAGCAGCAGCATCTCCAACAGCAACAACAACAGTCATTGCATTACATAAACGCATCGCAGCAGCAGCAACAGCAGCAGCAACAGCAGCAGCACAGCATTATCGACAGCAACATTGCCGCGACAACAGCAGCCGCAGAATTTTGTCGCCGTACCAAGCAGCATGCTGCGTTTCAGCGCCACACCCACATTGCCCCCACTGAATGCTGCAGCTGGACTACCGAATTGCTATGCTCCAGCAACTGCTACGATTTACTTTCCATTTGCGCCAGCAACGTCCAGTCCAGCGCACGGTGGCGCCACCAACTGCCACCAGCCGTTGGTCAAGTATCACACGATACACTTGCAACCTGCCAAGCATCAACATCGTCTGCTCACCACACTCGATGCCACTGCAGCAGCTGCAAACGCACAGAGCGTCGACCTGGCGGCAACAACATCCACACTGGAGTCCATCACTCTGCCCCCACCGCCTGCTTATCAAACAGCCAATCTGCATGGTAAGTAAACAGTTAAGAAGTGTTTGCCTTAACTGCATTACAGTTAAGACTTGTTGGCACTTCTAATGATAAGAATAATTGATAAGATTTCTCTGCATATAAATATATCTATGGATCTATCTATATTATTATGTATTAATTGTTTTATTTATTTATTGATTTATTTATGTATTTATTTATTTGTTTTTTATTTATTTATTTATTTATTTATTTATTTATTTATTTATTTATTTATTTATTTATTTATTTATTTATTTATTTACTTTATCTATTTATTTATTTATTTATTTATTTATTTATTCATTTATTTATTTATTTATTTACTTATTTATTTATTTGATTATTTAATATTTATTTATTTACTTATTTATTTATTTATTTAATTACATCTTAATTTATTGATTTATTTATTTACTTATTTATTTATTTACTTATTTATTTATTTATTTATTTATTTATTTATTTACTTATTTATTTATTTATTTATTTATTCATTCATTTATTTATTTATTTATTTATTTATTTACTTATTTATTTATTTATCTAATTACATCTTAATTTATTTATTTATTGATTTATTGATTTATTTATTTATTTATTTATTTATTTATTTATTTTATTTATTTATTTATTTATCTATTTAACTATTTATTTATTTATTTATGTGTCTATTTATTTATTTATTTTATTTATTAATTAATATATTTATTTATTTATTTATTTACTTATTTATTTATTTACTTATTTATTTATTTACTTATTTATTTATTTATTTATTTATTTTTTTATTTATTTATTTTTTTATTTATTCATTTGTTTATGTATTTATTTATTAATTAATTAATTTATTTATTTATATATTTATTTAATCATTTATTTATTCATTCATTCATTTATTAATTTATTTATTTCATTATTTATTTATTTATTTATTTATTCATTCATATATTTATTTATTTATTTATTTATTTATTTATTTATTTTTTTATTTCTTTATTTATTTATTTATCTATTTATTTATTTATTTATTTATTTATTTATTTCACAATTTATTTATTTATTTATTTATTCATTCATTTATTTATTTATTTATTGCCTCATTTATTTATTGCTTTATGTATTTAATTTGTTAATTAATGTATTGAGTTTCTTATTTATTTGGTACTTTGCAACACAAGTTTATTGTATTAAATAATTGTATTTAATTTAAACCGTCATATTTTCTATTAGTGCATCATGCAAATTCATTTTTCGGTTAAACACCGAAATTTATAGAAAATTGAGTTAAATTTGAATTTTGCAAATATACGAAATCAATTATTTGCACATCAGCTCTGCTCAGCTCTGTGTGAGGGACCACAAAAATGTGGGCTTCAACAGTTTCGACCTCAGTGTGTCACCAATATTAATCAATCATAAGCACCGTTGTGCTGCTCTCTATCTCTCTCTCTCTCTCTCTCTCTCTCTCTCTCTCTCTATGTAGCTTTCCCTCACTCTGGCAGCTCATTTGTGCATACAATTATGTAACAATTTGTAGCGAATGCTGTCAGCATTATTATCAATGTAATCATCATTATTATAAAGTAGAGCCGCGTGTTAAAATGTCAGAGTTAAGCAGGCATACTTAGCGACTTTGGCCTGTACTTTACGGCATGTCTGCGTGGGTGGTGAAGAGATGGGGGAGGGGAGGAACATTAAAAGTTTCCAACGATGTCGTCAGGGCAAGGACATGACAAGGACAACATGCAGTTGATGCGAGGCGAGACATGTGCGACAGTTTTATTGACGATAATGATGACTTGGCAGTTCACACTTGCCACTTGCCACTTGCGACTTGCTACATTCTACTTGCTACATTCTACTTGCTGCTTACCACTTCCCAGTTGCCTCAGAAGACATCGTCAGCGGGCTGTCCACAAGCTGTCATGTTGCTGCCTCTTTGCCGTGTCAGCTGCATGCAAAACTCATTAAACTTTGTGCGTGTTGTTTTGTTCTGGTTGTTGTTGTTGTTGCGTACGTGAGAGATTTACAGAAGTGGCAAGAGTCCTTGCTGCTCCTTTTGTTGCCTTTGTGCTACAAATTGCCGTCAATAAAGCTGCATCGATTCCAATTTCAATATGCACGTTAATTATTTCAGCTGCAACACACACCAAAGTTCAAGCCATTATCCCGCTTCACAGTCGACAGTCGCCAGTCTAGAGTCGCTCTCAGTCCTTTTCAGTCTCTCTCACAGTGCCAGCAGCTGCCTCAGTTCCAGTGGCAAGCCACACCATTAGCGTGCTACAAAAAAGTTGCAACAAACTGCCAACCACATGGCACCCAGCCATGTACAAAATGCATTCAACACGCTCTAATGAATGTCCGTGTGTGTGTGTGCCTGTGTGTCAGCGTGTGTGTGTGTGTGTGTGTGTGCCGTCCAAGTTTAAGTAAATATTTTCAAATTGGCCCTGTCCTCGCCTGACCACAGCCCAACGCGCTCGCCTCGCTCGCGTTTTGTCAGCAGCTGCAGCTCTAAGTGAAAGATGCCATTACAGTCGCTTCCTTCCGGGGTTTTCCTTTTCCTTACCATTTTTCCGCTGGTCAGTTAACTGATATGCCAAACGGACGTCTCGCCACTACAAATTGTTGGCAAAATGTTGTGCAACATTTGAATAGCTTTAGTCAGTTATTGCACTTCAAAAGCCAAAGTTGAAGGACTTTAAGTGGAATGGCAAGAAGCAACTTCTATTGATATAAGTGTTAGCTTTGTATGCAGAAAAGTCTTTTAGTTTATAGATAAATAATATATTTATAAATTTTTAATATTTACAATTTAATTTAAAATTAAATTTAATCAGACAACAGCACTACAATTTATAATAGCAACAATTAGGCAATAGTTTAAGTCTAAACTATTGAATATTGAATTGTTAGCTAAACTTAAGATGTATGTTTAAAGCTGCCTTAGCAATCATATAATAAGTTAAACAATAACAAATATTATGACAATAAATGTCAAACAAAATAGCTTAGTTTTTGAGATATGCAACAATATATATTTATTGAATTTTAGATATAAATCATATATATATTTATAGGGGTTTTTATGTAGTTACTTTTATTTTATTTTAATTATTTTAACTTCAAGGGAAATAATACAAATGAAGTACAAAGAAAATATATTATTTTATAATTTCAGTAAATATATAAATAATATTTTATAAGCTCACTTAAGTTAAAGTTACATTTAAATTAAAGTTTAAGTCTGAGAAGTTCAAATATGCAACATTAGCTGCAAGGATTGTGGGAAACACAGAGAAACCCAATCAGTATTTATAAGAATATGTTTATTGTAAATAAAGCATACACTATTCATTTAAGTAATATTAGTATTATGTTATTATTATTATTACTATTATTATTATTATTATCATTATTACTATTATTATTATTATTATTATTATTATTATTATTATTATTATTATTATTTTATTATTATTATTATTATTATTATTATTATTATTATTATTATTATTATTATTCTTATTCTTATTCTTATTATTAATATTATTATTATTATTATTATTATAAGTAAATTATTATAAACAAAGCACACATCCTATGGCAATTCGTTGTTAAATTCACCAGCAATTTAGCTTAAATTATACAAATATAGACAGTTTCACACGCTTTATCTGTAGTTACTAAACGCAAACAAGTTCTATGTTCTTTAGTTTTATTTATATTTTGAGCAAAAAGTACACAATCATGCCCACTGTGCCGGCAGCTGTTACATTTGCCCTCTGACAGGCGTCGCCTAACTTTTGTTGGCAAATTTGCAGCAAGAGCAACAACAACAAATGCGACAACATTGTTGCACTATTCGGTGGCAAAACTTTGCAAATGCAAAAACAAATAATGCTAGTTGCTAGTTGTATATATATATATATATAAATATAACTATATTTATACCTAGGGGCACTTGCAACACGCCGTGTGGCTGTTGCCGGAAGTTACTTTGCCAATTTGTGGAACGACACAAAGTTTCGCTTAGTTTTGTTTATGCTGAATATAAAAAAAAATAAAGTTAAATTTGAAATTTATTTAAAATGTATTATTTAATCAACATGTTGCAACCTTTTCTCACATTTTCTGGCTTTTGCTTTCTTTCGCCGTGCAGCTGTGCGGCGAGCGAAGTTCGTGACGCAACCGCTGGCCCACGAGATCAATACGCTGCTCAATGTGGATGCAACAACGGCAACAGGGTCGAGTGATTTATCCTGCAGGCATGATTTATTACCGCATGCATTATCAACAGCAGCAGCAGCAACAGCAACAACAGCAGCAGCAACATCAGCAGCAACAGGCACAACAACAGCAACAACAAACAACATGCAACTGTCAGCAGGCATTAAGACAACAGCAACAATGCCCGATAACAGTTTTATAGCCGCAGGTGTCTGTGACGTTGGCATTGGTGCAGCAGCACTAAAAACAGCAACAACAGCAGCAGCAGCAGCAGCAACAACCACAGCAACAGCAACAGCAGCAGCAACATTGTCGGCGCTGCTCAGCTCGAGTGGCAATGTCGACATCATGGAGGATGAGGATGAGCAGGAACGTGAACGTTCAAGGTATGTAGACTGTATACTATATATATGTATATATATGTGTGTGTGCTTGTATGTTGCTTAAGTGGCAAGTTGACTTTCAAATGCGTTGCCCAACTGAATAGGGGAGGGGAGAGCGCCAACAACATTGGTCTTGTTAAACTGAGGCGCTTCGTTGGGTCAGTTGAGTTGCGGATAGACCCTAATGGCATCAGTTGTGGTTCCACCTACATAGTTATGCAGTTGGTTAGCCAACCACAAGGGAGCACACACAACCACAACACACACACACACACACTACACACACACACACACACTACGTGTGGTAAATTTCAGCAATTTGCTGCCCAAAATATAAGAAAATCGCCAGAAAAATGCTCAAATATTTTGTATAATTAAATAAATGAATTTTAAATAAAATGACAGCTTAGTAAATATTTTATAAAATGCTGCAAGCATACAAAAACTCTTATAATTTACTATTTATTGAAAACATTTATAGTTATGCTTAATCACTTAAACTTAATCGCAACTAATTAAGTTGTTATCAAATATTTATATATAATTTTCATGGCTTTTGAGTAGAAAGTTTTGTACATTAAATATGAAATATTAAAACTGTAACAATTTAATATTTATTTAAAATATTTGTAATGGCAACTAATTAAGTTGCTATGGCTTATTTATATAACTTCATAATTTTCATAAATTCTAAGTGTTTGAATAATTTTTATGTTTTTTTCTTTTATTTGCACAAAGTTGCAGCCATTAAATATTAATTTTTACTCTTCTCAACATACTCGTCAAGCCTTGCATTTGTTTTGTTGTTGTGAATCAACATGCGAGTAATTTTAATCCAGCGGAGGGGAGCAAGGGGAAGAGCAAAGGGAAGAGCAAGAGCAGTTGCATTCAAAAAACCAAATTGTTAATTTCATTTCATAAACAAACTTTCTGCACGTCGGCCGCACTTTAAATCAACACTTCACAATTTGCCTGCACACTGCGACCGCCTCGTGCCCCAGCCACTACCCGCCGCTCAGCAACCCCCTTGTTCACCCACTAACGCAGCAGGAGAGGCAGCCAAACATTTGCGGCCGCGTCTGTGGCAAGTGGCATATTCAGCTTGAGGCGACGCTGCTGATTTTTCGCTTCGGTTTATTTTATTTGTGTGTGTGTGTGTGCGGGTGTGTGTGTGTGTGTGTGTTTCATATATTTTGCGCATTTTATTTAATAAAATCCAGCAGCTGGTAATTAATTTTGACAGTGAACCTGTGCACGCGCTGCTGGCGCCCTCTGGCGGTTGGCTAGCACGACAGCGAAGCTTCTTCAATTTCAGCGCACACACACACACACACACACTAGATTGGGTGTAATTAATTGTAAGCTGAGCTGCAAACTGAATCAGGTCAATTAATTTCATACGAATCGTGTTTCATTGATCCTTCAGTTCAGTTCCTTCTCTTGCCTCTTACCTCTTGCCTTCTCTTGGCACTTCTCTTTTTACTTTTCTCTTGCTGCTACTTGGTGCTTCTTTCTGCTGGTTAGCGCCTTCTTTAAGTTACAGTAAATATGAGCTGGCTTTAAGACAGCTCAGCCAGCGTCCCAAATCAAAGCTGTTGACTGGCCCAAGGCCTCTACAGTGGCTCTCAAGCATGCTGTTCCTTGTAGTTTGCTGAGCTGCCGGCCAATCGCACATTAAGTGCAAGTCGAAGTGGTTGCCAGAACCAAGAGAGAGAGAGAAAGAGAGAGAGAGAGAGAGAGAGAGAGAGAACAGGTCGATACGTACACAGACTGGCAGCAGGCAGTTGCCTGCAGCACAGCGGCGTAGACAAGCTCAATAAACGTACCACAAATTGATTTGACCGAGTACTCTTGAGAGCCACTGTCGAACGCAACTCAAGTGGCTTTTCCACTGACCAGCAGCAACATGCATTAGCACTGCCTCTCGACTCTTTTCAATTGCTTAAATCCGACTGTAACTACATTTAGATAGTTATAAGCACTTTTAATGCCTGCAATTGAAAGTTCTTTATTTGTATTTGTATTCAAGCATAATAATTGTTATATCTTCAATGAGAATACCATTCTGAGGAACTGTTCGTAGTCTATGGTAATGATGCCTTTCATTTCGGTATCATGATATCGAAATGCCTCTGTTAAGTTCTGTAGCACAATGCAGCATTGGATGAAATCATCGAATAGAATATTTCCCTGACCAAAACGATCGAATTTATGCACTAAAATTTGTATTAATTGATCGGTTAAACGATAGCCAAATGTGGAGAGTGCTGTGCTCAGCTCATGCTTATCAATAGTGCCGGAGTTATTGCTATCGAAGGTACAAAAGCAATTTTGCCAATCCGTTATGTATTTCCACAATGCGCCAAAGTCTTGAAACGAAACAGTGCCACGATTATTGCGATCAAACATGCCAATGATCAAGCGAATTGTTTCCGAATTGAATGACGACCAGGTGCCATTGGAAAGTGCCTCTTGCAGCTCCACAGCAGAGATGTAACCGCTCTTATCCTTGTCGACACGCTGAAAGACATCCCAAAGGAACTTCTCATCGGGCTTGGCAGCTGACATGATTTTGGATTATGAGTTTTACATGTTTATGTTATGATAGTTAAGTAAATAGAGCAAAGCTTGCTTTCTCGTGCTTTGGGTCAAGCCCAAGTGGCTGTCTCGTGCATACGCTACGTATACGCAATAACATAACGCATACGACATGTATGACGAGAGCACACACAGCATTTGCTTGATAGGCTATTGATTGGCCAGCGCCCTTGGCACGCGTGCCTGGGCATTGCTCGTTTCCTTTTTATGGCTCTCTCTATGTGTGTGTATATATATATATATAAATAAATTTAATTGATTCACTTTTATGGCCAGCCGCTGTGTAAATATTTATTAAACGTTTTGCTCAACTCACTTCTTCCACAGCAACTGCCCCCACGGCACGCCCTCGCGTGTCCCACTGATAGCCAGCTCCGGCTGCAGCCCATTAGGACTGCCCCATGAGATGCCGCCAGCCGAGAAGTCGAGCTCCATTGGCTCTGGGGCTGGCAATCAGGCGCGCGGTCTTCTCAATGCGACAGCTGCCTCCTTTCATCGCCACACGCTGCAGCCGCTGAACCGCAAAACGTTGCTGCTGACGCGTCGTTGCCAGAAGCACGCAACCGCTTTGTACGATGCCACCGCCAACACGGAGACCTCGGATGATGAGGAGTACATGCAACATGGCAGCGAACAGTTTGTGCTCAAGAAGCTAAAGCATAGCAGCAGCAACAGCCGCAGCCGCAGCAGCTGTGCTGGCTCACAGGATTGCCTGGATGCAGAGCTGGATGACGAGGACGAGGATGATGAGCTGGAGCGTCAGGTGCCCATCAGTCTGGTGCTGCTCATACTCATGTGCTACATCTGTGTGGGCACCGTCATCTTTGCCATCTGGGAGAACTGGTCACTGATCGATGGCGCGTACTTTTGCTTTGTCACACTCTCGACGATTGGCTATGGTGACTTTGTGCCCGCCCGGAGTTTCAATGGGCCCGAGCTGCAGCTGTATGCGTGCTGTGCGTATCTGCTGCTCGGCCTCGTCCTTGTGGCGATGTCCTTTAGCATACTGGAGACGCAGCTAATGTGGAAATGCAAACGGATTGCGGTGCGACTGAAGTTGGCCAGCGATTGATACGGCTTGAACTCATATCTCTGTTTGTGTATGTACGCTCCTATTAGCCTTTAGTTTATAGCTGTAAACTTAATCAATATGTGTAATACGTGTACTTTGACGCATGCTTAATCAAGTGTATGATAAACTCAATACGAAATACGAAATACGAATTACTAAATAACCAACAGACAGCGGACTTCATGTAAATTCATCTCTTGGTGCGCTTTGTCTCTACTCCTAAATGAAAATGAAAATGAAAATGTAAAATGTAAAATGTAAATGTAAATAAATCGAATTTTTGCAAATTTCAACAATTTTCTACACTAACAGTCAACAGTCAACAGCACTAACAACATTATTATATTGCGGAAATTTGATAGATGCTTAAGCGACGTGCAGCGCATTCCAAACTGTGCTCTCTCCCTGTCATACTCTGTTGCTGCCACATGTGGCAACTGGCAGACAGACATTGCTGCTAATAGTTTATGACACTTTGTGTAGCATATTTATGTGCGCTGCGGCCCGTCATCAAGCCTGATTGTTGGCCCTGGCCAATTGCTGATGATTGGTTAAACTATGAGAGCTCTCTTTAAGACTCATTATATAATTCTTTGGCTATACATTACATGTAATCAAATCATATTAACATACTTGTTATTATGATCTCAATTTATACGCAGAATTTACCTTTTTCCTTTTTTCTTTCTTGTTTGTTTTTCTTTTTGTTTGGTGCGTGCTCAACATACCTGTGTATATCCTCGCTTCTGACAGTCCGAATCAGCTAAAAGCCTCAAATTTCAGGCAGTCAACACACACGTAGCCCAACTTGTGGGCCGTTCATCATGTTCGCCCGTAGCATTGAGCGCATACAAAGTATGTTTAGAGTGGCGCATAAATTTCAAAAGTGCCACGCGTCATCAAAATCAAATGCCAGGCACAGCAAAGCCCCCAAAGGAATAATCTTCCAGCTGCAGATAGAAAGAGCAGACATGTGAAGCGGTGGAGGAGGGGACAAAGTCAAAATCCAGCTGAAGCCAAGGCTATCAGCAACTTTGTCAACGGCAACAACATGTATCGCCAAATCAATTGATATGACATCAAATTGAATTTGTAATTTTCTTTTAAAAATTTTCTTATTTTATTTTATTTTTTGTAGCCTGAGGACTCGTCGCGCGTTTAGCTAACAAACGTCAATGGCGACTTGTTTATGTTTTGTGTCTTTATAGCGTTTAATGCTGCCAGCTTAAGAATTTACGCACGTTTGCCTTTCCAGCTGGCGAGACGCATAAACTCAACCAGCCGGAAGGGTCGCCATGCTCGACATGCGTTTCCGTGTCGCCTAACGCCTGCCCCCCCCCCCCTGTTGCACAACGTCTCTATGTAAATGGCTATATTGCCGGGCCTATTAGCCACAAACACCGGCGAACTAAACAAGGCATATTCACTAAGTTAAGCTGCCAGTCACACTACTACTATATACATTTAAATAGGCTCACATAAATCGAACATTTTTTGAGCAGAATAATGGAAATATTTGAAATGGCGCATATTTTCATTTACCAATATAAAAGCTGCATCAATTAAGAAGTTAAAACATTCATAAACTGATATTCCGCCTTGATATCAGTTTACTTTTCTTAGAGCTATGTGAGTTTGAAGTTTTTGAAAAAATTTTAAATGGTAAGTATTGAAAAAATTTAATTGCAGAATCAATTTAAATAAGAAACTATGAACAAAATGACTTTCCTTATTGAAATCGGTTCAGAATTGTTAAAATAATGAGAGTTTAAAGTTTTTGAAAAAACGATAAGGGGTAAGTATGCAAAATATCGAAAATTTTCGAAAAATATTTAAAAGCCTTTTCTTATAAAATTTAAATGCAGACTGAATTTTATTACAAAACCATGAACAAAATGACATTCCTCATTGAAATCGGTTCAGAATTGTTCTTGTAGTGAGAGTTTAAAATTTTTGAAAAAACGATAAGGGGTAAGTATGCAAAATATCGAAAATTTTCGAAAAATATTTAAATGCCTTTTCTAATAAAATTTAAATGCAGAATCAATTTTAATATCAAAACCATGAACAAAATGACATTCCTCATTAAAATCGGTTCAGAATTGTTAGAATAATGAGAGTTTAAAGTTTTTGAAAAAACGATCAAGGGGTAAGTATGCAAAATATCGACAAATTTTCGAAAAATATTTAAATGCCTTTTCTAATAAAATTTAAATGCAGAATCAATTTAAATACAAAACCATGAACAAAATGATCATTCCTCTTTGAAAATCGGTTCAGAATTGTTCTAATAATGAGAGTTTAAAGTTTTTGAAAAAACGATAAGGGGTAAGTATGCAAAATATCGAAAATTTTCGAAAAATATTTAAATGACTTTTCTAATAAAATTGATATGCAGAATAGATTTAGGATTAAAAGACAAAACCAAATAAACATTTAACATTGAAATCCTTAAAGATCTGATAAAGTTTAAGGAGCTAGAAGTTGAGAAGTGACAAGACTTCAAGATATTCCGCAACTAATCAATATTGTTAGGGTATCTGAGCTGCTGCTCAGCCAAATTGGAAAGTCAATTATCTATTCAATTTTGAAGCCTTCAATTTGTGCTGGCAAATTACGAGTCAATAAATAATAACAATATTAAATGAAACACAAATTTGAATGCAATTTGTTGATGTATAATTTAATTTCTATATGCGAGTATATAGGCACTTTTGTTAGGTAGAGAGTGGAGAAGGTAGAGTGTGGGGGTAGGGGTATTAAGGTATTAAGGCTTATCACAAAAGACCACGCTAAGAAAGCATTTAATGATTTGGCCGCTTGGGACTCAGGCTTAGTATGGAGCTTACATCGGATATGTTATCCTTATCTATTTTCTGGCCACTTTGATTGCTCTCATCCAGATCAACGACTTGTATGTCAAAGGCATTTGAATTGCCCGTCGACATGCCATACGATGCGATGCCACGACGTCGTGCTATGGCTTGTTCCACGGAAAATGGCGTTGTTATGGCCCTCTTGCCGTGGGCCTGGTTGGGCTTGTAAGCCATGGTCGATGGTTGGGGCACAAGTGGCGCCGTCTTTTTGCTGGCAGTTGCAGTAGCCGTGACCAGTTTGCTGGGGCAGAGGGGCAGCTCGCGTGTGTGACTGTTGCTGCCACAAATGGTTGCCTTTGGCGCTGGCGTGAACTTCTTGGCCAGCTGCAGTTCAGGAGCTGTATGCGAACGTGACCATTCGTTATTGGCCGCCATGGCACGGCCAGTTACCGACTTCAAGGGGGGCCGCCAATGGGGCTTGATGCGTGGCTTCTCACAGATGTTGATCTCCTCGCTGATCTGGTTAAGCAGCTCCAGCAACGTGCTCGACTTCTCGTCCTCAAACTCAATGCGTATGGGCGACTCACGACCGGAAGCGCAGCTCGGATGCAATAAGATCAGTCTGTGGATAGAAGTAGTTAGACTAAGCACTCAAATATCACTCAGTTTACTCACTTCTTGGCCTCCTCAATGGCCTTGCCCAGATTTTGTAAGCTCTTGCGCTGCGCTTTGTTGCTGCGTCCAATCTGGGAGTTCTGCATTGTACCCTGCAACACCATGTTCCACTTGTGTGTGCTCGACTGCAGGAGCACGGTGCGTGCCACACGCTGAAAGCGCTCACGTGCCGTCTCCTTGGCCGGCTTCGAGGGCATCTTCTCCACCTTAATCTCATGCATCTCCCCATCGCCATTCACATTGCCCAACAGATCCGAATCACTGCTCGTTTGCACGGGCGCCACCTGGAAGCCCTTCATCAGTCGTCGCTCCCAAACCTTCATGCGACGCGGTCGAGGATCTGCAAGTGGATAGTTGTAGATATAAGCAATGTGAACTGATTGTTCCTATAAGTTATAGTAGATTGATTCAGTTGTGTGTAACCGGAACTTACGTTTCTCCTTCTTGTTGGCGGAGGAGACATCCAAGCCGCTGTTTTCAAATATCTCAAGCATCTCATAGCGCATCGTGCTGATGTCGCTCTTCACCTCGTTGATGTCATCCTCGGTAACCGGATTATTCTCAAACTTGCGATGCATGGCAGCCACATAGCGCCACACCAAGGAACGCATGATGTTGTCATATTTATTAAACTGTTCCGCTTCCTGGCGTTTCTTTGATAGAAAATGCAACATGAGCTATTGTAGCCAAACTCAATCACAACTCACCTTGGAGCGCTGGCGATCGATGGCCTTGCTGGACTTGCGAAACACTCGAATCACCCACTTGACCGAGGGCAGCACATTGAACGGTGGCGGCAGTGTGGAACTATCCTCAAAGTAGCTCATCCACAATTTGGTACGGGCAAATTTCCACTCGGTATCCGAATGCTCCTGAAACACAAAGTCATGTAGGCTTGGTGGGTAACCGAACTAAGCGGATGACTTACATCAATCATGGCATACGAATTGGACATCATGGCAATGAGAAGATTGAGTAAAACAATCACATTGATGACGCTGTACGAGCCGAACATGAGTAGGCCCCAAAATCGCGTATACGACTTGATGCCCGTCAGCTCAAAGTCCTCCAGGTCAATCATACCAAAGCTGGCCCAGAACAGCGACTGCGACGACTCAAATAAGCTGCACAGTGATTGCGTATAGTCGAAATTATTGAACGTAGTGATGGTTAATTAGTTTGCTGACTGGACTTACTTGCCAAAGCGACGCCATTTCATGCAGGAATCACCATGGGATGCCCAATCCGCCTCCCCGCCCGGCAGCACATAACATTTGCTCTTCTCGAGCGCAGCAAAGTACCAGAGCAGCTGATTGAGGCCGCAGGCAAAGGCGAAGAGCACCAGCGTGTAGATAAAGAAGAACTTGACAATGTCAATGACCATGCGACCAAGAGAGATTTGCAATGGACCCAAGTGCGGATTGATGCTGAACAAATGCACCAGCTTCAGGGCTGAGAAGACATTCGCGGCCGCAAAGAGACCCTCGGCAATTAGCTGTGGGTCAAAGTCATGCCACTTTTCGCGCGGTATATAGGCCATCTGTGGATCCTTGGCTATTTCCGTGGCCTGTTGTATGTAGGCGAAGGCACTGCAGCGTGACAGGGAGAAGGGGGAAGTGATAAGAGGTTACTCTTTAGTGCAATTGTAGTTTGTGTGCATGCTAACTGTACACACTCACCGCAAGCACATGACACTCACGTAGAGACTGTTGCGCAAGAAATCAATAAAGTTCCACATGTTACGCAAATAGCTTCGCATGCCAACGGCAAATATCTCCTGCACCTCCTCCCACATGAACCCAATCACATAGAGTACAACGAGCAGCTCCAGTTTGCTGGGCGTCTGTCCACGCTGACGCAGCTCCTGCTCCGCCAGCTCGGCCCTCATCCCAGCTGTGCCAAACAATCTCACAAAATCATCATCCGCCCGCTGTGAGACCAATATGAGGATAACTGCAAGGATATGAGCAGGACAGGGCAGGACAGCGCAGCACATCTTTGTTATTCTTACTTAAACTGTTTGCAAAGTTACCACACCCCTCTCTGCCCATCTACTTACACAGAAAGAACACATAGGACGAGGCATGGATGAGGAACTTCATGAACGGTTTTCGCATCAATTGACCCGTCCGACAGTTTGGCGCAAACATGTAGATGCAACAGTAGAGCGGAAACAGCATTGCCACCTGAGCAATGCAAATGAATCTATCCACAATGCCCTTCCGCCTGAATCCCGGCAATCCCTCGTACCAAATCGATGATAACAATTGTTGTATATTCGAATGGGCCACAAACTGCAACACAAAATGATTAGAGCAAAACTGAAATCAACAGCTCCGAAGAAAGCAGAAAGCATTTACAATAGATTTATATAGAAACATAAGAAAATGCAACACAATATTTGTTAGTTCTTTTCATATTTGAGTTTGCAATAAATTTATAGAAAACAAAAGAAGCAAGCTGAATTACTGGGTATATCAGTTGCCTTGCAGAGGCAGAGATTTAGTAGAGATGTGCCTACAAAAGTCAAACTCACACTTGTAATTTATAATTCTCCATTGTTTAACAATTGTTTATTAAATCAATCTATTTTCTTTGAAATTCACATCTTCTGAGTTGCTTTCTACTGCTGAAGACTCGAATATAGCAACGAAATCGGATCGTTTAACAATTTTTAACAATTTCGGAATATTTAGAAAACTTTTCTCTACTTTCTGTCTTTCTTTAAGTATAAATTGTAAACTATTAATTTAAGAGCACGAAATTTCTCTCTATTTTCTACTTCTTTTCACAATTGTAATTTATAAATCCCTATTGTTTGAAAAATTGTTCAATCTATTTTCTTTGAAATTCACATCTTCTGAGTTGCTTTCTATTGCAGAAGACTTGAATACAGCATTGAAATCTGATCGCTTTGTATTGAATATTTAGAAAACTTTTCTCTACTTTCTGTCTTTCTTTAATTGTAAATTGTAAGCTATTAATTTAAGTTTAAACACAAAATTTCTCTCTATTTTCTACTTCTTTTCACAATTGCAATTTATAATTCCCCATTGTTTAAAAATTGTTCATTAATTCAATCTATTTTCTTTGAAATTCACATCTTCTAAGATGCTTTGTTTAACAATTTCAGAATATTTAGAAAACTTTTCTTTCTGTCTTTCTTTAATTATAAATTGTAAACTATTAATTTAAGTATAAGCACGAAATTTATCTCGACTTTCTACTTCCATTCAGACTGCTCTACTCACCGTTTTCTGCTTGTAGGATATGGCTTGAACCAGACGCGTTAGGCTCATGCGATCACCAGGCTCATACGTGGATATGGTTGGATCATAGTTCAAGATGATGGCCAGCTCATTGGAGGAGCGTGTTTGATCCAACAGTGAGCAGGCAAACTTCTGGCACTGACGCCTCAATTCCATATACTCGGACTTGCATTCCTGCTCGGTTAGCGCCAGATTGCGCAGCTCCCAGGACAACTGGAAGGCCGTCAGTATGGGATCATTGGAGGTGAGGCAAATGAGCGATGGACTGCAGAGAGCACGATAGATATTCACACGCGAAAGTGAATGTCGCAACGAATCCTCGGCCATGAGGCGCACGCACTCATCACAGCCGCAACTGGAAGAGAATGACTTGAAGAATCGCTGCAAGTAGATGAACTTGTTGCCACTCACCGTATGTCATGGGGCACAGGTACAGCGGCGCCACGATCCAATAGTATGCGCAATATCTCAAAGTTATTCTTGTGCGCCGCCAGCATCAGAGGAGTCACATCGGGTGCAAACATGGCCGTGTTGATGTCCACAGTCTGCCAGCTCTGTGTTAAGTAGAAGTAGAGGTTCAAGTTGAGTAGAAGTCTGGCTAAAAACCAATTCACAAGTCTATCAACTTGGCCCTATTTACGCTGGCGTTAAGCGTTTCATTGCATATGCGTTACAATTGTCATTTTCACGCTTCAATTGCCACCAATGGCTGCCTAATGAAGCGTGCTCGTGTGCATAAATATGGGGCAGCAACCGGAGGTGGCAGCAGCTCAGCTACAACTTTATCTGCCACACGAAAGTAAGTGACAAAGACTGAAAATACCCTGGAAGACAAGCAAACTATATGTGGCAAGTTGTCGCTGCTAATTGAGGGTATGTCAATTGAGTTAGCTATCGAGTGTAGGGTATTGAGGAAGTTGTGGAGATGGCCCGCTTATCGCACACTCCCAATCACTTGAGCGTCTGTCATGTACGTGCCTAACGAGGCCCCACAAAAACTGATTAAAATCGTGTTAGCTTCAGTTTGTGTCTGAGCTGAAAGCCAAACCACTCGAAGTGTGTGCCACAAATTAGCTGAGTGCAACATAAGTACAACAAATAGGCAGTGGGAGAGGAGAGAGCTGATGAAATTACTTACGTAGGGCTCGCCCTCCTTGAAGATGAGCTCCTCATGCTCGAGCAGCAGCTCAACGGCCTCAACAAACTCCGCATTGATGGCATGCAGCAGGGCATCCTTTGTCTCCACACCCATGATAACCAGCAGCTCGACCATCTCCAGATTCTCGTTGTCAATGGCCAATGTGAGGGCACGACGACCCAATGGATCCATGCAATTGATATTGATGTGCTGCTGCCGCAATGCCTTTTGCAGTATTCTGAAACACACACACACACACACACAAAGTAATTAAAGTGGATTTCGTAAAAAAAATTATTCAACTTTTGCAAACGAAACTTTTGCGCAAAGTTTTTAATTAGATGCAACCACAAAAAAAAAAAAAAAAGAATCAAAAATGGAAATGGAAAAGTTTAGCAATCAATCGAATACCAAAAATGTAATACAAGACTTTGAATTGAAATCAATATTTGAATTTCGAGAACTTGTTGCGCAGTGTTGGGCAGTCCGGGCACAGTCTGCGAGTATTTTGCAACACTTTTCGTTAAACTTCAAAACAAAGTCACCTTTGGCCGGCGTCTGTCACAAATTCAGTACAATTGTCTGGCAGCAAATAATAGCATTAACTCATTTTACAATTGTTCGTCAACATAAATTGTTGTAAAAAATTCTAAGATAAATACGATATATTTATTGAATACAACGCCGAATAAAACTAACCATTGGGCAATTAAATTATTTGTAAATCTTTTCCAAATCAATTTAAAAGAAACAAAAAAAAATATTAAAAAAAAAAACTATGGACGCTCCTAAGGATCAAGGCTTGGTCATCAAAATGGCACAGAAGAACAAGGGTGAGGCATTTGCAATTGCAATGCAAATCATATATTGAAGATATTGATTGATCAATCGCAACTCTTTGTGTAGAAACGCAAACTGTGAAGTCCGGCAGCGGCAATTGGTTTGCATCGGCTCCGCATGGTGCTGCACCTGGTTACAATCGGATGCCGGCATTTAGTCGCATCTCCTGGCAGTTCTATAAGGATCGCGAGGAGGAGCTCTATCGGCGCGCCTGCCAATTGAAGGGCATACGGGTGCAGCGGGAGGAGGAGGATGACTCAATTGGTTCCGAGGAGGAGCCAATTAAGGCGCACTATCGTTACACATTAGACGAAATGAAGAGCTACAATCCGTATCGTTTCATCAATTTAAAATTGTAAACAAACCCAAACTATTTCTTAGGCAACAGCAAAAACGACACACACAGATAGTTACACACAGTTACAACTACAATTACACACACACATACACATATATACACACACAAGCACACGCAGATGTGTGTCTCCCCCATAGAGATTCGCTGATTTTTACACTTTTTACTGCTTTCACGTTTTCCAGAGTATCAACCAGATACTTGTACTACTACTGATACTGATACTGATAATGATAATGATACAGATACTGAGAATGATAATGATACAGACAATCGCTTCTATAATTTCATGCTCAAAACAATTGATGATTGTTCATAAATGGTTACTTTATTTACCTACAAAAACATTGTGCATTTACTTAATTATTCATTATTTCATTATTAACTTTTCATTATTATTTATATATTTTATATTTCATTTTCAATTTTATTTAATATACTTTATTATATTTTTATTTATTTTATTTACTTTACTTCATATATATTATTTTCTTTATATATTTTATTTGTTTGTTTTGCTTTATATATTTTACTTCATTTACTTATTTTATTATTTAATTTATTTACCTACCAAAACGTTGCGCATTTACTTAATTATTCATTATTTCATTATTTATTTTTCAATATTATTTATATATTTTATATTTCATTTTTAATTTTATTTTATTTACTTTATTATTTATTTATTCTTTTTATTTACTTATTATATTTTATTTTCTTTATATATTTTATTTGTTTGTTTTGATTTATATATTTTACTTCATTTACTTATTTTATTTACTTTATTTACCTAACAAAACTTTGTGCATTTACTTATTTATTTATTATAATTTCATAACTATTTATATATTTTATTTTCAATTTTATTTTATTTACTTTATTTATTGTATTCTTTTTATTTACTTCATATATTTTATTTTCTGTATTTACTTTATTTGATTTGCTCTATATATTTTATTTTACTTAATTTTCTCATTTTATTTACTTTATTTACCTAATTTTAATTTTGTTTTATTTACTTTATTTAATTTCTTATTTTATTTTCATTTAATTTACTGGTTTTATTTATTTTAATATATTTTACTTACTTCATTTATTTTATTTACTTCACTTGTATCACTTATTGTTATTTCTTTACTTATTTATTTGATTTATTTTATCTATTTCACTTGCTTAAATTATTTTTTTAGTATACATTATTATTTTACTAATATTTATTTATTTTACTAATTTAATTAGTTTTATTTTTTACTTATTTTATTTATTTTATTATTTAATTTGTTCTACTTATTTTATTTATTTTACTTACTTTATTCTACTTTTACTTATTTTATTTACATTTATTTTGCTAACAAGAATTCAACATTATTTATATATTTTAAAATTCATTTTAATATATAGAAAAGTATATAAATGAGTTCTTTATTTAAATTAATTTCACTACGTTTAATCAATTATAATTGTTGCCAATTCATTATTTATTTAATTCAACGCATAATTTATATTACAAGCAACTCTCGACAATGATGGCAAATTGTTGTAACGAAAAGGTTCATCTTTAATTGGTTTTGTTCGGCTTGAAAATGTGTTTAAAACATTCAGTGGAAATTAATTGTAAATTTATGAAAAATGCGCTTGAAATGGCGCCAAAATGGCGAAAGGAACTCGTGCCCGCATATTGCTTATTAAGTGGCATATAAGATAGCCTCTCGCACCACAGCGCAACCACTTTCCCCCAAGCGGCTATGCAAATAATTGAAACCACCCAAAGTAAACACACACACACACACACACACACACACACGCACACACATACAACACTCGCATGTTTATAGGATTTATGCGTTTCCTGCATTACACAGCTATCGCAGCAGAGGGATACAAATATGAATGCGGATACGGATACGGACCATCGACACCTGCGTGTCCCTTGACGCACCATTTAAAATATATAAAAAAAAAAAAGGCGCAAATGTGGCAAGTGGCAAAAAAGAACACAGCGTCATGGCTGTGGCACTCACCTGCGAACATTTGGTATATCGCCACGCTCCACAGCCAGCAGGAATTTCTTCTCCTCGAGCAGCAAAGGTTGAGGTAATCCCAGCGGCACACAACAGCCGCCCACAGTTTTAGGTGCGCCACCACCAGCGGCATTGGTGCCACCAAGCGGCAACTGTGCCGCACACACACAGCAGCAAAAAAACAACAAAAACAAAAAAGAAAAAAAAACAGACGAGTGTCAGTTTGCGCAAATACACGCAGGTGGTTAACAAATAAATAATAAAAAAATAAAAACGAAAAGCGAAAAACGAAAAACGAAAAGTGGAAACGGCAACAAAATAAGAAAATAAACATAAACATATAGGAAAATTAAGTGCAAAGTGTTTGGATGGTTGGCTGGTTGAGCGTTTGCTTTATCTGCAGCACTTAAATGGCATGGAAATGAAATGTGCCTTTTGGAGTGTTTAAGCCAAGTGTTGGAGGCAGCTAATACGAGTTAGCTGCTTATGCAAAACTGGCAGATACTTGTGTATAAATGTATAAATGTATAACTTGTAGCTTGTTATTTGTGGCATGTAGCTAAATGTAGTTTATCAACTTGTGTCGAGTACTTACGCCCATTGGTTGCTTCTTCTTGCGACCCATGTTTATTAGTGTTACTTTCAGTGTGTGTCTGAATGTGTGTGTGTGTGTGTGTGTGTGTGTAATTCACTTAACAAAAAGCTACTTGTAATTTCATGTGTGTCTGTGTTGTTGGCAAAGTTTTAAAGCTCGCTTAACACTACAGTTCATTTATTGCAACTTCTTTTTGCAGCTGCTTGTCAACGCGCAAGCTTAGACTACACACAGCCACACACACACACACACACACATACAGTCACACACACACACGCTCGCTCAACGAGTCGAAAGCTAAACCAAAAACTCGCAACACTAAGCCCCTGTGAATGCAACTTTGAAGTTATTCGCCCTTTTTTTGGTTTTGGCTGGACACTATTATGCTTTCTTATTGTTGCTATTGTTGTTGTTGTTCTACGTGTTGTTGTCCTTTGTACATTTAACACTCGCATGTGCTCAGTTTTGGTTTTTGTCTTGGTTTATGGTTATTTCCCTTTTTTTGTCTTTTGTTGAGTTTCTGTGGTCAGCGTCTGCTCAAAGTTGCCGCTTAAGCTGTTTATAATTTTAATTTATTTTTATTTCATTTCACTTTTTTGCTGCTCTCTGCGCTAGTTAAGCTTATTCTAAGAGCAAATATATTATGCGCAATTTTAAGCTGCAAGTAAATTAAAGTGAACACACTTTTTTGAGCCATCTAATGAATTTATATATATATATATATATAAATGTTATTTAAAGTTTTCACACTTTTCTGTGAAACTAATCCAATCACTTGATTATATTTTGAAATCTTTTGTGATTTTAATTTAAATATTTTGTATAACAACACTGCTATGCAATCTCTTAAAAATACACAAAATTGTTAACAAATTTGTTTTCCATATTCGTTAAATTTTCCACATTTTATATATCTTTCATTTCACTCACGGCGTCAAATAACAACAACTACAAGGCAAAACACACACAATTTGGATTTCCATTCGCTTGCTTTAGTTTAATAATTTGAAATATTTGCAATTTACATCAGCAATTCATTCATTGTTCTTTTGTTTTGATTATCTTTCGAATTGTTTTCTTTCCAGCTGTAATCTTTTGTTTATCAATTAAATAACGGCAACCAAGTGTTAGATACTACAAATATATATCTATATATTTAAATATATATATAAAAGAAAGAGAGCTCTTGTTGTAAAAATAAAACTCATTTCAAGCAATTAGACAACTTGTTGATTTTTCCAATTGCTTCCCAATCAATCTATAAATTTACGCAATTCCACAAAAAAGTGTGTATTTAAATTGTCTGCGGTGCTTCAATGCGCTTTTTTACTGTTGCATTTTAAAGTGTTTGCGGATTCGCAAAAAAATACACATGCATATTTTAAGGGGATGGAGGGGAAGGGGAGGCTTATAAAAAATACTGAATCCGCTGCGGCAACGCGTTGCATTGTGAACGGCAGACAAAAGGCAACAACTGCATTGTTTAATAACGTTAATAGAATTATAAGTGAGAGTCGCACGCGCTTGTCATTTAACATATACCCTGTAGTTTGTGGACTGTAGACTGTAGTCTGTAGTCTGTATTAAAGCAAGGATGGGAGCAAGACAACAGTTCTTTAAATTGTAAAATATATTATATATATTTATATATATATACAGGGTATCTGCCAGTCGCGTTTACTATTGATTACTTCACGCTAGCGTTTAATATGTTTTTCAGACTGGACAGCGCATAAAAATGCCATAATAAATTTGAATTTATCTGCGAAAGCAGCTGATAAAAGCTTATAAATGTTATATATATGACTTTGCGGTTGGACATTGAAGGTGAAAGGTGAAAAGTTAACAGTTATTGCAATGCTATAGCCGTATTCCACAATTAGTAATCAGCAAAATAAACAACTATGTTGAGGGAGAATTGCACTCGCATTTTTAGCAATTTATCAATTGAGATTGGGAGCCAATTCTAGTTCAAACAACTAAGGGAAATACAGTTACTAACTGCTTTGGTAAATGTATACTAGCTATTAAAATAACTTATAGAAATTACTGTAAGTTTAGGTACCTGAGTTAGAGATTTCATAAACATTTTTCAGCTGTAATAGTTTTTGTACTTAACGCTTGACACTTTTGGCGCACGGCGCAGGCTTAGTTGCTACTCAATGGAGTCGAGTAGCTGCCACAAGATGTAGCACACACACGCACACACAGAGGGGGAGAGTTAACAACACATAGATACATTGAATGCTTGAGCACAATGACCGGCAGCAGCAGCAGCAGCAGCAGCTTTGTTGCCAACTCTTTTAATTCGCTTTCTCTCTGTTCTCTCTCTCTCTCTCTGTTTCTCTAACCCTGTGCTTCTCTATATGCGGCTACATAATTCACTTGGTTGCATGGACACTTAAGCCACTTACTTCTTGCATTGTGCCACATAAAAACGTGTGCAATTGTTCAGCTTGGCCGCACAATGGACGTCGAAATTTTCATGTGGCTTAGAGTTAAAAAATATTGTGGTTAACTTTTGTATTGCATACGTTAAGGCGCACACGAGTTTTGTTCGCAATTTATACAGATATATATATATAGTTATATATATATATTATTTTTATTATTTATTTATATGAAAACTGTGTAAATACATCGAAACGCTCCGCTAGCCGCACTTCTATACAACGCGCGCGGCTCTTTTGACTGAAATTTTGCACGTTTTGCGGTTGCGGCGTGGCAGACACATAGAAATTTATACCATTTCCCGAGGGCCGAGCGGCGTTCTGGCTAATTTAATTAGACTAAAACGTCAAATATTTGTTCGTTGGTTTGTCGGCGTGGCAATACAAGTAGTACCGTGCGATACAATACAAACGCCTCCAGACCCAACCTGCCTCGTTCATGTGCCTTGAACTCGTCGATGTCGCCGTCGATGTCGCTGTCGATGTCGATGTCAATGTGTTGATCACCTGTCGCGACGCATCGCGTTAAGTTGGTTTTCGGGTCGCCACTTAACAACAAGTTGCGACCATGTTCTTGGCCACTTTAAGGCGATTAGACCAAACGCATGCAAAGTAGGCAACAATTCAATTACAACTAATTTGCTGTGATTTCATTTCGCTGTTGTTACTATTGCTGTTATTTGTATTTTTACTCTGGCTTCTGGCTTTCTTTTGTTTGTTGAAACACATTTATTGCTGCCTGTCGAATGCAAAGTAATTAATGTTTTCTTTTAAATAAATGCAAATGACATTTATGTGCCTGTCAATTTAAGACTTTAGATATTGAAAGCTTTTTACTACTACAAATTGATATAAATCACATGAGCAGAATCTAAAGAGTATTCTGCATAGATTTATTAATAATTTAAAAACCTTAATTGAGCTGCCTTGAACATAACAAGCTGAACAGAGTTTTCTGTCGCAAATATTTTAATTAAAATGAATTGAAAGATGCTTGAACGGATTACGCAACCGATTTTCAAACTAATAACCATAAACAATGAAGTCTGAAGTAATTCAAATATAGCTGAGGACAATCTGAGATTTGCATTGCATATTTACCTGCACGAATCATGTGTGTGTGTGTGTTTGTGTGTGTGTGTGTGGAGGCAACGGGAGCAGCCTTTTGACTGTCACAACTAAATTTGGTTAGCAACTGAAGTTGAATCAGTTGTGGAAGAAGGACCATTGCCAAATGCCAAAGCAAATGTGAGCGCACGTTACGTGCATCAGGAAACCGACAAGCTAAACAAAATTAAATCAAAAATCTTAAACTGGATTTTGATGAAAGAGCGAGCATCACAACAGACGAACCCAAGCAGACAACAATCGTCCTCTTCGTCTGCTGCCAAAGCCAAACAAACAAATCGCATAGGAGTCGGCACCAGAGAAGCTGCTCAACGCAGCAGCATAGCAACGTTCACATAACAGCACGTAAACTCATTTAAACGCACACACGCGCACAGTCTGAGCGAATGGCAAGAACACCAGGTGGTGGCAGGTGCCTGGTGGCTGGTGGCTGGTGCCTGGTGGCATGTGGCAGGTCGCGGCTGGCAGACGGGGTAACCATGACTGTGTATGTGTCTGTGTCTTTTTCTCAGGCAGCGATTTTCAGCGGGCAATGAATTGACAACAACGACATGCGGCTGGAGGAGTGGAGGAGGGGAGCAGGGGAAGGAAGGAACAACGCCAGAAGCCACAGCAGCAGCAGCAACAACTCGGCAATGACAATGTGCAACAAGGAGTTGCGCCTGACGCGATGCCTCATTGTGCGCAGCAGGAAATAAGATTTTTGCCAGATAGCAAAATATGAGTCGGGTATATGATGTGCGTGTGTGTGTGTATGCGTATGTGTGTGTGTGTGGCAGCCAACTTATAAGCAGTCTCTCTCTGTCTCTTATGCAAACAGAAACAGACACTAAGTAGCGTAGTTACACACGCACGCACACACTCATACACACATATACAAGCAGACACCATGATATATTTCTATAACCTCAGTTGTCCTCCATTTTATGTTGCCTCAAAAAGCGTAAAACGTTTTGTGGTTTGCAGCTGCAGCCTGCACTTGCTGCTGCTGCTTCGTGTGTGTGGTAAATAAAATTGCATTCAATATTTTTCTTGGTTTTGCGTTTTTTGATGAGATTTTTTTACAACCTGACTGCAGCTTCTTTGCCACATGCCCAGCCCCAGCTTTTGTTTGTCTTGCGTTCAATTTATTGCTGCTGCGTTGCATTTGCCATAAATTGCATTTTTGTTTTGTTGCCGTTTCCTCCTGCATAATGTTTTGTAAGCACACGTGCATAATTAAGGACATTGATTTACCTGGGCAGAGCAGGGTTACATATAAGTGTCGAGTTGCATGATTTAGTATGTAGAAGTGTAGAGCAGTTCATGTAATCAAGTCAAAATATGCTAAGAACTCGGTATAAATATGCTGCATGTTGTATTTATAGTAATTTAAATATGTTAAACACATAACAATGCATGTAATATGCTGCGCTTCATTAAATAAATCAATAAATAAATGTTTGAAAAGAAATATTTATGTTAGTTATAACATATTTTAATTGGCAGCTAAAAGTATGCTATACTATTTATTCCGACTCAGTGGGCAGCCGAAAGTATGCAATACTTTTTGTCTTGCTTCATTTGCTGCTGCACAATTTGGCGTTGCATACTTTTGAGCGCAGTAAATATATTTATTTACCATGTACATTTCCGCTTTTTCACATACTCCCACCGCCATTCACACTCTCTCTCTCTCTGTCACGCTTTGTTGCTATTTCTATGCGTTGCTATGTGGGTGTAGTGGAAGTAACGTCATCAACTGGAATTGGCATGTGCGCAATTCATAAATATTTATATCTCGCCTTTGTATACGAATTTCAAGCGTCTGCATCGTGCGATGGCATGCCAATCCATCCATTGCTGCGACCTTAAAGAATGCTCAAATTTCTCAATGAATTTCTGCCAGACTTTAAGTTTAATCTAAATAAACAAAACTTGTTTGTGCTTCGCACAAATCCGTGTTGGCCATAGTACGCCGTCGCCCACCCCCTCCTTCACAACACATCCGCACCATAGAGCAGCAGTCCTTGCGGTAAAATAAATTTTCTGCAATTCATGACAGCAACACCAGCAGCTTAGATGAGGTGTGCGGGGAGCACTCCGCAAGTACGTGCCGAGACACGAAACTTTGGCAAAAAGGATTAGAAAGCCGAAGAGTGCCACGCCCCATCATCCACCCCAAACACTACTTCCCCCCGCCAGCAAATGCTCAAAGGATTTAAAGGGCAATCAAATTAAATTGTTTTTGCGGTTAACCGCAACAGTTCTTTAGCATTTCAAAATAGATAGCATTTCAATAATTTATATTTTTATTTCATTTGTAATATTTGCATGATAAATGTTTGCTCAGCTGCTGCTTGACAAAAATGTCAATTAAATGTTATTTATATGCAGCGCAAATCAAGCGAAATGTTGTTGAGTTCTTGACGCAGCTACAAGTCAAGCCAATTGAATACCTCAGAGCTCCTATAAATACTCACCTGTACATTTTGTTTACGTGGGCAACCAATTAGACGTAAACAAGAGCCGCCGGAAGTAGGCCACATAAACAACAACCACATCCAATGCATCAACAGAAACAGCAGCAACAACAACAACAACAAATCAAATCAAATAGCCTATAAAGCGCAGAGCATGAGAGAGTCTCAGATATGCATCAAATAGTTCATTTATAACAATCAAACGCCTATATACTATAATTGTTTGTATAATATTTTCATATCTTTGGAATCTATCAAAGGCAATCAATCAATTTGCCATTTCTCAGGAATTCCTTCAAAATTGTTCCGTGTTTCCCGTTTGCAGTTACGCTCAAAGTTTCAGTCATAAAATATAGTTTTTATTGCAGTTTCTTAACATTTCTTTCTTATTCTTCTACGCTTTTTACACATAATTTTAATAATATTTTTAATTCTTTAGCTTTACATTTAATTTATGCGCTCAGCACATTTTCAATGTTAGAAATTTGAATAAATTTAAAACATAAATAAGTCGAAGCTCGCATAAAATTGTATACAACATATACCCTTTAGATAGAGCTAGGGATAGAGGGTATGAGTAACACAGCGGCCAGTTGGTCACTCTGCCAGTTAGGTGTGTGTGTGTGTGTGTGTGATGTGTGCGTGTGTGTGTGTTGCAGCTTGCCTGCCGCGTTGCGTATGGTTTTTGTCATTGTGCCACTTTGACACAAGTTCAAGCGACAAGGTCTACAAGGCACATAAATTGAATGCGCTTCGGGCCACGTTAACATTGATTTCTGGCTGTCAACGCGCTGCAAAAGGCCAAATGCCACTAAAAATATATAATAATAAGCAGCAGCAGCAGCAGCGTTCAGAGGTGACAGATATAGAACTATATATAAATACTTATAGACGGGCCACTTATGTATCTGAAATGTCATAAAATGCGGCGCCATGAACAGCAACAACAACAACAGCTATAAGAATTAAAAGAATTCGACCGCAGCTGCAGTCAACGACTCGACGATGACCTTAGTGAAAAGCGAGCGAATGAAAATATTTTCCATCTAGCATAAAATTAAAGCGAAATATGTTTGTGGAAATGAAATAATTTATATTGCCATTTGTCTACATACTTTGCATATTTTCCATTAATGACCCAGAAATATAATTGCGGCTAAGCAACTAGAGAAACTCACACACACACACAGACAGACACACACACACAGACAGACACACACACACTCAGTCCCAACACACGCTGAGATGAAAGGCGCGCAAATTGACTTGGATAGATGACTAAATAGAAGACGCCATGCGGTTTCGACCACACTAAACTAAATGTCTAAGTATTAGCAAGTATCTGTGTGTGTCCATGTGTGTGTGTGTGTGTGTGCCTGTGTGTGTTTGCCTGTGTAGATCAGCACAAGGTCGCCATGTGCGTTTAATGAGAAATGACAAAGAGCAACAGCAGCAGGCTATAAGTAATTAACAAGTTAAGCTCTAATTACGCATATATCTATAGTTAATAACTGCTGCTTCTATTTATTATAACAAAGGATCTGCTAATAACTTTTAACATTTAGCCATAAAAACGTTAAGAGCAGTTGGTATCAGGGAATCAACAGGCCCGGCTAGCTCAGTCGGTAGAGCATGAGACTCTTAATCTCAGGGTCGTGGGTTCGAGCCCCACGTTGGGCGAAATGTACATTTTTTAGGTTTGCTTTTATTATAAAATAAATGTAGAAAAATAGAGAAATATAGAAAGCTGTGAAAAGTAAAGAAAACACTCAAAAATCTTTTATATATATTGAATAAAGTAAATGTTTATTCGAATTAAGTTTTGCTATATAAAAGGTCTAATAAATGTTTCCAATTATTCCTAATCACTTGTCTTAAACAGTAACTAAAATAAGTATAAGTATTAACGATCCTGCCAGGAGTCGAACCTGGAATCTTCTGATCCGTAGTCAGACGCGTTATCCATTGCGCCACAGGACCGCTGTGATAAGCGCTAACAGAAATATTTTATAAATTAAAAAATAATAAGAAATTTGAAATTTTAAATTTTAAATTTAAATATAAATTAATCTTATTTTAAACTTAAATTTTAAACTCATTTTTACACTTAAATTTTATTTGTAATTATTTTTAATTTAATTATCTTAAGTTTGATCTTGAGTTTGATTTTTACTTGGGTCGACTGCTTTTAGTCGACGTTAAATAAATAAATAAAATAAAATAATAATAATAATAATGAATTGCATTTAATTTTAAATAGTAGCTAAGACTCTAGTTTATTAACCATATAAATAATTGCATTTAATTACAAAAAATGCTTTATCTACACACAGTTAAAGACCAAGTTAACAGCAACCTGTAACACATGGCAGCTTCTGAGAAAACTTTGATTAATTCAGCAGCAGATTTGGCGTCTTCGAAGCAGCCACTAGAGAGCCCCTCCCAAAGGCCCAACACCCACACGGAATTGGGGCTAATGGACCAGAGACACGAAGCCAAACACGAAGAGTTTCGGGTTTATTATTAGCTCGAAAGAAGTTTGCCGAGATAAACACATTTGCTTGCATGAGCTCATAGTGCAGCCAGACTAATACAAGTAATACGACTGCATGTTACCCTATAAGCAGTTGAGTGAAAGTATTTCTAGCGCAGTCCATATACCCCTTAGACCTGCACTTGCAGGGCAACCAACAATACGAAAACAGCGACACGAGGCGCAAAGAATTTTCGAAACTTGATTGAAATTAAACATTGCGCCCCCAAAAAAAATTGAAGCAAAAAACAGTTGAACGTGCGATGAGCTGGCGAGTGCAACAAAAAACGGCAGCAGCAGCGAACGAGACTTGTCAAAAGAAATATATATATATATTTATATATATGTGCAAAAAACTATGTAAACAACAGCAACAACAACAGCAACAACAACAACAAGTGCCAAACAAATAATAGAAATAGAAAAATGGAGACCAAAAACGCTGCAGGAAACAATTGAAAATGCAGACGTAGCCGGTCGCTAAATGATTTCGTGCACACTAAATAACAAACAGAAGTTTTTGTCGGGTCGAGTGCAGTGTAAAAAGCATTTTTAGGCAATGGCAAGGTGCAGAATCAACACAACAATCGAGAGAGTGAGTGAACGAGAGAACGAGAGAGAGAGCGGGAGAGAACGAGAGAGAGAGAGAGAGTGAACAAAAACGTGACGTTAGCGCGATTTTCGATATTCAAGCGAACAACAACAACAACAGCAACCAACTCCCGCTGCGTTTAGCGCATTTAAGGGATTTGCATTATTTAAAACAAAGTCCGGCTAAAACTAAGCTCGCCAGAGCCTCAGCCAGGCTCACTTAACGCATTGAGTGCACTTGCCGCGACCCTTTTTGTGTGAAGGGAAAGAGGGAAAAGAGCAGAAAAACCAAAGCCAAACAAAGCTCAGCCTAAAACTTTAAAGTCTGTTACTACTACAACTCCACTACCTGTGTATAGAGGCTGTTCCAAACCGCAACGTGTCTGAACACGTACGCATCAAGTGGAGAGAGAGAGAGAGAGAGAGAGGCAACGCTGCTGTTTATTTGCCTTGCTGGCCAATGCCAGCTGCAACTGCAGCTGTCCACTTCGCTTGGGGGGCCCATGGCGCGTATACGTAATTTTATTGCCAAGGCTTTCGTGCTGGCGCCTGTGTTTTGCCTTACTTTCTTGTTGTTGTTTTCTTTTTTTTTGGGGCTTAGTTTCCATTTGTTGTTTACTTTTGTGCTGCATTTTAAAGCAATTTAAGTTGGCTTCAGCACAGAACCTGACCAATTAGACAGACAGACAGACAGCCCAGAACGCAGTTGGCACACTTGCCCACGTCTACATTTCCGATGCCCCTATCTGCCTGCCTGCCACCCTGTCTCTCCCTCTCTCTCTCTCTCTCTCGCACTCCCATTCACTCTCGCTCTATCTATCTCTGTCTTTCATGCTGCCATGCATGACGCATTTATAGCACTGCGTTTGTTTCCCTTGTCTGTCCGGCAATTAGGCATTCGTCCGCCTCGATAAGATAACGCCAATTGCCGTAGGTTGGACCTAAGTTTATAAGCGGCGTGGGGGCGGCTGTGTGTGTGTGCATGTGTGTGTGTGTGTGTGACTGTTATCGGGTGTGACTCTGATGTTAACTCATTTAAAAATAGAAAAGCGTAATTTAATTTAATATGCCACAAGATAATGCCAAATGATTCGCCTTGTAAATTCACCAAATATTTAAACTTCACGCCAAAACTCAAAGAGCATGTGAGCCACGATTGTCACACTCGCTATTTGCTTAGCTTTAATTGGGAAACAAAGCGATTTGTTAATATAATCTAAGCGAATTTCAAGAGTTTTTATAGTTGAGAAATATATATTTAAATAGATTGATTACTATATTTATAAATATATATTTAAATATTTGCTATTTTTAATTTCTAAATAATAAAGTTGCGCCAATAAATTAAATGTTTTTATCAGCGTCATTTAATTACACTAAGAAGCAATAAAAATACAGCTCAGCGCTCAAAATAACTCAATCCAAATGATTTGACAATCTAATAACACTATCAAAAGCAATAGCTGGAGTTAAGAGGGGCATATTCGAGGGGGAGGAGAAAGGAAATAGCAAAGAATAATTATTGCAAAAGTAGAAGAAACTGATAGAACTCTTTTCACATAAGATTCACTCACATAAAATACTTGTTAATAATATTAAAAAATACAAACAGAAAACAGAAGAAACAGCTGAATAACTGTCACATTGTGCTAATCAAAAGTTGTAAATATAACAAAGTATATATATTATTAAAAGTAGTATATATAACACAAGCTTAACTCATATTTCTGATATCATATTGAAGCGCTTTTGATAAGCCAAATCTCAATGAAGGTCAATTGAGTGTGTGACATAAGCAGCCAAGAGAAGAGAACTATTAGCCAAAAAAAAGAAGAAAACAAAAAAAAACGTGACACATGGCTGAGGCGCAAAAAGAAATGCAGCTGACAGAGGCAACAAGTTGTACAAGGCAGTTAAGCGGTGGCACACACAACACACACTGAATATATGTGGCAGCTAGTATATAAGACTTGGGGGAGTGTTGCCAAAAAGCAAAAGAACAGAAATAAAAGATATAAAACTAACACTATAAAAATGTGCTAAACGACAACAGGGAAAAATGAAAATGAGCGAACATAAGACAGAAAGAGAAAGAGAGAGAGAGAGAGGTAGAGCGAGAGAGAGTTGGCGCAACATACAAATTGTTTTGCAATTTATTTTTATAACTAAACAAGCAACAGGCAAAACAGACAGAGACACAGTCAAATCTACAGCTACAGCATGTATTTGTATCTATTTTATGTTTTTCTTCTTTTATTTTTCTATTTCTTTGTTTATTTATAGACAGAATAGAAACGCTCGTGAGCGTTGCGCTGCAGCCAAAGAGTCGATCGGCGACAAGTTGTGCCGCGCCGGCTCCACCTGCCTGCGTTCCCTTCTCTCGCTCACTCACTCACTGACTCGCTCTCTCTCTCTCTCTCTCTCCAACAATAACTGCCAGGCTAGCTGACTGTCTGCTATCAGGCAAAAACTCGCACACATTTATAATTGAGCGTCAAGAGCGGCAAGCAGAAGGCACAAAGCACAAATATTGGCAACGCCAGCCGCAAGTCGGCCCAAATCAAATAATGTGGCGCAGGCCAAAAACAGTTTGATGCAAAACGCTCGCTCGCGCTGACGATGACACAATAGCACGCAATCAAAAGGAATATAAATAATAAAAAGAAAAGAAAAAGAAGAAAGCAGAAAGCAGAAAGCAGAAATAATAAGTCAGCAAAGAAACAAACAAAAAATTGAGCTAATATTACGCATACGCAACGTGCAATAAGCCAAGGCTATAAATAAAATACATGTCGATGTCTATTGAAAACGCCAAATAATTCCTTTTCATTTTTTAAGTGCGTAGCAACGAAATCGCGCTGTGAAGTGAAGTTCAGTTCATTTCAAAAATACATATATATATATTAAGAAAAAAAAGTACAACAACAATTTTATTTGCCACAACGCAAAAAGCAACCAAAAATGTTTTATGTTAAAATAAGAATTTTGTGTTAAAAATTATTATTATAGAAATCAGCACATAAATAACCAAAATTCAAAAGCGAAACCATTACTTAAACACATATATATATATATACAAATATATATATTTATATATATATACATATTTAACGTGAAGTACAACTGGCAAGACGGGCACTCGACTGCGTCAACACAGCGCCAAGGGACGCAGCAAAAGCAAAATGATCTACATAGATGATTCAGAGCCGGAAGGTGGTAAGTTGAAGCAACTAAACGTTAAACGTTATTAATCAAAGGCCAATGATTAAAGAAATTGTTAAAATTGTTGAAATTATAACAAGTGTATCAGCGACAACGCGGCGTATACGTGTTGCTTGTGTTGTGTGTAGACCTTTATCAGTGACCAAAGTGATCAAAGATAAGAGAAAACTCTTTGCAATATGTACGGCTCGGCTGATAAGTGTTGTAAAATAATATGATATTGATATGGGTTGTGTCAATTGGGCCCATACAGCAGCTTCGACGGGTTTATTACATTAACTAATTTAACTTGTTAACATATGGCTAATAGAGCTGGCAATCTAACGTAGGCAAGCTAAGGCACTTCAGTAATTAAAGTAAGCAAAATTGAAGCCAAATATATACTATATATTTTTAAACAAATTTAAAGTTAAAGTTTAAATCAAAACAGTTGACAACATCAAGCAAAACATAATTCAATCATTCAATCAGTTCTCTAATTGTTTGCTCTAAGTGCTCCAAGTAAACGAAGAAGCTTTACAATTAATAATAACTTAAATATAACTGATGTTATGCCTAGTTAATCTAAAGATTGTGCAGATATTCCCTTAGCTAAATTCTACTTTTATATTATTAATTTAATCAAAATAGTTCACATTCAATCTGTTCTCTAATTGTTTGCTCTAACTGCTCCAAGTAAACAAAGAAGCTTAAATAGTTTAACAAATGATAATAATTTATAACTAGTAAATCTAAAGATTGTGCAGACATTTCATTAACTAAATTTATCTTTTCTAGGATTAACTTAATCAAAACCTTTCACAATATTTAGCAAAAAATAATTCAATCAATTCTCTAATTGATTCCTCCAACTGCTCCAAGTAAACAAAGAAGCTTAAATAGTTTAACAAATGATAATAATTGATAACTAGTAAATCTAAAGATTGTGCAGATTATCCCTTAACTAAATTTGTCTTTTCTATGATTAACTTAATCAAAACCTGTCACAATATTAAGCAAAACATAATTCAATCAAATTATAAATTCTTAACATGATTCCTCTAACTGCTCCAAATAAGCAAAGAACCCCAAATAATTTAATAAATAATAATAATTTATATATTAGCTGAAGCTATGCTAAGTTTATCTAGCTATGCCCTTAACTAAATTAAAATATATTATAAAAATAACTACAGCGCATCTGCTAGTCGATCACATTGTAAAACACAAAAGGGATTCATAGAAAATAGCAAATAGCAAACTGCAAATAGACAAATCAAATGAAATGAAAGACAAATCTATAGATTAGCAGCTGTTTCTTTTGGCAATACAGTTATCTCTGCTAACTAGGCTTTAATAAGGGGCCAACAGAGCGAACACATAAACATTTTTTGGGCGAGTCGTGATGCAAAAACATTAAGTTTTATGCACAGATAAATGTCGAAGCGAAACCAAACGAAATATCTGTGAAAATCAAGCGAAATAAATACAAATGCTTAAACGATTTAGAGGCAATGCGCTGTGCAGCTAGCAAATGGCCAAGGCTTTTAAAAATACATGAATTTCAATAAAATACGACAATAGGAAGGCTAACAAAATACCAGAAAAAAACAAAAAATAGCAAAAGGGTCTATAGATAAGACGGGCTGTGATCAGGAAACGTTTGCGCCGCCATTTTCATTGTCAGAAACAATAAATTTCACGCATAAAACACTGAGAGCAAATGTTTTCTCCCCCTCTCACTCGCACTCTCTCTCTCTCTCTGTCTGTTTTAGCCATATTAAAGTTAACGCAAAAAGGGCGCTGAAGGATAAACGTCACACAAGATGAACGTAAATTTGTTTGGCAGTAGAGGAGGGTGAATCTAAGAAGTAGAAGGGGGAGTGAGGGAAACTGAGGCCAACTGGTCGTATGCGTAACTGTAACTACAGTGGCTTTACATTACTTTGGGAAATTTGCAGTGGCTTAGTAACCTAAGACAATGTCAGGCCAACTCAAACGGAAACGGAAGTGTCAAGTAGTCGGACGAAGAATGGCATAGAACAAGCACAAGCAGAAGCAGAAGCAGTGGAGAGACAGACAAAGAGGAGCAACATAAAACAGACTAAAAGGCAAAAGCATGTAGCATGAAAAATGGCAAGCGCGAAGCAATTTCAAAAATGAAAGGGGAAAAAGGATTTGAAAAAAAGTAAAACAAATCCGAAACGTTGCAAAAGAACAGTGTTGATGAACTAAGAGATACGCTAGCTACAAATATTTCATGAAATTCTGTAAAAGAAAGCAGCAGAAATTGAGGAAAGTTGCGAATTTATAGAAGTAGAATTGAAGCTCTAAGAGTTGTTTATTAAAGCTTTATAAGTATTAAATATGCATAGTTAATACAAATTAATTAAATCATTTAAATAACTATAGCACTCACTGACTGCTAGCGAGTCTATAGCTGTCTGATTGCAGGGTATGCAATGCGTTGTGTGCTTTTTGGCTTGGTATGCGGGGTGTGACCGCACACAGGCGTTGTGATTTAGTGTCGGGCAACCTCACAATGCCTGCGTCACGCCCCTCAATACCAACCCCCTCTCTCTTACTCTCTCTCTCTCTCTGTCACGAAAGGGTTGCTCTGCGGCAACTCGATTTCCCAGGCTGTTATTCTCAAATTGGCAAATAACAACAAACGGAAATACTTGTCTACAGGTGTGGGACTCAAAGCCCTTACACTTGTGTCTGTCTTTGTCACCTTTTTGCTCTGTGCGTGTGCGTGTGCGTGTGTGTGTGTGTGTGTGTGTGTAGGCTGTTGTCACAGCTGAATTATGTGCTAATGGTGCGAAAGCTGATTTCTCAATTTCCGCTTAGAGCGCTGTCCGAGTGGCAAATGATCTCAGCGCATTCATTGAACTTGCCTCAAATCTGTCCCTGTCTCTCACTCTCCCTCTCTTTCTCCCTGTCTCCCTCCCTCTCTCCCTCTCTCTCATGTGTGGCAGCCACATTAATGCTCTAGCGGAAATGAAATGTTTCAACAGCAACAGCACGGAAATTGCCAAACCGCAGAGAAATTAAAAATACTTGTTAATAAAATTACAAAATGTTTATAGAAAAATCATTAAAAAAAAATGTATAAAAAAATTCAAAAAAATAAAAACTGCATTTAACAATTCAATTACTTTATAGTTAAATCAAAATTCATTTGTTTATCATTGGAAACATCCAACTTTCTGTTTGTTTAAACAATAACAAAATGCATTTAAACTGCTGGCGTCATAAAATGCGCAAAAATTTGGCTTTTTGTATATTTGGCTAAGAAATTTGCCTGGGCACAGTCATCAAACTGTATGGCAAACAAGCAGCTGAAACACAATTTTGGCATATTTTCTTAGAAATATTATTTCGTTTAGCGTGTGTTCACTGTACTTTGGTTAGATATTTCAATGCTTTTTTTTTGTACGCACCAAAAATATCAAAATATAATTTTTATTTTGCTTTTAATTTTTGTACGCTGCCAAGGTGAATGTAAAGCAAGCACTCAGATACACACACACACACACTCGCACACACACACATGTATTTGCGTATACAAAGAAGAAGAAGACAACTGTTTTTCACATGTTGTCTCAAAGTTACGTCGCTCTCCACGCCACAAAGCACAGCAGGCAGCGCTAAAGAAAAGCAGCGCACACACACAAGCACACACACACACACACACATAGATGTATTTATGTATATATATATATAATTGAGATAAATTTTATTTTACGTCGCATTTCATGTTGAAGGTCGTTCGTTGCTATTCACTTCATTTGACGCTGCAAATTCCTTGCCTCTGTCTCATGCAGCTTTTCATTTTGGGGGGGAGGAATTTTTTGTTGATTCTGCTTGCCATTAGTGCAACTAGCAACTAGCTAACTGTTGCTAGCTGCTAGTTGCACTAATGATTGACAAATTGGTTTACACAATGAGTTTGTTAATGGCACAAAACTTATTATATTTCTATGCTAATATACATTTAAAGAATTGATTTCTTCCTGCTTTGCATTTACTTCCCCATGTGAGTTGAGCTTTCTTTTGTTTAGTTTATAAAGCATGCATATTTAAATAAATGCTGAATGAATGTGTTTATGTCTCGCTGTGTATAAATTATTGGCAAGCAACCAAATTTAAATGAATATTCACATGTTCTGCGCACGATCGACAACTGAGTTATGAAGAGAATTGTTAGGCTAGCATTATATATAAATATATATATAATATTAATATTATATATAAAGCTACAAAAATTAAATATTGTCAAATAAAATTGAATTTAATTGAATATTTCCACCAAGCAACTGCTGGCAAGCAAAGCAAATAAATCAAATTAATTGCCATAATTAAAAGACATGTATTCCTTCATATATATGTATATATCTTTATGTAAATATAAATAAAGCTACGTCTAAGCTATGTATGTGCTCAAATATGCATAGGTCTATGTATGTATTTGTCTATTTAAATGCGACCGCAACCAACTGACTTCAAGCATATTCAAATGTTTATTGTCTAAAGCAATTGAACTCTTGTTTGCAATAATAATAACGAGCGAGAAAGAGACAGCGACAAGCAGCGAGTGAGCGGGAAAGAAGTGAATGAAAGGCAGCTGAATGCGAATAGCAGAAAGCATTCTCATCTATGGCATATAGTATATCCAATAGCATTTTCATTTTGCCCATTTTCACGCTGTTTCCTCTGCAATTTTATTTAAATTTTTAATGCACAAGTATCTGTCGGTTGTCTGAGCCGCAGCTGCAGGTGGAACAACAACAGCAACAACAACAGCAACAACAATAACAATAACAACAACAGCAGCATTAAAATTGCAGACAAAGCGTAAGTGCAGGCATATATATGTAAATATGTATGTCTCTAAAGCTATGAGAGAGAGAGAGAGAGGCAGAGAGAGAGAGAGAGAAGAGAGAGAGCGTGTGAGTGTGTAAGGGGAGGGAGGGAGTAAGAGCAGGAGCATAAGAGCAGCACATGCTAAGCAAATTAAAATTGCAATTTAATGTATTGCAGATAGCGCGGCAGAGACTTGTTAAGATTGCATTTGCCAAATGCAAACTAGGCAAACTCACACACACACACACACACACACACACACACACACACGCTGGCACTCAATTTTCATATAGACATTTCGCGCCAAAATGTGCAAACTGTAATTTCCATATTGCAAATATTATTGTCATTGCTGTTGTTGTTGTTGCTGTTGTTGTTGTTGCTGTGTTGTTGTTGTTGCTCTTGTTGTTGTTCTTGTTGTTCTTCTTGTTGTTAGACACTGCTTGCGAAAATAATCGAAATTATGTAAATGCCATCAGTTGTTGCTACACATTTGCTTTATTTATTAGCCAGCCAGTCTCACATGGTTCATCATCGAGCTCATCAACGGGCCATTTGATTTGCCACTGCAGCAAGCAGCGCAACAACCTAGTTTCATTTTCGATATTCCATTTGCCATTTTCCATTTGGCATTTGGTATTTCCCACAGTTTCCCCACATTTTCGCAGAGTTCGCTTGTAATTTATGAGCCTCAGGTAACTGTCGCTACATTGAAATTGCCGTTTTGATCAATTGTTCTGTTGATTTTTCGTGTTCTCTCTCTCTCTCTCTCTCTCTATACTTCTCTCTCTCTCTCTATCCTTCTCTCTCTCTCTCTATATATATATATATCCCCCTCTCTCTCCCTAATCAGCTCATGTTCTCTCTCTCACATTACGTATACGCAACGTTTGACGCCTCGAGTGCAATTTTCGTATACAATTTCGCCTTTGTTTCAGTTAATTATTGTCGCATTTAATTGCTGTTGGGCAATTGCATTTAATATGTAATAAGACAATGCGTATTGTTTGTTATTTGTTGTACTTATTATTGTGCTGTTCATTTCACATATTAAACGCTTTTATTGTAAGCCACAAACTGCTCATTAATTTCAAGTGCTTGTCCAAATTAAATGCCGCTGAGTAACTCAACTCCCTCACATATATTTGTTTCACACACTGAGTTATGTCCATTTTGCAGAGCACAGAGTGTTAAGCGAGAGTGTTAAGGCAAGAAAATGCTTTAAAAGAGAAAATTCTTATATTGGGAACTTCTTAAATGTGACTTGATCAGGGCTTAAACGCATTAACATGGATTGTTAATAGTGGTTACTTTATATATATATATATAAGTATATATATTCTACTTCTGTAATGATAGTAAATAGATCTTTAGACTTGACAAAATTTCATTAGTTTTACAACTGAATAGGAACTATGAAACTCTTTAGATTAATTCGAATTCTTGTCTCTTTATAAAAGCTTAAACTGTTTTACTTTGTTTGTTAGCAGTGGCTGCTTTATAAGAGATTATTCTGCTTCTGTAATGATAGTAAATAGATCTTACCTCCTAAGAAAACTTCATTAGATTTACAGCTGAATAGAAACTATGAAACAATGAAAACTTTAGTTAGAAATTGTATCACTCTAATAGAAAATTGATAAAGATTTGAACTGTTTAAGATTGGTTGTTGATAGAGTCTGCTAATGATAGTAAACAGATCTTAACTCTGAAGAAAACTTCATTACACTTACAGGTGAAACGGAACTATGAAACAATGAAAACTTTAGTTAGAAATTGTATTACTCTAAAAGTAAATTAATAATGACTTAAACTAATTAACGTTGATTGTTTATATTGTCTGCTTTATATGCGGTTTACTCTGCTTCTGTAATAATAGTAAATAGATCTTAACTCATAAGAAAACTTCATTAGATTTACAGCTGAATAGGAGCTATGAATCTATGAAGCTATCAGGACTTTAAATAGAATTCTTGTCTCAAAAAAAAATAAGTTTGTTAAATGTCTAAGCTGTTTAACATTGATTGTTTTAAATTGAGTTATTCTGCTTCTTTAATGATAGTAAACAGATCCTTACTCAATTGAATTTTGCATTCTTCTTTAGTGTATTCATCGACTCCAGTTGATTTCTCAGAAAAGACTTTGATAAAGACTTAAACTGTTAAGCATAGATTGTTCTACTATCTACTATTTATTCCATATATATATATATATTCTGCATCTCTAAAGATAGCAAACGTATCTGTACTTCATATAAGTGCATCTAACTTTATTAGTTTATCTGCTAAATAAGAACTATGATTATGTTTATGAAAACTTTCGATAGAAGATAGAAGATATTAAGTCTTAAATTCCTTAGCATTGATTGTTCTACTATCTACTCTCTACTCTATATATGAATATATATTCTGCATATCTAAAGAAAGAAACTTTATCTTTACTTCATATAAGTTCTTCTAACTTCATTAGTTTATCTGCTGAATAAGAACTAAATTATATTTATGAAAACTTTAGATAGAACTATTGCCTCTCAAAAAAGGATTTGATAAAGCCTTAAACTGTTTAGCATTTATTGTTAATACTATCTACTATCTACTCTATATATAGATATATAGAAGAAATCTATATCTTTTTATCTATATCTTCTTTTAAGTTATATTATATTAATTATATTTATGAAAACTTTAGATAGAACTATTGCTGCTCAAAAAAGTATTTGATAAAGCCTTAAACTCCTCAGCATTTATTGTTAATACTATCTACTATCTACTCTATATATAGATATATATTCTGTATCTCTAAAGAACGAAACCATATCTTTACTTCATATAAGTTCATCTAACTTCATTAGTTTCGCAGCTCAGTTATACCCCAAAACTACAGATAGAATTCCTTATAACTATATAGATCGACTCTAGTGAATTGACCATAAACTCTACTGTAGCGACGATCTCATTTGATGGCACATTAAATAAAGGTATCGCTTTAAAATGTGCTCGGTTGGTAACACTTCGTTCTGGCCATGTCAATGGCTGCAATCTGCTGAATATTTAAACGAATGCAGCGAGCGTATTGTATAAATAACCTCAACACCATTAAATTGTCAAGCTGCCCATGAGTCTGAATGTATCAATGTGTGTGTTGTGTGTGTGTGTGTTGTGTGTGTGTGTATTTGAACACGTAGCTAGACTGCAAACTTTATTTAGAGATGTCAAACTGTCGTTCAATGTGGACACGTTACAATGTCCAGGGTGTCGTAGAGCCAGCAAGTTGTGGGTAGCAGGGAACTAATAGAGGGGGTGCGGAGGGAAGGGGAGAAAGGGAGAAAGAACTGTCCCTATGCACACAGTGGTGCAAGCATTCAGCGAGTCAGCAGTAAATAAAGCGTTAAATTTTAACAAATTGTTGTCAGCTGCGCGTGTGAACATGTTGCAGCTGCTGTTGTTGGTGGTGCTGTTGGTGGTGCTGTTGGTGGTGCTGCTGGTGGTATTGGTGGTGCAGGGTGCTGTCATTGAAATCGATGGCTTTTCAATTACCTCATTTCCGACTGCGCACTCTCGCATGTTACTAAAAACCTGCAGCTTGATTAATTGTTTTGTTTGCGCGCGTTAATTGATTTATTTTTGCTGATCCGCCCAAAAAAGAAAAAAAAACGCGTAAATTCCAACGAATGCAGAGCCAAAAGTGAACTAATTATTTATGCCGAAAAACGTGAACCGCCTCTCTCTATCATTCTCTCTCTCTCTCTCCCTCTCTCGCACTTACAGCCGCTTTAACATGCATTTCCGCTTTGCCCATTTCTCGCTCGCAATTTGGCCGTTGTTATTAGATTATGGCCCAAAAATGCAATTCAATTTGAGTGCGAATTTGTGTTTTTGCTAATGCTGCGCGCTACTGTTAAAGCCAGCACAGCACCACAGTGGTGCACGAGGCCAACAACCACACGGCCGTCTGTGGCCGTCTGGCCTCGCCCTTTGATTCATGCCACAAAACGTTGCTCTCACTCTCTCTCACTCTCTCACTCTCTGACTGTTTGTTGTGGTTCTTGTTCTGGTTGCTGGCTTCTAGGCCGCTAGTTGCTGGTTGCTGTGGTTGCTGTGGTTGCGTGGCTTTCTTTAGAAAGTTGAGCTACACTCAGAACTTCGTTCATAAGTTTCTTTGCCTAAACTAAATCAATTGCTGTCTCTACATTCACATTCTTCTCTCGTAGTTTGCATAGAGCGCAACCTTTTAAAACGAAACTCGGAACCATTTCCCTTAGGTAGACTGCAAACTGATGTGGCATCATTAACGTGTCGCGGTCGTTGCTGCTGTTGACGTTGCCTCATAAACGTGATGTGTGCAACGCGGCGTATGCGTGTTTTTGCAAAATTAATACATTTTATCGCCGGTCACCGCAAGAGTCAATAATTAACTAAGCGCCAGGTAAGAGCCACGTTTCGATGACAAAATATTGCCAGATATTGCAGCAGTCGACTGGAAGCTGCTTAATGCTAACGAGCTGCAGTGCAAATTGGTTGGAGTTGCCTCATAAGTCATTAGCAGCTGCAGGCAGACATTGACTGCAGCCACACACGCACACACACGCACACACACAGACACAACTGGTGTCGCACGGCAGCTCATTAATTTAATTAAACGTCGGCTGTGTTTATTATTTAGCCATTGCACATTTTTATTTGCCACGTTAAGCAATTGCCGCAGTTGTCGCAGTTGCCGTTTTGTTGCAACTTAGCTAGAAAAAAAACTAAAAACTTTTAATGAGTTCACTGCGGCCCCAATCTTTGGCCCCGTCCCCCCCAAAAGTTGTCTGTCGCATATGTTGCACATCGTTAGACAGCCTTTAAAAATTGTTTTGAATGCAACTGCCACGTTTTAGTTAAGGACTTGCCCGGCTCCTGTTGCTGACAGGGCAAAAGGAAAAGCAAAAGCAAAAGCAAAAGGAGCAAACGAAGAAAGAAATGCAGTGATTGCATCAGGATTTAGCTGCAGTTGATTGTTGAGTTGTGCAGATGCGAGAAGTGTGTTGTTGTCTCTGTTTTGTCTGTTTATCTTTTGCAGCTGTCAACTGGCCCTTTTGCATTCAGCTTGTGTGGCCCTGTCTCGGCAGCTGTCGCCATGCCCTGCTGTGGCATTGTTGAGGAGAGCATTGAGAGTCATTGTTGAACTTTTGAAATTGCCTTGAAATTGCTGTGCTGCCATCAATCAATTAGCGTTGCTCATGCTCGTGCTTGTTGTCATGTAGACAGGCACTTCATTCAGCTGTTTTCAATTTTATGGCATTTGGCTTAAAGCGCTTGAAACTCTTGCCAAAAGCGAGAGAAAAAACAACCGCAAAAAAACACATATAAATTTGAAAGCAAAAGCAAAACAGGAAACTCATACAGACAGTGCTCGAATAGCAGCGTTGATTATACATAAGCGCGAAATATTCCTGCACAGACACGCACACACACACACACACACATGCACATAGACTGTGCACACCCACAAAAGCCAGCGTAATGAATGTGTAAAGGGTTTGCCAAAGAGCGAAAGCGAGCGCGAGTGTGCGTGTGTGTGCGTGTGTGTGTGAATGGAATAAGATGCCAAAAAGGCTTGGCCATGGCCGGGACAACCACAAAGTGTTTGGTGAAAAACAATTTAAGAAATGTACGTACCAGAAATGCTTTTAGACCAACAACAAACAAGCGTCGACAACATTTTCTCCTTTTTCTTGTCATCAAATCCACGTGGCGTATGCGTGTTTTATGCGCCTACCATCTAAATTAAACAACTTAATGAACTGTGCGACGGCAAACATTCCAAATGAAAAGCGAATGGCAGAAAAACTGTAGAAGTAATAGAATTGTGAATGCATAGAAATAACTTGTTGGGTCGAAAGCGCACGAACTGAAATGAAAATTGTTCGCACTTCATGAAAACGCCAATGCAATGCAAAATAGAAAATAAAGAAATCGTGAAATAAAAGTACTAATAAAAATGAAAATGGAAATGAAAATGAAAATTCTAGCAGGCAGCATTCAATTTGTTAACACACTCACCACACATGCATACAAATTACTAATGCTAATTTTATTTGCTGCTGGCATGCCAACAAAAAAATACACAGCAAAAGCCGCGAATAAAAAGCGAGATAGCAGACACTTGAATACCCTTTGAATGTGCTTACAAAATATTTACATAATTGCAGTATTAACTATAGATATATAATAAATATTTAAGTAAAAGCAAATTCATCATCCAGTGACAAAGTTCCAATTGAATAAATTTAGCGCTTGAACTGGTAAAAAAAAGGAATAATAATAAATAAATAAATTTAAGTAATAGTAAAGTAACATCAAAATAATTTAATAATTTTAAATAATAGTATAATTAACAACTAATATATAATAAATATTCACAAAAGCAGAAGAGACAAAGATTCAAAAATACTTGCAAATATAAAAGAATAAATTCAATTTATAAAAAATAATAATAAATAATATAACACATTTTAATAATAGTATAATTAACTATTGATACGTAATTAATATTTAATTAAAAAGAAATTCCATACAAAGTTACAAATATATAGAATTCATTTAATGAATTTAAATAATAGCAAAATAAAATATATAATTAATTTAATGAATTTAAAAATTTATACAAAATATTTAAGCAAGGAGAAATTAATTAGAAAGAGAGAAAACAACACAAATAGAAATTTAAAGACTAATAAAATCAATTGCCGAAATATTATTAATATTTCGACAAACATAAAATACGTTCAAAAGTCACAAAGCCAATATTTAAATGCGCTTAAAATATTTACATAATAATGAATTAATATAATCAATTACTGATATATGTATAAATAATATTTGAATTATTCTAAGCATTCGTTAGAAAGTGACAAATTTAATAATTAAATGCGCTTAAAATATTTACATAATAATGAATTAATATAATCAATTGCTGATATATGTATAAATAATATGTGAATTATTCTAAGCTCTCGTTAGAAAGTGATAAATTTAATATTTAAATACGCTTAAAATATTTACATAATAATGAATTAATATAAACAATTGTTGATATATGTATAAATAATATGTGAATAATTCTAAGCATTCATTAAAATGTGACAAATTTAATATTTAAATACTCTTATAATATATGTATAAAATATTTAATTAATACTAGAACTGAGAATATATTTATGCAATATTTTATATTAACTTTTTAAGATAAAAGTTCTGGCTTTAAGCTGCTTGTCAAACTGCATGAGAAAGTTATTTGATACTTTCTTCTACTGCGCTGTCTGCAAGTAATCAAGTTGCTCTAGCCACAAATTGGCAAGCGGCATTAGAATCATAAAATCTTATGGAGCCCAAGCCTCTGTCGGTTAGTTGACACTTTTTTTCGTTGTAGCGCTGCTCGCACACGGCTTGCGCTCGGCATAAATTTAAATGTCAATGGGCAATTAAAGTGGCGCACAAAAGTATGCAACATAAAGTTGAAAGTTGAAAAGGGCGCGTGTGGGTCACAGCGACACTGTGGAACACTGCGGAACAGTTGGTAGTTGGAACACTTGACAGTGCATTAGAACAGCTTAGCAAACACACACAGAGACACACACACACAGACACACACACACAGAGTCTCACACATACAGCAGTCAGTCGCATTTTGCCTTGCTGCTTCTCTAGCCTCCCAAGGTTTCGCCATTCTGATTATTACTTTTCATTTCGCCATAACGATTTTCATTTTTGTTGCCATGTTATGCTCCTCCATCGTTTTGGGCCATGTTAAAATATTCGTGGGCGTTGCGATGCCTTAACGCATGGCATGCAAAAATGATGAAGATGAATTACTGTCGCTGTCAGGTCGCTGCAGATACATCTGCGCAACCTTTAGATACATATGCATATGTATTAATCTATTTTAGGTGACATTGTTGATATTGATTTGTTGCCTGTTCGCTGAACCGAACGCATTTGTTTAAAGAAAGAAAATAAAAGAAAGAAAAGCAAAGGAAATGGAAATGGAAATGGAAATGAAAATAAAATCATATCTTTGGGCTCAGTAATTTCGCTTTGTCATTTATCATTTGTTCAATTGATTATCGTTAACATTGAAGCATGCATTCGATTGTAAGAAATAAATTGATGTCGGCATTTGATTATTAATTGCATTCGCACAGGCTTAAGTAACTTGTAAATTGTTGTTAACACAGCTGCTTAAAAGTAACTAATAAAACATAGTTAATGCCAGCAAGTGAGACGCTTAATTATAAATAATGCTCAGAGCCTTAAACAATATTAAATAATTAAATATTTAGCTTAATTTTCGCACAATTAAATGACACACTCAATTAAATTAACATAATTAATTTAACAACTGGCTTAAATAATTATTGAAATTAAACAATTGAATTGTTTAAACCACAAAAACTCGCAACACTTTTCTATTTATTATGCATGCAATTTTCCGCATTATTATTGTGATTATTCTAGTTAGTTGTGCGAAAGTTGTGCGCTCAGTGGTTTCGCATTAAATTCTATATAAATATTTGAATAAACACATGCCATAATAACTGTTTATGCCAAAAAAAAAAGCAGAGAAAAGCAGACTTTAAAATTGTGATGCAACTTTCATTTTTCACATTATGAATGGGCAAACAATAAATGCGAATGCAAACAAAATGTCGACAGATTCAGCAACTGCTGCATGTGTGTGTGCTAGTGTGTGTGTGTGTGTGTGTAATAACCAATTTGAAATGGCAACACAATCACATACAGAGTCAGCAGCCAGCGGAGCAGCAAACGAGCAAAGTTTTACCATTTTTAATTTTGCCTGTTACATTTCTTTTCTGCCTTTGCCAGCACTTAGGCTGATTAAAGTGCACAGACCAGACACCAACAATGCTGACAACAACAACAACAACAGCAGCAACAACAACAACAACAACTCCTGCTACAACTACAACTACAATAACAAATGTATTTGCAACTGTTTTGCCTGCTCGTCCTTCATATGCTTTTCGCCATTTGTCAGCCACACTGTCAGCTATAATTTCCTGTCTGGCCAAAAGCTAATAACACAAAAAATATATACCAAAATATGGCCAACTTTTTACTCGTTAGTATTACCCGGCTTTGCACGTGTCAATTAATGTCTAAGCTGCGCTTTAAGGCTTTGTAAGAGGCGCCTCAAACTGGCAGTTGTAATTAAGCGACTATTAGCTTCAGCATCATTATAATTTATTAATTAGTTGATATATTAAAGAATTAACTCTTCAAAAGCATTCTATATAGCAGGAAATTCGTATTTCCTTAGCAAAACTTTTGCCACAAACGAAATTCCATTGAAATTGTTGCGTGGAACGGCCTAAACTGCTTCAGTTATGTGTGTTGTTGTTATAAAAAACTTGCTTAATCTTTGTGCAAAACATTTTGTTGGATTTATATGCCTTGTCGTTAAATGCTTGACATACTTTTGGCTTATTGCGCTGAGGCTGCCAGTGGGGGGGGGGGGCTGGAGGGGGAAGCAAGTGCGTTGTATCGTTTAAGTTGGGCATTTGTTGTCTGGCAGCGACACAGACACATATAAAAAGCATTATTAAAAACCTATAAACCCAATAAAGCACATGCACTCCCATGCCCTGACCCCTGCCCCTACCGCTGTCCCTGCCCCTACTCCACTGTGCCTCTTCATCATATAATTCATATTAAAATGCCAAAGCGTTTGTTCAAAAAGAATTTGTTGATGGCACACGCGGCGTATGCATAATACATAAATATATATGTGTGTGTGTGTGTGTGTGTGTCTGTGTGTGTGTGCGTGTTATTGCCGTTATCATTTTGATGTGCAACAGTTTACAATTGTTGAGCAATTTGTTATACAATTTGTAAAGCCTTTAAATGACAGGCATTAAAAAATTTCATTAAATTAACAAGAAATCAGCTTAGACTGCCAGACAGCCAAATACCCTGCATGTGGAGAGCTGCTCACACACGCACTGTCTGGATAATTACGAGCTAAAGCCAAGTAACATTTCAATGGAGAAACTTTTCATGAATATTTGAAAACGCGTTTTACTTTATGATAAGAACTCAAACAGCGGCAAAGTCAAAGCGCCAACTGCTTGGCCAAAAACTGTCAACAGTTGCCAAAATGCACAAATTGAGTAAGAGATTGTCTCAGTGTGTGTGTCTGTGTGTGTATCTGTGTGTGTGTTCGCGCCTGTTTGGGAGTGGGATTGAGAAAACTGCGAATGCTCTCGGCAAATCAAAGGAAAACTGCTGATTTTCATATCAGAAAAATTGCCATCGTTGGCACAAAAAATCGTTTTACTATCTACAGACGGCACTCAATTGAATGAGAGTGCATGCAAATACATATATACATGCCATTTAAATAGAGTATATATATATAGAGAGAGAGAGAGAGAAGAGTATAGATATATCCGTTCTACTTGCCTCACACTTTTGGCAGCCGTTCTCGGCAAATGCTCTTTTGATAATGTGCATAAATTAACTTTACAAAGTTTTTTGTAGATTGAAATTGCAACGAGTGGCATTTCATTCACTGGCCAACGCCCACAGGGCGTGGCCTGAGGTGTGGCAAGGCTATAAAGCAACACTTGTCAAGTGCTATTTGCTTTTTGGCATTTCGAACTCGAGTCCAATCAAATTAATTAGTTGTGAATACATAGACCAAAAAACTTTGCAGTTCACTTTGATTGTTAACTAATAATATTTCAATGCATAAGCGAACTATGAACTAAATGAAAAGTCAAATATTTGCAACTAATTTGCCACTAATTTGAAGTCTTAATGCTGCTGTTAATATTCATAACAAGTCAGGCAGCTACAGTCGTCCGACGCCTGTGGGAGACTCTGAACTAATCGGGGAAAGCAAAAAAAATAAAGCAAATATAAGTCGGTAGCTTCAGTAATACGTTTTTTTTCGATTTGCGAGGGCGGAAGGGGGCGTGGCAAAAAAAAATCTAAAACAAACTTGATCTGCGTGCAAACTATACACGTGTTGTCACCAAATTTGGTTACTGTAGCTCTTATAGTCTCTGAGATCTAGGTGTTCAGACGGACAGACGGACAGACGGACATGGCTATATCGTCTCGGCTGTTGATGCTGATCAAGAATATATATACTTTATAGCGTCTGCCACGCCTCCTTCTGCCTGTTACACACATTTCGCTTTCGTCAAACCTAATAGACTGTGAACTTTTAGTTCAGAGTCTAAAAAATATTATATAAATACGCTCAAGTCGTCACGCTGTAAGCCTTAGAGACACACAGCTGCTTATGTAGCTGTTATGAGATGAGTTGCAGCAGCCAGGTCAATCGGTAATGCAGCCAGTTCAGCATGTCACATGCCACACACACAAGCACACACACACACACTCACACACACACACACACGGAGTTAATAAGACCCCATTTGGTTGCGTTTATAAGCACATTTGCGAGCTCGATAGCCAGTCAGCCTCACTGCAAAATCCCCAATCCCCAATACCCAATCCAATTGAAGGCTTTGAGACAAACAAGTTGTAGCTAAGACAGGCACACAACTGCAGTAGATACACCTACGCACACACACACACACACGTACATTTAGTGAGCGTATAAGCGCTGGAAAATATGCAATGGAGTTCAACTGCCAAATAGAGACGATATAAATTCATTTATTCATGAGCTCAAAACCGGAAATGAATGTGCGCACTTCAATCTACATATGGCAGTGTATGGGTGTGTGTGCGAGTGTGTGTGTGTGCGCTTAAGAGTGAGCTTGAAATATGAGTGTCTGCCTGCGTGATAATATTTGATTTCGCTTTGTCTGTCCATAAATGATGATGGCCAAAAAGTTTGTTGCACCTTTGCCAAAGTTCAATTGAATCTGTCGCTAAGCTCAAGATCCCAGCACTAATTCAAATGGGCGTGTTTGCTCAAACTTAAATTGTGCGCATTATTGGCAGAGTGCACTCAAAGGTACACACGCAAACACACACACACACAAATAGACACACTCAAAAATTGCAGCAGACATGCATAAATTTGAGTGCCAAAAGCCGTTTAGACAGAAGGAGAGAGAGAGAGAGCAACAGAGCAAGCTAGCAATAGAGACAGCAAATTGTGAGTTGGCGTCAAGTTGAAGCAATCGCTGCACACGCATAAGAGCTTGACTGCACACAAATAGGCACACACACACACACACACTGCCACACATATGCTGCAGCTGCCTTTATTCAACTTTCACTTTGAATTTGCCAAGTTTTTCACACAAGATGCTCTCTCCCTACCCCCTGCTCTGTCTCCCCCTCTGCCACCAGCTCATTGCCCTAACAGCCACATCTCTTACGCTTCGTTGCACATACACACACACACACACACACTCACACTCACACTTATTGCGCTCGGCTTTGATTTTAAAGATTTATCGTGCATTTCGTAGCATACTTATGTGCGCCATTTGCATATTAATAGAGCAGACGCCTCTTGCCTCTTCCCCTCTTTCGCCTTCCAGCTGATAGCGTTTATAACTGCATTCCAATTGCTTGAAAAGCAGCTCGTTGGCAAAAGGCCTTTACACACACACACACACACACACACACACACGCACGCTTCAGTCAGTTTATCAATAATTTAAATTGCAAATTCATGTTGACTTCATTTTTGTTTCTTTGGACCCTGTGGACCTTTGTGGCCAAATAACAATTTAAGCTGTTTCAATGCAAAAAAAAAAAACATATTAAAAAACAAATCTGTAGCTATGTTAGCTTAGCGTGGACCTGCTCAACTAGCAGTTACTGTCTAAAAACTAGTTAAATATTTATATAAAAAAAAAATATATAGAAAATATATTTAGAAAATGCTGCATTTAATAATTGTTAAGCTAAAGAATTTAGTAACTTTATGAGTTTATTGCACAAATATAGTTCAGAATATACTATACAATATTTAGACGACATTCTACTTCAGCCTTTTAGTTGTCCTTGCTGTTGTCGTCGAGTCCCTCAGCTGCAGACTTCTTTCTATTCAATGAAGTCATTTTTATTTGTTCCCTTTATGAAAAGGGTTTCCTTTTCAATAGCAAAAATAACAACAATACATTGAGGAATCGCTACAAATTGTCTGCAATATGTTTGCAAGAAATATGTAAGTGACAAGCGGGGCAAGCGGGGTAAGCAAGGCAAGCATAATGTTGTTGCAACATATGACCATAATAGCCGATATTAAATGCATTTGTTATGGCTGGACAATCAAAATGATTGAATATAATATTTGCAGAGCCGTTCGAAGTAAACGATTTACTCAACTCAATGGAAATGCTTACAAATTGTTCATATTTTGACTTGAGCCTGCCACTTGGAACAAGAAATGCTGAAGAAAACCTCAAGAAAAACCAAAAGAAAAGGTCAAACTGTTGAGAAACATGTGTACTTGTTGAACTTCAAGTAGTTGTTACTGCAAGAAATTGATTTAAAACGTTGAAAACTGCAGAGTGCTCTGCTTGAGTTTATGAAGTCAACTTCGAGTTGCTTTTTTGGTTGCATGTAAGAGCAGCGCTGACTGAATTGTGGCATTGAAAGGGTAACAAACTTTAAGCAAATTTAATATGAAATATGGAAAGCTGAAAGCTAAAAGCTGCTACTTTCCCCAGAGAAAGTAACTGAAGTGAGAGTCTGAGTTCAAGATTGATTTGAAACTAAAGAAAAGTAATTGAAAGTTGATGTAAAAAAAGGGAAAAGAAAAAGGCAAAAAAACTTGTAAATCGAATTAAGAAATTTCTATGGAATTTAATAGAAATAGTTTGCAAAATAAATACATATTTCAAGAGCATAAATATAGTTTTAAAATAACTATATAACTATAGTTTCAAAATACATTCCTAACAACATTTTCTCAATTTTCTTTGGCAGTTTTGGAACCGGCTTTTCCAATGCGCGATGTGACCATAAATCGCAATGTGGATGCCCATAAATTGTACGACGTGCTTGGTGAGGTGGGACGGTAAGTAGTTGAATGGCAATGCAATTGGGTATACCGTGCTAATCATACAATTCGTAACAATTCTCAGCGGTAAATTCGGTACAGTATACAAGTGCAAGGAGAAGACAAGTGGAATACAATTGGCAGCGAAATTTGTGCCGATACCGAAGCGTGAGGACAAGCGGAATGTGGAGAGAGAAGTGGAGATAATGAATTCATTGCAACATCATCTCATTATACAATTGTATGCTGCATACGAATATCAGAAAATGATGTGCGTCGTCCTGGAACTGTAAGGATTCGCAGGCAGAGAGACTGCCAACTATTTCATATATATATATCTAAATCTATATATATATATGTTTATATATTTGTGTGTTGATTGTGTCCTGTGTGCTCTTCTATGTGTTGCCAACAACGTTAGCAACTTTAAGCAGTTTCTTCATAACTTTGTTGGCCTTTTGTGAATGCCTTTTGCTACACTTCCATTGTTGTTGTTACATTGTTGTGGGACACAATATCTTGCAATCAGTGAAAATGTGCATAAAATACGATTTACACGTACGCACATTATCGTAAAGTAGTAAAGTTCTACCCTACACACACACACACACGCACACACGCACACCCTGCACAGCTATAAAAGTTTCCCTTTTTTTTGGGGAAATAGAAAAACCTTAAGCAACAGGTTCACACTTCTCAGCAGAGAGTTCTTTCTATATATATATATATATTTTTTTTATCACTCGTTTCTTTCGTTATTAATGAAAGCTGACAAGGGTTTAGTTTTGTTTTGGGCCCAACTCAATGGGCCATAAAAAGATTGGACGCAGGTAACGGCGCACTGATTAGGCAATGACCTTGACCCACATTGCGCGACACAATAATCACAAGAGAAACAATAACACAGAATAAGAAAGAGACAGAGAAAACAATAAACTCACTTGGCTTTGTTCAACTTACTGTCTAGTGTCTTGAGTTTTCCTTCTAAATTAATTTGCATGGCTCAAGTGTGTTATGTAGAAACCACTGCAGTCCCTTGTGTTGTCAGTTGTTAATACCCTGTAAACTTATAGAACAAAGACAAGTAGAGACGTCAGAAAGCGACAAAAGATTTGACACATAATTTAAGCATACCCCGCTACAGGGTAACTCTTAGTTGTGCTTTCACTTGTGAGTTGTTCAGTTGCTACCTTGAGTCTGGCAGCAAACTTAATTGTTAACTTGTCAACTTGCTACGCATTTGCATATGCATAAAATGCTGTAAACATATTTCGGGTCAAATCCAAAAATTCTTTGTCAAAATTGCACAAAACTGGAATATTGTAGATGAAAATTGCAGTTTATTTCCATGGCTGCTGCTGTTGCTAAAATCCACAAAAAATAAACAAAAACAATTACAAAAGTGCAATGACAATAATATTTATTTAGATTGCCGCCCTCAAATGGCATTGTCATTGCTATTTGGTTTGTAAATATTTCATGTCAGAAGCAAATATTTTTGCATCTGCATAAAGCGCATAAGTCATATCGATTATCAGAGCACTGTTGTTGCTGATATAAGCTTCACATACACATATACATATACATGCATACATGCAGTGGCAGATAAGCCGATTGCTATATGAACCAATTTAGCAGCAATCGAATCAGATGAATCAACAAAGCTGAGAGCTTCAATTGATTTGAGGCACAAGCTGTCAATTGATTTGTCAGGCCAGTCAGCTTGGCGTCAGCTGCAATAATTAAGAAATCTTTTGTCTGCAGCAAGCAGCTTTAAGTGCTGCACACAATTATACAAACAAAAAAAGGATTTCACAACAAGCAGCTTTACATGCAGTGCAACTTAAGAAAGATAAACACAAAGCAAAACGTTAGTTTGTAGTTGTTAAACTTCAGTGTAAAGCGCCTGAACTGTTTTTAAGAGAGAAACCAATGAAAGTTGCTCTCTGCATTATATTTAAGAGGGAGAGTTTAAGAGATTTTGTGAATATAATGCTGAGCATTTCAGTTCAGTCGCCCTACACACTCCACTTGGGTAGATGTTCATGTATTATCTGATTTTCGTGTTATGGATACGTAGCTCTTGTAAATAACATATATAGTTTAATAGATTAATTGCTCGGGGGGGCAGGTAAGGCAACTAAAATGAGCTTAAAATGTAGCATTAAGTAAGGGGGAAGATGATACTAATTAGCTGCTCTAACTGTTGTCTTGGCCATGGCAAGTGCATGTGTGTTGCTCTCTTAAATATTCTCTTTTCTTTTCAATTTTATATAATTTGTAAATTTTAATTTTAAATACTTAACATTTTCTGTACAATTCCAAAGCATTGAAGGCGGTGAACTGTTCGATCGTGTGGTGGACGATGAGTTCGTGTTAACGGAACGTGTGTGCCGTGTGTTCATACGACAGGTGTGCGAGGCTATGGCGTTTATACACGGCAATGGTATTATCCATTTAGATCTTAAGCCCGAGAATATTTTGGTGCTAACACAAAAGGGTAATCGCATTAAGATCATTGACTTTGGACTGGCACGCAAATTCGATCCCGATAAGCGTCTGAGAGTATGTAAACAGTTAATACCAATTGTAATTGTTATATTAAACATTAATAAACAATTAATTGCACCAGGTACTCTTTGGCACACCTGAGTTTGTGGCGCCCGAAGTGGTGAACTTTGACTGCATCTCGTATGGCACAGATATGTGGAGTGTTGGCGTCATATGCTATGTACTGTAAGTAGAACTATGTATATTTTAAATAACTTAAAGCAGCCTTAAGTTAGTTAAATTTAAAAAATATATTTTTAAATTAGACACAAATTCAATTTCTAAACATTTAAAGCGGCAACACAAAGTTCTCTGCTTTTAATTTAGTTAGCTAAAGTATTTCTTATTAATATGACACTTGAAAATTTAATCAGCGCTCTTTCATCTAAGAACTTGGGGAGTTTTAGAAGGGGGCGACTGCCCCTGCCCTCTCCCTCCCCCTCTCAACACTCTTTGCGCAAAGTAAACTAATTAAAAATCTGTGAATATTGCGGCAGTCAAGAATTAAATAATCAAACTCTTAGCAATTGCCATAGAAGGTGTTTTCTCGGCAAGCCGCAAGTGCACTGCCCCCCTCCGCCCCTGCCCCGCAAACAGGGATTGTCTCTACTCCCAGTGAGGGAGTTTCCCCTTTGCTGCTGACTGGCAGAAGCGTCAATTTAATTTAGTTAATTAAATGTTGCTGTGTATTTTTTTTATGTGTTTATTTATATTGTATGCTCTGCTTTTACATTTCATGTTTATTGACTTTGGCACACCCTCCCACACACACACATGTGTAACGGGAATAACAACAACAACAACAGCATCTCTGGTCTGTCGCCATTCATGGGCGAGAGCGACATTGAAACAATGTCAAATGTAACCATTGCAAAATACGATTTCGAGGATGAATGCTTTAATGGCATATCCCCGGAGTGCTTGGATTTCATAGCGAAGCTGCTGGTTAAGGACTTGAGGTGCGTTGCGTGTTTCTTAATTAGTGTCTAGCCATAATCAGGCCAGCAGCTTTTAATCAACCAAATGTCTACACTCTCTTCCTCCTCTTCCCTCCTCTTCCCACCCTATCACAACTCACAGCACCCGCATGACAGCCGCCGATTGTGTTAAGCACAAATGGCTGCAGCAACGTCCCGCTGCCACGCCCACGCCCACGCCCATTGCGTCAGGCACAACAATAGCCAAGGCAGCCACAGTTAATGCAAAGACGCGCCTGAAGTCAGAATCACCCACGACGTTAGCCTCGGAGTCTTCGGAGGATTCAACGGAAACAATCGAGGAAGCGGACGATGATGAGGAGGAGGATGTGACAGCGGCACAGGAGGAGGACAGCGAGGAGCTGGCACAGCTATGCAGCACACATGAGCTGGAGGTAAGCCAAGCCGAGTGGGCAAAGTTAACCAAGTACAACTACTACTACTACTACACACACACACACACACACACACACACACACACACACACACACACCACACTTGTATTCCATAGAACAAAGAGCTGGATGCCACGAAGGATAATTTAAAGAATTTCATAGTGCGCTGGGAGACACATCCGAACAGTCCGTATGTCTTCGACGTTGAGGGCAATGTGATAGCGCCATTGAATGAGACCAGTTATCCGCATCCACGACGGCCCCATGGCACGGACAGCATCTCCTCATCCCGAGGTGAGTACTGCCGCGGGGGCGGCTCCCAGCGGCAGCGCGACCGACACGCCCTCATCCATGGCAAATGAGCCGGGGGGGAGGCCAATGGCCAATGGCCACAAGGGGATGGGGGTGGGAGTGGGAGTGGAGTTGGGTGGGGGCAGAGCAATCACAACCAATTTGTAAATTACATAATTAACTTGATAACTAATTGTTGTTCTCTTAACTTGAATGTACACCAATGAATGAGAAGCGCAGAGAGGGGTGCAATTTTTACTTGTTCTCTTCTTCTCTCTCTCTCTCTCTCGCTCTCTCTCTCTTTATCTCTTTTTTGCCTCTTTCAAATAATTAATGTTGTGTTTTAACATAAAATGTTAATCAGCTATTGTACTTATGTATGTATGTTGTATGTGTGTGTGACAAAGACAAGGCATGTCAGCAACAACAACAACAACAACAGCAAACAACAACAACAACTACTGCTTACAAAGTTGTTTAAATTTTAAGCATAATCTTAGCCTTAAGCGCATCCTTATAGCGGATGCCACCTCTATTAACCCATTTGGATTAGTTTGATAAGTCGCTTAGCGTTTTGACACTGTGATAAAGACAGCCAATGACAAGAATAATACCAAAATATACTTACTTCAATTTGAAATACTATAAACCAAGCCTTCTTTCAACTACATTATCACACAACAAAGAACAATCCCCCACACAAAACACGACACTCTCCTAACCTAGTTCAAGTTTAGCTCAACACAACTAGCCACAGTTTCTGAGCAATCGGACAAGGTAAGCCCCATCAATGATCTAAAATCAACAAATCAACAAATCAACAATACCAGCTACCAAATTCTAAAGTAACTAGAGAGATCATTCCATAAAATAAAGAGTAGCGCGCCTTAACAACTGAGCTCATTTATGTAAACTTAAATTAATTTAACTTAATTAAATTCGACTTGAGTTTACACAAGTTCCTGCAGAGTTCTCTTATTATTAATGTTTTTACTTTAGTTTAGCTTAGTTTAGTAGATTCGGTTTGAGTTTCTATATGTTTCAGCAGAGTTTTCTGTTTTTATTTTATTTTTAATTTATGTAAACTTAAATTAATTTAACTTAATTAAATTCGACTTGAGTTTACACAAGTTCCTGCAGAGTTCTCTTATTATTAATGTTTTTACTTTAGTTTAGCTTAGTTTAGTAGATTCGAATTGAGTTTCTATATATTTTAACAGAGTTTTCTGTTTATAAAGGATTTTTAAATATTTTTATTTATTTTTAATGTTTTAAATAATGTTAAAAGTAATTTAACTTTTGCCTTTAACTAACTTCAATATATATTTTCATTCTCTTTTAGATTTAAATTTTAATTAGGAAATTTAAAAAATGTATTTCCACTTTTCTGTTTATAAATGATTTTTATTTATTTTTAATGACTTAACTAACATTAATTATTTTATTTTCAATTTAATTGTCTTTTAGATTTAAATTTCAATTAGGAAAATATAAAAATTTATTTACACTTTAAACATATATTTAAATAAATATATAAATATACAATAAAATATATAAATATATATTATTTTACATAATATACAAATATTATAAAGAGTAAATATCTTTTTAATATTAATTAATAGCTATTATTTCCAGAATTTAACTATATAATTAATTACTACCAAACAAAATAAGAATTAGTTAATAACAAACGTCCAAATATTCCATTTAATTACGCTGAGCATAAATATATTTAAATTCGATCTTTTTTCGTTATTTAAAAGTTTATATTTATTAATTCCTTATTATGTTACAATTATGTTATAATTACTTAAAAAAAATAAATAAAAATTAACACTTAGTAACTAATAATAATAAAAATAATATTTAATAAATAAATAATAAAAATAATATATAATAAATAACAAATTAAACATTTCTTATAAATGCATAACATAAAAAAGTTTACAATTATTTTATAATTACTAAAAAATAAAAATGTTATATATAAAATGATATAAACGTATATAAACTAATATAATTTAAATAAATAATATATTTAAAATTATATAAATTTACATAAACTAATATTAAATAAATAAATATATTTAAAATTACATAAACGTATATAAACTAATATAATTTATATATGCTTAATGAAATAAAAGTAATTATAATTTTTTAAATATTAATATGTTAATACATATTAAAATATTATAAACTATTATGCGAAATACTTGCTTACTTCCAACATTCCTTATCAGCAATCAGACATGATAAAGCTCAGCTGTTGAGGGGCGCTACTTGATCACAGTGTGTTGTCTGACGCGGGGCTAAGTGCTATGATCCATTACTAACTTCTCAGTGGGCCTAACTAACTGGGCAGCTGTCTCATGAGCATGTTGTAATACATATGTATCGTACATGTATTTGTGTGTGTTGCAATTGAAATCGAAATCGAAATTGAGATCTTTTGGAAGAGAATTTGTTACTTGACGCAATTGTTCAACACTGGTGGCTAACAACACTTAATCAATGCTAATCTCTGTATGTATTAAGAGTTTGTGTTTAACCTGAGATTTAAATCAATTTGAAATGCCATTGCAGTTTGCTCGCCATCGCCGTGCGAATCGATAGAGACGCTAATCGAGGATGAGCAAATGGATGAGCTGCCGGCAACGGGGGAGGACGACGAGTCACGCAGCGGTGATAGTCCCGCCTCAGTGGCCACCACGCCCATCAATGAGTCACGCGAGAAGCTCTTCCCCTTGGGGCCAACGAATGCCTCAGGTGCCTCTGGCTGTGCCACGCCTACGCCGCAACATCTGTTCAACGAGAACTTTGACGAGTTCTCGGGCAGCGAGTCCACAGCTCAGCAGCAGCGCAGCATGAAGAGCTATCTGCATACATTCGATCGTCGCAATTCGGATACGACTTTCCTGCTGGGGCGTCGCAGTTCCGGGGAGCGTGTCAATCTGGCTGAGGAGATACGCAAGCTCTCCGATCATCTGCTAATGCTGGCCGAGATCAACACCAAGCTGGGTGATGGCAATGGCAATGGCAATGCCACTGCCAATGGCATGGAAAGCACCACCACACAGGAGGGCAACAAACTAACGAGCACCACACGCAGCAGCAGCAGCACCACCACCACCAGCCGAGCCACACCACGTGGCATGCTGAACAGCACCACCAGCAGCAGCAGCAGTCAAAGCCAAAGCCAGTCGCATTACAAGGATGGGCAGCAGCAGAAGGTGAGCTCACTCTCAGTGCGCTTGCAGCAGTCCATCGAGGAGACGCCCAAGCTGAGCAATGGCAACTCCGACAACTGGTCGCAGAGTCAGCTGCGCAGCAGGTCTACAGTGAACACCATGAGCACGGCCAACGCGAGCACGCATGTGCAGAGGTCTGTGTCGAAACTAAGCTCCAGCAGCAGCACCACTAAAACCACCAGCAACAGCAACAGCAACACCACCAGCAACAGCACCATCAACAGCATCAACCAGCACATGCTGACAGAGTCGGCGAACAGTCGACGCGCCAAGTTCCGCATCAATCAGATGAGCCGAGATGTGCCAATTGGGCTGCCGGACACACACCAGGAGGTCAATCTGGAGGAGGCGGCCAACACCACCAAGGACTGTCTGCTCCACCTGCTCGAGAAATACAATGAGACGAAAATACGCAATCCAATGGGTCGACATCAGAGCATCAGCGTCGATTGGCATATCAGCGATAATCTTGAATACCGCTCGATGAGCTCCATCAATGCCTTCTTCCAGCGCCATGGGCACTCCAGTGGCGGCCAGCATGTCAAGCACATACAGGCCCAGCTGGAGGAGAAGGCAACGGGGAAGTAGGTGAAGGTGACCTTCACAACTGATCAACTGATGTACATATAACAATCTAATTTATGTATTTATATAAAATAAAGCAACAAATTCGATCAAAAACTCAACGAAAAATAGTTAGTAAATTTCTATGTTTGCAAATCAATTAAATTATTTATGTATTTTGATCGTAAGTAATTAATAATAATAAATTATTTAAATGAAATATTGATATAATTGAAGTTTTATGTGGGGCCAAAGAATTTTAAACAAAATTTGAAGAGCATTGATTAAATTTAATCAGCGAAAACAATAAACGAAATCAGTAAGTAATTGTTGATTATTTTTTAATAATTAAATCAAATAAATTCAAATTAAACATTTATGGAAATTAAGCTACTACAAAATGATGAAAACAAAATTTTATTGAAAAAAATATCAACAAATCAACGTAAGTAATTAATAATAATAAATTATTTAAATGAAATATTGAAATAATTGAAGATTTATGTGGGGCCAAAGAATTGTTTACAAAATTTAAAGAGAATTGAATAATTGTTTAAATTTAATCAGCGAAAACAATAAACGAAATCAGTAAGTAATTGTTGATTATTTTTTAATAATTAAATCAAATAAATTCAAATTAAACATTTATAGAAATTAAGCTACTACAAAGTGAAGAAAACAAAATTTTATTGAAAACAAAAATCAACTTAATAAAATTACAGATTTAAACTACGTACAAAAACAAATACGTCTACAAAAAATAGCAACAATAGGTATGATAAATGTACTACATATATATATATATATATATATATATATAAATGTACATATACATATATATATAAATAAATACATATATATATAAATAAATACATATATATATAAATATATATATAGAAGTTGGCCAATTGTTTGGCTAGTAGAATCCAATGAATTACTGCATGTTACAAACATTTAAGAGTTGTTAATTATTTGATTTTATATGTGTGTTTTGTTTTCCTTGTTGTTTATTATTTATTGATGTATGAGTTGAAGAATTGATGCACACAATATGTATGAATTAAATATAAATATTAAGTGAATACTTTGGATTGTGTTCTATATGCTAGGCTTACAAGCTAAGATGATCGTGATAAATGTTATGCAATAATATAGGCTCTGCCTACGTATATATAATTTATATATATAATTATTATTATTAATTATAGCATTTGTACATGATAGTTAAGCAAAATAGCTCTCATCATTTGCCAAATTGTTTGGCAAACCACAAGCAGCCATTTTATACAGTTGAGTGAGTTAAGAAATAAAGTTTTTCTTTTTGATTTGTTTGGTAATTTGTGAACAATTGAAAATATCAACAATATATGCAAATGTGCACAAATTGGCCTAAAGAGTATGCTAGTTACTTAGTTTATAGCGTGTTCCACTGGTCGTATTAAGGACATTTGTTTAAGCGCAGCCCACAAAAACAAAGCACAACAACAATAAGCTGAACTTTAAAGGTTTTCAAGCAAAGCTTATTATTGTGGATTTTTGTGGACTGCGGCACTAAAGTCAACGAAACTCTGCTTAACTATTTATATACATATAAATATATATATTTGTTAAATAAGCAAAGTGACGTCAAGTTTTGTTGGCTTCACAAATTTAACGCACAACCACCGAAATAGTTGTGTGTAAAATTTATATAATAAAAAGGAATTTAAATTTCAATTTCATGGTTAAAGGTTCTTTCCAAAAATGTGTCTCTTGTGTGTTGTGTAGTTGTAATAGTAGTAGTAGTAGTTGTTGTTGTTGTTGTAGTATTACTTGTTGTTGTTGTTGTTGTTGTTGTTAAGAACTAATCACTTAGTTTATGGCATTTCTCACTAGAGAAATCTAAAAAGTTTCATTTAGCTCACACTTAATAGATTGCTTACATACTTAGTAACTATTTTGTTCTAGTACTAGTACTGGTTTATAGTAGTAGCTAGCATTAAACTAGTAAGACTATTTGTTAATATTCGCAACTTTCGCCCTTGCACTGCACAAAAACGTTTACTTAATTTTGTAAAAATAATTACTTAAAATTTCTACGTTCGAATTGTATGTGTGTATGTAAAAAAAATTAACGAATTTTCTTTGCAGTGACATTAAAAAAATAATGTAAAATTACAAATTGCAAGTGAGTGGATTAAATAGTTAGTTGCATGTGGTTGCAACAAATGCTTGTTGTAGTTTGCTCTCAGTTGTTTTTGCCTTTGCATCAATTGTCGTTGCGCGAACGCTTCAGCAGGCAACCAAACTGCGCTCCAAGGCTGTGGCCGGAGTGGGAGCCGCCGCCGCTGCTGCTGTTGCTGCTGCTGCTGCTGGAGTGGGAGCCACTGTGGGAGCCGGAGCTGGTGCGCATACGTTTGGCGGGTGAGATTTTCTTTGGCGCCTGTGCCAGACGCTTGCGCTCCTTCATGAACTCTGCAAAGCAAAAGAAAACAAAAAATGGAAACACATTTAGTTGCATGTGGATGAGGATTAAAGTCAGCTGGCAGCGACAATAGCTACCCTTAGGGTCATTGATATTGTCGAATGAATGAAACAGCAGGCGCCGCCTGTTTTTGCACATTTTGATTTCGAATTGTGGCACGTGGCTGGCACTGGTAGACACCAGACCAGGGGTTGCAGCCTGCAAGGGTAGCAGCAAGCAAACAAAAGGTTCAGGTAGCAACGATCAGAGGTTCTTGATCACCGCACGCCAAGTGAGAGCAGCAAATGGATGTTGCACGGCTGCATAAATTACACGCCCCACGGAGTGACTGAGTGGACAGACTGCATAACAACAACAACAAAAAAGTACAGCTAGTTGCAAGTTGCAAGGCTGTCCACCAGTGCCATGCGGGTTGACCAGAGCAGCACACACTATTTTTTATGATTCCTATTATGTATGTTAATAACTATGCAAAGTGACTAAACAAATGCAATCAGCGGCTGATAGCGGACCATTGTCTGCTCTTGCAGTTGCTCTGCCCAGTTGCCCTGCCCTACCCCTCGCTCCCTTGCGCTTAGACTATCTCTCTGCGCTGCCTCTAATGAGGTCAACCGTTGACGTAGCTGCGTAGCTGGCACATCTGTTAGCGTTTACAGCAAGCCCGCATGCAATGATCACAATTTGGAAATCAACCCCCGCGTCGCAGGCGCAGGGATGTTGCATGCAACGACTTTGGGGGGGAGAAAACAGCTGCAGGCAGCATAGAAAAAGATCAGACTTATATAACCTAACCCCTTGTTCAAATCACATAAAACAAAACTAATTATAGCATTGGAGTATTGAAGGAGCCTATAATTTTGGTTTTCAAAGCCGATCAACGCCCACGCGGCAATGCTGAAAAGGATTCCTCTGTCTCTCTCTCTCTCTTTCTCGCTCTGTGTAAGGGAGTTGCCATATTATTGATTTGCTGTAAAGCTTCGCTACAAACATATATCAATAATGAAAGACGGCAACCCTCTGTGCGTTATGGGAAATGCATTTGTAACGTTCGAACTTTGCAGTGCAATCAGGCGCAACGCTGGGAAAAGGACACGCATCGACGATCGGCTGGGAACTCAATTAACAGAGGTCATGCAACTCACCTGTGATTTTGAGCTGTCGCTTGCGCTGCTGCGTTGTTGAGTAGTTGCAGGTTGTTGTGGAGGCGGTCAAGGCTGCTGCTGATGTGGAGGCAACCAATGGCAGCGATTCATTCTGTGAATCGCACTCGGTATCTGTGCTTGAGTCCAGCGATGAGTTTGCCATATTCTCGCGATCTGCACGCTCATTCAGCAGCGTATCCATGTCACTGGGCATGCCGGAGGCATTGCTATCTGTACGCACATGGGCGGCACGGGTAAGTGTGTACATTTGTGGGGCAAATGTGGATTCTTGTGAGCTGACCCGCTCCCAAATGAAACTGCCATTCGCATTCAATGGACGGTCAGTGCGAAAATCGAAGCCCCACTTTTGTGTGGCCATTTCCTGATGACGCTCCAGTTCCGCATTGAAGGAGCTGTTGATAATGAAATACACATACAATTCGTATATTCGTTGTGGTGCATAAAGTGCAATTTGTACTCACATTTTCGTTTCCATCAGATTCGTCGACGCGGGCCCAAAGAGATTCCGCTTGATGCGCTCCAATTGACGGCCATAGGGCAAATTGCGACTCACGCCTGGACTTGCGCTCATCTTGCAGAATTCACTCAACATCGGATTTAGCACGCGTGCACTGACCATGTTGTCGTTGTTTGTTGTTTGGTGTTTGGTGTTATTTTCGTATAGTTTCTTTTATTTTTTTTTCTTCTTTTCTTTTTTTTATGTGTGTTTGGACTGCGATGCGACGCAGTTTTGCAGCCTACGCTTTGGCCACTTGTTTGCGAATCGCACGACCAAATGAAATGTCAAAGTTTTCGCGCCAAAACTTTGTTTTTTCTGTGCTCGCCTGTACGTACGTCGATGCCCAACGCAAAGAGGGGCGAGCTCACCAATACACACACAGCACGCTAGTCTCCAAATCTCGTTGCCTTGTCTGTGTACGTAGCTGAGCGCAAACGTTTGCTTGTGTGGGGCGCACGTAATGTGTTGTTGCAATCTCAGTTTTCTGCTTCTGCGTTTTTAGCATTCGTTTTAAAAAGTGAAATTTGTTGTTTTTGCAATCGATTTGTTTAGAAATATGATATAAACAAATTTGTCGACTTGCTTATTGTATTTGTGCACTCCAAGTCAATATTTATCACTCTTCTTATTCGCCACGAAAAAAGCACTCACTCAAGGCACAAACTGACGAGTTGAGCACTCAATTGAGACACCAAAAGTAGTCGCCTTCGTTTTACGTTTGCACTTGAATTGTTTGTTTCTGTATTTTTCTGCGTTCAGTGTATTATCGTTTACAGCTTTTAATGTTGTAAACTACTTTATTTTTATTCGCGTTTTCTGTGAGAATATTTTGTTAATTTGCTCTGTCGTGCGCACCTCTAGCGCACAAACGAACTTTACTCGACGAGCAGAAAAACAAAACTGAACCTAAGTAAACGGTTAAAAATGATATTTATACGCGCTATCTTTTACTCTCAGAGAGCGTACATTTACTCCCAGTGTCGCTCGCTATCAGTGTTGCGAGCTGTTGGCTGCAGCTCGTGGCTAGTCCGAAAACGGCTGAGCTGTAGTAAGAAAGTAGCTTGAAAATAGCCAAGAGAAGCAAAATGGTATATAAATACAGCCAGATCTGTCGGGAGATATGACTTAACGGCCAGAGCTGTACCCAAATCAAGTTTTTCTCTCAGAGAGCCAGAGAGCGAGCGTATGGAAAGCAACCACAAAACAAAACGTCAAACAACCACCGCAGCGTTGCCATACAACGAACTGCAATGTTGTCACAGCAACCCTCGATTTCAAAACGATCGAAGAAGCAGCGCTGCGTCTGTGCTGTTTATGACTACACTTCTGTCTGCTGTGCACTTTGAACATATTAACGAATTTGATATCAAACAAACAGTTTAGTATATATTATATAAGTTATTTTTATTGCTTACAAACTAAAAAATCTCCAACACATAATGAAAAGTCATACAAATAACATTTCATCGAATTTATTCTATCGATATGTATCGAAAAGAATATACACTAGTCGGCTTTTCCAAATTTAAATGCTTGTTGTTGCAGCCCGGGTTGGAGCTGTACTTTTGGTACACGCGATGAGTAGATAAAAATGTTTTGGCTTCGGTTTGTTTAACCTGAAACTGGATTTTATTTTTGTGTTGTTGTATGTTGTATGTTGTTGCCACTGCGTGGCTGAGGCAAAGCCAGACAAATTGGATTTGGGGCAATGCAGACACACAGTTTCACTTTCCTATTGTGACTTGGGGCCAGAGTGAAACTTTGAAAAGTGCAGTAGGACATACATACGAAACAGAGTGTAAAGATAGAAAATATGCCGTTACATGCACTGTAAATTTGAAACATCGCACAGAGAGAATTTCCCAAGCTTAGAATCAGCTTTATTAATGTGCAAAATCGTAAAAAATTAAATTACACTACCAAAAAGGTAATAAAATACGATTTATATTGTTTGCACAAATGCAATTAAAGTGCACAAAAAGCGAAAATAAAAAAAGTCAGATCTCGGTTCAAAACTAAAGACATCATTTGGACTTCAGCAAATAAAGGAATAAAGGAAAATGAATAGAAAACTGCTTGCGTTTTTCTATAAAAAGAAAATATAATTAAAAACAATGCCCCGAGTGCAATCACCCCAAAAAGGCAGCCAGGAAACGATCTAGCAATCGATTAGGCAGCCAAGTCTCGATTCTTGAATTTTGACTCAACACGACTCCCTCCCTATTCCCAATTCCCAATTACCAATTCCAAGTGCTAAGCAGACACACCGCAGAGTCTGTTTATGGGACACACCCCTCTGAAACCGACGACTGAAGAATACAAAAAAATAAAAGAAACGTAAATTTACACACTTTTTAACAAATTTGAAAAATTCTGCCGGCAGTCAGGCCTGAAACATAAACAACTCAAGAGATCCTGCACATGGCAACCTACATATCATCATATCACATTGGGAGGGTGGGGGTACAGCGAGTTCGTGATCCCTTTAAGTAATTTCCTCAAGTTCCTCAAGGATGTCGTGAAAATATATATGGGTTGCATTTTGCTGTGTAAACACACGGAAAAAAAGGCGTCGAATTGAGGAGGTAAAAATAGTATAAGGTTGCTGACAATGGGGTGTACTTCAAGTGGTGCTCTTAATCCTTTATAAGGGCAGCCCATAAAAGGATTGCCCAACTGTGGAACGTGCGGGTATTTTGATGTCTATTTGTTTATCCAACGCTATAAAGCCTATAATGCTGGTGGCCCAAAAGAAGAAGAAGAAGCCCTAATTCAACGCTGCTACAACGATCAATGTCTTAGTATAGGCAACATTTGACTGATAAGTGCTCAAGATCGACATTTATAGCTTAACCTTAAACAGACTTGATAAGCGCACTAGTTGGAAGTTGAAGGTCGCCATTGTGTGCATATGTACATTTATTATCTATGGAAAACCTCACTCTGCATAAAATATACGTTACACTCATTTCAAATGCAACGCGCCTTATCGCGCCGAGCGGAACATGAAATCAACAAACACCCCCCGAAACGTTTGCTTGCACCCAAGATATGATATGCTACTACTACTACTACTGCTACATAGTAGTAACAAATGCCCAACTTAGTCTATAGCCACGTGTTCTACAAACTGCTCAGCTCAGCGTGACAGACCAAGTAACGTACCAAATTGTATAAGATATATGTATGTATATATATATGTACACATACATATAAGTATATATATTTACCATATAGCGGACTGTTCCACTAAGGAAATTGCCATTAAATTGTTTAGCTCACGAACTGTGACCGCAAAGTTCAATTCAAACTGAGATACTTACGCCAGGCAGGTGCGTTATGGTTAAGAAATAAGTTCGTTGAGAGGGTCTTACGTAGGGTCTACCGTAGCGGAAGTACTCTTAATAGCGTGTAAATGAAGTGAAACAATCTATGGGAAAAAATTAACAAAAATTCAACTGCAATTGTTGTCTTTGCTTTTATAAGAACACTCAAGAAAAGGGGTAAAGTATGGGAAAGTATTGGGAGCGACATTTTAGAGCTATTTTCAATACGTTTATAGCTTTATTTATGAATAACTTAGACTCTGAGCAATATAAAATGCAATAAAAGTATTTTCTATTATAAGAAGATTTAAGACAAAGTGTAAAGTATGGGAAAGTAGTGAGATAGATATTTCATAGAGTAACTAAGTGTCTACTTAAACGTTAAGAATTTAATTTAACAATACCTAAAACTCTTTAAAAAGATTTAAATAATTTGAATAATAAGCAAAAGAAACAATATAAAATATAACTGCGTTTATATTATTTGGTTTATAACAAAAATTTAATTTAATGATACAATAATGAGCAAGTTTAGGAAGAATCCTTATAGAGAGCTTTTTTTAAGGTTTATAGTTATATTTAAAAATAAATAAGACACTCACAAAAGTCTAAAAATTAACTGCAATTGTGAAACGAGAAAATGTAAAACAACTAGTGAAATATAGAGAAATATGGGAGGGAGTATTAAGAGTTTTAAAATGCTTTTTAAACCGTTTATAATATTAATTTAAATTCCCTATACATTCGAAAATTTGTAGAGTAATAATAAACATATTTAACATATAAGAAAAACTGTGATTATCAACAGGAAAAGCTTAGAAAATATTGTATAATAAATAGTTTTTCCTTTTATAGCCAACTAAATAATAGAAGATTTGCTTTCTATACAAACTTTTAATCTAAGAATGAAATAAATATCAGTTCTTTAATTTATATATTGAAACATTTAATGCTTCTATCAACTGTTTCAAAAATCCTTCTAAATTTTTACCCTATTTTCTCTAGTAGTACAGTTACATTCAACACTCTTAGCGAGCTCAAAACGTGTTTTTCATGCATTTTCTCTCAGTTGCCGCATTTTCTGTAGTGTGATCCCAATCTAAACAGAATCTACGAGATCTCTCTATCTCGGATTGTTGTGCCCAAGGTAAATGACCAATCATTAATATAAAAATCCAAATCTCAGCTCAGGGGACATTTATAAATGACTTTGGCTTTGACTTCCTTTTCATTATTTGGACATATTGTTGTGGTCAAGTTGGTTGGCTTTGTTTGACAGTTCGAAATGCATTTTGTTAAGTACATTATTGATGGATTTTCAAAATGCAATGCAAATATTGAAACGCTTAATATATTTATGCAAATATTGTTGCAGACAAATCCAAATGGAAATCCTTTGGCTACTGTGCTACGACTGCGCGGACAATCACCATCAATCAAAGGAGGCAAACACACAAAAAGAGGACTTTAAATATATAAATAAATATATAAATATATGTAGATAAATAACTGGTCAGGCATAAGCAATGACAACTCAGTTTATTGAAACAACTACTAGATAAACACACAGAGCGCAGAGTGCGAGAAAGGGAGAGACTTTTCCTAAGGGATCTCGCGTGTTTTCCTGGTAAACGCGTGGAAGCAAAGGAAAAAAAAACTCGTGGAAATTATAAATATTTATGAAAATGAAAAAAAAACAAACAAAAAAGGTAAAAGAGAGCTAACACTCGCTGAGCTCCAAGCCGAGTCTGTAGCTGTATCTAAGTATCTCGCTGTAGCTTTGTATCTGTATCTTTGTATCTGTATCTATTGCTTTGCCTATTTGCCTAGTCTATCAGTGGCTAGAGTTCAAGCTGTGACTCTGCAACTACCCCAAAAAAACACGAAAAGAAGAGAAATATCTTGGATACGAAAGTGCATAATAAAACGCTGTATAAATAATAAAATGCATTTATGACTCTGATTGGTGAGAAACAACACAGAGACGATTGGAGCTGAAAGACGAGGAACGACACAAAACAGAAATCCTTAACAAATGCGCAACGAAAACAGGTTGAGAACAAATACAGTGAAACGTAGTTAGGTAGTTTTTGGTGGCTTAGGAGACGAGTCGAGTTCAGTTGAGGTGAGCCGAGGCGACGCGAGGCGAGGAGAGTTGGGACAGCGAGGCAGGCAGGTAGATAGATTGGGGGCAGTCAATCACAACAACGCGGCGAAGTCGCAGACAAATTTATTAGAGGGATCAGAGCGTGACCCTTTTTCTCTTAGTTTTATTTTTATTTTTATTATTTTTCTAATATTTGTTTTTTTTTTCTTATTGAAACCAAACGTAAAACATGTGTAAAACTAGAGTTGAGTTGCGTCTTCTTTCTCTTTCTGTCTCTGTCTCCATCTCCGTCTCTGTTTAGCCTGCTTCGTTGACTTCATCTGGCTTGGCCTGCTGCAGATCGTTGGACTCATCGGTACGTGTGTCCCACAATGCGTACTTCTTGCCCACGTTCTGCTGCCAGAGCCGCAGGCCGCCATTGTCGGTGGCTGTGGCATAGACCTCGCCATCGGGACTGTACTTGATGCAACGCACTTTGTCCTTGTGCCCGACAAAGCTCTCAAGTATCTCATCGGTTGCATAATCACATTTATAGATATAGTTATTGCTGCCCGCACACACAAACGTCTTCTTCTCCGGATGCAATGAGGCGCCCAGCATACGCACGGGAAACTTGCGATATTGCAACACCTCAAATCGTTCCACATCGATGAACACCACACTGCGGCCATAGGCTATGGTCAGGGTGCGTCCATCGGCGCACAGTTCCATGGACTTGGCATGATGGGGCAGTGTGATCGAGTGCGATTGCCGTTCGCTAACCAAATCCCAAAGCCGTATGGAACGATCGTGCGAGGAGGAGAGCAACGCTCGATCATCTCGGCAGAATACCAAATCGCGCAGACCATGCGACAGGCCCTGAAAGATGATGGGCAAACATGGATTATCCAGCGTGTATATGTACAGCGCATCGTCCAACTTATGACCCTGCTTGCGATCCAAGCAACCCACTGCCAACTTCTCCGAATGTGCGGCAAGTGCCACACAACGCACGGGTGATGTTAGCATAATCTTGAGCAAATGCTTGCCATCCACGGCATTCCAGATACGCGCTGTGCAATCGTCGCCGCCAGTTACCAAACGTGTCGCATCCCGATTGATGTCCACCGTGAGCATCGCCTCGTCGTTCCTTTCAAATGTGCCCACCCAGTCGCCAGTGTCGCCATGACGCAGCATTGCCTGGCCATCCAGACAGGCGGAGGCCAAATAGTAGCCGGACGGGCAGACCTTGCTGTAGGCCAAGTTAACCACATTCCCCTTGTGGCCCACACAATCCACCGGCAGTTGTTGCATTGACATTGTCGCTTAAGCTTCTCACTTCTCACTGCTCACTGCTCACTGCTTTCTTCTTTCGTCTATCAAACAATAACAACAAATAATAATACAATTGAAGAGAACAACAACAAATTAGTTATAACTTTTTTCGATTTAGCTGGATTTTCAGTGTATTTAATTTCTCCGTCTCAGCAACTGACATTGACTGATCTGAATCTGTTTATTTATTGTGATTGTTTCAAGTTCCTTTCAAGCGATGGCAGTTGCCAGTCAGACTACTTTGATCAGGAGGCAAATGTTTGCTTTAATTAACAATTATTAAATTATATTATATTTTCAATATATTGTATAATATTATACTAAATTATATTATATTATATTTTATTATATCATATTATATTAAATTATATTATATTATTTTATTATATATTATAACAAAAGAATTCTCACAAATCATGCCTTACTTTAAATAACATTTATTTCTGCTTAATTATATTTCATTTTCAGCTTAAATTAATATACAAGAAATTTATTTAAAGTAGCTAAATATAATTCTTATCTGAAATTAATTATTTTATATATTAAATATAATTTTATATATATTTTAAAACTTTCCTATTGCTTTAAATACAAATTCTTTGCAGATCTTTACAAATTTACATATTTTTTATCATTATATTATTTTCTTTTTCATCTGAAAGTTATCTATATTTATATTCTTATATTCTTTGTCATTTATCTCATAAAAGAACTTTATTCTTAACAAGTCTAAACAAGTTTACTTAAGAATTATTTCAAGTTGTAAATTTAATATTATTTTCCACAGATCAGTAAGCATATTCCTTTATAATAAACTCAAAAAAATAAATATATATAAATAAATAAATATATATATATATATATATATATATGTATATATATATATATATATATATAAAATAAAAGAAATAATTATCTATTATTATTAGCTAATATTATATATTCTCTAATATTATATTAAAAGATATTTTGAACTTAATTGTTTAAAAATTAATCAAAATGAAGTACTAACAACGACTTTACAAGTTATCTATACACATATCCTTTACAAAATTATCTCTCCACTGAAATCTGTTAATATATTCTTTAGAAATAATATAACAAAAATAAAAGTAAACAAATTTTCACACATTTTTAAGCAGCTGAAATAACTAAAACTATAACTTTAAACTATTTGCAATAGATCTATTTACATGTAATCTTTGTTAAGCATTTATAGAATTTATTAAAAATATATTTTAGCACAATTTTCTAAGTTGATTTGAATATATTTTTTTGGGCAACAATCTTTCAGTAGAATTTCTTATATATATTCCATAGAAATTATCTTTCTTAGTTTCTATTAAGCAGACTTATCTCAAGTTCCAATTTTAAACTATTTATAATAGATCTATTTATATGTAATCTTTGTTAAGCATCTTCAAAACTTATTAAAAATATATTTCATCCAAATTTTATGCTTAGATTAAAAAAAATGTATCAAAATTAAGTACTTTAAACAAGTTGCTAAGTTGCTAATGAATATATTCGTTGGGTAACAATCTTTCAGTAGAATTTCTTAAATATATTCCATAAGAATTATCTCCTATAATATTCTATATTATCTCCTATCTCCTTTACTTTTTACACAGCAGACTTATCTCAAGTGGCAACTTTAAACTGTTTTTAACAGATCTGTTTACAGACAATCCCTATTTATAATTTCAGTAAACCGTAAACAATATATTTACGCAATTATTCTGAACTCAAACTCTTTAAAATATAAAGCACAAATTTAAAAATAATTCAACGAATATATAATTAAGAAATTCTCTTTGGAATTCTTACAGATTTTTAGCTTTTGTCAAATAATTCCAAAAGTATTTAATTTGTGGCTTTGTTAAGTGTTAAGGCGTTAAGAAAGCACTAAGTTAAGGACGGAAACACATCCTGCATATCCTTAAATTCGCTGTGCTTAGCACATCAATTACCTGAGAGCGAGAGAGAGAGAGCGAGAGAGAGAGAGGCAGAGAGGGAGCGAAAGTTTGGTGTGTTGCAGTGCAGCAGAGTTGAAAAAGTCGTTGTTCTTAGTACTTGTACAAGTTTAGTGTGTAGAAGACAAGCTAATTAGCATAAAGGATGACTTTAGCCTGCAATCCTGCACTCAACAAACTACATTGTGTGTGCTGGAATGTTGGGGAAATCCGTTTAATTTGCAGCCAAGCTGAGCAAAGCAGCAAAACGCAATTTGAGCTGAGTTTTGGGCGCAAACACATTTTCGCAGGACAAAGGCAGTTGAGCTGTGAAAGTGAAATGGAGTCAATTGTGGGCGTGTTTTTGTTAGTCTTGCGGGTTTCCAACAGCTACTGACAGAGGCCTCGAGCAGGTATTGCAAAGGTGAGACTCTGATGACAGCCGACTGAGTCTCAGCCTCAGCCGCAAAGTCAGAGTCAGAGGCAGAGTCAGAGGCATTGTCTCGCTTGTTTGTGTTGGTGTGTGTGTGTGTGTGCACAGGTGTCATCATCCTTCGGCTAAGGAAACCTTGTTGGTGTAAACCACTTAAAGGCAGAGCACGCGCTTCCCAAATTCCTTACATGTCGCCGCCTCGGGACCTCAACGTTGCGTTGCCATCGCCTTTGCCAGCTTTTGTGTTTGTGCCTCCTAATGAAAGCAAAACGTTCTGAAATATGAATTGAATCTTCTTGAGTGCATTTAATATACATTACGCTTTTGTGCTCTGCTCTCTTTCACACTGCTTTACTTCTTCAGTCCCTCTCACTTACCTTGTTAATATCCTGGTGCCAACGCAGCTCGGCTTCCTGCTGCCAAAGTCAACTCTGCGAGTAGTTTGCATTCATCTTTTTGGCCACCAAAGAGAGAGGGGGAGACAGAGGGGGAGAGAGAGAGAACTGACTAAAAAAGAATATATGAAATTTGTGTGCTCCGCATAATATCCGCCGAAACGTTTAACTCAGATTAACAAGTGATGACTGATACGGCATTCAGCAAGGATACTCCAAAGGAACTGCTTGAGCTGTATGCTTTTTATTAAATTAAAAGGGCGCTGCAATCACACAGCTGAACTGTGTGTGAGTGTGTGTGTGTGTGTGTGTGGGTATGTTAGCCTTATCGAGCTGGCAGTTGACAGTTTCTTTTAGCTGTGGCTTTCATGCTGTAGATTAGCTTGTTGTCTCTCGCAAAAGGAAGCGGGGGCAGTGAGTTAGTTTGGCTATTGCTGAGCTTAAGGACAATGTAGAGTCAAGCAAAGAAAGTGATAAAGAAAAGTATGTAAGTAGATAGAAAGGTAGAAAGGTAGATAGATTTATAGATAGATATATGTAAAGATACATAGAAAGATAGATAGAAAGATAGATTGAATGATAGATAGCAAGATAGATTGATCTATAGATAGATAGATAGACAGGTAGATAAATAGATAGATAAATAGATTGATCTATATAGATAGATAAATAGAAAGATAAATAGACAGATATATAGATAGATAGATAGATGTATAGAGAGATAGATAGATTGATAGAAAGATAGAGTAAAATATATATATATATATAGAAAGACAGATAGATGGACAGATACATAGATAGATCAACTATACAGATAGATAGACAGATAAATAGATATATAGATAGATAGATAGACAGATAGTTAGATTGATTGATTGGTCCATAAATAAATAAATAGATAGAAAGATCGACAGACAGATAGATAGATAAATAGATAGATAGACAGATAGATAGATAGATAGATAGATCTATAGATAGATCGACAGATAGATAGATAGATAGCTCTATAGATAGATAAATCAATAGATAGATAGACAGATGGATAGATAGATCTATAGATAGATAGACAGATAGATAGATAAATAGATAGATAGATAGATCTATAGATAGAGAGATAGATAGATTGATTGATCTATAGATAGTTAAATAGATAGATAAATGGATTGATCTATATATAGATTAATAGATAGATAGATAGACAGATAGTTAGATTGATTGATTGATCTATAGATAAATAGATAGATAGATGGATCTACAGACAGATAGATCTATAGATAGATAGATCAATAGATAGATAGACAGATAGATAGCAGATTAGATAACAGATAGGCAGATAGACAGATAGATATATAGATTGATCGATAGTCAGATAGATAGATATATAGGAAGATAGTTCGATAGAAAGAAAGAGGAATACTTAAATGCAAACATAGAAAGATACATAGATAGAAGATGGACATAGAGATATAGTTAAATAATGAGAAAGACAAATAGTTAGAAGGTTTGATTTATAGAAAGATAGATATGTAGACACTACGATATATGGATACAGAAAAATGTAGATATATGAAAAGATAGACACTCAGATATAAAGAAACATAGATATATAGTTTAGACAAGAGGGTTTCTAGATTAATATTAAAGGATTTTCAATAAAATGAAGTAAAGCAGAAACTCAATAGAAGCTATGGAAACTGAAAGTAGAGTAATTATGTTGCAGAAGAGTTGAAAAACAGGAAAGGATGCAGAGCTGTAAATGTTGCAACTAAATGAAGATAAATTTAAAAAATAAAAATAAAAGCTAAAGAAGCTGTTGTTGGATACTTCAAGAAGAGCAGAACATAACACAAGCTATGAAGAACTTATGTTAACAAACCTAAAACAACTTTCTAGATATAAAAGACTTCTTCTGTAAAAGAAAGAATACATATAAAGAATAGAGATTAAGAATATAATCTATAGCTAATGTAGTTTTAAAGGATAAGACGAGACTTTGAAGTACAATAGTTTAAGCTAGATACAGTTTTCTAGATAGTTAAGATAGCTAGATAGATTAATATATGAAAAAGAAAAGCAGCAAATGGGTAAAGTTTAGCAATTGTTGGGGAAAGACAAATGAAAACTTAAGAAATGTGAAAGTAGAACTATTTTATTATTGAACTATACTAATTGATATTTTATTTCTATTAACACAACTCTAAAGCGGCGTCTTTCTAACTGCAACAAAACTCAACTGAAATGAAACCATCATCAGCGTTACCAACATCAGTTGCCGCATTAACAAGACCACACCGCACCACACAGTCGACCATTACAAAAGGCATTGACCCACAGGAGAGAAATGGGAATTATGCAAACAAATGTGCACAAATGTCATTTAGTTAAGCGTGGATCAATGCACCCATATATAGATATATATTTGAACTCTGACCAGATCAGTGTTAAGTGGACAAAATGCCAGCAAAATGATGGCAATTTCTGTTCTGGCCAAAAGTAACCGCAAGATGTGCACACATTTCCATCAAAAGAAAAGCAAAACGAACCGTAAGAATTTCAAATTGAACTCAAAAAGAAAGTTGATACCTGAATGATGAACCCCGTCGATAAGAGAGGCAGAGAGGCAGAGTGTGAGTGAGTGTGAGTGAGTGGAGGGTAGCTACATTCGCAGACGCATCTTGCCCCGTAAAGCGGCATAAACAATCTCATTGTGCGCACTCGAATCAAATGATGTGTGAGATATCAATTGTCAAATTGACAATAGAAATTGACAGATCGGTATCTGTAGCGTCTCTCGCACCGTAATAAAATTAGAAGTTTATTGATTTGTCTTGACACATTCGGCGAGCAAAAAAAAAAAATTTCCCGCACTGCAAACGCAGTTCAGCGACTTTTGCAAGCATTTTTCGCTTTTTCGCTTTTCACTTTTCACTTTCCCCTTGCCGTTACTCATTATCAATGGGTGGGTACGCTTCTCCCTTACCCCTTGCTGTTTTCGCGTTGTTCTATAAAAATTATATGCAATTACAAATGATGCATAAATACATATATACACACACATACATATATATACATATATATATTTATAGCTGTATTTCTATATATATTTTTATCTGCGTCTATTTCTCTGCGCCTCATAAACTGCCCAACTTTATGAGCCCTGTAAATATTTTGATAGCCCAACGTTCGCTGAATTCGTTGAAATTTCCGCTTTTGTTGGTCAATTTTTTTTTTTGTTGCCATTGACAATGTTGCTGTAGCTTCTCGCTTCTCTCTTCACTTTTCCAACTTTTCCTTCACTTCCGCAACGGGAACGTTCAACGCTTCCGCTTCGAGTGTGTGTTCCCTCTCAACTGTTTTGCGTCCACGCCCCAAAATTGTTATCAGTCACTTTCGATTTCAATAAATGGAAAAAAATTGAAAATATTATTAATATAAGCATGAGTTGCGCTATTTGCGGCTGCGTTCATCCAGAAATTCCAAGTTCTTTGCTGTCCCTACTAATTATTATTAATGCTTTCATAAATGACTCTAGCAAAAGTGCAATTGATGATGCGCTTCAGTTTGCTAGACGGATATGATGGCGGGTTTGTCGACAAAGTGGCTCAAATTTGATATATTTTAACACTTAACTGGAAGCGTTAGAAGTCTATGTGTGCCTGAGAGCTACAAAAGTCAAGACTTTGCGCTAAGAATCGAAAGAACTTCTAACTCATATGTGATCTTAAGAATTTTCTAAGCGTCAAGTGAAAGTTGCCTAACAAAATCAAACTCCACACATTTATCTACAACTCTTTACGGATTAAGAGTCTCATATAAATAAGACACTAACTCTCATTTCAATTTAAGCCAAATCCCTCATAATACGACACTAAGATCTCTTCCTAACTCTTTGCCAATAGTTTTTCCCATAACTCTGCGCACTTTCTTACCTGAAGATCCTTTGAAAGATCTTGTAAAACTCTTGTAAACCCATGCTAAATTATGCAAAAAAAAAAAAAAAAGAGAAGAGAACACGCTCTACATCATGTTAGTGGCGACTTTCAAGTGATCAATTCCATTTTTGACACTTTAAAGACGTAGAGAGTGAAGAATTCGCTGCGCTTGTCGCAACTGAAAGTGAAAGTCCTGCATCCTTCACAGGATTCCGTGCACATATCAATCAAAGTTCGTCACAGTGTCGGGAATTATGTCACTCGCTTACTCAAATTGCAGATACTGTTGAGACTGTTGAGTCTTTTCCGACTGATGGAATGACGGTTACAACTGATTTGCATAGACTTTGCCTCAACTGGCAGCTGTAAATGCTGTAAATGGTGGTTGGAAAAACTAGCGTAGAAAACTGAAAACTGTTTAAAAGTTTAACTTTCCCAACTGCTGTCAACGCATCAATCACAGATTTTATGTGGCCCTGAAAGCAGACACCTTTTAGTTCATTTTTTCTAATATAAAAAAAATTATTTTCCTCCTTTTTTTTTGTAATTAAAAAAAAAGTGATTTTAGCATAGATTTAATTAAAATTGGTTACTTGATACTCTTCGCTTTATTGAGGTTTAGTTTGCCTTGAACGCAGCTGTACTTCTAACTGCTTTATCGCTCTACTTTTATGACAGCTAATGAAGGCATTTTGGCGAAACTGGCCCTCAATTTGAGCGAATTAAATGGCCGAAAAGTGCCCAATGCCATCGTATATCAATCAATTGTCATTATGATGATTTTATAATAGAGCAATGACCATTAAATGCCAAGCCAGCTGCAGTTTGTTAAGATTTTTAGAGGGGAGGGGGAAACAATCGCTGTTTATGGCCATAGCAAATATGGTTAGAGACGCATTAAATGTTGTCCAGCTGTCTGCACATGTCACATAACTTGGCATTTTGTGTGTCAGGCCCACGTGGAGTTATGATTGGATCATGGTTTGGTTACAATCAGCTAAGACAATTGAAGAAGCAAATGTAGGAAGCGCTTCCTGTCGCAGAACTAATTACGCGCAGGATAACAATGCTAAAACAGGAAGCGGATACTAAAGTGGTCCCCTCGAACTAAGCGTTGTCACAACACACACACAGAAATACACACGCAGTGCAAACACACACAACACGCAAACACGAACTAAGCAAAATTTACATTACGTAAATGTCGCTCTCGGGGCGCCCTTCAAGGCATTCATTAAACGTCTGCCCGATAATTAACGCCCCTATGTAGGACCTCTTCGTCCAGCCAGAAGCAGCAACAACAATAACAGCGAGTCCAAGAAATATCATTCAACAATGAGCCACGTCCGGCAATGTGTCTGCCTTCAACTCTCAGGCAAAAACTGTCCCCTGGGCCCATTGTGACTAATTGATTTGCTTTAACAAATGCGTCGCGTCGTTTCTCAACTCTCAACTCTCAATTCTCAGTTCTCAGTGTTCATTTGTTGTTTTCAAATTATTGCGGCGTCTAGTTAATAGCATTCTAATGTTCGTTTTCTATAGATTTCTTGAATATTTATTTCAATATCCTAATTTTCGATGCCTTTTGAATTTCCATGCAGTTGATTTCTAAGCGACAAAACTGCTCTCTGATTAAGTTCCATTGTGAGACAGAGAGAACTGCAAATGAGTCGGAGAATAGTTGCGTCTTTAGAGATCTGCAAATAAAACTTGGAGATATTTTAAATATTTATATAAATTTTTTTATATTTATACCTTTATTCATTGCAAGGCAAACAGAGGCACTTCAACTGCTTTTAAGTACAACATTAAATAATAACTTAAATATAAAATTTAATAATCTAAAGTTAAAGGTTATAAAGGTATTCATATTATATAAAAGAGTTTGCTAAATATATTTATTATATTTTATTATTTATTTAAGCATTTAATAAGCACTCTTATTTGTAACCTTTTTATACATATTTATTAAATGTTATTATTTTATATTATAAATATATATCCTATTTTTATTATTTATTTTATAATTTATTTAGTTTTGTACTTTTTACATAATTTTTTATTTTATAGTTTTTCATCAATTTAATAAACATTTATTTATATAATAAAATAATAATTATAAGTAAGCATATATTTATTTCGCTTATATAAAACAGTTTAATTGAAAGTTCTTTTATTAAATATATTAATATATAGCTTACTTATGTAAAATCTATTTTTTTATTTAATTTATTTAATCTATATTTAATTGTATTTTTTTATAATATATTTAATTTAATGAATTTATTTAATATATATTTAGTTTTATTATTTAAGAATAAATATATTTATTTATTTAAATATATTATTATTTATTTCTTAATCATTTTTTTACATTGGATTATTTATTTATTATTTTATTTTATTATTTGAAATCTTTTTAATTAATTATATATTTCATTTTTTATTTTAATTAAATACTTACATTAGTTTCTATGAAGTTCGCAGCTTAGATTAAGTAATATTTTAATTTGATTTCACTTAGAAATTAAGTAAGCAAAGAAATAGGGCCATAATTAATTGTTTTCCTTTGGTGGGGTACGGGGAAAGGTATCAAAGAGTTAAAATAAAGTCGTTTTGGAGAAGATATTCAGCAGACTCCATGCTAAATTTAGTGTCTCTAGCTCTTCTGGTTGCTAAGATTGGCTGACAAACTGAGGGTCAGACGGACAGACACTCTTGGCTTAATCTACAGAGCAATTGCTACTGATCAAGAATATATATAAACTTTATAGAGTTCATGACACTTTCTTCTGCTTGTTACATACATTAGCACAATGTTAATATACCCTTTATTATAAAATTTAAAAGGCAACAAGAAGGAGACATTCAAAAATTATAAACAACTTTATATTCTCAAACTTCTTCAAGCAAACCTATGTAAGTTCTCAAGCAACAAAGACTTCTCTTACTTCCCAAACACATTTACATAAGTTCAAAGTGCACTTCCTCAAAATGAATAAAGAAATACAAAATACATTTTCAAAAACTGGGAAATTCATTTAATTTGGAGTGTCCCAAAACTTTCTACACGTTGGCTAAGGAAGTAATTCATTATTTTTAGCCATGTCATTTCAAAAATGGGATTCATAATAAATAATATGCTTAGCCCAGTTTTTTTTGTCGAGTTCAAAATGCAGCCCACGACCTTATGCACTCCGCACACACTTGAGGAAATGCTTGGAAAAACTATGGCAAAAAGAATAGAAGACAGCAGCAGCAGCAGCAAAAAAATTATTGACCCGTGCGGAGCATTGAAGTGTAGCAGTTTGGAAAATCCTCAAGTCAGTCGACAGAACATCGTATGGCTGTGACAGATACGAGGCTCACTTGGAAGAAGCCGCCGCTGAAGCCGGGGGAGCGTGCTAGAAAGGGGAGAGGAGTAGGGGGAGGGGCGGGGGAAAGGAAAGGCAAGGAAAGGAAAAGAACTCGCTCAAGTGGTTTTCGGGCAGAGGAGCAACCCTTTTGACTAACTATGCTGCTTTCTCTGGCTTGAAACTGTCAGGGATTACATGAGGATTGTGTGTTTGTTGGCTGTACGGAGGCTGTCGTTTACAGCTCTAGGAGTTACCAGTTTTTCCGAAACGTTAAAGTGTGCAGAGGGGCAGCAGCAAAGGGTGCGGGGCTGTCAACTGTCAACTGGGCAGCTGTCGAGATGCAGCCGAGTTCTTCTTGAGCTTCTGACTTATTGAAATTAATTTTAAGAGGTAGCCTCAGTCGTTCTATTGTTTTACCTTTTATGTACACCCCTAAGTACTTCCCTATACTCCCCTCTCCACTGCCTCCTTATCCTTACAACTTGGACTTCACTGCAATCACTCATAATGATTATGTTGCATTGTTGTTGGGCTCTTCACGTAATGATTCAATTAACAACACAGCTGACCAATCGCACTCGCTCTCTCTCCCTCTCCCTCCCTTTCTCTTACTTTCTCTTTCTGTTTTCATTTGCATGTGGGAAAAACAAAAGGGGTTTTTCTTTTGTTGCCTCTCCGAGTTGTCATAACTTTTGGCTATGAAATTTATGTGACTCCGTTTGTTGGTCATTTGAGATGCCCAGATCTCTGTCCAGATGCTTTCCATTCCATGGGGTTGATGGCTTACACTAAAAACTGTCTGGGTTCAGGTAAAATTAAACTGCATATTCAAAACTTCATTAAATGGCAGAACATGTCGCAACTCAGATTACTTTTTGTGTAGAAGAACAAAAGTTTCATTTAAATACTTTCCAGTTTGCTGCTTTCTTGGCCAGCAAATGTTGCTTAAGTTTAGGGTTCTTTTCCAGGTTGTTAAGTGAGTCAGTAAGCTATTTAGTAAATTTTAGCAAATAGCTTACAAATTTGCTCAAGAAAATATTTGAATTATGAATTAATTTTATGATGTTGAATATATAAATAGATATTATAAAAGAAATGCTTAATTTAGACTGCAATAACATTTTAAAGCGTTTGCTAAAGTAGAGTTTTGAGTACTTTATACATTTTAAAAAATATGTAATATAATTAAAATATATAAAATATAAATGATATCAAATATATATATTATAATATATAAATCATTTACTTTGAATACTATTTTTATTGCTTTATAAATTCATTTCTATTGCTGTTTACTAAGCTGTGTTTCTGTTTGAATATCTTTAGACATTTCATTATAAATTATTTTGTTTTTATTATTATAAATAAAGATATTTAAAAGCATAAATTTTATATAAAATATAAAATAATTTCTCTGCTTTAAGCAGCATTTATTTTTATAGTTTAAGCAGCTGTTTGGCTGCTTTAAAACAATGTCAAGTTATGTATCAATTTAACCTTTAAAAATGCTTATTTATATTTATATTTATTTATATATTTCCATTATTTATATAATATATTATTGTTTATATATATATGCATATCATTTGTCTTGTTTCCACTAGTTAAATATATTTAATTTATATTATAAATTGTCTCTTTTATTATGAAGTCATCAGAAAATGCATTTATAGAAGAAAGAAGTTTAGATCCTTACTTAATAGTTTACAAAAACTACTTAATTTATATTTAAATAACAATTATAAATTATATATATTTTTAAAGATATTTTTTAAATCCTTAATAATTAATTTTGAGTAATCTATAATTAAAAATTATTATTAAATCAATTATATAAAATATTTCTAATTACATTTTCCATAATATCTATTGCAAGTTTGCTTAGAAAATTGAAGTAAATTTTATAGATATTTTTACTTAATTTAAATTTAAATAATAAATAGATAAATTAAATACTTTAAATGTATTTTACAATTGCAAAATAATTTACTTAAGTCATGTATATTAAGTTTAACTAAATGTTATCAAGTATATGTTACATTTCCGCTCTTATCAGCCTGATCAACAATTGCGTCTACCACAATATCGCACAGCTTGAAGGGCATTCCGCGTATTACACACCCTTTAAAAGAACATTTAGCATTAAGCACAGCCTAAACAACTCACAAGGCCACAGCTGACTGTGCAGCAGTTGATGGTTTCAGTTTACGAGCAAAGGATATCATGTCAATGCATTTAACGTGGCACTAACCTGGTTGTCTCACTGCTTTCTAGGGTATTTAAGGGGACTTAAGCTTTAATTAAAAAGTGAAAGAAGTGGAGTGAGCAGAAGAAGAAGAAGAAGAAGAAAGGCAAAGCACAGCTGTGCATCCTGTCAGCTCCGTTAGCAGTTGATCTACGCGTTGACAGGCGCAGAAAGCGGTACCCATTAACCCGGAATCTTTTGGTATACCCAGGCGAGTTGCCAGTTGCCAGTTGCCGCCAGTTGCCCGCTGCCAGTTGCCCGCTGCCAGTTGCCAGTTACCAGTTGAGGATGTTGATGTGAAAAGTGCAGTTAGTAATCGGATACTTTTATTGCTGAAAGGATAAACCACAAAATGCTTTTGTATATACTTTATAAGTAAAAGGACTACCCCCCCCCTCTCGCTTGCGCTTCGTCCGCTGCTCGGCCCATATATGGTCATATAAGCAGCTTAAAGTCGGCGCTGCAACTTTACGATGAGGCAACTGTTGTAACCATTTCGTCTTTTGTTTCAGCGGGGTAACGAGGGAAGCGAGGGGAACGCGGGAAACGTGTGGAAGCCGCAGCAATGCCTGTGAAATAATAATAAAATAAAAAAAGAAAATAAGTAATAATAATTGCATGCAGCGCGAATTGTGAAGAGTAACGTTATCGGCAGCCAAACTGGCAACTGGCAAACTGGCAACTGGCAAACTGGCAACTGGCAAACTGGCAACTGGCATAAATAATAAAAGCAGCGAAATACTTGGCAATAAAATTGATGGATTCGCTGCGCACAAATAAAGTAAACGATATCCAAGTGGACAGAATCAAAATCACATTACACAACATGTGAAAAGGTGTCCCAAAGAAGATGAAGAAGAAGAGTAGGAAGAAGAAGTAGAAGGAGAAGGAGAAGCAGAACACCGAAGAATCGTCTAACGGATGTGCGTAGTTTAAGCACATTAAAGCGATAACTGTAGATTATTTAAATAGCGGCCGCAGTAAGCACATTAACGGGATTATACACGGCCAATAAACGGTCAAAGTACGGCTATGCAAAGCACAGTTATAACTCTCGTTCTCAGCTCTCTCAATTGTTTTAGCTTAGGTTAGGTTAGGTCTGCACCGTTCGCTTAGATCGGCTCATGTAACGGGGTGGTTTCTGCTGTAAGTGACGTGGAGAGAGGGCATGCTTAAAGGGGATAGGGGGTAAGGGGTAGGGGGTAGGCAGTGTCCTCTGTTAAAGGGGTAAGTTGCGCATTTGACAGTGTCTTGTCAGTTTTGCCAAAAAATTCGATCGTGATAAAGGATCGACACATTGTGCAAATTCGCTTTTGTTAGAATTGCTGCATGTTAAGTAGCTCGCTGAGGAGAATGGGATTACCATTTCCCCGCCTCTCCCTGCATCCCTTTGAAATACATTGTAATAAAATGTTTACAAATTTTTGCGCAAATGATTTTGCATTCGCAATTGTTTCTTGTGCTGTGATTTATTATCGACTTTACGCTGGGAAAATTCAAATCAATGAAAACTCAATCCTGCAATCTTGACGACTCTGTTAAACTTGCCTAATAGCTGAGGAGTTTGGCAAAGTATTCATTCACACCTCCTGGAAGATGTCAATTGTTGTGGGGATGTCTGAAAAGCATGATAAGAGTTGGAGTAAACAGTTAGAGTTAAAAACAACTGTAATCTATTTGCTATCTGTAATCAATTTACTAATACTTAACTATTTTATTCAGCAATAGATTATTAATTTAAATTATTTTGTTAATTAGTTTATATTAAATAACTATTAATCTTTACAATATTAGAATTTTAATAATTTAAATAAATTTATTTTTCTATTTTAAATTATAACAAATATAAAGCTGCTTAATTTTCTATGTATTACTAAATTTCTAATTAATGCTGCATTAAATTTATTAAAATAATCAAATTATTTATTAGTTTGTTTAATTATTTAAAGCTTACAATATATTTTATATAAAATTTATTAGTTTTAAATATGTTTATTAATTTAATAAGGGAATGACATTCTTAAGCATAAAAAAATTGCTTAATAATTAGCTGCAAATAATTTTCGTTTGAATTTAGTTAAGTAAATTAATTAATAATTAAATTTTGGCATACAAAAATATGTTTTTATTAATTATAAATTAGTTTTAGGCATTAGAAATATTATTTACAGGTTTAATTTATAGTGTATAATTTCTCATTAAATGTAGAAAAATACATTAAATTCTTATTAAATTTTAGAGTGCAGCAAATACTTATTATTAATTTAAATTAAATTTTAGCTGTAAGAAATATTGTTTATAAGTAGAATTTATAGTTTATAGTTTACATTTGAATAGAGTAAAATAATTTAAATTCTAATTAAAGTGCAAAATACATATAATTAATTTAAATTTATTTTAGTTATAAGAAACAATATTTATATAAATTAAATTGTTATAGTAGCCTACAGTTTGCTTTATTTTACATTATTTTACGAGATAAAACTCAAGAAAGCAGTGCTTAACCTTGTGGAAAACCCATTTTCCGAGTTTCTCAGTTGCCCGATTGAAATCTTAATCAAATCCATAAACCTAAAACGCTTTCACTCAATTCTATTAAACTGTTTTAATGATCAGCTATAAACACACGGCTGGCTGTGGACTGAGAGTAATCTAACCCAGTGCCACACATCGAGGATATCACACATCAGACACATCAAACACATCAGACACAATCACTCAAAAGTAACTGAAAAGATAAAGAAAAAGATGAAGAAGAAGAAGACGGCCAAAGGGCATTTTATGACCATCATTTAATTGTCTGGGAAAAACGCAATTTTATCAACGCAGCGAGATCTGTAAGCAAAAGGAATTTAAGGAGAATCGACGCAAACGAAGATACCCAAGATATCAAGGCATTCAGAGGTAACCAAGAAGTCGGAAAAATACGTTACAAATAGAACGCTTCGCTGGTCGAGGCAGCTACCAAAGTTATTTAGCTCCGGGTTAACTTCGCGCTGTTGGTCAAGTGCTGTGAAGTCGCTGCGACTCTCAGATGTCGCCCTATTTTCGCGCCCTCATTTGTAATACACTCACTAGGGGAGGTACTAACACTACACTATCAAGTGTGTGCACAGCAAAGATTTAGGAACTGCATTAACTAAGTGAAAAATTGAATTGAATTGTAGAAGAAATATATTTTATAGAAATATTAATAAAGAAATGTATAATAATAATAAAAATAATAATATTAAATGAAGAGCATTATAAAAATAATGATTCATTTATATATGTGCTAAAGTAAAGGTTTATTCTTTTACTAAATCATTTAATATAATATATATTTAATATAATAATAATTACTACAAATTTTTTATAGTAATTGTATGATAATTCTATTGCAAACTGTTTAATTTAAAATTATAATTGATAACTATATTTGTAATATTTATGTTGATTGCTTTTAGGTTGATAAAAGTCAAATAAATAAAAGTATAAATAAAGAAATAAATAAATAGAATAATGAATAATTAAATAAAGAAATAATTGAATAAATATGTAAATAAATAAATACATAAATTAACAAACTATTACATAAGTAAATTAATGAATAAATAAATAATAAATAATTAAATAAATAAATGCATAAATAAACAAACTAAGAAATATCTTATTTAATGTATAAATTAACTAAAAAATAAACAAATACATAATAAAGAAACTAGTAAATAAATTGATTCATGAATAAATAATTAAGAATATAAATAAATAAATAAATTTAAAAATAAATAGCTTCCTAAGTAAACAAACTAATAAGTAAATGAATTCATGGCTAAATAAATAAGAAAATAAATAAATAAAGTAAATTAAAAGTAAATAAATTAATACATTAAAAATTGTGTTAGAAAGTAAACTAATAAGTAGGCCTATAAATAATAAACAAATATAAAAATAAATAAATATATATAATATATAATTAAATATAGCAAATACAAGTTTAGTTCTGTTCTTTCAAAGTTTCTCAAATTTAATAAATATTTAACCAAATTTATGCAATTATATATTTATTTATTTTTATTTATATATCCATTTTATATTTTTATAATATTTACATATATTTTTATTTATATTTATACTATTTTTTATATTTACATTTATATTAATATTTATTTTTACATATATTTATATTTATATTTTTATAATATTTACATATATTTTTATTTAAATTTACATTTTTATTTATATTAACATTTATTTTTATATAGATTCATATTTATATTTTTATTTTTATTAATATAGTATTTATTTATTTATTTTTATTTATATTTTTACATTTATAGTTACATATCTTTTTATTTTTTTTATATTACTATTTTTATTTATATTTATGTAATTATTACATTTATATTTACATATATTTGTATTTTCATTTCTATTTAAAGCATTTAATTTGCGCTTCGTAAGCGAAAGGGAGCAGTAGAAAGAGTATTGAGTAGTCAGTGTGCAGCAGAGTGCTGAGTGCTTGTTGTTGTTGCTTTATGCTCGGTGAGTAACGTGTGAAAGACGCTGGCAGCGGGAAGTGTCTCTGGCTGGATGCAATTTTGATTTGAGGGCCGCAGGGTAAACTGGCCACAGGTGAGTGCGTCGGCCAGCGGAAGCGCATAACAGGTAACAGGTAAATGGTAACTAGTAACTGGTAACTGGAAGTTGGTAACTGCTAGTTTGCTAGTTGCTTAGCGAGGGCATCAAATGATGAGGGTGCTGTTAATTGGCATTCATCAGCTTGAATGCCGCGAGGCGTTTTAGCCAGAGTTTAAAATGTTGGCAATGCAATCAAAATATTTACAGCACAATAAAGGACACGATGTGCAAGGCAGCGGAGTGTAAGGATAAAGGTGTGAAAGGTGTGAAAGGACACAATGAGCCCGCAAAAGTCACATCAGGCCAAATGGTGGATGGCCCAGCTGAAGGATAAACATAAAGGATGCAAATGTCATTGAGTGATAGAGAGATAGAGAGAGAGCGAGAGAGAGGGAGAGAGGGAGAGCGCAGTGAAGGGGGTACGCTGCTGTTTGTCCTGTTCACGACAAAATATTTTCAACAATTTTCTCGAGTGCCTTTTTGTGCGAGTCAAAGATTTATGCAGCTAAAATGGAAATGTGGAAATGTGGAAATAGGGAAATAGGCAAAAGGGGGAGGGGTGGGGGGAATATGGTAAATGCGCGACTTGAAATTAAGTTGTAATCTTTGTAATTTTTGGCACTTATGTCTTAAAGGGGTTGACAGCTGTCACAGTGCCCCTACCCCCCTCCTCTCTCACGCACTGTGTCTCTGTCTCTTTCTATCTCTTTCTATCCCTCGGGCAAAGAGTTGAGTCGCCGCCTCACACCTCTCGCAGCCTGACAATGCAACACATTTGTTTTGTAAATATTGCGTCTTGTAATGAATGCACCCGAAATATTTTAATATTTGAATATTTGAATCGCAAGCAACTTTCGCTTGTCCTCATTTTTCATTGGCCGCTGATAAATACGCGTATTCAAATGACGCTGTCAGTCCACGTTAGATTAATGATATCGCTGGAATTTACACAATACTAAGGCATTGGCATTTGCATATGACATATGGCAACGCTGGGAACTGCCATATGGGCTGCTGCTGCTCCTTAATTAAGCAGACACGCGATCATTTCGTTCATTTCATTCATTTTGATCATTTCGGCAAGGACAGCTGCTGTTGTTGTTCGCTGCCGCCCTCACACCCCCCGCGCCCACATTTCATATGCTAATTTGTGCTGCCCACGCGTCAAGCGCAAACCGCACGCGATGAAGTTTTGCGCAGGATACGATCCTCGCGGATCGTTGACTAAATTTAGACGGCAGCAGCTGGCTAACTGTAAATTAAAATGCATTTTACGCAACTGCAACGGCAAACGGCAAACGGCCACGGCAGCTGTCCTAATGCCACGCACTTAGCACTTCAAAAGGACACCCCCACACACACACACACACAGAAACACAACACAGCTATTGTTCGCATCTACTGTGTGATGTTTTTCGAGGAAAATTACGCATTTTCATGCTCGACTACCGTTTTGACCGAAAATAGATTAGCTGCACTCAAAGGATGTTGAACTCAGCCCAGAAAAAAATAAGGGACCATTAGGACACTTAAAGGCTGAGCAGTTGATGACAGGCGCGTGCCAGGACAGCTAGGATTTCAGACGAAAACCCGCAGAAACTGAAATATACATTACATTTTCAATAAATTAAACAGTTAATTCTATTACAAAGCGCAATAGAAACAAATATTTTCCATAAATAACATTTAAATAAATAAAAAAACAGCATAAATTCCAGGAGCCTAGTGTCAATTAAATACCAAAACAGCTCAAACTTCGTATAAATGTAACTAGCACAAATAAAATTACCATTTTTTAACGTTTTTAAAGCAAATTTTGTACTAATGCTGCACTTTTCAAATACCATTCCCTACGCGCCAAATAATTGTTGCCACATCGTTGTCACTGTTCAAAAACAAACAGTCTGGTAAGCTACTGCTTTGGAATATATGGCAACGCTATTAACTCATTTCGCCGCACCGCAACCACTTCGCCGCTTTGTTATCGCCTATCGTTACATATTCGCTGGCTCACTTAACGAAATGTTATTCAACGCTTCGCTGCTGTTAAGTATTAGGCTATGCTATTAAGTGTGTTGTGTGGCAACGCCGGCACACACTATTGTGAACAATTGAACACAACCAACACTAAAAGATTGCGAATTAATTTTGGCAATAGCAATAGTTAAGTGCTGCTTTTAAAAATTGCAAATTGTTGTACGTATAAGTGTAAAGTGTGTGTAATTAGTTAATTGCTATTTGTGTTGCGCATCAGCATTGTGTGTGCCACAGACACGGTGAATAATCAAAAGCATTCAAAGAAACAGAAGTCGTCGCCGTCGCCGGACTCATACTCGTGCATATTTTGTCGTCGTCGGTGTGACCACGACACGCTATTTTAGGAATAGGAATAAACAATATATAGGCATGTCCCTCTCTGAGTCAGCATCCTGCACCAGCACCAGAGGTAGCAGCTCGGATCCGCCGTTGTGCAAACGCCTGAAATTGGATGAAGCCGGCGATGATGGGGATGCCGGTGGAGCCTCTACTGTGCCAGAAGCATCATCAAGCAGCAATCGGCGCAAGCTCGCTGCTGCAAGCAGCAACAACAACTACGAAAATCACGACAAAGCAGACGACGTTGACATGTTGAATGTGACAGAGACAGCTAGTGCTGCTTCTGTTGCCGAAACAGACTTGTGTGTATCGTCGTCTACTTCTGACTCGTACTCAGGCAATACGTCAAAGCAAGCAGCTGCCGGTGGCGGGGACGTTAGTACATCGTCAGCAGTGAATAAGGAAAGTAGTGGCATTAACAATTGTGCGTCGTCCTCGTCCTCGTCGAAAACTAATTCACTGGATACGGAAACAGCCGCGCGCACTGTCAGCTCTACAAACTCCAACGTCAGCTCCACTAACAACTCCCACAGCAGCAGCAACAACAACAACAATAACAGTAGTGCAGTTATGGCTGCCAACAGCAACAGCGCTGCCGGAACTGCCACCGCCGCTGGTGGAGACATCGATGAATCGCTATATTCGCGCCAACTCTATGTGCTGGGACACGATGCAATGCGTCGGATGGCCAATTCCGATATTCTCCTTTCTGGATTAGGCGGCCTCGGACTTGAGATCGCCAAGAACGTCATTTTGGGCGGCGTTAAATCGATCACCCTGCATGACACAGCAACTTGTACGGTAAGTGCGCTTGGTTTTATATTATTTTTCTACCGAAACGAGCGGGGGTCGGGCGGGTGCTCGGTTCGTCGGTCAGCGGGTTGGTTAAAAATCAATAATTTACATTCTGATGCGTTTTAATTGCCGCGCGCGCGAAAAATCACGCAACTCTCGCACCAAAGCGACCTTATTATAGAAATAGAGAAAAGAAAATTATCCCACATGATTCATGATTCTGCAGAAACAACAACAAAATGAATTCGCAAACTCGCTGATTTTTCATAGAGCAGTAGCCGCAACGGCGGATGGAGCGTCAAGCATTTTGTAGGTTATGTTATTTCTCTGCGCTCTGCTTACTGCCTAGTATTCAACGCACTACATTGTCAAAAAGAGCGCCTGAGAAAAAAAATTAACCAATTTTTTGTTTTATTCTTTTTTTTTTGTGCTATCTGCGTCTACTTTTTGTTCTCGCAGAAAAGTGTGAGAGCGAGACAACCGGTGTGTTTGGTGTGCCGTATGTAATTGTTTTTGCAGTGCGTTTTGTGCGCACATTCGCTTTTGTTTTACCAAAGAAATTGCAAATTCTTTTAACAAATGCACAAAGAGATTAGAACACAAAGTCAATGCCACTGTAAATATATTGAATGATGGATATTTCGAAAGTTCTCGATTGGCATCGCAAGAATTATTATCTCTTAAGCAGAGTTGCCACATAGCATGCAAATGCATATCGCGATAAATGCCAGCGTATGAACGTATGTATGTAGTTCCCACAAACGGGTCACGACAAAAGCGGCTTCGGTCCTCCCGTTCGTTGTTCCATTCATGCGTCATCCCCACCCTCCTGCCCACCCCTGCACCAACGTTTATTTAGTCACAGCCAAAGAGTCAGCGACTTTGGCTGAATTTCACAATATTCGTATATTTTTTTATATACATACAGACAGACATACACACATACATATATATTGTTGTGCTGGCTGCGCGTTCGCTGAACCTTTCGCTAATCTGTTTTGTGCGTCTTTCTGCAGCTCAACGACTTGTCATCGCAGTTCTATCTAACCCAGTCGGACATAGGCAAGAATCGTGCTGAGGCATCATGCGCCCAATTGGCGGAATTAAACAGTTATGTGCGAACACTCTCCTACACTGGCCCCCTATCGGAGGAGTGTCTGGCCAAATATCGGGTGATTGTCCTCACCAACTCAGATGCGGCCGAACAGGAGCGTATTGGCAAGTTTGCCCATGATAACAACATTGCCCTGATCATTGCCGAAACCCGTGGCCTGTTCGCCAAGGTATTCTGCGATTTTGGCGATAAGTTCACCATCTATGATCAGGATGGTGCACAGCCGGTGTCGACAATGATAGCGAGTGTCACACATGATGCACAGGGTGTGGTCACCTGTTTGGATGAGACACGCCATGGATTCAATGATGGCGACTATGTTACCTTCTCCGAGGTTCAGGGTATGCAGCAGTTGAATGGATGTCAGCCACTTAAGATCACCGTTCTGGGTCCGTACACCTTTAGTATTGGGGATACCAGCAAGTTTGACGCCTACAAGTCGGGAGGCGTGGCCACCCAGGTGAAGATGCCCAGGACCATTAGCTTCAAGTCCCTGGCCGAGGCAAGCGAAAGTCCAGAGTTCTTGATATCCGATTTTGCCAAGCTGGAGGCGCCTGCCACATTGCATGTAGCATTCAGCGCTCTTGGCAACTATGTGGCCACAAATGGCACATTGCCGCGTCCCTGGAATGATGAGGATGCCAATAAATTTTTGGATATATGCAAGAGCATAAAGAGCGATGTGGATGAGCAGCTGGTGCTGCAGTTTGCCAAGATCTGTGCGGGCAACACATGCCCATTGGATGCGGCCATTGGTGGCGTTGTTGCCCAGGAGGTGATGAAGGCCTGCAGTGGCAAATTCACACCCATCTTTCAGTGGTTCTACTACGATGCACTCGAGTGTCTGCCAGAGGAGACGGTCACCGAGGATGATGCACAGCCGCTGGGCACACGCTACGATGCACAGATTGCGATCTTTGGACGCAAATTCCAGGAGAAATTGGCCAGCGCCAAGTGGTTTATTGTGGGTGCTGGCGCTATTGGCTGTGAGCTGCTCAAGAACTTTGGCATGCTTGGCTTGGGCGTGGGCGATGGCCAGATATTCGTTACCGACATGGATCTCATTGAGAAATCCAATTTGAATCGTCAATTTTTGTTCCGTCCTCACGATGTCCAGAAACCAAAGGCATTGACCGCCGCTTCGGCCATTAAGCGTATGAATCCCGATGTTAAGGTGACCGCACATGAGCTGCGCGTTGGTCCCGAAACGGAGAAGGTCTTCTCCGAGCACTTCTTTGGCAAACTGGATGGCGTGGCCAATGCTCTCGATAATGTCGATGCCCGTATCTACATGGATCGCAAGTGCATCTTCAATCGCATACCGCTGGTGGAGACGGGCACACTGGGAACCATGGGCAATGTGCAGGTCATTGTGCCATTTGCCACCGAATCGTACAGCTCCTCACAGGATCCCCCCGAGAAGAGCATACCGATTTGTACGTTGAAAAACTTTCCCAATGCGATCGAGCATACGCTCCAATGGGCACGCGACGCCTTCGAGGGTGTCTTCAAGCAGGCCGCCGAGAATGCTGCCCAATACATTTCAGATCCACAGTTCACCGAGCGCATACTCAAGATGCCGGGCATCCAGCCATTGGAGATACTCGAATCCATCAAGGTGAGTGGCCGCAACTAACACAATCTCTGAGAGATGCTTGAGCTAATCTTTACCATAACTTACAGAAAGCATTGCTGGATGATAAGCCGAAGAGCTTTGCACACTGCGTGGAATGGGCGCGTCTCTATTGGGAGGATCAGTATGCCAATCAAATCAAACAGCTACTCTTCAATTTCCCACCCGATCAGGTGACCTCCAGTGGCCAACCGTTCTGGTCTGGTCCCAAACGCTGTCCCGAACCTCTTGTCTTTAATGTTGAGGACCCAATGCATTTGGATTACATCTATGCGGCGGCCAATCTTCGTGCCGCTGTCTATGACATACCCCAAGTACGCGATCGCCAGAAGGTTGCCGAGCTGGTGCAACAGGTCAAGGTAAGCATGAAGCATTGAGTGGTAGCACAAGCAGTAAATCCGTTAATGCATTCACTAACATCTAATCTAATCTAATGCAGGTTCCCGAATTCAAGCCACGCTCTGGCGTTAAGATTGAGACAAATGAGGCAGCTGCTGCTGCGGCAGCTAACAACTATGATGACGGCGAGGTAGATCAGGATCGTGTGGATAAGATCATCACGGAGCTGTTGAAGAATGCGGATAAGAGCGCAAAGATAACGCCCATTGATTTCGAAAAGGATGATGATAACAATCTGCATATGGACTTCATTGTTGCCTGCTCGAATTTGCGTGCAACGAACTATAAAATCCCAACGGCCGATCGCCACAAGTCGAAGTTGATTGCTGGCAAGATTATACCGGCAATTGCCACCACCACATCGGTGCTATCCGGCCTCGCTGTGCTGGAGGTGATCAAGCTAATTGCCGGCCATCGTGACTTGCCCAAGTTTAAGAATGCATTCGTCAATTTGGCATTGCCCTTCATGGCCTTCTCCGAGCCATTGTCGGCGGCCAAGAATAAATACTACGACAAGGAATGGACACTCTGGGATCGCTTCGAGGTCACCGGCGAGCTGTCGCTGCAGGAGTTCCTCAACTACTTTGACGAAAAGGAGAAACTGAAGATAACAATGCTATCGCAGGGCGTCTCAATGCTCTATTCATTCTTCATGCCCAAGGCCAAGTGCTCCGAACGCCTCCCGCTCCCCATGTCCGAGGTGGTGCGACGCGTCTCCAAGCGACGCATTGAACCCTATGAACGTTCGCTGGTATTTGAGATCTGTTGCAACGATGTCGATGGTGAGGATGTGGAGGTGCCCTATGTGCGTTATACGCTGCCCTAAGTCGATGTCGCGCCCCTAATCTTAATTGTAACGGTTAAATTATTATTTAAACAATTAACAAAATGCACTTTTCGCGTTGTCGTCGCGTTTGAAGCAGAATTTTAAAAACTGTGTGTTTTTTGCGGTTTTTGCATTTTAATTAACGAACCACAGCAACAACAACAACAACAAAAACGAAAAACAATACAAATAAATAAATAACAAGACTAAACACACACACACACACACACACAACTAATTGGTATAGAAATTATATATTATATAAATGTATGTGTAATCCTATAAGGAAAAAGGCAAATATTGAATTCGCGTATACACAAAAATACAAAGACTCGACTTAAAACTAAAAACTAAAAACAAAAAAAAGAAAAATGTACTAAATTAAAGAAACGAATCGAGAAATCTGTCTGCTCAGCATAGGTTAAAGAAAAACTAAGAGAAAATCATGTAAACGGAGCGCATTTGAAATAATTTCAACTCGTTTATACAAACTACTAAATTTATTATATTATATTATTTAATTTTTTTTTGTGGTTTAATTTGATATAAACGTAAAATTAATTTCAAATTGTATTAAAATGGCGAAGCAACTGAATAAAGCTGTATATTTCATATGGTAATCAAGTCAGTGAGTGAGTGAGCGTTGATCCTGCCTCCTCGTCATCCTGCTCCTCCTCCGCTTTTGTCATTTAACGCACTGCAGCCGGTAATCTCATTTGGTGCTACGTTGCGTCTTTTGCATAAAACCACGCCGCACCCGGGAGCAGCAGCTTAAGCTATGTTGCAAAATACCTCGCACTCTCCCCCGGGCCAAGCCAATCCCCAGCAGCAATTGCTGCAGCCAACGCGCCGCATCCGTCCGTTCTATTTGCTTGCTTGCTGCACTTGCAGCATTCGCAGTCAGTTAGTAAAAAGTTACGTGACACAATTAAATATTTTATGCCCCCAAGACGTTTATGCCGGTGTCGGTGGCTGCCGGGGCTGCCACTAAAGTGCAATTGCCAACTGAAACTCATTCCGTTGCTTCATCGTAAACTTGTGGGCGTACTATAATTAAATATTACACGCAATGCAACTGAAGTAACAGTGCCAAAGTTATGCAGCTGCTGAACCTCTCTGCTGCTGCTTCTACTGCTGCTGCCTCTTCTGCTGCAGCCCCTGCTACCTCTGCTGCTGCCTCTGCCTCTGCTGCTGCCTGGCAGAAACTTTACCCTCAAATTATGCAGTTAATGCAACAAACGCTAAGTGAAATCCATCCCAAGGCACACATATATACTATATACAATGGCAATGAGAATGCAACATATATGCACTCCATATGCAAGCGTTCGCTTGTAGTGGCTTCACTGTAATACGGCAGCAATTCTACGTAAGTCTAAAGCTTAAGCTGAGCTACGAGTAATGTAAAGAATTAGAGCAAATTACTATGAGAAGTATATAGAAGTACTATAGAGAAGTTTGACAAAGGTAAGTTCTAAACAGTAGAATCTATATGTAAGCGTTCGCTTATAGGGGCTCTACTGTAATACAGGAGGAACTGGAGCTTAAGCTGAGCTACGAGTAAAGTAAAGAATTAGTGCAAATTACTATGAGAAGTATATAGAAGTACTATAGAGAAGTTTGACAATGGTAAGTTCTTAAAAGTAGAATCTATATGCCAGTGGCTCTACTGTAATCCAGGGGGAACTCTACGTAGCGCTCTAGCTTCAGCTGAGCTACGAATAAATGTAAAGAATTAGAGCAAATTACTATGAGAAGTATACTATAGAGAAGTTTAACAAAGGTAGAATCTATATATAAGCGTTCACTTGCAGTGGTTCTACTGTAATCCAGGGGGAACTCTATGTATTACTGGAGTTTGAGCTTACTTATTCGTAAGTTGCAAAATTAAATCAAATTACTAAGAGAAGTATATAGAAGTACTTTAGAGAAGTTTGACAAAGGTAAGTTCTAAAAATTAGAATCTATATGTAAGCGTTCGCTTCTAGTGGTTCCACTGTAATACGGAAGGAACTTTATGTAATTCTGGAGCTTAAGCTGAGCTGCGAATAAGTTACAAAATTTGAGCAAATTACTATGAGAAGTATATAGAAGTACTATAGAGAAGTTTGACAAAGGTAAGTTCTAAACAGTAGAATCTATATGTAAGCGTTCGCTTATAGGGGCTCTACTGTAATACAGGAGGAACTGGAGCTTAAGCTGAGCTACGAGTAAAGTAAAGAATTAGTGCAAATTACTATGAGAAGTATATAGAAGTACTATAGAGAAGTTTGACAATGGTAAGTTCTTAAAAGTAGAATCTATATGTAAGCGTTCACTTGCAGTGGTTCTACTGTAATACGGAAGGAACTCTATGTAACGCTAGAGCTTCAGCTGAGCTACGAATAAGTTACAAAAATAGAGCAAATTACTATGAATTTTCAATAGAGAAGTTTGACAATGGTAAGTTCTAAAAAGTAGAATATAATTAATGAAATCTGAAGCAAATTTAAATTTATTTTACTGATATAGTTATATTAAAATATATAAATAATTATTAATTATTAATACTATACATTTCTTTGCTTAATATTAAAGCCTTTGTATTTAACGCTGCAACAAAGTTTTGTTACATTTATCTATGTTTTTATGCATTATTTTGCAACACACAAAAATGTACATTTGTTGACGCTACAATTCACAACAAATGTGCATATTTCAATATACAAACAAATGTAGAAAAATGCATAAAAATGTGGAGTGTCGAGAGTGTTATTTTATTAAATTTTCTTTAGGATTGCTTAGTTATACCTGAGTTTATTTAGCAAATTAATTATTGAAATTGTTTGCTCTTTTGTTATTTAAATATTTTGTAGACTCGTTCACTTTGTTCCATTCAACTTTTGCGGCGCTTTCTTCTTTAGCCCGAGAGCCTGTAAACAGTATATTGACTCTTTGTGCTTTGGGCCAGCTCATGCGCACATATGATATGAATTCGTTATATTTTCTTTATTTTTTTTTATTTTTTATTTTTTTCATTTCTGCGTAATAATATTACGAACCACTAAACCAGAGATATATATAATACATGTATCTCTCTCTCTCTCTCTCTCTCTCTCTCTCACTCGCTGATGATTGTGCGTCAGCTTTTTTGTGATGCGTCGCTAACAACAATTCAGTTGAGTCACGGCCAAATCGTCATATATATTGTTACATATAGTATATGGCCAGTCAACCATGCCCCTTAAGAGGTAGGCCAAAAAATGCACATGCTGAGTTTTAGCAATTGGCTTATAAAAGAGGGGGATTGCCACTTAAATGTCGATCAATTGTTAATAAATTCTGCTTAAATAATTAACCTATAAATCAGGCCAAATAAATGTGCAGAGTAAACAAAATTCCGCTTTATTTTGTGCCTAGATTTATCTGTTTCATCTTCCGCTTCTTTGTTGACAATTTTGTATTTCATATTTAATTTTATTTTCTCTCATTTTTTTGTTGCCTTTTTTTCTGTATGTCCGGTTGCAAAAACCTGTTGGCTAATATCCAAAAAAAAAAAAAAATGCTTGAAATATTTGTGTGATACTATTTGAAGTATGGAATTTTCATGTGGCATTGTTTATATTTTAATAAATTAATTAATTCAATAAATTATTGCACTTGCTGTGACAGTTTTCTGCTGCGATAATGAGGCGTACGGTGAAAGGGGTCAATATCGAAACTGATTAATGAGCATTTACAATTGAAATGATCGCCAAGGTGGCACAGCTGATGGACACGGGTGGTGGGCACGTTCAAGGGGGCAGCTTGCCACTGCAATTGTTATGACAATAAAACAAAACCAAATAAAACAAAATAAAACAAAACAAATATTTATAATTCACTTGCATTATTAATTGCCTACAGATTGGCTAAACTCGGGGCCACTTGCTAATGGAGGCGGAGAAAGAGAGGATGATGAGGAAGTCCCAGGCTAATGCTTACATTGAGTTTGGCATTTCCTGTCTGCTGCAAATAAACTTTTACTCAACTGATCACTTTGGATGAGACATTTGGCCAAAATGTGCGTCATTCATTCAGAAATTCATAACAATATTTTCAAAGTGTTGGATACTAAACGATTTGTTATCTATTCATCGAAAAAGGTGTGTAAATTAATCTTTACCTAGGTAAATGTATGACGAAGAGTGGAAACTAGCTATTGTTGTGTGTAAATTCAATTGCTTGTGGATTCCTGTTATAAATATGATTGCTAATAGTTTGTAGAGCTATTTAAAAAGTCAGAAGGAATTTTTTAGAAATATTTGAACGCAAATTTCTATTTATTTATAAAAGAAAATGTTAAAAAAGTAGTTTACTTAGTTTAAATTAATAATATATATTTTATATTACATAGTTAATTTATAAACAATTATTAAAATAGCATTTTAAATAATTTTATGATCATATTAACAATAAAGAAATTATAGCAAATTTATAATAAACTCTACCAGTAAAAGTATAAAGTACAGGGTACTAGCCAGTCGCGTAAACTGCACGGCAAGGCCCTCTAAATATTTGGGAAAGTTATGGCACTGTTAACACCATTTGAAACGGTTTTGATTTCCTTTCCCGCTTTTGGTCACCAGGTCGTCTGTGCAAATGGAACGTGTTCGATTTTGCGCACCTCCTAAAATAAAAGAAAACAAAAGAAAAAATATAAATAATGTTAATAAAAACATGTAAATCCAATGAACATGCGATAAGTGTCCATTTATGAAAGAGAATCATATGCAAATTGAGTCATAAAAAACATTGCACAATAGGAAGTCGCGACAGGAACAATATAGACATCCATATAGGCTAGACAGACGTCCATGCGGCGCCCACACACACACACATACACATACTAACACATTGGTTGTTAGTTATAGATACTCGTAATGTTGCTAAGTAGCAAAAGCTAGTTGCACACTCCACACCATAATTGATTTATGTCACGAACTTGCCGCAAGTCAAGATATTATTATTTTATTATTTGCTTGCCATTCAAAAGCGCAAAAGATACAACGTATTTATCAACTGCAACGCAATATTGCATTAAATATACACACATACACACACACATATGCAAGCATTCGTTTATACAATATTATTAACAACAATGAACAGATAATGCCCACTGAGTCATTGACATCGCCAGATACTAACCTTAGTCCAGGCTAAAAGCATTTCATTTTATTCTTCAGCTTACTATCAATAATTATAAAAAACAAGCGAATAATACGATTAGCTAATAGACGAATTGGCAATACCCTTACAGATACATAGATATATATATTCTAATAGATAAAAACAAAGTTTTAAGCGTAAAACTTCTTTTACAAACTAACTATAATAGCAAAATTTAGTCAGATTATATGAAATTTCATAAAAAAACTTCTTTTAGAGATAATATTAAATAAATGCCTTAATTCTTTAATTTAATTTGCGGAATATTAAATAAAAATAAAACAAAATATTCGCTTTTTAACTTAAACTTCTTTAAACAAATGTAGACAGCAATTTTAACACACATTTAATTTTTAACCAATTTATTTCCCAAGTGTTACATAAATATGCATTAAATTATAACACTCCAGCCAGGGTATGCGCACTACAAAGTTAAAAAACATAAATCATAAGCGCAGAGCGGATGTGATGACAATGTTGGTGCGATACGAAGTAACTATTAAGTATTGATATGGTAGCAGTCAAGGCGTCTGATCTTGACCATGGTAACGATAAGCATGCGTATTCATCGATCGGAAGTTGCAACATAGCTATACATATCTCTTGACTGGTTTGTCGATAAGCTATCAAAATGATCAATTTTATTTTTATTGGAATTTTCTATAGTCATAGGTATAGTTTTCTTTTTATTACTTTTTTTTTTTTTTTTTTGGGTCAGTTGGCAGAGTGGGGTAAAGGAAGTATTGCAATCGGTACGCAGTCAATTTCATGTTCAATTGAACGATTGAACTCTGAAGACCTCAATATTGAGTCAAGCTCGCATTTGTGGGCTTCTCAGGCAATTTGAGCATTGATGTCTCATACGTAAGACGACTGTGGTCTAGGTCAATGCTTGTATGTACATCAGTGAGCATTTGCCATGATTAGAGAGCCATAAATTAAATTTAAATGAATATGGATAACAATTATCGTTAGTACGTCAGCAATATGGACCAATTTCTATTAAAAAACCTATAAAAAAAATTTGAATAGTAAAAAAGAGTAAATCTAGCTTGAGCTGCGGTAAAGCTTCTCTTTATTAAGAGCATTTGGCTTAGCGCAGCTTATTCTAATAGAGCGCTGTTGGATTCTGCAGTCATTCTCTCGCTCTTCCACAAACCAATGCGAATAATCTGTAGCAGTCACAGTTAGCAGCTCTCCCATGAGAGAGCAATGATAATGTCCTAAAAAGCTTCGTTACGGTCGCTCATTTCATACTGCAGTCTGCAGTAAGCCTGCATTTACTGTTGCGATCGCGCTGCTCGGGAGTTGCGCGCGCTCTCTTTCTCTCCCATTCTCCAATTTGAGTAAGTCAAGAGACAGAGCAAACAAATGGTTATGTTCCGCGTCCGTTTCTCTATCGCACTCAGTACCGGCCCGGCAGCCAAAGCCAACACAAGGCAAAGGCGGTGTAACGAGATTTGCTGTTTTGTGTTTCATACGAAAAGTGAACATACAAATAAAAGTATTATTTGAATATATAAAAGAAAAGCGACCAAGAGCATAGCCGAAGGAAACGAAATAAAGAAGACGCATTGGCAGGCGAGAGAGTTGCGTGAGTTAATATTGTTGTTGGGAGTGCGCCGCCGCCTACTTCTTTTGTAATAAGGCGCGCACAAAGCAAACAACAGCAACAGCAGCAGCAACAACAACAACAAAAACAAGGCAGAGTAGAGCAGGCGTCGTGTCCGTGTTCGTGTGTAGTGCGTGCGCGCGCGTGTTTGTATGTGTGTGTGCGAGTGTGGGATTACAGCAACAAATGCAGTAGCTCCTTTGTATATGAAACGCGTGCTAATTAATTGTGTCGTTGCATTTATAAAAGCAAACAAAAGTAACAACAAAAAACAAACAACCAAGCAAGCATACAACAAAAGAAACAACATAGCCTAATGTGTGCTTAATAGTCTTGGTGTCGTGTGTCTTAGTTTCGAAATTTAAATTTAATTTATTACGAAAACGCCTCTCTCCCTCCGCCCGTTGCGCATTCACGCCAACCTTATTGTATGCGTCATATGTAAAGGAAAAAAAGGGCAAAGCCCAACAGCGACAGCGAAGTAGTTGCCACAACAAAAATATATAAATATAAAAAAAAGAACTACACCCCCGCAGCGTCAAAGAACTGACGCTGCTTCCGCTGTGGACGCTGGCGCTGTTGTTGCCAATGCGCATGTGTGGTGTTAACCCTCGCGGCGAAGAACAACAATAACAACGACAACGACAACAATAACATAAGCAGCATTTAAATAAAAGTGAAAAGTTGATGCAACAACTGTAAATGAAATTGTTATTGCGAGCACAAGAATCTAAGAATTAATAAAGCTTGAAAGCTTCACAAATGTCAACAGCAGCGGAAGCTGTGAAGCATGTGAAGCAGCGGTATCCAAAGCTTCGAATTCGAATAATTACAAGTGTAAGTGTTGTTTTAAGTGTTGCAACTTAAGCATGTACATACATGTGCACAATTGCACTGAAATAATCACAATGCCATACACAGCGAAATTGAGAGCATTAAATGCACAACCTGGCAAAGTTTCACTGTTTGCATACACGAGAAAAATGATGGAAATGTGTTACACATATGGACTCTTGTTTGCCCCGGCAATGGTGGCCCTCGTCTTTTTGTCGTCACCGCAGTCATCGGTAGCGGCAGCTGCTGTAGCTGCACCACCAACGCCAACGTCAGCACCACCAACAACTATAGCAACAACAACGGCAAACAACACGAAGCATCAGCAGCTGATGCATCAGCTTGGCCACAGCCACCACAACCATCATCATAATAATCATCATGAGCAAACGGGGGAGCAGCAGCATGCGAAGTTGGTGTCCAGCAATAAAAATAATGACGTCTCTGAGGATGATGTGGTAAGTTATTGATTCCCTACCAGGAATATCCATAAATGTAACCAAATGAGATGGACGCACCCTTTAGTGCGTTGATTCTCGAAATTAAGTTCTACAAAAATAGACATTAAATGCTAACAATTTAAGCTCTTAAGCTTAGCAATTGCCGATAAAGAGTTCAGTTTTTACCGTTGCAGCTCTCTTTATTCTTTACTCTTTTTGTATTGCTCTTTGCTCCTTCGCTGTTCTTTGCTGAAATAAATAGTTTGCGTATATGAAAAATGAAAGAGAATAAATAAAGCATAAATATAAATAATAAGTTGATAATTTGAGAAACAGTTTTCTCTTTAATTAATTGCTTTAAAATATGCAGTTCAAGTACCAATTAAATTCAAGTTCAATTTCTATTAGCGTTTCTTTCTTATTGAGGTTTATTCTGTTGTTTACTTTGTACCTGTAATCGTCAGTTATTCCTTGGTGAGTCATTGCATTGAATGGAGTTTGTAGCTCTCTTCTTTTTTCTCCTTTTTGTATTTAGGAAATCCGACACCTGCTAGTTGCACATCCAGCAATCCAATCATGCGCTTCCTTTTCATTCGAATTCATTAGAAAACTACCACCGACAACAAGACAACTCAGGAAGACCACAAAACACAAAGACAACAGACAACAACAAACAGGGGCAAGAACAACAATAACAACAAATACAGCTACTATAACAGCAACAACAACAACAACAACAACGAATTGACTTCAATGTCTGTGAATGACATTTTCTTCGCTGTACTTTTGCCAATTAGAATTTGGAAAAGTTGAAAGCAAATTGCAACAGTTGCGCGACAGTGTCACACTGGCAACTTTATAAACAACTCGACAACAGCAACAGCAACAACAAAAACAACAACAATATCTCATGCATTCAACTCGTATTTATGTGTGCGTCGTGTCCGTCTGTGTGACTGCATGTGCGTGTGTGCGTGTGTGTGTGTGTGTAGATAACTTAACTTAAGTTCACTTTCTATGTACATTTTCCGGGCAACTTCCGTTTGGGCATGCAACCGCATTCGCCTTTGCCCCCGCTGCAACACCAACATGCCTACCATCCTCCCTACCTCCCTACCTTCCTCCCTCCCTCCTTCCCATTCAGCACACTCCCTTGCACTCTTCTCGCCCAGCTCCTCCCCTATCATCTTGTCTTGGTCTTCGACTTTGCCGTTCGTCGTTTATTTGATTACGCGCCACTCATAAGCGCGAGTGCGTGAGTGTATGTGAATGTATTCACTGTCATGCGAGTGTGTGCCATTGTGTGTGTGTGTGTGTTTGTGTGTATCTGTGTGTAAGTGCGTTTATTGAACCGGGAGCTGCGGCAGCGCCTAGCTGGCGACACAGCCAGACGACGTCGTCGTCGTCGTCATCGTCGTCGTCGTCGTAGCTGCTGCTTCAGCTACTGGGTCCGTCATGTGGCACATATCTACTGTGCTATGTATATGCATACATACATATGTCCATACATACATACATACATACATCAGCGAGGGCGGTTTCTTAAATACCCATTAATTTGATCAATAGTTGTGTGGAATTTACTTTCTATTTCGCAAAGACTTTTATTTAATCTGATTTATAGATAATTTGGTCTGTTTTATCTGTATTTTAACAGTTTTAATTCTTTAATATATTTACGTAAATTCTTTACCTACAAATGTGCATTTTTAAAACAGCAATAAACTGTGTAAAATTTTAAATATACTTTATATAAGAAAAAAAAAGAGCGAAAGAATCTATATTAAAATTTAATTAAAACTAAATAAATGCAAAAAATTAAAAGGTAAAGAATTTCTTTTAGTTAAAAAGTAAAATAATAGTAAGAATTAAATTGCTTAAAACTGTGTAAATATTAAAAAAAGTAATAAATTTATGCTAGTTCCAACTGATGAGAGTTTTCTGTATTTTGCTATAGTAAATTCTTTAATTTTATTCATTTGAATTGAAGTTTTATAAAATATGCAAAATTATAAGTAAAATATTATTTAATATAATATATATATATATAATAAATATATTAGATATTATTATGTTATTATTATGTTGATTACATTTAAAATTTATATATATATAATAAAAATTTATATATAATTTTCGTTCTTTACATATTTATAAAAATCAGTTAACCATAGAAATCATTTGAATTTAATTTATAAATATTTCTTTTTAGTTACGAATTTGGCGCCCTCTAAGAAAAGTTGCCTGCTCGAACAACAATCAGGCTTAATTGTAATAACAGCGTGTAAATCCTTGCCAAGTTTGTAATTGATAGGAACTGCCCTCTAAAATACACACACACACACACACACACACACACACACAGCTCTGGCTGTATGACAGATGCCTGTGCCTCGGGTCTCGATATCCTTGCTAAATAAACAATATGCGGGCTCAATTCGAGGGTCGCTCTTCGCGTGTGTTGTAAGTAGTTTTTATATCAGTTTGAGCTGCTCGACACTTCGTTCAACGGGGGCCTCAATTATAATTTTCTCACTCTGCTGCTGCTGCTTCTTCTTATTCTGCTTCTTCTGCTGCTTCTTCTTCTTCAATAAATGTGATATAAAATTTTGTCTGCTTTATGCACAGCTTGCCAATGCAATGGACAAGCTGGAGTTGGCGCTGGCGCTGTAGTTGGAGATGGAGTTGGAGCTGGCGCTGAAGATGTTGTAGGAGTGCGAGTAGTTCCACTTTCCAAGTCGCGTGTCTGGGCGCTCGTGTCTCTGACTCATCGACTGGTTGCTTTCTTTTTCTTTTTCTCTTTCTCCTTTTTTTTTTTTGGTTCAATGTCCTTAAGAACACTTTGCACACTTGCTCTCTCTTTCGCTCTGCTCTCTCTCTCTTTCGCTCTTTCGCCTGGCTGCCTGGCACGAATAATAAATTGCGCATATTTTTGATTAAAAGAAATTTTCATACGTACAGAGACCATGCCAAGGCGATCCGCTTAATGAGCAACTGCCAGCCACATAGTCGAGTCTTTACTGTCACCTCCCCCCAACTCCCACAACAGTTAATAAGCAAACGAATAACCGATTATGCCGTTTTAGTATGAAGAACGAGCCGAACTCAAGTCGCGTATCCTAGCGGGCAGACAAAATGCATTAAACCCTCGGAGTTGCAGCCAAAACAATAAGCGTGCATTGTGCCGGCTCCCAGAGCTCCCAGATCATGCATATATATATATATATATATATATATATATATGAATATACATATATATATATAAGTAGAGTATATATTAAATGCATATAGAGCTGTGCATGTAAAGGGTATGTGTGTGTGTGCTGTACGTTTTGGGATTTTGGGGTCATAGGCACGCGACGCTTTGCAGAGTCGGATGAACGCCTTATCTTGATGTTGCCCCGCTTGGAAAATGCATGCACACACACACAGCACACACACACACACACACACACGCACACACAGCACACACATACACTCAGTTCATGTAAATGTATTACTCGCAGTGCATTTCCATGTGCATTTATATGTATGTTGCATATGTTGATTTTATTTTCAGTTGTTATAGTTTGTTGCTGCTGCAACTGATGCTGCTGTTGTTGTTGTTGCTGCTGTTGTTGTTGTTGTTGTTGTTGTTGCTGCTGTTGCTACTGACCTCCGGCGGCACGCATTTCGTGCTCTTCTATTTGTGTGCACACGCAGCGAGTTGGGAATTTTTATTTGTTTGCCAGCTTTGTATTTTCATTGCACATTCATAATTGTTAATAATGCATTGCCAACTGACTGCAGTTGTACATTTTGTACATTTTGCAGTCTTTATTAAACGTTTCAATTACAACATAAAATGCAGATATATATATATATATATATATATATATATATATAGCGCAATCTCGGATTAATTATATTATTAATATGAAAAGTTAATTATATATTGATACGTTTAAGTTGTGAACTGGCAATGCGACTGGCAAATTGAATTGCTGTTAATCTGTTGAGGTTTTTTTTTTTAATAATGTTTGCATTAAACCATTAACATTTTAAAGTAGTTAAGTAGTAAAGTTGTAATAATTATAAATATATTGCAGCTAAAGGCATTTTACTATATTTAAAGCTAATGTTAATCAACTAAAGCAAGTATTTATATTACTAAATAAGGTTTACTTCTAGCTGTTATATGTAGTGCAACACATTGAGCTTACCCTGCTTTTAACAATTACCGGGTATGCGCTTTAAATAGCATCATTATTAGCTAAACGCAAATGCAAATATAAGCAACAATTTCCAGTTAATAATCTGCAGGTCATTTGATATTAATAAATATATATTTTAAAATCACACAATTCATTTCATGAGTCAATTAAAAGTCCAAAAAAAAAGTCTGACTAAAATCTGTATAAACTGCAATCAACCTCAAACTGATTAATCCCAAATGGCAATAATAAAACATTTAGCTGTCTGTCTCGCTCTCTCTCTCTCTCTCTCTCTGCTGTTACTCTTTCATTTTCTTTGTATTTATGAAATTCTTTTCATTTGAAAGTTTATATTGAACAGAGCTGAGGCCTGGCATCTTTAATTAGTTGATCGTTTAATGGCTTCCTGGGTAGAGGAGGGCACTGCGTTCAATCCTCGGCCACTGTTTACTTTTATGGCACACTTAAAGCCTTTTCAGCATTTCACTTTAGCAACAACAACAATGACAAACCATAATAATTATAAATAAAGCCTCGCTTAATAGGCTTATGACAATTCTTGAGCGCCAGTTGAATGCACTAAGACCCCTCGTATAGCTGCCTACAAATGATCGTATAATTTTTATAAGGCCACGCCAACTCCATATATGATAATGAGACAGAGATGGCAAATGCCAGAGACAGAGAAAGGGAAAAAGAGAGAGAGAGAGAGACAGATAGAGGCAATTTGAAACAGATTAAATGTGAGGCTATTAATTAAGCGACAACGATTGCAAGTCAACTCAGCTCAACTCAACTCAAGTCGCGTTAATTTCAGTTTAAACTCATTCAAGCTGATTCAGCGCTTTGTTGCTTTTTCCTTTTCCTTTTCGTTTTTGTTTTCTTATTCTTTTTCATAAATCAAGTATCTGTTAAATGTAATTATAAATGACAATAAATATATATTTCCGTTCGCATTCTTAACACTCACAAAGTGAGAGTATTTCAACATCAATTTACATTATTCAATTGAAATAATTTGTCAAACCCACAGCACAGCACAGGTAGATGACAAATCCAATGTGGGAAATGTGCTAATGAGACAAAATCACAGGCAGCTCAAGTACAACACACACACACACACAGTTGGTAAATGAAATGCAGGAAATTCCCAATGAAAATGCATAAGAATAATGCGTTAATTTGTTTAGGGAAAATAATGAAACTTTAAGTTTTCTAGCTGAAATTAATGAACAATTAATTTGCACTCTTTCTTAGCTATAAATATAGCCTTTTTAAACAATTTCAATTGTTTTTTAGCAACATAACTCATAAAGTTATATAATGTTTATATGCTTAAGCAATTGTTATTAACTACAATTGTATAAATGAGCATAAAACTATTATAACTTGAGCCAATAATAAAAGATAATTGAAGTTCAAGATTTCTCTTTCGTTTTGCTTTCATAACTCATCAAGTTGTTCAATTGATTTCGAATGCTATAAAAACGCTCGCAAATCGAAATTGTTGTATATATATGTATATATGATTTAATTTATTTTTTTTAATAAATAGTTGTAGTAGAATCTACTTTGGTGTGATACGCATACTAATTGCAATGCATCCTGGCATAGTTGTCGCCTGTTTAAAAGCATTTACAGTGTTTGAGACTTGTGTGTGTGTGTGTCTGTGTGTGTTAGTTTGTGGCGCCCCCTGTCGACGAAGCGTGCAGTCTGTTGGCTGCGCCTGTTTTATTAAATTTCGCTTTCAAAATACAAAATGCAACGCGTTTTCCATTTTTCTATTTAGTTTTTTAATTGTGTCACGTAGAAAACTACATGCGACCATAGAAAATCCTGCTGCCTTTTTAGCTTTGCCACGAGTGTGTAGTATGGTGTTTGTGTTGTTGTTGTTGCTGTTGTTGTCGACTGTCGTTGTAGGTGCAGAAAAACGCTGCACATTGAAATGCAAGAAGCGGAAAAATGTTCAACACAGTCGCACAGGAACAAATAATGCCCAATTTACATTGCGAATGGCATACAGAGAAAATATTTCGTATGGAAAACCAAGCGGTAGCGCTCCAAAAATTTATGCACTAAAAAATATTAAATAAAAAACAAAAACCAAAAAAAAATAAAATGAAATGAAATTGCAAACAATTTGCTGTACAAAGAGAACAAAAGAGTAAAGAGTAAAGAGTACGTGTTGTGCACAGCTAATATGCAAGACTGCCAAGTAAATAGGAAGTATTTACTAAAAAAAAAAACAAGAAGGAATATGCCAGATGGACGAGCATATATATAGTATATATATATATGTAGAAAAAAATGGACTTAATTAAAAGCTGATAAGGCAGGCGATAAGCGATAGAGCGGCAGATAGAGAGAGCAGCGAATTTCGTTGCATTTTTCATTTGTTTTATGTGCCATTGATTGATTTTTAATAGCATTAGGATTGCCAGGCACACACACAAACACACACAGATACACACAGACAAACACACACACAAACACACACACACACACAAACACACACAGTAGCATTATCATCAGCGGCATCATCAGCATCAGAGTCTGGCGGTTCTCGTGGCGTATGATTGATGCATCAAGCAAAGCTACAACTACAACAACAACAACAACAACAACAACAACAACAACAACAACTACAGTTTGTTGGCTTTGTTATTCTTTTGGTTGCAACTGCTGCTGCTGCTGCTGCTGTTGCTGTTGCATTTATGCATTTTGCGTATCCGCATCGCATCATTATGACTGCGTACTTAAATATGAGAAATTTGTTGTGCATACAAATTTTGACAGTCAATGTGCATGCACATTAGCCAGTTTCAGCTCTCAGTGCCTGTCGCTGTTCCTCCACCTCTACCTCTACCTCTCCCTCTCCCTGCCACTGTCTCAGTTTCAGTTTCAGTTGCCCTGCTCAAGTCCCGTCTACGTTTCCTTGCACATAACTCGTCCATCGGTCATGTGCACAATTTTGGTTAGCAATGACAATCATTCATGTAGACAAATGCCAAAGAGTGTGAGCGGGAGGGGGGGGGGGGGCTAGTGATGAAGGGCTTTTCATATGGCAATCGTTTGGGTGTGGCCAATGCCTAGGTGAGAGCCATTCAGCCATCGAGCCATCGAGCCATTGAGCTTGTGGGCGGCAAAGTACCGAGCACTACAGCTCCCATGCAAAATATGCGGTTTCACTGTACAGCAGACATCTGTGTGCAGCAACAGCGCTGCGGGAAATTGTCGATAATAATGATATGTTGGCCAAAAGCGAACAGATTTAATAGCTGCATGCAATGCAAACTGATGTATCTTGTTGTGCATAGTAGACTAGTTATGCTATTGCTTTGGCTATAAGCAGTTTATAGCTGCTATTTGTATGTTAACGTTAAAAACAACTCTATATAACATTTAACTATTGTTAAATGTAACACTTTTGCTTTCAATAACAATTAGCAAAGCATCACTAAGTGTTGTTAACAACCAACTGATCTACAAAAGCTTTGAATTAGTTACAGAACTGTGTGAGTTACAGAAAACATAAATTATTATTAATAATTAATAATATTGCGTTACTTTTAAAGCAAAAAATATATAAAGAAATCTATTAAATTTAATAATTTATAAGGAAAATATAGAGAAATATATTTTAAATTGAAAAATTGTTCACAAATATAAACAATATGTGATAAATAATAAAAATGATATTTTTAGAATTTAAAAATTACTAAAAAACTATATAAAAACTATTAAATATAATAATTTTAATAGAAAATATAGCGAGATATATACAATAAATCTAAAAATTCTTTACAAATATAAACAATTTGAGATAAATAATAAAAATTATATTTTTAGAGTTGAAGAAAGACCAAAAAACTAAATAAAAACTATTAAATATAATAATTTTCATAGAAAATATAGAGAAATTAATTTAAAAGTTTTCTATATATAAAAACTATTAAATATAATAATTTTTATAGAAAATTTAGAGAAATGCATTTAAAAGTTTTCTTCTTATTTATTAATATATATTATAAATAATATAAAATACATTTTTTAAGCTGAAAGCTGAAAGTTGAAATAATATAAAATACATTTTTTAAGCTGAAAGAAGAACTATGCAAATATAATAATATATAAACAATACTATAAATGATAATAAATGATTATAAGTATACAAATATTATATAAATTTATATGATAAATTAGCAACAAATACATATCAAATCTATAGAAAAGTTATTAAGTTTATAAGGACACTCAAGGAAAGCTGCAGATTGCGCTCAAAGCGAAGTGCAGCATTCAAATTTTATACACACACACACACACACACTCGCACTTCAGGAATATCTTTTAGCCACAAATAAAAAAAAAAGAATGCATTATCGAAATTGCAGAATCGTTATTGTTATTGTGGGGTAAAAGTTTCAGCTTTATCTGCTAAAAGAAGGCGACAGACGGACTAAGCGATAGCGCGCATAAGAAAAGCGCAAATGCAGAGGGACAGTGTGAAGTAGCAGCAGTAGAGGGGAGGGGGGGGGGTGATAGAAGAGGGGTAACCTCACTGGACCCGCCATTAGCAAAGAGATGCATAAAAGCGCTTTGCAGTATGCAAATTTTTTTTGCAGTTGCCACTTTTTCTTGCTCGCATAGCTAATGGCTGCCTTAGTATGTGTGTGTGTGTGCGTGTGTGTGTGTGTGTGTGAAGAATAAAAGTGCAATAAATTCAAGAGGGAACATAAATAAATATAAAGCGCGTAAAAAGCAGCGCAAAACAAAACACACAGCACACAAAATTTGTTATAGAACAACAATTTCGATGTAATGTGAAAAGCGTGCGGTGCCTCTTATTATTATTGTTGTTATTTCACTCACTGCTGCTGTTATTGTTGCTCTTGTTGTTGTTGTTGTTCTTATTGTTGTTGCTCTTGCTGCTGGCATTCGTTGGGCTGCGCAAAGACTTATAAACAAAATGTAAAGCAATTGTATCTGACCCAGTTTCACAGCCTCAACATCAGCTGCTGTTGTTGCTCGCATTTTTCGTATTAATTATCACATTTTGTGTGCCACTGATTGTGGCAGCAGTCGAAATATATGTATATTATTATATATATATATATATATATAAACAATTCTTGTTCGATTTATTTTTGGGGCGTACGGCACGCGAGCTAACGGGAGTCACGACCAGCCACGCGTTGCAAGTTCAACAAAATATTTGACGTTTGCCAAAAGGCGAAAAAGTTCGACTTGATTTTAATGATGCACATGCAACATGAGCAACGGCAACAGCCAAATGCTTTAACTGGCCTTTTCCAATGAAATGCCGCAGCATTCTTGCAATATGTTGCCACCACAAATAACAACAACAAACAACAACGACAACGCCTTTTTTGGGGTCTTGTTTGTGGATCCAGCAAGTTTCCTTTTTAAGTGTCGCTTGCTGTCGCTGACTTTGCCATCAATTATGTGGCATGTTGGCCAGCCGCATCCTCTGTCGGAGTCTCAATCTCTGCCACACAACCTTCGGCATTGCCTGTGTGTGTTGCAAGTGGCAGCTCAACTGCCAAAGAAGGTGCGCGCCAGCCAAAAGCCACATGAACAGCCACACGTAGGTGTGTAGTCAGTGTTGCAGTTCTCTGAGTGGCAGCCAAAACGTCAATGTTTGAATGCCCTGTAGTTCGTGCACAAATGGGGTATATTAGTTTAGAAGCTGCTTAATGCTTACGTTTACATATGAAGTTAGTTCGCTGTTCTTTGTGTGACAGGCAAAACGTCAATGTTTTAGTACCCTGTAGACAGATCAGCTGTGGGGTATATTAGTTATCAAGCAGCTTAGTGCATTCACTTCCATACGCAGTCAGTTCGCTGTGCTTTGTGTGACAGACAAAACGTCAACATTTTAATACCCTGTAGTTAATACACAAATAGGGTATACTGACTAAAAGCTACTTAAGCTCAAAAATGCGAGCTGAGTTTAAACAGACATCGACAAGTTGACAAATTGAAATCGCATGAACAGAGAGAGGTTCAATATACCCTATAAAAACAGAACACCGATAGCTTAGATTCATTTAATTGTGAAATAAATCAGTTAGCTAGAAAAAATGTTTCCACTCATACAGCAGTTTGTATTTAATGACGCATAGGGTATTTCCTGGCCCATCATTAACGCATTGCCTCAGTTAGCGTCTTACCTGTTTCGCTTTATTCATCTGCGCCAGCGCAACGTTGACTGAATCACTCTCTTTGGCTCTTGCTCGACCGCTCTCTTCATCTCCCTCTCTCTCTCTCTCTGTGTCTCTTTCTTTCACTGAGCTGCGGTTCAAAGTGCACAAATATTTGTCCACTCATAAATGAGACTTCTGGGTTTTACCCAGCATGGAAAAGAGGAATCCCAACGCTGGGACAGTCATTGATCGGTGTGAGTTGGCTAAATTGGCCAAAGCGAGTAGTCATAGTTGCTAAGAAACGGGTTTATTGGCCCGCAGTTATCAGCGCCTTAAGATCTGGCCAGTTGACTGGCGCCTAAACATAATCCAGCTCTATTAGCTGGTTGTCCAAATAGCACAGCAGGTTTCTTGTCTTTTATTGTATGCAACAGGCAACGTTGCGTTGCAGAAAAGTGTCTTAAACAACGTTTTGCATAAGCAAATTTCAGGGAGCAGAGATTGTATCTAGATTAATTTAATAGATATTAATATAAAATAAATAAAAGCTTAGTTTATAATCAAACAAGCAATCTATCAGTTAAACTCATCAACTCTTGCAAATCCAAGCTGAAAGTTCCATTATCGCTGCAGAAATCCGAAAAATAAACAAGAAAAAACAAGCAAAGTTTCCATTGCAACGCTTAGCTTGTGTCAACATAAGTGCGAGCGAGACAGAGCGAGCGGCAGCACAGAAATATGTATATATATACATATGTATATGTGTGTGTGTAAATCAACTGATAATCATCAGTTCACATGCGTATATATTTAGCTTAAGAACCGTTATCTTTACCAATTCTTCTTTCACTGCTTATTTCTTCGCTGCTGCATAGACCAAACTGAGAGACAGCAATAGTTTCGTTTGCATCTCGCACTAAACAACAACAACAACAATAGGTATTTTTGTTGGAGCTTGCAAGAAACTGAACGTCGTCTGAATAAGTAGTAAATGCAATGATTATATTAAGTAAATAATTAATTTAATTCTATTAATCTATTACTCTAATATTGATAGATAACTTAATGATTTCTATTTATTATTATTATTATTATTATTGTTATTCATATAATTATTATAGCATATAAACTGCAGTAGAAATACACTTAAATGCAGTTCAGAAGGGGTAATAAGAATAATGAATAAAAGTAAATATATAACTAATTAAAAATATATATATTCCTAATAAAAAAGCGCATTAAAAGCGTTGCAAATGCTAAAAACAAGCAAGATAATCAAAATTGAAAGCAGCTAAAGAAAAGCCAATGGGAAAATGCAAGAAAAGTGAGATGTGCATCTATATTCAACTAAAATGGATTAAAGGAGTTCACTGTATGTTTGTGTTCCCCTCCCCAACCCATCCCTTGTTGGGGTACGCTTGCAATAAGCTTAAGCTTAAAGCTTAAGATAGGAGTAAACAGCAGCTTGTTTATTGGATTCTTAAGCTATTATACTTTGCTCTAATGCCAGAGGACCTCCCCCTGCCCCTTGGTTGTGATTAGCATTTCAAAGCATTGCAATGCTCACAGATAAACTAGCTGAATATATGGGCAACTCAATTGAATTATTAAATAAATTGTACAGTATATATATATAAATATATATGTATATATATAACAAGGCAAGGCATCGGCTGTTACCGTTGGAGTCTTAAGTCTCCAGAGAGGCACAGGCAACAGTTGCTCGCCAGTTGCGATGGGGCTATAAACACAACGCACAATATATCAATGACCATATCGGGTAGCTGCGGCTTAATGTGCGCCTGTAAATGGTCTTAATGTCATAAGTTAAGACGAAACCTTTTACCCAAGCAACGTGGCCATTGCCGTTGTTGTTGTTGTTAGCGTTGTTGTTGTTGTTGTTGTTGTTGTTGCCGTTGTCAACGTTGACATCTACTCGGATTTCTGCAGTTGTAGAATTTGCATATAATTGGACCGAATGCCGGAGATGGCAGTCAGCACAACTTGATTTTCACAGTGTCCGTAGACGGTAGACATAGCAACCATATGGTGCATTTCACAAGCGCCAGGCAGCCTTCAATCAAGGGGGTGGGGAGGGGAGCAGTAAGAGGGATCGGTTGATGGAGGAGCTGCTGCTGCTGTCAGTGATTTTTGTGTTTATTTAACTGTCATGCAAGTCATTGAACGCAAACTTGGCGGCTTTGTTTTTAACTCAAGAACAAGAACAAAACATTGAAAGACAAGAAAAATAAAAAAAACAATAATAAATAAAGAAAATCAAGAAATAATAAAAATAAACCGTCAGCCAGATTGTTCATATACATAAATAATGATTTATTTGTTTATTGCAAAAGCGCACAAAGCGTAGTTAATCAATTTTACTTGCGTTTAAGTGACCGACCGCATGGCCAGGAAAAACCTTGGACTGCAACACTCCCCGTTCGATTCATTTTAATGCACGCCATTTTCCATTTTCCCATTACCCCATAACCCCATACCACCGCTCGCTCCCTTCACCCACGCCCACAGCACATACACACATTTTCTATTTGCTCGTGTTGCTCAGGGATCTGTGCAGCCTGGGAGCAACCTCAGCCTTAACTACAGCAACAGCAACAGCAGCAGCTGCGGGACACGATGACTTGTTGCTTAGATTAGTGCTGAGCGCGTGTCACGCACGACCACAAACTTGTGGTATGCGCTATTGCGCTTGTATTATGCTAATTTATTCTGCATTGACCACTTAATTATAAATAATTTTAATAATAATAAGTATTCTATAAAAAGAAAAGCTAACTTATTAGCCTTTGTCTATAAACTTTGTATGGATAAATGGTATTTGTTTGGAATTTTCAGTGATAGTTTGATAATAATAATTCAGCACTTTAAATATATTATTTCTTAGTTGCGTTTAATTTAGTATTTAAAATGTGAACTTAATATTTATAAATATTGTAGAAAAATATGTCAATAATAAGCAATTTACTTACAGTTTATTAAATATTTTAAATATTATTTAATTAAATATTTATTAAATTTATTATAGATAATATTACTTACAGTTTATTAAATATTTTAAATACTATTTAATTAAATATTTTTTTAATATATAATATATATTACTCTAGTATTTAAAGTGAAATATTTTCCGTATTCCAGTATTTATATACTAATATTATATAATTTATTTAAATTTATAGCTTTTTTTTAACAAAACTATTACAAATATTAAACATATATTTACAACTAAAAGTTTAAGATAATTATTTATATTATTTACCTATAAATATTGCAATTATAATCTCATTTCAAAAGATCATCGAAAAGCTTACACAATTATCGTGTCCAGTTGCCAACACGCACACATCTCTAGCTTCGACTCTCTCTGTCTTCGCATCTGTCTGTCTCACTCTCGCACACTGCATCGCCAATTCGTTGGCTGGCGAGTGCGAGTATCTCATCAGTTTGCCATAAACATTCAAAGCATTCGACTTGGGGGTATAGTGGCAAGTTGGCGATATTGCAATTTACGTTCTGTGGTCTAATTAAAGTGCAAGTACAACAACTAAACTTGCGGCCGGCCAGGTTGCAGCGCCAGGGCAAAGGAGTTATTGGTGGATATTGCCACAGTTCGAGTGCCAGCGTCATTGAACATTGCGTGTTCGTTGTTCTGTGGTCAGTTCATTTGCTGAACTCCAACTGCAGCAAGCCAACATTGTTTTAATATTGTAAATATATATATACGGGGGTCGCTTCAGTATCTACTAGTACTAGTCGCTGCTATCAGTCTCATTCCCATTTCCCCTTTCCCACTCTCATTCTCAGTCTTTTTGCCCGGTTTCATTTTTCTCACATCCCACATTAATCAATGTTGATTTCAATTAATTTAACCATCTCTTCACTTGCCAGTCATTGTGGCCGGCGTCCTGCCAGCGCCTTTTTATTAAACCAATAATACAAAAAGCAAAAGGCAAAAAGGCAAAAGGGAAAATGAAAAGCAAAGAAAACGAAAACAAAACAACACTGTGAACCTCCTACATTGTCGACTGACACACGCCCATCATTCAGCTCGTGTCTATGCGCGTCTTTTTATTAAAATTTGCAGTCTATAAATTTTGCAAGAGGTGTTACGTTGGCTTAGCTCACAGACATTGCAACTGAGACGTTGCACCATGTTGGGCGTAGCTGCAACACATATGTTTCTCTATCTTTTCTCTACATACATACATTATACTTCTATATGAAGTCAATGTATAGACTTGGTAATAGTAACATTTCAGTTGAAAGTAGAGCGCATATTTATGCTAGCTTTTATAGTTTTATGAGAGACTGCAAATGGAATTAGCCATAGAAATAGACCTCAAATTGTAGCAAAGTAGTAACTGAAATCTAAGCGAATCTTCAGTATTACAGAAGAGTGTAAAAGAAATAATTAAACTAAATCAGGAATTATTATAATACTTAGTCTTGAGTTGGGCTTAAATCAATCTTACAACTGCAGGCTCGCAAAGCCAAATATTATAACTTTGGGGTTAAGATTTAAATAAAATATAAATTAATTAATAAGTTTAAATGTTATACTTATATAAATAAGAAGAACAAATTAATTATTTATTCAGTTTTAATTAGGTTTCTAAAGCTAAGAGATTGGTAAAAATGCTATGAACTCGTAAGAGAATCAATAAAATTTCTTATTTTTAAAACAAACTTATTTTGGCAGCAAGCTTAAATTAATTCCACAACTCAATCATTCCTTTTAGTATCTCAACTTAAATTAAATATTTAATAATGTAATAAAATAATAGATAATTTGTTAGTAAAGAAGCAACAACAATTAACTATCTGACATAGACATATCTTCTATGTGAGTTAAACAAATCTTTAGGCAACTCTACGCCCAAACTTAACCTTTAACTCAACCCTAAATCGAACGTTAAATATCGTAAACTTAAACACTTAATCTCAATAAATTAATATATAAATTATACAAGCATCTTTCGAACAAGTTTTATGTTTAATAAAGAAGGAAAAAGCATTAACAATTTGATTTGGAAATATCATAATCTATTATCATCTTTTTTGTGAGTTAATCAAACCTTCAAGCGATGCTATACCAACTAAATATTATAAATTCTAATGTTCAATCTTAATTAAATAATAAATAATTTACACAATCATATGTTTTACAACTTTCTTCAAAGTTTTCTGTTTAATAAAGAAGGAAAAAGCATTAACAATACGATTTAGAAATATGAGTTAATCAAGCCTTCAAGCGATGCTATTCCAAACTAAATATTATGAATTTCAAAGCTCAATCTTAATAAATTAATGAATAATTTACACAATTAAATGTTCTACAAATTTCTTCTTAAGTTATATTGTTCCTAAAGCAGGAAAAAGCATTAACAATTCGATTAACTCTGCTTTATGAGTTAACCAAGTCTACAAGCGTTGCTCTAATCAATCTCTCAACTGTATCAAATCCCTCAGCATTATAAACTTCAATGCTCAATCCTAATAAAATAATAAATAATTTACACACTCACACACATTCGAGATGTTTCTTCAAAAGTTTTATTGTTAGTAATCAAGGACAAACAGAATAGAAGACCAGATGCAAGGCCATTATCATTTGTCATGCTTGAGAAGCGCAGAGAGAGAGAGAGAGTGAGAGAGAGAGAGGCATAGTCGAGTGCATAGTCGAGTTTCTCAATCGAGTTTTTGAAACATCTCAATTCAATGCAGCAGTGAGCATTTTTTATGTGGCAAGCACACAGAAGCAATGCGACCATTATATGATTGAGTTATGTTTTGTTGTCCCTGCGGCGATGCTAACACGTAAAATTCCATTGAATATCCCCCTCCCTCTTTGCTCTAAAACGGAATGCATGTGGAAACCATAAATTTTGTGTTAGAAGGGGGCTTTGATAGTGGCTGGGGGGGGGGAGGGTGTAGGTTTAAACCTGTTGTTGTGAGCCAGGCAAGCATATCATGGCCATATCCTGTCAATTTACCCCGAGCACTCCACAAACACACAAGCTCCTTGCCACACACACACACACACATACTCTCACACACATACACTTGCAGCAGCTTGCTGCAACTGCTGCTTGTGGCTGCTGCATTTTCGTTTTTTGCGCATTTCTCACAATTTGTTGCGCCTGGTTTCGGTTTGGCATTTGACTTGACTGAAGTTGGCAGGCGAATGCTGGAGAATGGCTTGTTGCCAAGCCAAGGACAATGTGTCGCCTCTAGGATTTGCCTCTCCAGGCATCTGGTTAGCGTTAGCTTTCTCCTCTACTTTTTTTTTTTTTTGTGAGATAGATGCGCTCGTTTGTTGCAGTTGCTTGTCATTTTTATAGGTTTGTTTGCGGCTTGTTTGCCATATGGTTGCTTGGTTGGTGGAGGTGTGGTGCGATGTGGTGCGGTGTGGGCGGTGTGTGGTGCAACCCTTATTGGTTATTGGTCTCTGGTCTCCCTTTATTAGTTGCCGCCTGTCGACGCTGCCGCTGCTTGCCAAGAATTATGGTTGTCAATGGCCAATGTGTTGTTGCAGCCTCTTCATGCCTCTACAGCTAAAACAATTTGATTTGTTTGTCTCTCTTCCCTCACGCCTATTACTTCTCTCGCTCTCTCTGCCTCTCTTTGCCTCTCTCTGCCTCTCTTCTTCCCCTTCTGTTGAGCCACAGTTGATTAAAACATATGCCCCCGCCCCACATTGCCCACATGCAGCTATTTGTCCAAGTAATTGAGTTAAGTGACGCACAGAGCGCTTTCATTTATTATTATCTCTGTGGTTCTTGTTCTTGTTGTTGTTGTTGTAATTGTTATTGTCCATTCATAATTATAATCCAATAAAATAATAAACATATCGCATCGTTCAATTTACTTTCACACACTTTCCACACGCTGCAGAAGTTTTTGTCACGCAAACTTAACTAAATTAAGCCAAACATTTATGGCCAATATTCCCACTCTTGCAATTGCTTTTATACCCCTTAATTGAGTGCTTCAATTGGGTATATTGGTTTTGCTTTTCATTCGTAACAACCTGAACAGTTGAAGAACTTTTAAACTTAACTAAATTAAGCCAAACATTTATTGTCAATATAATTCCCACTCTTGCAATTGCTTTTATACCCATTGATTGAGTGCTTCAATTGGGTATATTCGTTACAACCTGATCAGTTGAAGAACTTTTAAACTTAACTAAATTAAGCCAAACATTTATAATATAATATTGACAATATTCCCACTCTTGCAATTGCTTTGATACCCCTTAATTGCGTCAATTGGGTATATTCGATTTGATTTTTCATTCGTAACAAGCTGAATAGTTGAAGAACTTTAAAATGTAACCAAATTAAACCAAACATTTATTGTCAATATAATTCCCACTCTTGCAATTGCTTTGATACCCCTTAATTGAGTGCTTCAAAGGAGTGTATTGGTTTGTAACAAGCTAAGCAGCTAAAGTATCGGCAATTAAAGCGCTTCTAAAGAAACTCAGAGTACTATATTTTTTTGTTATAAGAAAAAAGAGCTTTTAAAAGCTTCTGAAATTAAAAAAGCTTTAAGCTTAGCAATTTAAATACTTTTAAATAATGAATATTACTTGTTTACATTAGAACACAACTTTTTCTTATTTTAAATTTAAAAGCTGCTTAAAAGCTTTATCATATCTAAGAGCTTAAAGTTGCTTTAAAAGCTTCTGAGCCTTTTAAGTTACTTTAAGCTGTCCTTAACATGTTTAATCATGTCGCGAATTAAACTTTTTGTTGCCAAAGTTGTAGTTATAACTCTGCTGCTCTTTCAGCAGACTCAAGCAAACTACTGCGTATCTGTGCGTGCATCATTTGACATTTGAACCATTTCTTATTGGGTACGTTATTGGTTTCTGTGTGCTGGTTATGATTATTATTATTCTATTTTCTTTCTTTTTCCTTTCATTTCTGTATCATGATTTTGTTTACACGCCAAATGCTCACGTAGCGCGCGTCGCACTTTTTACTTTTATTATTATTATTATTATTATATTGTTTTTTCTTCTTCTTCTTCTTTTTTTTATACTCACCTGTTCGTTGTTGTTGCTTCGCAATATTTATTTGTGTTTTGTAGTTGTTTTGTAGCTTTTCTATTAGACAGAATTGTCGCTTGACCACGTACGACATGCACTGCAGCCAACTGTGTTGCGTTCCCCCTCCTCTGCCGCCTCCTTCGCTTTCAACTTTGACCACCCCCGCCACTCCCGCCGTACGATGAAGCAACCCGTTTTCGATTTTCAAACACGTAGAGCGCCAGCACATTTCACATTTTCCATTTGCCATTAAAAGCGCAAAAGGCCAATGCATAAATGATTGATACCCTGTTCCCGTTCCCGTTGCCGTTCCCCTTGCCATTCCCCTTGCCGTTGTCGCGTCTTTGCCTCTGTCTCTCTGTCCAGAAAATGGTTAACGCAAGCAAAGTAACGCGTTTCCGTTGTGTCCAATGCACGAGGCTTGTGCAATTCATTCACTTACTCACTCATTCACACACACACACATGCACACACTCATTCATTCATTCATTCATGCCACTATCAACAGCTATTGTAGTTTATTATCGACAACGTCGACGTCGATAGCAGCGTCACAGCGTGCGGTCATAAAAACAACGCTTGTCATCATACCCAACTCTCCCACTCCAACACCAACACCAGCTCCAACTCCAGCTCCAACTCCAGCTCCAGCTCCATCTCCAGCGCCATCTCCATCTCTATCTTTATTTGTATCTGCATCTGTGACTGTGTTTTGGGCTCGAATCGCGTATCCTTGACACTCCCCTGTTTAAGTTAAATTTATGGCCACAAAAAGCATTCGATTAACCAAATTGACTAACCTTTCTGTTGACTCTACTCTGCTGCTGTCTCTTTAGACCCTCAAGTCTGCCGCCTTCACGTTGCGTGATTCAAAGAGCTGAACACGTTATGTATGAAATGTTATTACTAAGTAGTTAACAATGCTTGTAGTGTAGAGCGAGAAGTTATAACTTCTTTCTTCTTCGTTACCATATAACATATAAATCATATAATGCATTAAAAACAATATCTAATGTTTGTTAATTATGTTTGTTAACATAATTCGCAGGCAATTACTAACAGTAAAGCTTCGAGCAAAAGTACAATTATTATTTAATTGATGCTATGCTAAAACTATTTGGGAATTCTAAGCGAAAGCCATTTGAATGACTTAACATACGTGATATTGTAATGCTTTACTGCTTATTAGCTGGAATTGTCGTTGTTCTTTTTTACCCCCCAATTGGCTTTACTGTCTCTTTACTTACTTACTCTCTCTCTGTCTCTCTTTCTCTCTCTCTCTCTCTCTCTCCATCCTCTCTCTCTCTCTTTCACACTCTCTCTCATTTGTTCCCTTGGCCTGCGCTTGAAATTTATGCTTAAAATTTTGCGCTTATAAAAAAAAACTAAAAAAAATTAATCAAATGTCGCAGACACACAGTTTCCGTTCGCCGCTGTCCGTTGTCCGCTGTCCGTTGTCCATTGCTCACTTGTGCGATTTCTCAGTTAAGCAACTTGTACATATTTTAATTGATATTGTTTTCGAGTTGTGCTGCTGCTGCTTCTGCTGCTGTTGGTCAATGGCTTTCGCATAGGTAGCATAGGCTGCCCCTGTCCCAATACGTTATATGAATTTCAATGTGCCACTGCATGTGATTGTGTGGGCTTTCTTTAGCTACACGCTCGACAACAGCAGCGACAGCAACGACGACGTAACATAAAAGCGGCATAACGTTAACGTAACCGAATGACGTCGACGTCGACGCGTCGTTTCGCATCCCAACTGAAGCTGATGTTGAAGCAGAAACTGCTGCTGTTGTTGTTGCTGTTGTTGTTGTTGTTGCTGCTGCTGTTGCTGCTGCTGATCCTGACGGCTGACGTGTTGCAACAACGTGACAACTTTTATGACTATGACGCACTTTGTGACCAACTGGCAGCATTGATATTTCTTCCTTTTTTTGGTTTGCTTTTCTTTTCTTTTCTTTTCTTTTCTTTTCTTTTTTCTAGTTGCGTTTGTTGCTTTTCTTCCTTTTTTGTTGTTGGTGTCAGGTTTTCTATTCTGTTGCACTTGCAATGCTGCAAGGGTTGTGCAGTTATATAAAAAAGAGGAAAAATTAAAAAGAAAGCAAGCGAAAAACATTCTTTAAAGCCAAGCCAAAGAAATAAATCTAAAGGTGGCTGAGTCATGTGGCACGCAGCTGACCCCAAGGCAGCTAGACAGGTTTATAGCTGGAAAATTTAACAATTTAACAGCATTTACTATATAGCATATAGTTTAGTGTATAAATTTCAACAAATTCTGGATGATTTCCTTATATTTATAAATCATTTTGAAGATTTGTTAATATTAATAATTTAAGCAATTTATATTTGATTTATTTTGATTTTTTTAATTGTTGCTATTTCAATTAAATTGTAATTTAAATAAACTTTATTTATATAATTATATAATATATAATTGTTAATATAACAATGCATAAATAATTTTAAAGTTTTGTTATTTATATTTGATTTATTTATATTTTTATGAATTATTGCTATTCCAATTAAATTTTAAATTAAATGAACTTTATTACATAAATTTTAATTTTGTTGATTTAAATAAACAAATTTTCTATATAGATATTTATAGACTTGTTACTGAGTTTATTTATAATTTGTAATTAAATTTGTATTTAAATTTGTATTTAATTTTTGTTATTTATTTGTTAACAATTTTTAACCTTTTGCAATATTTAAAAAATCTTTATTTAATATTCAGCAATTATCTCAAGCACATAATAAATGTTTAAAGTCATTTAATTGAGTTAATTAATTTATTTATTTATTAAAAATGCCATCTGCTTTGTCAGAACTCTACATAATCTAGTCTCTATTAATTTACAACTAACTTAATTCATTAATAAAAATTAAAAAGCTTTGCTTAAGCTAATTAAGAATTGAGGTATTTATATAAAATTGCTAACAAGTTCTTCAACTTGTGGCATGTCTTCATTACCAATTGCCATTTAGCCAAGTGCTTAAGCAGTTTGTTCTGTTCTTTGTTTCTCTCATTTCTCCTACTTGGTAAAGGCTTTAAGCCAGCTCTATGTAACTATGTATAAGTATAAATACATATATATATATATATATATATATATATATACATCTATCATTCAGCTTTATATGCATTACACGCTCTAGGTAGACACACCATTCATCAATCGATTCTCTTATAAATCCAGTTAATCGCCACACATCACGTTCTTTCCATAATACCAATAGACTCTTAACTTCTTTTCGTTTCATTGGTAACAAGCATTTTTGTGAATTGACTTTACATTAGTTGACGCTGATTCAATGGGACAATTGTTTGTTTGTTATTATTATAATCTTTTAGTTTTTTTCTCCCATATTTTCGACTTATTTTTCAAATTTTTGCATACAATTTCTGTTGTTATAGCAACGGGAAATTTGAGCCAGAAATCGAAATTCTTTCTAGTTTTGTTTTCCTGTTGTTTTTCACATGTTTTTCAACAAAATGCGTAGTGTGTGTGTGTGTGACAATTTTCTCATATATCCGAAATGAAAGAGAAAATTTAATTTGCAGGTCACGTAATTTGCTGGTGTGTGTGTCTGTTGGGCGCGTGTGTATGCCACGCCTCCGCCACACACACACACACACACACACACACTCACACACATGTGTTAGTAAATAAATTTGCCTGGTTGTCTCTGGTTGTGCGTGTGTATGTGTGTGTTTGTGTGTTCATTTGTTACATGTAAAAATATGCAAATCCAGTCTACACATATGGCCAGCGAGCTCTGTTTTGTCGTCGATGTCGCACACTTTACAGTTATGACTGTTTATTTGGTTGCGGGTCGTGGCCCAAAAAACAAAAATAAGAGCAAAAAGAAACGAAAAAATAGAAAAAAAACTGAAATAAAAATATGCCCATCGATTGTGAACAGACGCTGAGAGCTGAGAGCAACTGAAACAGAAACCCCAACAAAAAAGTAAAGACAGCACTCTCCCTGCTTTGTCCTCGATACCCTGTAATATCTTCCAGTGTCAGGGGTACGCTGTGCTTGACAGGCAAAGTGTAACAGCAGAAAGACAAGGCATTTGCTTGTTAGCATTTACCCATTTATTTCTCAGTAATCAAATTTACAATCGCATAATTTCTAATTATATAAATAAAGTATATTTTAAATAAATTTGAATATATTTTGAATTTATATTAAGTATAACTTTATATTATTAAATTAAAAATAAATAAGTATACTTAATTTAATATGAAACTTTACAATTTGAAACGTTTTCTAATTTAACTTAATTATATTTTACATATATATCATAAAACTATATATTAAGAAATTTAAATTAAAGTAATTAAATATGAAAATTTTTAATTTAATAGTTATAAATATGTTTTTAAATTAAATTTATCTATTATTAAATTTAAATTAAATAAATCTAATTCATTAATACTAAAACTTCAATATAATAATTTGTAGAATGTTTTCTAATAGAATTTTATTAAATTATGCATATATATTAAATAACTATGTATTGTTAAATTTAAATTAAATTAATTAAATATTAATATTATGTAAACATTTTTTATTTAAATTGAATTCTTTTATACATATATAAAAATTAACTATATATTATAGAACTTAAATTATATATATAAACTGAAAATTTAATAATTGTAAATATATTTTTTTATTCAATTTAATTGTATTTTACAAATATATTAATTAACTTTATAATATTGAATTAAAATTAAATAGGAATAGCTTATCATTTAATCTTTATTCTTAAATTTTAAGGCATATTTATAGAATTGTTATTGAATAATATTTTTAAGCTTAAAAAAAAAACATTTTGATAATAATATTGAAGCTGATTTAATATATTTGTAAAGCCTTTTATGAAAGTCTGCAAATTAGCTTCTTAACATTTATTTATAAACAATTTTAAATAAGTTTTTACATATTTGTAGTCTTGGCTTTTAAATATTTCAATTTCAATTCATATTTTGATAAACAAATACAGAATTATTTCTTCTTTATTATATAGAATAATATTGTTTAAAGTTTAAATTGATGTTAGAGTTAGCGAAGTCAACCATTTGCAGTTGGTCCAGCAGCTTTAAGTTATCTTGGCATTTGGAAATATATCTGGCAAAACAAGAAGTGCAATCGCAGAGTCGAGCAAAGCCGCAAACTTGAAGTTTCTATCTTGGCTTTTATATATTTTGTGGCATACTTTTTGGCTTATTAATGTAACGTTAAACTTTGCTGTTGTTGTTATTGTTATCATTGTTGTTGTTGCTACTGTGACTGTTGCTTTTATCATTAACTTTATGCAAAAAGTTTCTGTTTTTTTTATGCTGGCATCATTTGCCGACGCGCCTACATTAAGCCAACAAATAGTTTTGGGCTAACAACAACTGGCAGCCATTTCAGATTTTCAGTTGGCACACTTCCCTAATGCAGAGCTCCCTCTCTCTCTCGCTCTCTCTCTTTTTTTCTCTGTGTGTGTGTCAGCCTCTACCCCCTTTACCACTTACTCACTGACAACATTTCCATCTTTTGCTTTTCCACTTGCAGTACAATTACCTCATGCAGTTTGATTATCTGCCCAAGTCCGACCTGGAAACTGGCGCTCTGCGCTCCGAGGAGCAACTGATAGATGCAATACGTAATCTCCAGGTAGGTGCTGCCAACCAGATGCTGCTGCCACATGTATTATGCACAATTTCACAACTAACATTTTGCCATTTTTTTTGTTGCCTCTTTTCCATTTTGCATTGTTGCTGTTTTGGCTGTCAGGCATTTGGCAACATTCCAGTTACGGGGCAAATCAACGAGGCTACGGCCAAGCTAATACAACAGCCACGCTGCGGTGTGGGCGACAATAAGTATGCGTATAATTTCTCACCGGATAATCTGGATCATGGCTATGTCTATGGACATAGCTCACGTGTGCGTCGCTATGTGCTGCAGGGTGCCAAATGGGATAAAACGGATCTAACATGGAGGTGAGTACAGCCACACAGACCGCAAATAAACATAAACACAAATAAATTAATATACAAATTTAACAATATATGCTAAACTATGCATTTAAGCATTATTAGGGATTAGGCCATTTCAACTAGATGTTGAAATATGTGGGAAAAGTTATGTTTAGCAACTGATAAAAGGGAATAGATTTCTAGGCAAATGTGTAAAGTTTTTCTTGACATATTTCTAATGGAAGTTCTATGATTTGGTAGTTCAATCTCAATCTGTCACTTGCAGAGACTTGTAGAACTTTAAAGAGATTTTACCTATTTATATAATTTAGCTAAAAGGGAAGAGATTTTCAGAGAAACATGTTAAGTTTTTCTTTACATATTAATGGTAGTTTAATCTCAATCTCTCACTTGCAGAGATTTGTTAAACTTTAAAGAGATTTTACTTATTTATATATTATATAGCTTCTAAAAGGGAATAGATTTTCTTGCAAATATGTAAAGTTTCTCTTTCTATATTTTACTTATTTATATATAATATAACTTAAAATAGGGAATATATTTCTAAGCAAATGTGTTAAGTTTTTCTTGACATATTTCTAATGGAAGTTAGTTGATTTGGTAGTCCAATCTCAATCTTTCACTTGCAGAGACTTGTAGATCTTTAAAGAGATTTTACTTATTTTTTTATACTCAAAAGGAATAGATTTTCTTGCAAATATGTAAAGTTTCTCTTTCTATATTTTACTTATTTATATATAATATAGCTTAAAAGATCGGAATAGATTTTTAGGCAAAGTCCCATGAAAGTTCTATGATTTGGTAGTTCAATCTCAATCTCTCACTTGCAGAGACTTGTAGAACTTTAAAGATATTTTACTTATTTATATATAATACAGCTTCTAAAAGGGAATGGATTTCTAAGCAAATATGTAAAGTTTCTCTTTCTATATTTTACTTAATTATATATAATATAGCTTAAAACATCGGAATAGATTTTTAAGCAAAGTCCCATGAAAGTTCTATGATTGGGTAGTTCAATCTCAATCTCTCACTTGCAGAGGCTTGTAGAACTCAAAAGAGATTTTACTTATTTATATATTTATATATAATATAGCGTCATTATTATTTATAATATTTATTTATATATCATATAGATATCCAAGCAAATATGTTTAGTTTTTCTTGACATATTAATGGAAGGTTTTTCTTTACATTTTTCCCAGAAAAGTTATATGATTTGGTTGTGCAAACTCAATCAAAGTTGTTGGGAATATGTAAAGCAATACCTGTTGTAAGTTTGTCTGACTTATCTAAAAAGGAAAACAGCATACTAATTAGAAGATACTCAACGCTTTAGTTTACTTATTTATAAAAATAGTGTCTGCTTCAATTTATTATTTTAAGATTTCGCTGAAATCTCCAATAATTATCTCTATATTTTGCTGAAAACTAAACACATTTTATAGCGCTAGAAACTACATCAAAAACATAAAACTTGTCAGCTTTTAAAAGACTAAGAAATAGTTGAATTTATTTTGTACACAATAATAGTTTATTTTGCATATATATACAACAAATTATTGAAAACTTTGGCAACTTTAAATGTTGATTAGCACTGTTTGATGGTTAAACTAAATTGCTGCATTTTGCTTAGATAAAATTGGATTTCATTATGCATTTTTCCCCCACACACACAGTTGCTGCCAGTTTGATTTCACTGCTTGCCTTGCCCTTTCCCTTCCCTTTTCTTTCTCCCTTTCCCCTTTCCCTTTCCCTTTCATTGCCCACCCTTGCCCTCCTGTGGATGCGCATTTCAATTAAACTGCATGCAGTTCATTAATTTTGCAACACTCATTTAGACGCGAATTTATAATTTTATAAGGCAAGCAGCATCTACTGACAGCGACTGCAAACGCTGCTCCAACCAGTTCCACACTTCCTCCACACTCCCCCTCTGTCGCTCTGCTGCTGCTGCAAGGAAGAATGTCCTGCGCATACGCGCTTTCAATTAATTCAAAACTCAAACGTAGCGTAGCTTGTTAATTTTTATTACAGTCATTGCATTTTGTCAGTGCACAAAACACAAAAAAAATGGGTGAACTCTGCTTATGCTTGATGCGCCCTCTGCCCTTTCACTAACCCCCACAACCCCCACAACCCCACACACCCCCATCTACATCCATTCAACTTGTTGGGCTTGGGTGGCGCTCTGCATTGCATAATTTGATGTCTAAAGTGTGTTTTTATGTAAAACAAGTTGCTGTTGTTGTTGTTGCTATTGTTGTTGTTGTTATTGTTGTTGTGTGTGTGTATTTTTGTTACTGCTGCTATTTGGTTCTTGGCCATGCGTAGCGACGTCTGCGTGAATTGTTAATGGCCAAGTTGGCCCGCTGTGTTCTGGGCTTGAGGGGTCGAGGTGCCAACTTGGCGCATTCATTAAACACTTTGCGCCAAATTGAATTTTATGATAGACAAAAAAACAAACAACAACAACAACGAAAACAACAACAAAAAATATACAAAATTACAGATTGCAGCTGTCACTTTTAATGTTGTATTTGATTTTTAATGTGCAGCTGCATAATAATTGCATTTCAAATATTCAACAGCCGGACAACTTGCTAAAGTTTAATTAGTTTAAACGAAAGAAAAAATAAATATATATATATATATATATAATCATGTTGAATACTTTTGGGCAATGGGCATAAATGAGATTACGCATACGACGCGTGGTGCTGGTGCTAGCTGGATGGATGGCAGGAAGAAGCTTTTAACGGCATTGAAACCCCCCACATGCAGCGCTTTAATTATTTCTTGTGTCGTCTACGCTTAATTGGCCATTAAGGCAGCGTCAACAGGAGTAGGGAGTGGGGAGTAGGGCAACTGGGCAACGGGGCAACGGGGGAAACGGGGCAACGTGGCAAACTCTCTAGCAGCGGTTGGTGGTCAACGCACATCAAAATGACTTTACATGAAATATACATATAAAAACAGAGCGAGTCTTTACCTAACCGCCTCTACCCCCTCTCTCTCTCTCTCTACCATAGCAATCCCTGCCCACCAACTGCCGCTATTTCCTCTTTCTAGTCAATATGTATTGAGTGACCTGTTTTTTTTTCGCTCAGTTCTTCTTTTTTTGTGCTTGCCAAGCTGCATGAGTTCTCGCTTAATTGCGAACAAAGGCAGCTGCCACACACAGTGGTGCAAGGGACGAGTAGAAGAAGAAAGAAGGAGAAGGGAGAGGGGAGAGAAGAGGAGAGCGTTGGGTAGAAACACAGGAACGCAGCAAGTGTTTTTCCATTTCCGGCGGAGTGCGCAGCATGCAAATTGCCAAGCGGAAGTCGTTTTTAGTATTTTGTACTCATTTTGTTTTCGCGCACACACAAACACACACACACACACACACACACACACACACACACAAGCCTGCCACACAGACAGAAGTGACAACATCCTGACCAGGGACAAAGTTGCCGCGTGCCATTGCAAATGCCTTGAGATACGAGTATTAACTGAAAACAGAAAATAGCTGCACAGGAGTGGAAGCGAGCGAGCGAGCGAGAGAGAGAGAGTGAGAAAGGGAGGGAAAGGAGCAGACAGAGAGCGAGATAGATAGCTAAAAGAAGCGAGAGAGCGAGAGAGAGGGAGAGCGACAAATCAAGTGACAACAGCAACCGCAGCGAACGGAAGTGGCCAAAAACTAAACTTGCGCTTTGGCCAAAATGTTTAAGCCAAATTGGCAATTGTTTTGCAATAGGGAAGGAAACATCAGCAACCGGCAAAACTGCAAATGAAGTCGCCTACAAGTGCAGGGTATACATGCGCCATTTGTTTATCAACTGTTGCCACTTTGTAAGGTGTTGAATAAAACTTTTCTTATTCCTTTCCCCTCCCCCTCCCCCATTACCCTCCCGCTCCACTCTCACAATTTCTATACACAAGAAAGGGACTTCAATGAGTCTTAATTAAACTTGTTTAACTACGCAAAAAGTCAACAATTGCTGCACTTCCTCTACCATTCCGCACGTCTATTTGGCTTTAACCTTTTCACTAGCAGTGAGAGAGAGAGAGAGAGAGAGAGAGAGAGTGAGCGAAAGAAAGTGATGGAAGTAAGTGAGATAGAATTGTGCATTGTTCAAATTGTTATCAAATGGAGCTGCCAGTTTAATGCATTGGCAAACAATTGCTCAACATAAATGGCTCACAGTGCGCCAATAAACTCATTTAAAACTGTTGCATTTCTTTGCTATTTTTGGCAACAACGCTGGCTAAAACGTTGATCAACTGAATTCACACACTAAATTCATATTAACAAGTAGTTATTCTTATCAAAATGACGAGCTGAGTCAATATTTTAACTATTTTTATTGGGAAATTATTACTAAATGCTGCTCTATTGAGAATCCCTTAGAAAACTACAATCCTCTGTATAGTGCATCAAATCTTCGGCTTGCTAAACATGCATATTCCCTCTACTTTTTGTTGTTTTTGCTTGATTGATCTGAAAGCGGTCAATTAGCAAAGTTTAGTTTTGTTTATTGAGAATAATTTGCAGCATACTTTTAGGCTGCTGCAGAATTGAAGATAAGCTATTGGCTAAGCAGGCTCGCTTATAGCTAAATTATTATTAGTATTATTTCTATTATAATTATAAACTTTTGCAAGCACAATTAAATGTCTGTACATTTATTATTAGTAATTATGCTATAAGCATTATTAATTTACAAATTGGTTAACATTTCATTGGTAATTAATTCAATTGTGAATAATCTAAAAACTGTTGCATACTTTTAAGCGGCTGCAAAATGTTGCCAATGCTTTAACTGCTTATGAAATGGAAATTAATTAAATAAATACATTTTAAGCTATTGTAAAATGTATATAATTTATGCAAAAGATGACATTTATTGCATTTCGTTTAATAATATGTGGCGTGCTAAGGCTTCATTAGATGCATACCAAGTTGAGCTGCAAAAGTTGCTGTGGGAACGGGAGTCTCTAATTGGTATTATTTTTAAAGGGATTTTTGTAACACACACGACCTGTTGTGGCAGCATTAAATGTACTGTAGCAAAACTGCATAGCGCTCACAATTGGCAATGTGGCAACAAAGTTGCAAGTGACACTCTGACCGCTGAGCAGCCACATTAATTGGCACTTTTGTATGTGCGGGTGGCGGCATATTAATAAAGCGGACGAACAGTTGCGTTGATAGTTGGGCCGCAAGTTGGGCGCATTTGTTAGATTTTTAATAACATTAATAAAGTGCACAAAGAAGTCAAAGTGCTGAGCGCACGCCATGTCCGTGCTCGTGTCGGTGTTAGTTTCCCTGTCTCCTGTCTGTGTTGATGTCCATGTCCAGGCATCAGGCAGCAGGCAGCAAGGCACGCACAGGACGACGATGCCAAAGAGGAGACAACACGGAAGGAACTGGCAATCGAGTCACATGGCAAAGTTTGCGTTTATGCTTATTAGCAGCAACTGGGCTCTCGTGCATGCGAGCCATTAATACAATGCCAAAGAGCTCAAGCTGAAGCTGTAGCTGTAGCTGTAGCTGTTGCTATGGCACATGTTGAGTTGAGGCAAAGTGAGTGAGAGGGAGAGCGGGTGGAAAGGCATCAACGGAAGCAGCAAAACATCCTTTTAGTTGCAACATAAAGAAAACGTGTATGAATGTATCTTTGGCATTGGCTCGGCTGCACATAAAAACGACGGCGTACAACAACACAAGCAACACAAGGAGCATTCGCCTCGACTGTCATGTTACAATGATAAAAAGTAATTTTATGACGCACTCCGCACACTCACAAACACTCACAAATACTCACAAATACTCACAAACACTCACAGCACAACAGACACAACACCCGGGCCTCAGACTGATGATAGAAGCGTTGCACTTATTGGTTCGACAGTGTTCATTGTCTTTGGCACAGACGCACACATCCTGTCATCCTCTCTGTCTCTCTCTCTCTGTGTGTGTGTGTGTGTCCTTTTGTAATGATTCTCTGCTTTTAAAAGTGCACTCCGGCACAGGGGCGTGTAACTTGAAACCCCTAAAAAAGCACCTCCAACCCTTGCCCCCCAGCTCTTCGCCCACCCCTTCGCTTCATCCTTCTGCTGCTGCTTAAAGACAGCTCGTAAATTTTCCAAATATAAAAATAAAAACCAAAAAAAAAATAAAAAAAAAACAAAACAAAATAAAAGTAAAATCGACAAAAATTCTAAAACCATTTTGAGGCGCTGACTGGATTTTAATGTCATTTGCTGCAGCTGTTGCAACAACAACAACAACAGCAACAACAGCGAATTGCCACAAAAACCAAAAACGAGCGGCGTCAAAGGGTTAAGGCAAACGCAACGCTTAAATCAATTTTGGGTTTTTGGCCGCACCCAAAAGCCAACATGTGGCAAGTGTCACACACTGACTGCAGCTGCAACACGCCACAAGCGGCCGCCAAAATGGCAGTCGTGTGCGTTATTTCCGTTTCCGTTTCCGTTCGCCTTTCGCGCTGCCAGCGTCATTGATTTTCATTTTTGTTTCATATTTTTCACTTCTCGTTTTTTTGTTAACAACGCGTTTATAATAATTTATGCACAAAAGTAAATCACACGCACAGCTGACCCATAGACAGGCTAGAGAGAGATGGCGATGGAAAGAGAGGGAGAGCGAGAGGGAGAGAGAGGAAGGGAGAGCGAGAAAGCCATAGAGTGAGAGGTAGCCAGAGCAAGCTCGTTAAATGCCGCAAACAGAATATGGCAATAGTTTTATACCCAAATTGTTGACTGTTGTTGTTGCTGTTGCTGTTACTGTTGTTGCTGTTGCTATTGTTACTGTTGTTGTTGTTGCTATTGTTGTTGTTATTGCTTCTTTTTCAGCAGTCATTTGCAGTTGCTGTTGCACTTTGTTGCCTGACTTCACACCTCCTACCCAACACTACAATTGCCCTCTCTCACGCTCTCCCTCTCTCTCTCTCTCTCTTACGCTCTCCCTCTCACTTCATTTTGGCCAGTCTAATGGACGTCATTGGCCATAGTTTTCTGACTTTTTGTATGCTGTCAAGTGCTCGCACTCGAAATTATTATCTGCCATTAATCATGGCTATAATGTTTTGGCTGCTGCTATAAAATGGTTGTATACCAAGTGGATCCCACCGAGCACTGTTCCCAATCCACAAATCTGCAGCCCCCCTCCCTCTCACTCACTCTCTCTCTTTCTCTCTTTCCCGCGCTCAATTGCTCGCTGGCTGTAAGTCAAGGACTTGCGAAATGGCAGGGCAAAGACGAGGGCAGCTTTTGCTGAAAGCTCGCCCAAAGCTCTGATAAATGAACAAACGCAGAGCAACAACAACAACAAGAAAAACTAGTAAATTAAGCATATTACTTGAACACTTTACGCATAATCTTTAAAGACAGCAAATTATTTAATATAGTAATATAATTATTCATTATTCTCTACAAATATACAAAGCAATAACTCTATTGTTTCTTTGTTTATATAATTATAGACTCTTTTAATTTATATAATTATTAATTATTATCTACATATATATTATCTATATAATTATAGACTCTTTTAATTATTAATTATTCTATACAAATATACAAAGAAATAACTCGATTAATTTATTTTTTTTGTGCTTATATATTTATAGACTCTTTTAATTATTAATTATTCTATATAAATATATAAGGAAATAACTCTATTCATATATTGTTATTCTGGTTATATAATTATAGACTCTTTTAATTTATATAATTATTAATTATTCTCTACAAAATATACAAAGCAATAACTCTATTAATTCATTATTCTGTTTATATAATTCTCTTTTAATTATTAATTATTCTCTATAAATATACAAGGAAATAATTCTATTCATATATTGTTATTTTGTTTACTTATTTATAGACTCTTTTAATTTATATAATTATTAATTATTCTCTACAAATATACAAGGAAATAACTCTATTCATATATTGTTATTTTTTTATATAATTATAGACTCTTTTATATATAATTATTAATTAATAACTACAAATATACAAAGAAATATCTTCCTTAATTCTTTCTTCTTCAAATTCTTCAGCTGTTATTAAACAATTTGCATTTATTTAGCAGCAACTTCTCAAACTGCCCATTTGTATATAATTTTTGTGCATCACTTTATTACAGTGACAATTATTTTAACTGCAGGGCATTTTTATTACGACAGTTCTTGTTGTTATATCTTCTTCTTCTACTTCTCCTCTTTTTTATACTTACGTTGCCCCCTAAACCCCCACTGTCGCCTGCTGCTGCACCACACCCACATGTCTGGACTTGTTGTTGTTTTGTTTTTGATTCTGTTTATATATATATATATATTTATATATATATACTTTTAATACACACACCACACGCTGTGCAGCTGAAGCAGGGACCGTAAAAAACTGTCGAGACTCGTGGCCATAAGGTATTGTAAACTATACATAAATAACAAGCTCAATTTAGGCTCATATTAAAATGGAAAATGCAAAATGGCGAATAGAAAATAGAAAATAGAAAACATATTTCTGCTGAGTCTGGCAAAAACGGAAAAAGAAGAGAAAATAGAAGTAGAAGGTGAGCGAGGCAACCAAAACTGTGTCAACATATCAAAATGTTTGCTTGTTTGTCTTCGTGAGTGTGTGTGTGTGTGTGTGTGTGTGTGTGAAAGGATTGTTTATTCCTTTCAGACTGACTGAGTTGAGCTGACTGTCTGAGCTAGCAGCTATTACACTCACACACACACACACACACACACATTCACATTCATATTCATATTCATATACGTATTCGTATTCGTATTCGTATTCGTATTCATATAAAATTTATGACATGGCATATTTCCTTATGCTGGGCTAAGGTTTTTGTGCATTTTACATGAATTTCGATAGGCAGCGATCCCTTTTGTCTTAACGCTTCCTCTCTCTCTCTCTCTGTCTCTTACGGCAATCTGATACGGCCCAAGGTGTAGCATTTCAAATTTAATAACCCACCGCAGTGGCAGCAGCTACAACAACAACAACAACAGCAAAAACAACAACAACAATAACTAGCAGCAAATTCTACAGTCTCTAAGCGAGCGTAGGCGACTGTAAGAGACTCTGTAAAGCATGGTTTGTTTATGGAATTAGCTAAGAGTTTCCTATGCGATTCTGATGAAATAGTTATAGATATAAAATTGTAAGTTTCTCTTATAATAGGTCAATTCCAAGTCTTTAAATTAAAATAAAATAGCCCACATATCAAACAGCTAAGAAACAGACAACTTTACTATAACAACTCGATTGCTGTTGCTATTTCTCCAACTTTTACATCTCCATTGCCGCATAAACCCTTTAGAAAATTTGCAAGTACAGGGTCTACTAAAAACACAACAACCACTTGAAATATACGTACCGCAAAATGTTGTAAGCTGCTGCCGCTACGTTTTGTGGCAAGCTGCGGGCCAGTGTGTGCGGCATCGTGTGAGTTTATCCAAAAACTCAAAACCTGATGGCCGAAAAACCCATTGAAAAACCATTTAGTATTGCCCGCAGGCCTAGCTCAGTGTGCAGTGTGTGTGTGTGCCTGTGTGTGTGTGTGGGTGAGTGTGTAGGCAAAGGGGTTGGCCTGGCTTGTTTGATGGGGGCAACACATTCCCATGGTTTTGCCAGCTTCTCCGGATACGGTACGTGTCAATGCAGTAGGCAAAGTTTGTGTGAACTGCCATCTTTGCTGGCCTTACGATTTTTGTGCCACATCAGTCAAAGCACCGCAGCAACAGCAGTTTACTTACACACACACACACACACACACACACACACACACACACACACACACACACACACACACACAAAGAGAGAGCGAGCGAGTCGAGCTACTGATGCAATGGGGCACTCTAACGGTTTTGTCGGCAGCAACTTAACACTCACAGCTGCCGCCTGCTGCACTGTCACTGCCCCTGCCACTGCCACTGCCCCTGCCCCTGTCACTGCCACTGCCACTGCCAGTTGCAAGTTGCTACTTGCACATTTTGCATCAATTTTCTGGTTGCTGTTGCAGTTTTGTGTGCTAATTTGGCATCTAATTTGCAGCTCGGACAGCAAATGAGCAACTTTCAACTGTTGCCGTCCGTTGGTTCAGTTTTGCTCTAATGCACGGCTGTTGCAAGTGCCACCTCCTGCTGAATTTGCTTTTCTGCTGTGCCACACCATTTGGCAATTGCAACTTTTCAACCATCAAAATGAGTTGACGCCAGCAACAGAGACGACAATTTGCACATCACACGCAACTACTTTTACTCCTCTCTCTCTCTCTCGCTCTCTCTCTCTTTCACTCACTCTCTCTCTCTCTCTCTTTCACTCACTCAACAAGAACAACTTTTTGTTTAGTCCAACAAACCTCATTAATGCTCATACGCAGCTCATTTGATTGAAGTATTGCTTTGATGTACAACCAAGTACAGTGTTGCCTGCTGTTAACTAACAGTGAGTGCAATGTTATTGAGTTAACCATAATGTTATTAGCAATGTTATTGATCACTCGCTGAAAGCATTGTCACTTATAGCAGCTGTTAAACAACTTGTTAACTTCAAACTCTCATAACTTGGATGAGGCTTATGTGATTTTTATGGGGATTATTAATTTGATCATTGTAAAGCTTCTAAATTTATGCTGCTTTTAAATTTAGTTATTTAAGTGATTTTTATGGGGCATATTAACTCGATCATTGTGCAGCTTCTATATTTATGCTGCTTTTAAATTTAGTTAATTTATATATTTATTTTTGAAATTAATTTAATTTCTTAATACTTTTAACCAAAAACTTTAAACAGCCATAAAATTGTCACAACTTAACGGATTTCCGTTTAACGTAGTTTTTCAACATTAAGGCTACCATATGCAACAGACTATTAGCTGGTGTAGTTGTTAAAGTAATTATATGATTATAGCAGCGTATTAAACGGTGACAGCGGGCACTTTGAATGCAGGACAACATGACGCATAGGCAAGGCATATGTATGTGTATATGTGTATATGTATATATATATATATGTATATGTATATCTTATATATGTATGTGTATGTATATGTAGGTTGGCTTCGGCGTAATTATGTTTGCTTACGTGCACAGTGTCGCCAGCAACAACAAGAATATCAACAACAACAACTCGACAACAACAACAACTCGACAACAACAACAACACTGACAACAACAGTAACAAGGATGTCAGCTATGTGGACAACACAGCAACACCAACAATGTGGCTTGAAATTTGACACTTTCACAGTTGGTCAGTTGATTTGCTCGCTTGCCCGCCATGGCCTCTGTGCCCTGCCACTGTCCATGTCGCCCTCTGCTTTAGTTCGCCCCCCCCCCCCCCCCCATGTTTGTCTGCATTTTGTTAGATTAATGTCCTGCTCAATCATCAATAGGTTCAGTGTACTGCGCCGTTTTGTTTGTATAGCACTTGTTTATCGGGGGCTTCTCCTTGCGCTCTGGCAACGCTTTACTTCTCTCTCTCTCTCTCTCTCTCTCTTACTTGCTGTTTATTTTTATTTTTTTTTTTTTTGTGCTTTTCATTCGCTGCGCTTTATTCTATTTATTACAGCTTTCGTTTTGGCTTGTGCATTCATCCTTTGCTTTGTTCTTTCGTTTACTTTTAATTCATTTAGGTTTTCTTGTTGTACATTTTGATTGATGACCACTTTAATTGCGGATATTAAATGACAAGCGAACGCCACACCATCCAATCGTTCAACCATCCAAACCACCCAAGCCACCCAAACCACCCAAAACCACCACATACCCTGCCCTTTTTGTCACCTTAATGCCATTTTGTGGCTTCATTTTGGCGTTCCAATTTTCCACTGGTCAAGTAACTGCCCGCTTCGCGTTTTTATCGATCGTCTTCCTTCCTTCTTTTTTTTTTTTGTCGTTCAGGTTTTCTTCATTGGATTACGCGGTACGTGGGCAATTTGTTGCAGTAATGTTAATCAATGTGGATAACAGCTGCAATTCGAGCTATGTTTTAAAGCAATTTTTAATTGAAGATTTATGCGAAGTTTACATTGTGATTTTATTGATTGTGGGGATCACGTGTCTTCCCTGTTTGCCATCCATCATATATCATATATCATTGTCATTGTTTTTTATTTCATTCAGCGTAAATCAAATGTTTGATTTATTTAAATTTAACTTTGCATTAAGCTCATTTTTCTGCATTTATTCTTTTGCTAAATATTCAGTTTATTTAATTATATTAATTTGCAATATATGCATGAATTCAAATTGAGATATTTATGCATTTAATTAATACATTATCACTTTAATTAAGTGCATAAACATTATAGAGCAATGCTACTTTAATAAATTGGCAGCAGCACATTAACAAGTTGGCAGCGCTGTTTGGCAAGGCAAGTGGCAACACTGTAACTCTTTTTTATCAAATAAAAAAACAAATGATATAAGAAAAATCATAGTTTAAAGCGCATGTTAACCTTAGCATGCAAATGAGAAAGTCAACACTTGTAGTATTCTGTTCATGTTAACTTAATCACGTTTTCCAAGGCGCATAAACGCATTTAAAGCGCGTCACAAGTCCTCTCTTTCACTCCTTTTGATGTGGGCGCAAAATAATGATGACTTTGCCTGTCCACAAACTAGAAATGGAACTCAACTATAACTACATAATAATTCTAATGAAAAATGTCGAGCTGCAAATGTGATTAGATGCTTTGATTGTCAATTAAAGCACGACAACAAATTTGCAGTGGGGAAATCTCGTTAGTTTACTGTGTTATTGCCACAGAGTGTACGATTACTCTATAAAGGATATAGATATAGATGTATATTTATATATATATATATATATATATATATAGAGAGAGTATATAGTATATTAATATGCTGTCGCAATTGATGATGAGCGAATCGTAATTAATTTTGTAGTGTGTGCGTGTGTGTGTGTGTGTGTGTGTGTGTGCATTAAATGATACAGCAAATCAGTTGGCTTACTCATTAGGCACATTAATTGATAAATTGATATTGGCTGGACAATGCCAAAGGGCCAAATAGGCTGGTCAAGAGCTAGGGTAAGTTATTTACTAAGTCAGAGAGACAGAGACAAACAGAGAGAGAGAGAGAGAAAGTTATGAGCTGAACTGAGCTGACTTTACGATTTCTTGTTTGTCTCTATGTGTGTGTGTGTGTGTGTGTGGTGTGCACACACACTTCAAGTTCAAGTTGTTAAAAGTCGCAAGCTGAAAGATAAACATCAAATCGAGCTGCTTGCCTTTCGTCCTGTCTGGCTGTCAAATCGAACTTTGATTTGATTTGATATTTTTCCTACAACTTTTATGCGAACTGACATAAAGTTCGCCAGTGTTGCCACCCAACGCTTACCACGTTTTGGTCGCAACAATCAGTTAATGCAATGGCGCGTCCAAAGAATATACCGTTACCGCTACCGCTACCGCTATCGCTATCGTTACCAACATCGCTACGGTCACCTCTACCGCTTTACCGTTATTTTGTGTGTTGATTAATTGTTGTGGGTTTTTAGTGTCAGCAGCGAGTTGATTAATGCTATTGTTGTTATTGTTCTGCTCGTCCTCTCGCTGCGGCTCTCCCACTCTCTCTCTTTCCCTCTTTTTCTCTCGTTCTCGTGTTGTCATTTGTAGCAAGCCTAGTGTCACCAATTGTTAATTGTAGTTAAGCGTTTTAATTTTCATATGTTGCAACAACAACAACAACAACAACAGCAACGACGATGACGCCGTCGTCGACATGAACAACAACAAGCAGCAGGTTAAATACCACAGTAACAGCACGAAATAAATATGAAGCCGAAATTCCAACGGAAACCGAAGCTGTAACCGATGCCGAAACCGAAGCAGCAAACCGAACTAATTAGTGGATGCGCCTGCGCATGGAACGAAAGAGAGCGCGAGAGCGAGAGAGTGTGTGAATGCACGCTCTTATAAAGCTTTCGAGTTGAGCTTTGGGATCAGAGCAAAGCACAGCGTGAAAAAGCACAGCATTGCAAGTCTTATACGACTCGATGTCCCGACATTTCATTCAAATACGACAGCACAGCTGGTCGAGCGCTCAGTTGCTGGCAAGTTGTCGGTGTGAGTGGTTCAAATACTCTGGAGCAGCAGCAGCAGCAGCAACAGCAGCAGTAGCAACAGAAGCAGTAGCAATAGCAGCAGCAGTTTTAAGTGTGGTGTGGCAATCAAAGTTAAATTGCTGTTAAATGAAAATGTGCTGGCGATGCCAGAGCGATCGACAATGGGAACGTTGGCAACACACTCAAATCAGCAACGCATTCAACGTCAACATAATCCCAGCCACTTGACAACAACGGAAACGACAACGGCAAAGGCAACGACAACGGTTAAGTTAACTGAATGTCTGCTCCTGCACGCTGGCTTTTACAATAGCCCGATTAAAAAACAAAAAAGCCAAGCGCTGAAGTGCTGAAGTGCTCAAGTGTTGGCCAAGTCATTTGTGCCTGCATTGTGGAGGATCTCAGACTCTCCGAGCGGAAGCATGAAGAACTGCAGCAGCAGCAGTGGCAGCTGAGGCGGCTTAATGCTGCGCCGTCATATAATGTCTGCTAATATTTGAAGAGTGCGCCGCATTAATTGACATGAAAGCTAACACACACACACACACACAGACACGCTGAAGAAAAGAAAAGGAAAATGGAGAAGGAAAAGGAAAAGGGAAAAAGGAAAGAATGATGATACTGGCACAAGGACTGGCTTTGGCTTCTAATGAGCGCGCTAACGTCAAGCTCACAACTGCTAGGTAAGTGCCGGCTTAAGCCTAAGTCTTCTCTCTGTTTGTATGTATGTGTATGTGCGTGTGTGTGTGTGGGTGTGTGTGCTTAAGAGTGTGCTTGTGTGTTGTGGTTGTGTGGCTGTGTTGTTGTGTGTCTGTGATTTGGTGGCAAGTTCGAAGTGATTTATATGCCAATAAATGCACGAGTTTGGTCGCATTAATATTGCAACTGCTTTAACTCTTGCTCCTTTGCTCTTTCGTCTGTTCTCTCTCCCACTCTCTCTGTCTCGCTCACACTCACTTGGCTGTGTTTTATGGCAAATTAGCCTGGCTTGTAATTTAGTATTGCATAGCCAACAGGCGCCAGACACTAAATTACATAATGCCAGTCAACCATATGGCACCACATAATATGGCAAATCGTTTGCTGCTGTCAATTTGCAAATTAGAGGGGCACAAAAACCGTTAGCAAATTTGTTTCGTTTGTTTGTTGTGTCTCCTTGTTGTTGTTTCTTTAATTTCCTTCCTTTTTTTTCACATATCAATAGATATATATATAGACATATGTTGCCTGGCAATCAACCATCAATTGTTTAACATATTGCACTTTATGCATGTAGGGGAGCAGCAAGAGTAGGGGAGGGGGTTTATTTTATTGCTCTGATTCAGTTTTTTTGCTGTGGTCGCTTTGCGGTGGTTTTGTTTGTTTTGCTGCGGTTTTACATAATTACGTGCAATTTTGCAATTGTTTCTCATATATATTTATACCATTATTTCTATTAAATTTAGTTAAGCATTTACCGTTTTAATTAAAGTTGGCAAAGGCGAATTATTTGCGTTAACTGTAATCTATGCAAATTGATTTGTTGACACAATAAACAATTATATACAAAGTATATTAAGAGAGAGAGTTGCTTGCAGAATTACAATACGAACAGTAATTATATTATTTACATTCACAATTTTCAAGTAAAATGTTGTCAAAGAGTGTTAAATATAAGAAATATAATAACAACTTAAGAAAACTAAACACTTCTATAATATTCACTATAAAATAAACATAACTTGCTTTAAGTTAACTAATCAACTACTTATTGACTCCTTTTGCAATCCAAACAACAATTCACAGCGATTTTTTTCCCATCAGCAACATCAAACGTTTTACTTAAAGCCCAGTTAATTAAGATTTCATGTTGGCCAAGCACAGCAAACACAATATTTAGCTAATTCGCAGTCAATTTAATTGCAGCCTTTATTTGCCCCAAAACACTTTTGCTTTCAATGGCAAATTCAATTAACAGAAAGAAGAAATCAAAAAACACAAGAAAAAACCAAAAAAAAATGAAGTCAAAATGGCCAAAAGCGTTTGCTGCCTTTTTTTTGGCTAGCAGTGAAAAAAGAAAGCGTTTTTTTTTTGTTTTTAATAATATTTAAATGGAATTACTTTTAATTAAGTCCAAAGTCCAGGCGCAACCACAAAAGGCTGCAGTTGTAGCAAGTAGCAAGTAGCAAGAGGCAAGTAGCAAGAGGCAAGCAGCAAGAGGCAGCCAGCAAGTAAGCAGTACCTACTACCCGTTGTAGCAGACTGCCAGCCAAACCAAAAATGTTAACAGTCTCAAATTACCAAGCCGAAACAGCAACAACAACAATAGCAACAACAACAACAACAACAACACGCAGAAAATGTAGCGCAAGGAAGTGATTAAAATTTTACTTACCTCTAGGTAAAACTGCCTGATGTTGCTGCTGTTGTTGTTGTTGTTGTTGTTTTGTTTTACTCCATTTTCTGTTGCCTTTTTTATTTTATATTTGTTTTCCTTTTTTTTTCTTGTTTTGTTTTTTTTTTTTGGTATAATAAGTAAGTATTAATTAATGCAAAAATGAAGAACTCGAACTTAAGTAGGGCTTCTGCTGTTGGTTCTTGTTTTACAAATGAGCAGCGCTTTGCAATTTGTTGTTGTTGTTGTTGTTTTATGATTTTTTTTTGAAATTTGAGAGCGTGACGCAAATTAAGATGCCAAAAACCGTTGAGGGAGCAGTTGAGTTCAGCGTGGTCCCCTCGCTGTTCCTGTAGCTGTTCCCGTCTCTATCCCTGTTCTTCTCCCTGTCCCTCTCGCTGTTCCTGTCTCTGTCTCTGTCTCTGTCCCTAGCCGTGTTCGTGTCCACTCAAGCAGAATCAACTTAATGAAAATGAAATTGACACCTACCGACGCTGTGACCCCCTGCTTATAAGGCGTTTCTTACCCAACCTCGTTTGGCCACATTTTAGTTGTTGTTGTCGTAGTTGTTGTTGTGTATTTTTGTTGCTGACCGCAGAGTTTGCAGTAAAATTATACGCACGTCTGAAGTTACGTGAGTGTCGATGATGAGTACAGTGCGTGTCAATAGTTGAAACACCAGGAACAGCCATAGCAGCAGCAGTAGCAGCCGTAGCAGCCGTAGTTGGAGTTGTTGGAGGCCAAAGTGCCGTTCCGGTTCTTTTACACTCGTTGGGCGGGGGGGTGTCCTTGTGCCTGGCATTTCCGGTGCCATCCCGTTTGACATTCTGTACACCATCAACGCACACATCCTTGCGTGTGGCGGCCGTAAGAGAAATGCTCATAAATCTTCTCATAGTGTGGCTCAACCCGCCTCAATGCCGCTTCACACATTGTTCAATGCGATTTCAAAACTATATGTGTGTGTGTGCGTGTGTGTGTGTGTGAGTGTGCGTGTGTGTGTGTGTGCGTGTGTGTGTGTGTTTGTGTATCTATATGCGTATGGCAACTTTATGTTTTATCTTGCTTTTACGCTTCCGAGCTGCTGCTCTTGCTCCGCTTCCAGCAGCCGCTTCAGCTCCAATTCCACCTCCAGCTTCAACTCATTCTCCAGCTCCAGTTCCACCCCTCGCTCCCTTCGCCAACCCGTTCCAGTTCTTGGCCATTGCCCGAATTGTCTCCAGTTATTTCAGTTTGTTGTTTAGCTCATAAATCTGCTTATCTGGCGAGTCGTCGCATTGGTTGCGCACTGCCTAACAACTCAAAATTGCCAATGCCTTTTGCTCTGTCTATACCCTGTAATTAAATGTTGGCAAATATCAGGTAACTTTACGACACATTCAGAGTGTATATGCAATGAAAATAGTTTGAAATTTTTGCTACAATTTGCAGCAGAAATTTATAATAAATCGAAGAAAGCTGTGTTTTTAAGTTGATAAAAATATTAATAATAAAAATTAATTTAAATAGATTTTTTATTATATTAAGAAATTCTATATATTTTACTGGGCTTTTAACAGATTTAAAATATAAAAAATATATATATATATATATATAAGTAGATATTATTATTTATTTATTTAAGTCTAAATGAGAAACAACTTTCAGTCATATGACAGTTGAAATATGTTGAAATTATTAAGTAAAAAGTGTTAAATAACTTTTATATATATTTTATGAAAATGTATAGGAAATTGGCAGTTAAATTACGAGTTAAATTAGATATTTACTGTATATATATTAGTTAAATATATGCAGTAAAAATGGCAAATAATTGACAGATATTTTCTATGAAAATAAGCTAAAAACTTGAAACCAAAATTACTGAGAAGTAACTTAATAGAATATAAATATAGATTCTCTTAAAAATAAGCATAAAACTTGAAGTGGAACTAAGAAAACAAAGTATATTAGTATATTTTAAATATATATTTATTCTATTATTCTTACAATGTTTATACTTTCCAATAATATTTTCAGAACACCAATTAAATAGTAAACAGATAAAATTTTACTAATATTAATAGTTGAGCAATTCAAAGCTTAACAAATTTACATTTCTCCATTGCCATATGTAAGTTTCTAGGGTATGCGCATAGTCGCCAATGCCAGGCGACAGTTGTTGCTTTTAAGTTTGGTCATATTTTTCTATTTGGCCAGATTGGTTCAGATTTCGGTTGGCCAGAAAGCAGCTGCGGCGCATTAAAGGATTTTGCAGCAACTTGACCCTGTTGCAGTCATGCATAAATTTGTTAGATTTGCCCATTGACAAGCAGGAAGAGCAAAGCCAAAGCAAAACCAAAGCAAACCAATAGTAGACACACACACACACACACACACACACACACACACACGCACACTATAGCAATAACAAAACAATATTGTGCCAAAATTGCTGGAACCCCAAAATGTTCGAGCGCCTAAAAGTTATAAATATTTTTGGGGAATTAATTAAGCCCTTGCACGGGCTGCCCAGCAGAGGAGTGCGGTGTGTGTGGGGGGGGGGGGGTCAAAGAAAATGCCAGTTCTCAGTTCCCCCCATCTCTTGGTTATTTGAAATATGTACGAAATGAAATTAGTAGCCAAAAGATAAAAACGTAATGAAATCAAATGCGGCCTAAATATTTTGGAGACGCTTTTTGGATTGTCCCTGCTGTTGCTGTTGTCCCCCACCCTCTCTCATCCCCTCCCTCCATCTCACTCCCTTGTAGAACCCAATTCAGAGCCAAGAAAATTGAAATATGTGCGCCTATAAATGGGTTACAATGCGAGTTCTGCAGTTTACTGGAGCGTAAACTCAAATGCGCTAATGAAAGATTGTGAAAGGCAAATGTAAAGAAAAAGTAAACGAAAAAGTAAAAGAAAAAGTAAAAGAAAAATGAAAGAAAAGTCGATTATTTCAGCTTTTGACGGGGGCCAGATTGAAAAAGAAATTGGCAAAGGAATTATTTGATAAATGGATAAGATGAATAAATGAATGCAAAGTGAACAAAAAGCATTCTCAATAGGTAGAGCATTACAATAGATTAACGAGAGACAATAATCAAATGTACTCCGCATAAATGTGGAGAATTCTATGAGTAATTACGTAATTAAAGCATAATTTATATATAAATTTATATAAATTTCTCTTTCCTTCAACTGTTTGTGCAGTATTTAGACTAGCAAGTAAATAAATAATCAACTTCAAAGATTGATAGACTTGTTTTGTTGCTTCTACTGTAAATGAGATTGATGCTTCTGGTTTTTATGTTAGCTTAAGCGAAACTACAGGGTATATGCATGCAAATGTGTGGCCTGTAAAGTTGTAAGACTTTCAGTTGTTTGCAGTAGATTGTTTGTTTGTCAAGCATATAAATTTGTCGCTCAAAAAGTTGTTAGACTTCTAGTTCTTTAAATGAATTGCTTGCAAAGTTAATATACATCTATTTCTTTAAATAATATTGAGTCTTATGGAATATATTTAATTTTTAACGCATTGTATAGGGTATACGCATAGTAATCTCTGTAATCTTTGGTATACAAAGTTGAAAGACTGCTAGCTCTTTCAATTTGATTAACTGATTGGTAAACTTAGGAATCTATCGCTTATTAGTTGATAGACTTCTAGAACTTAAATGAAATTGATTCTGCTGACTTTTCTTTTAAATTTAACCCATTATACAGGGTATAAACATACAAATCTGTTGCCTAAAAAGTTGTAAGACTTCTAGCTCTATAAATGAGATTGATTGATTGATAAACATAGGAATCTGTTGCTTACTTAGAAGAAAGACTTCGAGTTCTTTAAATAATCTCGATTCTTATGGCATTTCTTGCATTCTTAAGCCATTTTACAGGGTATAAATCGATTAACATAGGAATCTACCGGTTAACAGTTGATATACTTCTAGTGCTTTAAATAAAATTGATTTCTATAGCATTTTTCTTTTATTTTATCCCATTTTACAGGGTATAAACATACATATCTGTTGTCTAAAACGTTTTAAGACTTCTAGATCTTTATATCAGATTGATTTATCAAAAAAAAAGAAATCTGCTGCTTCCATAGAAGAAAGACTTCTAGTTCTCTAAATGAGCTTGATTCTTATGACATTTCTTTTATTCTTAAGCCATTTTACAGGGTATTATAATAAAAATATGTCTCTAAAACAGTTTATATGATTTCTTCAAGTTTTTCTCACTGTTAGTTCCTCTTTTATTCCATTTCACAGGGTTTTTAGGGGCATATGCTTTTCTGCATTCAAATAGCCGTTAGATGCATGCTCTGTCTTCCTCTCTCTCCCTCTCTCTCTCTAGTTCTCTCTCTAGCTCTTTCTCTCTCTCCTTCTCTCCTCCCTCCCTCTCTCCTCCCTCTCTCCTCCCTCTCTCCTCCCTCTCTCCTCCCTCTCTCCTCCCTCTCTCCTCCCTCTCACCACCTCTCTCTCTTTCCCACTCCCTCTCAACTTGCTTCTGGCCAGCTTTGATTGTCATGTGCCACAAGAATTTAACTGCCATTAAAAGTCCGTTCGCTGTCGTTTAAACTCATAAAATGTATGGCGTACAAAATGCGCTGCCGTTTAATTTGAATTTTAATGTGCATTCAAAATTCTTGCATGTGCGCACGACAACAGTTTTCCTTTTTTTGTTCTTCTTTTAATATTTATTTCAAATTGCCCGTTTGCTGCCGCCTGCGACAGGCGAAAAGGCAGCAAAAAGAAAAGGAAAGAAAGAGAAAGAAAGAGAAAGAGAAAGAAAGGAAGAAAGAAAAGGACATGTCCGCAGTTGTTGAGTCGTCTGCATACGTCATCGAACTGTTGACCGAGTTGGCGTTTGGCCAGCATGTTGCCTGTTGACTGCCCTGCCAGGCTGTGCAACCTACTGCTGTCTCTACTCCTGCTGCTGTTGCTACTCCTGCTCCTGCTGCTCCTCCTGCTGCTTCTGCTGCTCCTGCTGCTCCTACTGCTGCTGCTGCCTGTCAGCAAAACTGCGCAGAGATAGCGCAGCAAAGGACACGCAGCAGCAGTTGCAGTGGCTGCTGCTGCTGGGCAACTGGGCTAAGAGACTGTTTTATGCATTGCATGCATTAAGGCGCAAAGTGTTGATAGGCAGCACAGCACAGGACGACGGCAAACAGGACGCAGTGCACAGGACACAGATTTGTGCTGAGACAGCGTGTGCCCATAAAAATGCAGCAAGCAAATGTTGCAAGCCACAGCAGCAGTAGCAGCTGCTGCTGCCACAACAACAACAACAACAGCTAATATTACCTGCTGTGGCTGCGACTGCAGCAACTCCTTCTCGACATTCATCAAACGCCACCATATTGAATCAACGCAAAATAATTGCTTTTTAAATGGGTTTTTATGCGATACGCGGCGAGGCGGTCCATAAATTCGCAGGCGCCACTTTGCCACGCCTACTAGATAAACGCCCAGCGGCTGCTGTCTTCGTATTTACTTATATTTTGCTTCGTTTCGTTTCGTTTCGTTTTCTTTTCTTTTCTCTCGTTATTTGTAAGCTTTAATTTTCAGATTTATGCTCGCTGCAGCCGCAAGGACATTTTTAATGAGATTTCTTTAGCCGTTACCCAAGTGCCAAGCAGGAAGCGTGAGCAGTGGATGAACGAGGGGAGAGGGACGGAGAGAGGGGTAAGAGAGGTACTAGGGTAATAGAAGGCAAACTTGGCTGCCCAAGCAGCTTCAGTTTTAAGCGATGACAGACAGAGATTATGAGCCAAGCCAAAAAGTCACTGTGGTTAAGCAGCTGCTGGAGAAGTAAAATGGAAATGAAAGTGGAAATGGGAAATGGGCAAATGAAGATGAAGATGAAAGACGTGGCATGCAGCATGATTGTGAGGAGGTAGATAAAGAGAGGGAGAAAGAGAGAGAGAGGATAAGATTGAAGATGCTTCAGCTACAAGTTTTGCACTTGGTTGAGTTTTCCAAAAGTTTTCTTGTTGTAGTAAATTTGCGTTTAGAAAGCCAACGAAATATGTTAGTGGCCAGCATATTTGATTTGTTTTTCCAGCTTCCTACACTTGCTCTACTCCCCCTCCTCTCTCGCTCTCCCTCTCTGCTTCTGTTACTCCATCTCATTTGAACTCCCCTCTGGCTGTTTATATCTCCGGAGACACCAAACATAATTGACTCATTTATCAAGTGCAATGCGAATTCACACACATATTTTGCAAGCACGCACTGCAATTGCTTTTGGCCAGTGTTACAAACTGATTTCACTGCTCAGCATAATGCAATTATAACAAGCCAAAACTCTGCTTAACTTTGCCACATTTTATAGAGAACTTCTTCTAGTTTACTTTATAAAAAAAAAACAACAAGAAATTCACAGGCTTCATTTAATTGAGCTTTAAATACAATTAAATAAACTAAAGTTGCATTTACTTTATAGAGTTAAATTAGCTGAAAATAATCTAATATTTCCTAATAATTCTAATATCTAATATTTATTGTGCTTAAATAAAGTAAATCATATTACGTATACGTAATATAAGAAGCCAATTAAATGCTGCAGTTTCTTTTGTTGTAACTTTATATAGTTAAGGTTCTTTACAGCTTAATTAAATATATATATTCATGAGTTTACATATATATATTCTTTTGTTTAAATATTCATTTACATATATTAAATTAAATTAAAGTGAGTTGCACTTCAAATTCAACACAAATTGCTTAGAAACTCAAACTAATTGCAGCTGTTAAGCTTAACTAAATGTTAATCTAAAGCTTATCAAAACTAGAAGTTACTTAATCTCGCTATTACAGCTGATTAGGGCTGATCAGTGCTCTTGAGAAGACTTGTTGTCTCCATTTTGAAGCAAACACTTAATAACTTTGCTGCTGATTACAAAACTCATTCAGCATTCAGTTATTGAGTGGCAGCACTTGAATCAAACGGAGCAACAGAGAGAATAACCCAAATAAAACGCATAGCTGCCGCGCCTTGTGCCTCGCGCCTTGTGCCTCGTGCGTTGTGCCACTTGGCTGCTTGCAACATCAGAGCGTTGATTTGAAGCAGCGGCAAATTGAGCGCGAAACATTTGATGCATAGCAACAATCAAATACAATTTTCATTAAGAACTAAATTCCAATATTTTACAAAGCAAGTGGGCGAATAGCAAGAGAGAGAGGGAGAGGGATAGATAGATAGAGAGAGGGAGGGAGAGGCAGAGGGAGAGAGATAGAGAATGCTATAGATTTGTCATCGAATCTTGTTTATGTATGAACTTAATTGAGTTCAACTGAAAGTGTCAACTCATGTGACACACAGCTACAATATGCAATACGCAAATGTGACAGAAAGAGAGGATGAAAGAGAGAGGGGAGAGAGGGAGGGAGAGAGAAAGAGGGAGAATGAGAGAAAGAGGAAGGGAGAGCGCAGAGTGGTATAGAGACTGCTGAGAGTTAGCTGGCAGATGATTTGGCGCAAATGGCAGCTATTTAAATGAGAGAGAAAGAGAGAAAGAGAGACAAAAAGAGATAGAGATAGAGAGAGCGAGAGAAGTGTAAGCGTTTAGGTGAGTTTGTGCATTTGATTAGCAATTTGTTTTGGCATTGTGCTAAGTTATATCACTGCATGATAATTGCTGTCATCAGGCAAACGTTGAAAAACGAGACGGCATTTAGCATATCCGCTTGCAGGGCGGCCAATTCAAGCGGAAACGGAAGTGTAAATGCCGCAGCAAAGCACAGTAGCTACAGCACACACACATGTGTGTGTGTTAAATGTTTGTCTGTCTACTCTGTGTGTGTGTGTGTGTGTGTGTGTGTGTGTTTGCGGGTGTGAGTCAACTCTTTTTGAACGCAAGGCACATTTATAATTAACATAATGATGGCATTTTGCTAAACAGCGTTTTCCGCACGGCGCTGCTGTTACACATGTAACAAAAACACACACATGAACACATACTTAAACAAGCACACACACACACACACAGACACACACACACACTGGCACAGACAAAGGACACTTGAGTGTCCTGGCATACGCGCTGCATAGTTGACATGAAATGCCAACTTAATGTCAGAAAGTTAACATGCCACTTGAAATTAACAAGCCCAGTCCCCTTGCCGACACCTGCCCCCCTCCCCCCACCCTACTCTCTCTATCACTCTCTACCAATGCCCAGCCCAACCACTCACCTCACCTGGCACACAACCCTTTTTTTTCTCTCTCTGTTGCCTGACGCCATTGTTATAACTTCTCATGTGTCTGTGTCTGTGTGTGTGTGCGTGTGTGTCCTGTGTGTGTGTTTGTGTGTGTCCTGTGTGCGTTGTGAAGTGCTCGACGTGCGGCTCGTCAGGTGAGCCGCATTAAAAATGTAGAATTTTCATCTTTTAGTCAGCAATTGTAACGGTTTTTCATATTCTCTTCATTTTCTTTTTTTTTTTTTGTTTTTTTCCTCCTCATTTTTTTTTAAGTGCCTGCCTGTCTAAGTACTCAAGTGCTTGCAGCAGCGGAGGAGTGAAGAGGGGAAGGGGAGGGGGATAGAGTGGCAAGGGGTTTAGCATTGTTTAAAACTGTCGCGCGCACTTTTGTAACCACATATACATATATATATATATATATATATATATATATATATATGCCCAACTCGTACTTCAAGCTCATTCAGATGCCTTTGTCTGCCTTTGCGCGCTCAATGATTAATTTATGCACACACACAACACACACACACCCAATACACAGGCAACATACACAATTTTAGATCTTTTACATAACTAATGAAACAATGATAAGCAGCTGATTTATGCAATTGAGATAGATAGCGAGAGAGAGAGAGAGAGAGAGAGAGAGCGAGAGAGAGCGAGAGAGATAGAGAGAGACGCCCAATAATCAGCTCATTTGATTTTGCTGGCTTTTAGCCAAACATGGCGCTGCCTTTGTCATCGATATATATCGATAGCTACTCAAGCAAATTTTTAGGTTTTATCAAAGTTGTGTACGTGCTGTGCTAAAGTTTTTGCATAAATATATATATATATATATCTATTTATATATATATTGTGAGCAAATGTTATACTTGCGTTGCATGCACATAATCCAGGATGATTGAAGTGCAGTTTTTTTGTGTCTTCTTTTGTTTGTGCAGACGTGGCGCTGTAAGTGCTGCTCTATGTTAAGGATATTCATATCTATAGCTATATCTATAGCTATAGCTGGCAGATTGAGTTGAGCATAATGTGAATCTTAAAGTTGTCAAACTGAGAACTATACAACTAAAACTTAAGTTAACTTTATATTTATAATAAGTTAAAGTTGAGCGAATTTTCTTGCAAATTTATTACACATTTATTAAGTTTATTAACAGCGTTTGAAGTCGCGTTGCGATAAGAAAATGCCAGCAAAATATTGATAAGAAGTTGTACTATAATAAATCATAGCAATATTATGCTAAAATTTGTTAAGGCATAAACATTAAGTTACACTTGCAAAAGCATATTTTATATTCTTTATTCTAATACTCAAACTCAACTTTATCACAACTTCTTCTATTTTATTCCACCAGAAATGCGCTTAATTGCAAATATTTTCATAATAAATAAATAAATAAATTCTTTTCGCTAATTACTTTGCTGTTTAATTAGAAAATAATTTACAAATTGCTTGCTTTTTGCTGCCAAAGCAAATAACTCAATGTTTTCAATCAAATATTAACGCGAAAATGCGGCTTAATCGCATAATTAATTCATTTGATTGGATTTTGTATTTAAAGTTCCCTCAATATTAATAATAATCATAATAATAATAATAATCATAATAATAAGAGTCTTAACAAGCAAAATTGCGCACTCTTTAAATACTTGGAACTAATTTAATATTCACATTTCTAAGCAACGCACAGTGAGAAAGAAGAAGCAGCAAAAAATTAACAGCCAACGTTTCGCATTTTTGGTAACGCAACGCAACGAAAAACCCAAATTGGTCGTTAGCACATTGAATGTGAGGGGGGAAAGTGAGCATTGGGAATGGGGAAAGTGGGAATGGGGAAGCGGGAATGGGGAAGTGGGAAGTTTGAGCCGCACAGAAAGGTTGCTGCAAATTACACGTGACGTAATGATGCTGATGATGACGCGGGATGATGATGGAGTTCCAACGCTCCAAAATGTTCATAAAATTAGCGCACAAAAGTAAAAAAAAAAAACATATGAGATGCGATTTGAATTTGACACCATTAGCTACATTTGGCCAAGAGACGTGGCGTTGCGATGTCAGAGGAGACAGAAATGACGCACCAGGCGCCAAAGTCATTTGCATACGCGATACACACAAACACACACACACACACACACACACACACTTAGTCACATAGGGGTTGAATTTTTACTGTTGTGCACTTTTTATTGATGCCTGCTACAAAAAAAAAAGCAGACAGAAAGAAAGCAAAGAAAAGCTAAAGAAATACATGTTGAGTGGCATACTAAGCGACTTTTTATGCCACATGCTGATAATAATAATAATAAATACACACACACACACACACATACACCCACACACCGGCATAATTATGTGGGCCCGATAGCGTTAATTATACAGTGTCCCAGCCTAATTATGATTTGTTGCCAAGCACCAGCAGCAGCAGCAGCAGTAACCGCAGCAGCAGCAGCGGAAGTCAGACAGAAAGAGAGAGAGAGAAAGAGCGCGTAAAAAAAGTGTTGCCTACTTTCAGGAGCTGGCAGTATTGAGCAAATGTGAAGGTGGTTGACTGCTGCTGGCAGTAAGAGTGTTGAGTGTGTATTGCAGGGGTGTGGTAGAGGTTATGTCTATGGCAATCAATAGGCGCATTGTAAGGTGGGCAAGTCGAAATGCACTCGAAACTTTGTGCGCAATCTACAATCGCTATGTGTGTGTGTGTGTGTGTGTGTGTGACAACGTTTAGTACGCCACTTGAGTTAAACAAAAGGCGTGCAATGTAACTGACGGATGCGGCTATTGCTTTAGCTGTAGCTGTAGCTACAACTACAACAACTACAATCGCAATTATGTTACAAAACGTTGCAATTAAGCAAAACTCTAACAATGGCCAGCAAAGCAAGCACTCTGCAGTACAAACGTCTCTCGTCTCTCATCTCTCTAACTAAATATGTTTGTATGTGTGTGTGTGAGAAAGTGCCAAGAAAAAGATACGAAAGCAGAGCACAAAAATATAACGAAAAAATACAAGAAAGCAAGAATTATATAAAGTAGAAGAAACCAGCTAAAGATGAGGCATATACAACGTTGCCACAAGGCAACTTCCGTTGCAAAGGCGTTGCCGTTGCCGTTGTCGTTGTCGTTGTCCTCATCAACACTTGAGTGCACTTTGTGTGTAAAAAGCAAGTGTAGAAACAAGTATTCATATTGTCTGTGTAACTGTCTCTGTCTGTGTGTGTGTGTGTGTGTAACGTGTGTGTGTGTGTTGAAACGTGTTCAATTGATATTTTTGCACGCGCCGCTTTTGCTTAAGAAAAAGTTATAAATAACAAGAAGCGAGGCAACTTGAGCCAAAAACTGCAATAATGCTGCCCCTATACTGAGTGCCAAAAAGACGCAGACAAGTCTAAAAATACACACACACACACACACACACACACACACAGACACACACTCGCATAGACAATAGCACACTTGAGCATGTGTAAGCAGCCACTCAACTCAACTCAACGTAACTCAACTCAGCGACAACTCAGCTGCAACTTTCAACTTCCCAGCGCCGGTTGCAAGTCAGCTCCAATAAGCAGCTACTTTGGGGGCAAGTTTAAGTGTGTGGCAAGCCAAACAAGTGGCTGCCGTTCATATTGATTGCTAAGCTTCGTTTGAAATTTCACAAAAAAAAACTCCACAAAAGAATTATATTAAAACAGTGAAAAAATGTCAAAGATTGCATTTCCTAGTAGAGCTCTGAAAAGTTGTAATAGAAACTAATATTAAGTTACTTTCAAAGGGAAATAAGTAAGGAAAATTAGTCGAAGATTTGATGCACTTCTTATAGCATATATATTAGCTTGATATCAATCAAATTTTGGCTATAACAAATGCCTAGCACTGAGTTTAGTTAACATAAATCAATTGATAACTGAGTTCGATTTGCAAGCGATCTTTCCTATGGCAGCTATTTGTTAACTTAAGCCAAATCGATCGCTGCCAACATATAGAAACTGTAGCAAGTTGCAGCGAACACACGTACAGTCTGTCATGGCTATAACAGAACTCCTTATTCACACAGTTCGAGCATATTATAGAGTATAGGCTTAGTCTGCTTTAAAGCATTACAAATTCGGGTGATAAAAGGGCTTAAAAAGTATAATAACTTGGCTCAAAAACTGAATGTGTTTTCATTTAGCTGTCACACGTACCAAAAACCATTTACCTGTGCCATCCCCTCCTTCCCCTTCACCACTTCTGGCTGATGCTACAAGCAAAACGTGCAACATACAGTGTCAGGCAGCATATTGAAATTTTATTGCATTTGCTGGCAAAGGGAAGCAGGGAAACAGCAGCAGCAGCAGACAGGCGGGACAGCAGGAGGTGTGAAGAGTGTGCAGTGGGTGGGGGAGGGGGTAACATGCAGTCAAGCGGCACAAATTCAAACATTTGTATTGCTGAAATTGAAAAAGGTGTTGGAGCTGCAAATGAAAAATTACTCAGCACCCAGTGGGCAATCATTGAGAGGGGGTAAGGGGAAGATGGAGGAGGGGAGAGGAAGGGGCATGTAACAGAAGGCTCGACAGTGACTAGGTGCAGAGGCAACGTACGTTGATTGCCAAAACGGCGAGTGGTCAGCATTGATAGCAAACTTTTTGTCTTCAATTTTTGTTGTTGTTGTCTAGCCAATTGTCAGACAGGTGTGCCCACAAGTGAGGGAGCGGGGGAGCGAGAAGGGGGCAGTACAATGCTGAACATTTGTATGCTGGCAGCGCTTGATAATTATGGCAAATGTTTTGCACTTTTTGATGTATGAAACACAACAAGAGAAACAAACAAAATCAACTCCAATGCCGCTGCGCTTATGTAACATATTTTAATTATGATTTATGCTATACATATATATATATATATATATATATATATATATATATATAAATGTATATATTTGTGTATATATCGTCTGTTGCATGTTTGCTTGTCGTACATCAACTTTTTCTGTATTTCTTTACAGTTAATTAAATGCCATTATGGCCATTGATTTATGCTCTTCTATTATAAACGGCATTATAATAATGCTTTTCACAATTTTTCTCTCATTTTTTTTGCTGCGTTATTAATTAGCCAACATAATTTTATTAATTATATTGCAAACAAGTCATTGAAGTTTTCATAAATATTGCACATATTTTAAATATACAAATTACAGCAGTTTTAATGAGTTAATGTGTTAGCATAAATATTGTGCATTTTAATTATATATTTAATAATAATTATTTAAGCTGATCATTTGCGCGAGAAGTGTAGCATACTTTTCAGCGCTTTTTTTTCGCACTGCATCAATAGCCAAGTTATGCACAATTGTTCACTTTGGGAAGTGTCATCAATCTGGCTAAAGTCTGGAAAATCATATTCGGTTTATTTTGCTTTTGCTTTGTGATTTATTTCTGTAGATCATTCAAAGCGTGCAACATGCAACATGCTGGGGCAGGCAGGCAGTGTTTTTTTTATATGCGTTATCTCTGTGTCGCTGTCTGTGTTTGCGAAATTTATCTTTCTGCTGCTGCTGCTGCTGTTGGTGTTGCATTTATGCAAACATATGCCGCGTGCAGGGGCAAGCAACAAAGCCGAGGCCCAAAAAGCCAAAAGAGTCGAATAAAAATCACGCGTAGACAGTCGACCAAAAAAAAAGTTTGGCTAGCTAAGCTTATGCCTTCCCCTCAGCTAGCTAGGCAGCTGTCAGCAGTCAAAGCTGCAGCAGACACAGAATGAGGCAAGTTGCAGGAAGCAGGCAGCAGCAGCAGGCAGCAGGCAACAGCAGGCAGTTGTATGTGGCAAGCAGCATGATGACGTTTAGCTGTATGACAGTTGTTCAGCTGTTTGTTGAATAGCTTAGGCGTTAACCGCCCCTACAACTCTCTCTCTCTCTCTCTCTCTCTCTCCCTCTCTGCCTCTCCCACTCTCTCTTCCTCTCTCCCTCCCTTGCTTACCTTGCTGCACACGCACAAAATGCCTCCGCTTAAGCTTCAGCTTTAGCCTAATACTTGCTGGATTTATTATGCATGCATAAGAAGCTCGAAATAAAAAAACAGCTGACTCCCAAGTTAAGTAAATTTCAATAATTCGAAATTTAACAACAACAATGGCGAACAACAAAAGTTGCTGCTGTGCTGAGGGGCAACAACAATAGCTGGCAACACTTACTGCCCCTGCCCCTGTCCATAGAATGTTTGCCGAATGTAAACAATGGCACAGAGGCAAAAGAGAGCACGAGAACACACACACACAAACACACACACAGTCTGTCATTTCTCAGCTCACTCTCCCACACACACCCACACACACCCACACACACACCACACACTAATGTAAACGTGCAAACTCACGTCGTTTTGTTGTTTTGGCTTTTTCATGCACCATTTATATAACCAGACCAACGTCTGCTCTGCCAGCTGTTCCGGGCTCCAACATTGGCCTCCCCACTCCACCTCTCTATAATATAGGCTTGCCGCTGCCTGTGGATCTCTACAAATTTGACGTGTGCTCGTTTATCATTCATTTTGCGCTCGCTTACATTACGGCTCTTTCAAACTGAGGCTGAAGCTGAAGCTGAGGCCAAAACTGAACTCAACTCAACTCAACTGAACTGAGCTGAAGCTAAAACATTAAATTTTAGCACGTTCTAACGTTAACGTGCGCTCATTTTGTGTTTGGTATTGGCCAACGTCTTGGCATTACGCACGCCATAAAGCTTAGCCTTAGCCTTAGCCTCAGCCAGCCCTTGTCTGTCCCCTTTCTGCCGTTTAGGACATCGCTCAGCATCGAAGCCATAATGAAGTTAAGTGACGGCCGTCAAGGCGGCTTAACAATTTACGTTCGCCTTTGCAACGTCCAAAAAAAACACACGAAATTTCAAAAGAGCAAACAAAAAATTATGAAAGTAATACATAAATAAACAATAAAGTTCAGTTGAAGCTGAGCTGCTTTTTTGAGTGGAGTCCTAAGTAAAAAGGCCTAAGACCCCACAGATTTGCAGGTTGAGCGCCTAAAGACAGTCAAGAGTTTGAATTAATTGCAAGTGGCAAGTGAAATGCTGCCATTGAGGCGTTTCCAAAAATATATTTCACATTTGAAATTATTAGCAAAGATTGTTTGCTGAGCTGCAAAGAGCTTAAGCTTTTCAGCTGCTTTCGATTAAGTATTTTATTAACATTCTTTCTGTTAGAGAAATGACTTTTCATTTAAAAAGAAAGTCAAAGAAATAGATATAGTAAATAGTTTATATTTTATTTAAAATATATTGAAATGAAGGTGATTTTCTTTGCTGTTTCAGAAACTAATATATTTATACCCTGTATTGGCTTTCTGCAAAATGTTCATCTATCTGTCTGTCTGCCTGTTTGAACGCCTCGATCTCAGCAATTATAAGAGCTAGGGATACCAAATTTGGCTAGAAGTTTACCGTATACCATCTGCAGATCAAGTTTTTTCCTAATTTTGAATAACTCCCCCACTTCCCCCGACAAATCGAACCTCTTATGGCCACATTTCTCAACGTAGCTGCTGCTAACTTAACAGTTGCTTGGGTATTACCATGAAGAAGCTATGCTGAAAATTTCATCAAGTTTGATCTATAAATAAGTAAGATAATCAGCAGAGAAAGAAAATTTAACTGCTGGCGAGTGTTGTAGCACTCAGCTTTGGCGCGCATACAAGCCTAAAGCAGCTGAACTGATTGCTTAGCTTAAATAAGCATATTTTCAGTTTAGTAATAATAATTATGAATACAGAACTGTTCAGGGTATTAAACTGTCGCATGCGCTCGACTCTCGCAATTTAAATTCATAAGAAAAATATACAAAAACTAATCAAACTTATGTGATCAAATGTGAATTACAACTTTAACAAGTAAACACAATTATATCTACATTAAATAACAAATTCAGCGGAAATAAATATAAACACTTTTTGCAAGCAACATATTTATAATAACTAGAATTTTAAATAAAATAAGAAATATATATTTTTACCCATAAAAAAAATGCAGCCCCTTTGGCATTGTTCGAGTTGTTTAAGTTTAAACCGTATTTGTTAAATTATGAATAATATTTTCATTTGCCTAACGGATTTTAATTTAATTTCGCACAGAATTTAAAGTTTTTAAAGTTTGTTTTTATTTGAATTTATATTAGAGATTTATGCAGCTGCCGCTTTTAGTGCTTAACTTGCCAGTTGCCAGTTGCCAGTTGCCAGTTGCCAGTTGCCAGTTGCCACATGCTAAAAAATGCGCTGCACTCATAGTTGAAATAATTTTGTTTATCGCGCAAACATTTTTATGCTTTTGGCTTTTTGGCAACAACAATAAACAACAGCAATGAGAGAGCGAGAGAGAGAGAGAGAGAGGGAGAGAGGGAGAAAGGGAGAGAGGGAGAGCAGCGAAATCAACGTCGTTGGCCATTAATTTCAGCGTCAGGTGCAATTTCATTACGCAACGAAAATAAGATGAACAACAAAAATTAAAGCAAACTTAATTTGCTGGCGCCGCAGCTGAAATACCCTGCAGTGGCATTTATATAAATTAGTTAAGACAAATAAAAAGCAAATAAATTTGTTGAATAACTTGATCTGCTTTACTAAATGTATATATATATTTATATTTATATACACTATGTTACATACTGCTTAACATAATTATAATACCCTGTTGCAGGCGCATAAAGAGGAAAATGAAATTCCAACGCAGCTTATTTGTTTATTTATTATTCATAACGCAAAAGCGGAAGTAGCGCAAAGCTTTTAAACAATTACAAAGCGGCCAGGTGAAAAGCAGGTGACCAGCCCACACTTAACTGCACACACACACACACACACACACACACACACACACACACGCGCACACACGCTGAAAGAAATCAAGTAGCGCACTTTGGCGACATTTAAAATTCAATAATTATAATTAAATAGCAAAAAGCTCAAAGGCTGTTAAATCGTAGCCAGGACTTTGGCTGCCGCTGCTGCTGCCGCTGCTGCTGCTGCTGTCTCTGCTTCTTCTACAACGTCTTCTTCTTCTGGTTGTTGTGCTCCAGCGAATGCCGAAAAACCAGAAATATGAACGGCAGTCGACAGTCGACAGAACTTTTAATGTTTCTAACTGCTGCAGCGCAAGTTGTCAGTTTGCGCTGCGTTTACTCGCATTCCCCCTTCATATAATGGGAAACTTGTTTCGAAACTTTTAAATTAATTTTATTTTCGCCAGCTACAAATGTCGTCCTTTGTTAAGCTTGGCTGCTCTACTCTTTAGCCTTCTCTCTCCCCTCTCTCTCTTGCACTCTCTTCAGCTGTGTCGAGGGTCCAAGCTAGCAATTAAAATAACAATATTCCATACAGTTGGCCCTATCTATTCATTTGTATCTTTGCATCTGTAGTACATATATACATATACATATATATATATATAAAGATATGTATATGTATATGTATTTGTATCTGTGCCTCACTTGACATCCTCCTTGCCAGCTTAGCCAATTGTCTGGCAACTTACAGATTTATTCAAAATGGAGACAAAGAGCTGCATGAAAATGTGCAGAAAAGATGCACAGATAATTTGATTGAATAAGAAGAACGACAAATACAAATATGTATCTATTAGATACTACTTGCCTCTATACAGGCATATTATTCAATGAATACGAGAAAGTTATAATTAACTTAAATCCAGATAAAAACTTGACTTCTTTACAGATTTACACTGCAAGAAATTAGCAGCAATTTCTTATATTTATGAAGAGAAATACATTGTTGATGTATCTATCAGATACTGATTATATATAGAGACTACTTGCTTAACTTCTTCTCAGCTTTACACTGCACGAAATAAGCAGTGATTTCTTATATTTATGAAAAGAAATACATCTTTGTAGAATCTATCAGTTACTTATAAAATATAGAGACTATTTGCAATGCTAAAATAACATAATTCCAGTTAATAAGTTGCCTTACACTGAACGAAATTAGCAGTGATTTCTTATATTTATTAAGAGAAATACATCTTTGTAGTATCTATCAGTTACTTATAAAATATAGAGACTATTTTCAAAGCTAAAATTAACATTATTCCAGTTAATAACTTAACTTCTTCTCAGCTTTACACTGCACGAAATTAGCAGAGATTTCTTATGTTTATTAAGAGAAATCAATTTTTGTAATAGCTATCAGATACTGACTATAAATAGAGACTACTTTTATTTAACAAAATATCAGTTAATAACTTGAATTCTTCTCAGTCATACACTGCACGAAATTAGCAGTGATTTCTATTACTTTTTGTGAGAAGTACACCTTTGTAGTATTGATCAGTTAATTTTTATAAATAGACACTTTTTTCAATGCTAAAATGAATATATTTCCAGTTAATAACTTGACTTCTCAGTGCACGAAATTAGCAGTGATTTCTTATAATTTTTGTGAGAAATACATATAGACACCATTTTCCATGCTATCATTAACATAATTGCAGTTGACTTCTTATCAGCCATACACTGCACAAAAACTGCAGTGATTTCTGCTGATGCCAGACAATTCGATCAAATCACTGCAAAAATGACAGTCGCAAGAACTTTACTACTTTGCGTAGTTCGCCCCATTGGAAAGTTCTTGATGGGAAAACATGCTTGTGGTCAAAACTGCTCAGAAGTCTTGGGGACATATATATATATAGTACACTTACATATTTGATTTCCTATTTGTTGTTTATTTTTGTGTATTTTTTTTGCTTCTTCTGCTTCTGCAGTTCGTGAAAGAAACTTTCAATTTGTGAATTTCGATTTGCGAGTCCGAGTAGTGCGAAAGTTTTTTGCATTTTGTACGCTAAAAAGTTGAAGTTGACTTCGTCCAAATGAAACATCTCGACTGTGTCCTTATCATGATTGGCGCTAGCGTCCAGCTCGTCTGGATCGATATGACCCAAGGCAGTCGACAATGTTAGAGACACGCAAACCGGTCGGTCAGTCAGAGTCAGTCTTAGTCTCAGTCTCCAACTCCAACTCCAACTCCATCTCAGTCTCTCACAGTTCACAGTTAACAGTATGTTGTTCCTTTTGGCCCCCGGGGCCAAGTCCACACACAATCCGGTCTGGCCAGGGTGTTGTGCATTTTTAATGTTTATTTGCTGTCGCTGTGTCGCAGTTTATTGTGTTTTTTTTTCTATTTTACCTATTTGTTGTTGTTGTTGTTGTTGTGTGTTTATTTGTAACGTTGCCGCAATGTTGACGCTAGTTGTAGAACACGCACACTTTGACCGATGGGCCCAGCAAAAGTTGTAGGCTTGAGTGTGCTCGACTGGCAGTTTACCTGAAGAAGCAACGAAGCCACGAAGCTGCGCAGCTACTCAGTGAATATTTTATAGTATATATAATATATAATAATATAAACAATAACTATATTTAAACTAATAAAATATAAAGCACAAAGTTACTTTTAGCTGGGAATAATTTCTATATTTTCTATATTATATTTATAGCATTTCATTATTATTAATGCTAGTTAATGCTACCCCGTTAAAGCCTAGCTACAGGGTATAAGTTAAGTGTTATGTGCTGTTTGCTGTGTTAACACAACAAACTTACCAAATTGCATTTTGTTTGCCTGTTCGCCTCAGTCCGTGCCGTTGTCTACAGCTATAAATATCCTGTATATAAAGGCGAGTTTATATACGTGTTTATATACTTTTATATATCTATATATATATATACATGTATATATATAAGTATATTTATAACTGTATAACACATTAAGCAATGTCGGGTGTTTAGGGGCGTGTCGTTTAAACGCTGCCAATTAACAAAGTAAATTTGCGAGTTCTTCGGCATTCGAAGATGACATTTTGAGTGAGTTTTTTGAGCCAAGCCCTTAATAATATTCATACAACTTCTATTTTCTTGGTCTATTTCATTGCAGGTATGTAAACAAACTATTGATGACTTGGCTGGGGCTTCCTTTAAACATGCAAATGGCATTTACGTTTGACAGTGGCGGGGGGTTTCGTGAAGGGGGGTAGCGGCGTAGAGTAGTTCCGTTGCCCGCTTTAATGCAGCAGTGTTTTAACTTTCCATCTGTTGGATGGAAGCTGTTGCAAAAGTTTATAACATGCTGTCATTATGGCCAGGCGACAACACTTTGTGATACCCTACTCTAACTTACACTCCCCTTTGCCATTGCCGCACTACTGTCACTACTGCCTGGCAGTTGCCATTTCCGCCATTTTGTTTGCCCTCTTCCTGGCCGCGACCCGCGCTAATTTTTGCGACATTTATTTCTTGTGCTTTTGCGGTAAGTTTTGCGGACAAAGTTTCAAGTGTTGCTTTCTAATGTAATTAAAGTGCTGCGGCTGCGACAAAAGCGTTGCCAAAATAAATGTAAGAATAATAATGGGAATAATAATAATAATAATAATAATGAGTTTAAAGCGTTATACAACACTGTGCGTCCAATCAACAACTAATTTGTAGCATTAAATAAAAATCAAATAAAATTATCAGTGCCACGTGTAAATGCTCAACAAATTGACATTTGCCACACACACAGCAGCAGCAGCAAGTAGAGAGATCGAAAGAGGGTGTAAGGGAGAGCGGGAGGGGGAAGTAGGGTGGGAGTATGCGCATACTTGAAGGCGTCAAAAGGCGGCAACAAATTTGTTGGCTTCCTGCAGCCACTTATGCTTACTGCTCACGTAGGCGATAATGTTTGCCTGCCAAGTGAGCTGACGAAGGCAGTCGCAGTAGGCGACGACAAGGGAGGAGGAGCAGGAGAAGAAGAAGCAGCAGGAGAAGGAGCAGGAGATGGAGAAGTAGAGGGAAAGGAAGCAGCAGCAAGTGGAGTACGTCGTGCTCAAGATGGAGCTGAAGCAGCAGCATCTGCCAGTCCTTAAAAACTGCAAAATAGTGCGACGTGGCGCATGTGGCACGGCCTAAAACCTAAACGTCTGCCACATGTCAAGCAGCACTTATGCTATTATATACATATATATATACATATATATATATATATATATATATATATATCTACTGTAAGTGTGCACACACTGTTTTGCTGCCCTCATCATATGCAAAAGTGATGCGAACTTCTTTCAGTCTTTACTTTTTGATACTCCAATTTATTATACAATAATTTATTGACGCGCCGCTGTGTATGCAAGATATTCTTCAAGCGCTTTCAATATAATTAACCAATTTGTTCATTAAACTGACCTTTATATGCATATCCATAACACACACACACACACACCGATACACACTCACACACACATTGACAGGCATAAATGGCTCTACGATTCAATTAAATATTGACTTTATTACGCGACCCGCAGTATTCAGTTATGGCCTGTGCGTTCAACGACCAAACAATTCAATAAGGTACAGTGATCACTGCTTAAACAGCACAAGCAGTAATGCTGATTTATGGAATGTGCAAACTATAATAATAACAGAGATATTGTTAGTGTGATTTTATCAATTTAAATGTTATTTATTTCTATTTCTATTTCTATTAAAAGCAAATCTACTTTCAAGCGCCGAAGTTTTGTTAAATAAATTTAAATATCTCTATACTATTTTCTCAGTTCAAAAGCATCTTCAAATAGCTTCCAATATATATATCCCTTATAGAAATCTTTAGCAATAAATTAAACTTAATATTTCAATATAATAAAACAAAGCCAGCACTTGAATAGAAAGCGCTATTCAAGCTAGCATTCAGCTTAACATTCTGCTGTGAATAATGGCACAAGCGAGTGCCCACTGTACTTTGGTAATAAACCATATCCACCAAACCGAACTCGTTACACATACAGCTCCAAGCTTATCCACATTTCTGGCCACGCATTCGACGCATTGTCACGCAACCCGCAAAATAGACTACATAAATAAATATATATATATATATATATATATATAGATATATGTGTGTGTGTGTATGTTTATACATATAAAATATATACATATACTATATATTTATGCATATATAAAAGTGCTACAATGCCAGATATTTATCTGGCTTTATTGACAATAGCGTTTTGTCGATTGTTCAAATAAATTATGCCCTTATCAATAAAGTTTGTGCTGCGCTGTGCTGAGCTGGGCTGTGCTGTTGCTACGTGATGTTGACTGTGTGTAACTGGCACAAGATTTGTTATGAGCCAGGCCAAAATCAAGTGGTTTTATGTTTATACGTATTTATGAGCTGTTGAGGCAAGTCAAGGCAAAGCCAAAGCCAAAGCCAAAGCCAAAGCAAAAGCAACTCCATAAATCTTTAAACAGTCTGACATTTACACTGGCCCTCAGCTAAGTGCCGCTGCCCCGGGGAAGAAGCAATGGGGCAACACAGCAACGTAGGTAGGTAGGTAGCAGGATATGCAGGGAGGGGAATGTGTTGAGGACAAATCAAAAAATCAAATTGTTTAAGTGATTTTTCATTTTGTGCTTTCACCTTGTTACGTTAACATAATTTCAGCGCCACTTCAAACAAACAGCAGCACAACATAAAATGGCAGCATAAGTGATTTGCTCTCGTTGTTGTTGCTGTAGTTGCTGTTATTTTTTTTCGCTTCTTCTTATTATTGTTGTTGTTGCTGTTGCTGTTGCTGCTGCTGTTGTTGCTATCGTTCAGCTGCCCCCACTTTGATGTATATTGTTGTGCACAGTTTGTACAGTGTGTACAGTTTACTTTCTCCCTCAACTTCACCCCAATAGCAGCCATCATTTAATTTTTATCGTACGGAAGTTCTAAGTGCAATGTTTTTTTGCCACTGTTGTTGTTATTGTACACTGTGGGACAGGTGTGTGCCAGGGTGTGTGTGTGTGTGTCGATGTATGTCGGGTGCTCAGAACGACATTGCTTAAAAGCGCGCTAAAATGTTCAATTTACGTTTGCTTTCTTTTTTTTCCCATCTTCATTTTTTTCTTCTCGTTCTTTTTTTTTTGGTAGAGAGAGAAAACATTGAAAATAAATTGAAAATGTTGGCTCCCCTCATAAAAGCTCGTTGACAACACAGCACACAACAAACACGACAACAACAAGAAAATACAAAAACAAAAACTGAAGCATCATCTACAATGTGCAATATAAATTTGTATTTATTTATTATGATTTTCCATTTTTGCAAATTCAGCAATTTAAAATGCGTTGACTTCGTCTCCATCGAAATTGGCTTACGGTCGCTGGCTTGCTCTACTCCAGCTTCTTTATTTCTCTGTCGCCGCCCCTGGTTTATTTGCATATTTTTTTTTTTTTTTTTTGGTTTAACAATGTACACAGAGCACAGCATAAAAAACAAATATCAGAAAAATAAAAAAAATAAAATATATTCACATTTAAAAAACAAGCAAAACAACAATTTTGCACTGTCCACATGCAAACGAAGCAAAATAAACACTACAAAGTGATATGATATGATATGATATGAACATGCGTGGGATTTTATGTATATTATGAAGATTATGTAAGCAGTGTGTTGTGCTATTATGTTAAACCACATAAAAAGTTATAATCGAGATCCAAACTACCAACCAAAGTACCAACGTTCAGAAATACAAGGAATGAACAGGAGAAAAGGAGACGTAACACTAGCGCAGTGCTAACGAATAGTCGATCTGCTTTTAATGCATCCATAGAATAGGAGAAAGGGAGAAAAAACTATGGCAGTGCTAACGAACAGTCGATCTGCTTTCACTGCATGCAAAGAATAGAACAAAAGGAATCGCAAAACTAGAAGAAAAGGAGACGAAAAGCTTTGGCGGTGCTGACAAATAGTGGAAGCAAAAGGAGACGACGTAATTTCCTTCCTTTCCTTTCTTTTCTCACTTCACAGCAGATAATATAATAAAAATGATTACTTACATTTATTAATTTATCGATGATATCACTTTCATTATATTAAACATTTCACTGCACTATTTCAACCACAAGAAAAATAAAAAAAAAGAATTAAAACAAGACCGCCGTTAAGAAAAATTAACAAACTCCGCTGATCCGTACTGCGTTCTGTACAACATTCGCGACGTGAGCAAACTGACGTGCTCAAGCGTATGCTCGCTAGCAAGGTTGCCACATCATAAGATTTTTGGCAATCAGATATTTGAGAAAAAGTACCAAAAACAATGCAGTTAGGCATATGCATATATCGTGTTGCTCACTACAGAACGAGCGGTTGCGATGAATTGCATGGTGACTCGTGTCTGCGATCGGCTCACGCAATCGTCGCTAGTTTATCGAAAGCGTGTACATTGAAAGATACATTACGCACGCGTCGAATAATTTATTATTCGGCGTTGTTTTCTATAATTAAGGTGTTAAAACAGCGCGGCGTGAATTAATTGCAATTTGATTGAATTCTTCTGTTTGCATACGTATTTTTTGAGTTTCCAATTTCGTTTTTGCACGTTCGTCTTTGCTGTTCAATGTTCTTTTTCGTGTTGTGAGTTTTTGCAGCTGCTAGCTGCTGGCTGCCGGGTGCTCCAAGAGGCATTTACAGTTGTTTTTACCGTTGGCAAAATGAAATATTTGAAAAAGAACAGCAATTTCAAATGGGTTTCTAATAATGAAGTGTTTATTTTCGGCTCTCAACTTAATTGTTATTCTTCAAATATTTTATGTTTTTGTTTTTATTGGTTGTGTACTTTTTTTTACTGTTCCAAGTGCAGCTGCAGATATTATTTAGTGCCTGGAATGTACGACTATTAGATAGGGTAAGCATAACTGCATTTTATCCGCCCCATTATATGCCAAGCTTCATCTTGATATCTCAATTATCTTCTCGATATCATAAGCAATTTCATCACTACTTTCATCACTTAACTGTGGAACTTGTCTGCATCAGTTAATGGTTTATACATGTTTTCTTTCTATAAACCTGACTGTATATTTGTATAATATATATATATATATAAATATACTTTTACAGTTCGTATATAAATTCATAACATAAGTTAAAGCCAACAGCTTTTGCGGAAACCTTAAACAAACACAAGTTGTTTGCCTTATTCGAAACTTCTCTCACTTTCGACTATTTGCACTATTTTCAATTATATAATTTTTTCTTTTTATTTTCGTATTTTCTTTCTGCACAAAATGACAAGAACAAGCACAAATATTGTGTTTAATAATGGGCATACGCATAGCAGTACTAAGCATACTTTATTTTCTTATGATTATTACACAGAGTCTAAGTACTTAGCTGGCTCCTTTCGAATAGAACCATTTATGCCTTCAGCATATATTTATATATATATATATATATATATATATATTTGAGAGTGTGTGTCCTCAACAGAACAAGCAGCTCAATAAGCTAGACCGCAGAAATAAAGAAAAGAAAAATTGGTAGTAAAAAAAAAAAAAATAGAAAGAAAAGCCACAGGAAAACACTTCCTACAATTTTACTATACGTGGAACATTTGTGCGCATATTTTAAATACAGAGCATTATGTTTTGACTGATTTACGGCGCAGGGCAAACAATAAGAAAATAAAAATAAACAACAACAATAAAAGCAAAAACAAAAAAAATGTATAAAAACCGTTGCATAATTTTCTTTCGTTTTTCTCCTTTTTGTTCTTGCCGTTGTTGCTGAGAATGATTTGTGTTGGAAACTTTGCACAGACAGCGACGAGCTAATGTTAATGCAGAAAAGTATGCTATACAATTTGTTGCCACTGTCCCCGCGTTGCCTGCTCCCCTCGCTGCTGTCATTAATGTCGCCAACAAACTTTAGATAACTAATTAGACGAAAGGCGAGTCAGAGAGTGTCTCGGCCATAGTTTTGTGCTGCTAACCTTAGCGCAGCTAATTACATTTAATGTGTCGACTAAGCAACTCCAAAGTGTGGATAGATGGCTAACGCTTATTAAACAACTAACAAAACATCCCATTGAGACTATACAAATACCCTGTAAACTGCAAATGTGCAAGCAAAGCAAGAAATATAATGTACTAGGTTTTATCTTTAGTCGCACAAAGAGTGTGCACAATATGCTCTCTGCGCTGTGTCGCGATACAGGGTATAGGCACTTGCTATAAAGGCACGTAGCTCGTACAGCTGTGACTGTAACTGTAGCTCCTTAAGTGTTATGCAGGAGCAGCCGCCTGGCAACGTGTGCTCAACTTAATTATAACTAATTTGTGGCATATGTAGGGGACAGACTATGGGCTAGCTAAGTGCGAAAGAGAGAGAGAGAGAGATGGAGAAAGAGCGCGATTAGGAGAGTAAGAAGAGCACAGACAGGTAGTATAGAAAAACTGCCAAACAAGTCGCAACTTTTGTGGCTCAAGTGGCCATTAAAGCATTAAAGCCGACTCTAATGATATAGCAATTAGCCGTATCACTGTGTGTGTGTGCTTGTGTGTGTGCTTGTGTGTGTGTGTGTGCTGTGTGGCATATGCTGAAATTAAGCATACGAAAACTATGCAACGCTAATCGCATTTGTGCAAAATGCGCGCGCATCGCAATTGCATTTGCATATTTATTAACGTTGATTTGAGCAGCGCGTCCTTTGAACCTTATTTGTTGCCCCCAACCAGAGAGAGAGAGAGGCGTGTGAGGTGAGTGAGGCAAGCAACGAAGCAACTAACGTGGGCAACCAACTAACCAGTAAAATGATTGAAATTAAAACCACAGGCGTACATAAAAAATCGCTTACGCTTAAAAGCTGTTGTTGCTGCTGCACTGACGACTACCCATTGCCATGGCCATTGCCAATGTTGGCCAATGAATTCACGTAACCGCATAAAATCAAACGAAATAAGCCAGCGCCGGCCAAAGTGGCTACAAAATGCACTTTATACAGCAACAGCCAACTTTACGTGAGCCCCAGAGCAATCGCCATCGCCATCGCAACACCAACAACAACACCAGCTCCAACACCAACTCCAACTCTATCTCCCGCTCCAACTCCCACAGTCAAAGAGGTGTAATAATGGCCAACGGCTGTCCCGGCACGCACGTGCCTGCCAATGGACCCCAACTGTGTATGGGAGATGGATCGGGACACGGTCACGAGCACGAATGCACAATGAAAGTGCAGCATCTGAATGTGGAAATGTGGAAATGTGGAAAGAGCGTAACATGGCAAATGCAACTAACCAACCAAAAGTAACCTCTCCTCTCCACTCTTCTTCTTCTTTTTTTTGCTGCTGCTGCTGCTGCTGTTGTTACCCATAAATGTTGGCAACTAACAAAATAGTAAAACACGAATGTGCCACCTCCAACAGAACACTGCCTGCAAACAGTAGTGCAACAATATGCGAACAACTACTCGTTGTACGAAAATCAAGTTGAAATTTGTTGAGTTTGAATCGAAACGTTGAATGTGCCACAAAATGCTGCGGGGCAAACCAAAGGAAACTCACGAATAACATTAAGTGCAGGAGAAGGAGAGAGAGTGGGAGAGGGAGAGGGAGAGAGGGGAAATGCTATACAATTCGAACTGTGTGCAGGTGTACAACCAACTGACTAACTGTTTAAATTGCAATTGTTAACGGCTGCCAATACAAAAAGTTACAAATTTCCAAATAATTTCTTAGTCTTTTCACATTTAAGCATCTCATCAATGCAGTGATGCCACTTTTTAAAGCAGCGCTGCCAACTTGACACACCAATGCTGCCCACTTTGGCCAAGTGCAATTCAATTGCCATTGAAGAACTTTAACTTTTAGCTGAGCCATCAAAAGTACACAACCATTTGTTCATACTTAATGACAATACTTTAAGCTGATGAAATAGAGTCGAGAGTCGAGAGACGAGAGTCGGGAGTCTGTTAACCGCTTATGTGACGTGGCAGTGCATAAGCAATGGGGCGTATACGTATTTCCATCATATTGTTAGACAAAATCGATAACATATGTTGCAAACTCTTGAGCACAATGTAAATGTGGCTGATTTTAATGCGATTCCAGTTCCATGTACTTAACTATTTTGTTCTACTCAATTGCCGGCCAATTGACTTGGGTCTCAGACGAAACCCGACATTGTGCATTGCGGCTGGTGCTTATCATGCGGCAAACTTACAGGCAACTAGAGAATCCTCTCATGCACCAACAAGTACTCGTAGTAGTTACTGCTCAATGGCTGCCAGATTGCCTAGCTCAATGTGGAGAAGACAATAACCCAAATGCAACTGCCAATATTACTTAGTTACATCAGCCAACTTTCTCTCTACAAACACACGCAGACAAGCACACACACAGACACCCACACACACACACACACCCCACACATACACACACACATATTGAATGTGATTCGACCTGAATAGAATAGATTCGAAACGGCGTAGAGCTAACGACATAAACGACATACGTGCTGTGTGGCAGATTGGCAGATTGGCAGAATGGCAGCATCGGTAGCAGCAGCAGCATTGGCTGAATGACACAAAAGGCAAAAGTTTTGCCCAGTGAGAGGAGACGGAAAACCGTCAAAAAGTAAATATGCAACAAACAATGGCATTATGCAACTGTAACTTAAAGTGCACAGCGACGTTCTAGCATTGCAGCTCGGCGGCAACAATGGACCCCAAAATCCGATTAATGCAGCTGCTGCAGATCTGCTGCTTCACCCTTCATAAGATGTGGAGGGGAGCTGCCTTTGCTCTTCACTAAATACAATGAATCGCTTCAACACACACACACACACACACACACACACACACACACACACATAAGGCACATGGCCAATAAACAAAAGGACAAATGCGACGCATCGCAGCGCCCCAGAGCCAATCAATCGCTATGGCACCCCAGAGAGTAGCTTTGGGGCCAACGGTGTGCTGCGATGTGCTGCAGTATGTGTGTGCATACATATATATATATATATATGTATGTGTGTATGTGTGTGTGTGTGTTTGCGCGCTGCAGGGGCGATTGAACGCAACCTGACACGCGACCAGTTCAATGCACGTTTCCCTCGCATAGGTCAAACCCCAAGCAAAGTAATAGATTTTTTTTTTTTTTGTTTCTGTCATACAAACAAAACTGATGAATCGACTATATAGAATGTACTATACAAATTGTTTAATAAATAACAGCTACTCGCATTCAAGCTGTAAGCATTTCTCATAAGGGAAATGTTCGATTGAAATCAAATTCATTTGAAAATGTATTGAAAATATCTGAAAACTCTGCTAGCAAAGCAAGCTTAGTTAATGTAGAAATGTGTAGATATGATAAGAAGTTAATGAAATGTTAATTAAGTAATTAAAAACAAGGGAATGATGTGCAATTTTGATGTTAAGAATTGACGAAAGCGAGAAATTAAATTAAATTAAAGAAGAAATTAAAGCAGTGATTAAATATGAATTATATTATTAAAAAATATAAATATATATAAATATATATAAATAAACATGAATTAATATAAATAAATATATAAAAATATATAAATACATACTAATAAATTTAAATAAATAAAAAACATATAAATAAATGTATTTAAATAAAATATCCGAAAACTCTGCTAGCAAAGCAAGCTTAGCTAATGTAGAATTGGAGATTGATAAAAGTTAATGAAAAGTTAATTAAGTAATTAAAAACAAGGAATGATGTTGAATTTTGATATAAATTATGAAAGCGAGAAATTAAATTAAATTAAAGAAGAAATTAAGAGTGATTAAATATAAATTATATAATTACAAATATAAATATATATAAATAAACATGAATTAATATAAATAAATATATAAAAATATATAAATACATACTAATAAATTTAAATAAATAAAAAACATAAACAAATAAATTTAAATAAAATATCTGAAAATCTGCTAGCAAAGCAAGCAGTTAATGTGAATTGAGTATGAAAAGTTAATTAATAATTAAAAACAGGGAATGATGTTGATTTTGATATAAGAATTGATGAAAGCGAGAAATTAAATTAAATTCAAGAAGAAATTAAAGAAGTGATTAAGTATAAATTATATTATTAAAAAATATAAATATATATAAATAAACATGAATTAATATAAATAAATATATAAAAATATATAAATAAATACTAATAAATTTAAATAAATAAAAAAAACATGTAAATAAATATATTGAAATAAAAGTTTGCAAAGAAATTGCAATAATGAAAATGCAATTTAAAGCATTAACTGAAATTACAGTGAACTGCCACTAAATGAACATGCAGAACAAGCGAATGAATGAAATGTAATGACATAAAGAAAGCTTAAAGAAAGCGTTGTTAAAGCTTAGTTTCAGCGGCAATAGATCAAAGTGTTTGCTTTGCTTGTTGCCTAGATGCATATGCAATAAATACACACACACACAGGCAAACAGAAAGAGGGAGACAGAGAGAGAGAGGGAAGGAGAGAGAGAGAGGAGAGAGAGAAAGGAAGAGGAGGCAGAGCCACGCCCAGTGGAATGCAGTTACAGTTTGGCGAGCGGATCCATTGGCTTAATTCAATTACATAAACCAACTAGCGAGCGTTTGAAAACTTTAATTTGTATGCAAAGTCAATGCGAAAAGAAGGGGAGAGAGAGACAGAGAGTGACAGAGAGGGAGACAGAGAGAGAGAGGGAGAGAGACGAAGAGAGAGTGGAAAGAGGGATGAATGGCGTTGTCGTTGTCGTTGTCCTTGTCGTTGCTGTCGGTCCTTGGGCACTCAGTCGCCTAATCCTTTGAAATTGCCACACAAACAGTAACACAAACAGCAAAAGCAAAGGCAACACACACAACACCCAAATGCCAATAGCAATACCAATACCAATGCCAATACCAATACCAATCCAATATAGAATACAGTGGCTTAAGCGCAGCAATGACGCAGCTTATATTACGCATACGCCGCGTGTGGCGCTTGAGCTCGTAAATATGCAGACAAAGAACATAAAATGTAATGCGTAAATGCGCGTGAATATTGCATAAACGAATTACAAATGTTAACGGCTTGACATTTGTCTGCTGCTCAAATTAGTTCAAAAGCCAGTTACATGCAGTTGCACTTACCGCTTACATACACAGTTACAGTTACAGTTACAGTTACACTAACAGTTACATGCGAATTTATATACAAATTATATTCGCATATAAAAATATCAACAGCAGCTGTAGTCGCATTGCCCAAAAAATTATTTTTCTCATTTCCGTGGCGTGCTGAAAATGTTTTTGCGATTTCCGCAACACAGCTACCCTCCCCACCCTCCGTAGAGGGATGCCACACCCACCAATCCCCCTTCGAGCCACGCAGCTGGTAAAGCGTCACAGCATGAAACATAAATACAATAGAAATAAACGCGTGTCGCGCATATTGCACATTGTACAATGTTGTATTCATTTACAACAACAACAACAACAACAGCAAGAAGAAGAACAACAACAACAACAATTGCAAAAGGGGTTGACAATTTGTCAGCCTCCCATTTAGCCAGTTAGGCCATAAGCCCCACAGACCATGAAAATGTGCTGTGAAAATTTGTTATGCGCTGCATTAAATTCATGTGCAACACCAACACGCAACGGCGCATTTCAAAATGAATGCGAATATATATAACAATAAAATAGAGCTCTAAGGTAGTAACTTATGTCAACAGCAGCACGCACTGCAGATACCCTGGAAAATATAAGGAAAAATAAATTGGCAAAATTTTCTAAATAAAACAAAATTACAACAAGCCAAACAATGCATAAGTTTTACAACAATTAAACTATTCTTTACTTTACTTAAACATGCTATTCCTTAAATTAATTAAACATCTACTAAATCTAGCTAATTTGTGATATAAGTTTTAAATATTCTTTCTATTTCTCGACCAAGTTAATCAATGTTTTGATTTAAGCTAATTAAAGGACTAAATTTTCAATGTATTGCAATTTGTGCGTTGAATTAATGATTTCTTATGAAAATTGCTAGTAACTTAACTTTGTTAAACTCTGTTTAGTCAGTTCAGTACTTGTTCAGCAGAACTAACTTCTTAGTATTTGCCTTTGGGCCGCTGTTCAAGCTGTTGCCACAGTCAAGTAACTCTTTTATGGCTTAGTATTCGCAGGCAGTGCAAAAGGCAAAAGCGTTGAAGCAATGAAATGAATTTGCACGCGCTCATAAATATTTTACATATGCATATTGGCCAGCATACCCCTCCGCACACACACACACGCACACACACACGCACACACACACACGCATACACACACATGCGAACTCCTTCCACAGCGGCGTCCAATTGTAAGCTGCCTACAAATGTGAAGATGTTAGCTGCTGGCACGTGAAATGAATGCATATATAATACTCACACATATGCGCACGCACACACACGCACACACACACATGCATACACAAAAGCGCGCTGCAAATTATTGTGACATAAAGTGCTTTGACAGCGACACCCAACGCCAAGCAACGAGCCTCTGCAACTGAGACTGAGCCTGACATTTAAGCTAACATTGTTGTTGTTGCTGCTGTTGTTGTTGTTGTTGTTGTTGTTGCTGTTGTTGCTGTTGTCGCTGCTGCTGCTGCTGCTGCTGCTGCTGCCGCTGACATTCATGCGCAACATAATTCACAGCATACTTTGAGGGTGGCTGCCATTGGAAATTCAAATGCTGAGCTCTTTAGTCGTATGATTAGTCCCGCACTCGTATGCATATGACATATTTAAGTGGGTTATGTAACGCGCACAGTGTGAACGCATTTTTGCTCATTAAAGCAGGCAGACAACAGACAGCACACAACCAGCCACAGTGGGGAAGTGAGAAGTGGGGAAGCAGACAGCAGGCAACAGACGGCACACAAAAAAATGGCTCGTAAGTCGCCAGTTAATGCAAGTTATGCATATTACATCACATATATAAATATGCATATATTTATATACATTTATATATAGCATATACACAAATATATATATATATATATATTAATATATATCATTACTTACATAAGGTTTTATATTTAAGCGCCTTAGCTTCAGGACATTTATTGTCGGCATTAAAAATAAATTGCGTCTCAATGAAATACAGCATAAATTTGCGAATTTTCCATCATTTGGACTGCCGTTACTTACAGCACAAATGAAGCAAGTAAAAAGGCAAACAAGCACACAGTCTACGCGACTGAGGGATGACCTGTAGTCAGAATGCGTACAGGCAAATGTAAAAATTTAACTCTTTATATTAAAGAATATATAACTAAGCCAACACAGAGCAACTCATCGCAACTTCTGTCTGCGCAACATCAATTACAAATGAACCATTTGCAGGGTATTAACAGCATTTACATCATTAATGTGAAAAGCCAAGTGCAAGTGAAATGCTTAATTTAAACAGCACTCAGTACACACACACACACACACACACACACAATGCTTTATTATGACAATTGCACGTGTATATTTAATTAAAAACTGACAGTTTTACTCAATTAGTTGCCGCTTGCCGTACATGCAATTTCCCCCAGCGGGCTACTTGTGTACACATTTCACAACGAAATGAAAGCTTAAACACATCATTTCATCTTTCACAATTAGCTGTCAATGAGTGAAGTCTTGTCTTGTCTTGCCTTGTTTTGTACTTTACATTAATTTATGGTAATTAGAAATTAAATTCAGCCACTTCATTTCGAGTTTGCAACACCTTTTTGCCCTTGAGGCGTATTTTGTACTCGTTACAAATAATGAAATAAACTACATTTGATTCGTTTTCAATATGTATTTAAATTGCTCTTACAGTCAGCAAAGTGCAGGCAACTTTAAAGCATTTTGTGAAGCTGTTAATAATGTCTGATTAACGCCTAAGCTCAACTACGTTATCTTACGCAATTATGCTTATCTTATCTCTAGCAACTTGCTTAACTTTGACTGCACTTTCATGCAGCAGAAGCTGCTTGCAGGCTAATAAGCTCAGCAACACATCTGCATATCTCCTAAAGCACTCTAAAAATCCGCGTCGAAAAGCAGCAACAGCAACAAGCAGCAACAGCAACAAGCAACAGCAACAGCAGCAACAGCAACAACATGGAGAAACTGTCAAGTAAAACATTTGCTGTCTTTGCTTTGCTCACAGCCGCCCCTTGGGAACGTTTGCTTGTATTCTTTTTTTGTTTTTTTGTTATTTCTTTCACTTTGCCTTATCCAAAAGTAATTATTTTCCATTAAACGTAATAATGATGCCTAGAGACTGATAACAGCCGGATCTGTTGGCATTTTGCGCTGTGCAACTGTGGAAATTAAATTATGCCGTTTGTTTTTCCTCGGCATTTGTAACGGACGCCTCGGGCACGGACAATCCCGCCGTTGTGTTTGTCGTTGCTGTGGGCTAACTTTGTCACCTCCAACAACTTGTGACAGCAATACTTGAACAGCCAAAAAAGGAGAAAAAAAAAATAAAGGAAACAATGTACAGCAACAACAACTTCAACAACAATAACAACAGAGCAACAACAACAACAGCAATTGGTGTGCGGCCTCGACGAGGTTTGTTAAGCGCAGCCATAAAACGGCTCAGTACACTTGATCGACGCCACAAATGACTTTGGCTAGGGTTGCCACACTCACTCACTCACTCACCGTATGCGTTGCGTCGCGACTCTCACGCCTCCTCTCTCTCTCTCTCCCCCTCTCTCCACGCTCTCTCTTCCATTCGTCGCTCGCTTTTGCCCTAGGTTCTTGTCATCCTGGTCTAGGCCTGGGCCAAGTGTACGCCTCGCTGGTTTCCTATGCGTTTATCAAAAGCATACATAATATCTGCGCAATTCTCTGCCGTCCCCATTTCTATGCTCTGCACATTATAACAAATTTCTCGCTTGCATAAGCAACATACTCAACAAATATCGCTCAGCGTGTGTGTTTGTTCTAGTGATGTGCGCGTGAGTGTGAACTAAATGTCCTTAAACACATTGATGTTTACTAATATTACTTACTCATCTGTTTGGTATTACAATTTAATAGATAATGTATAGACAGTCAATGCTTTGACTTAACATAAGCATTAAATAATTGAATATTGCAATTATTTATTTGATTTATAATAAACATTTAGTAATACATCTATTTGATTACAACTGCAAAATATGATTTACTCTTCTGCTTGTGCGTTTACTTTTATTATACAATATATGTGTGCTAGTTGTTAAATTTGTTATATATTTATATACAAAAAAATAGTTAAAAATTGCATATTTATATAAATTATAATAATAATTCAAGAGTTCACTTTTCTTTATTTAAATTTATTTATTTATTTATTTATTTATTTATTTATTTATTTATTTATTTATTTATTTATTTATTTATTTATTTATTTATTTATTTATTTATTTATTTATTTATTTATTTATTTATTTATTTATTTAACGTCGACTAACAGCAGTCGACCCAAGTATAAAATCAAACTCTTATGATAATTAAATTAAAAATAATTACAAATGAAATTTAAGTGTAAAAAATGAGTTTAAAATTTAAGTTTGAAATGAGATTACATTTAAATTTAAATTTCAAATTTCAAATATAGCTGCAATTGTTTTACAGATTTTCCTTTCTTTTCTTATTTACAAATTTGCTTTTTAAGCAGAAAAACTATATGAAACTATTGCTAAGCTCCTCACGCGTTCATCTCTAATAAATGTATATGTAAAACATAAATCGCTAGCTAGGCTACCAGTCGCTATATCACTGCATAACAAATGGGCGACCCAGCACACACGCTCACTCGCTCACTCTCTTTCTCTCTCTCTCTCTCTCTCACTCTCTCACACACATAGAAGCAGAGAGAAGCGTCATGGCGGCAGTCCATAAAAATGGAACGGAACTGCAAGTAAATTAACAGGCAGAGCATATGAAGGCAGCAGAAAGCTGCCATATAGAATGGTTGCTGTTGGCTGAGGGGAAGGTGCGGGGGTAGCTGGTGTCTGGTAGTGCTGTATGCGCCTTGTTTTACATAATCAACCCCAGCACACATATGTGCAATGTGTGTGTGTGTGTGTGTGTGTGTGTGTGTGTGTGCGTGGGTTTGTGATGTTGGCTACTTAAGTTACACAATGACATTTTTCAATGTGTCAGAATTTTATTGTTGCAACTTGGGGCATTGTTGTTGACAACTGACATCTTTCTTTCTGCAGCTGACAGAGCGTCATAGTTGCTTTTCCTGCAAACTGCAGCTGCTGCTTCTACTGCTGCTGCTGCTGCTTCTTCTTCTACATCATCTACTGTCTCAGTTGCTGCCGCTGCCGCTGCTTCAGTCGCTGCTTCAGTCGCTGCCGCTGCCTGCTTTGCCTTCTTCTTCCTTTAGTGCTTGCTGCTGCTGCTGCTGCTTCTTCTTCTACATCATCTACTGTCTCAGTTGCTGCCGCTGCTTCAGTCGCTGCCTCTGCCGCTGCCTCCTTTGCCTTCTTCTTCTTCTTCTTTTAGTGCTTGCTACTGCTGTGTCCGTGCTGTTGCTGCTGTTTTTGCTGTTTTGTCTTGCAATGTTGACAACTGTTTTGCCACTTTTGCCGTAATTGAAAAAAAAACTAACAAAATATAATAGAAGTATTCAAATATTGTGTGCTATCTGCAAGTTATTTTCAGCAAAAAACTATTGTGGGGATGCATACAAATTTAGTTTTAATAACTTCTGAATGCCCAGCCTTATGAATCAATAAACAAATTCTACAATAATTGCGGCTCATTTGATAACTAAATCTATAACTAATTTCAATTGCTTTTATTATGAAAATTATTATTGCAATGCAACGCATAATTATGTGCGCAATGCAAATGCAAATTTATTTGCACTTTCCAACACTATAAATATAGTTGCAATTATTTGAAAATAACTAAGCTAATAGCACACTATCTATAGCATGGGCAAGACTGTGTATTATATTTCCAATTCACTGATAATATTTTGCCATTGCTGAACACAATAGAAATAATCTATATGCTGCACAACGCGCAGCTGTCTTTGCCTCATTCCTTTTTCTCTTCTCTCTACGCTCTTCCCTCTGCCTTCTGTCCATCTGGAACGTATGAAAAATATCAAAAGAAAACTAGAATTTTGGCAGAAAAGTAGCTGCAATTGCATTGCATAGATAAGGAATGCTGAGTGAAGTTTTGCAGTGCATTACAATTCGCGCATTCATAAATATATACGCGCCACGCCCACAAGAAGTTCGCCTACTTAGTGCGCTTTGCTGCTTATTGTTGCGTTGCGTTGAAACTGTGAGCCAACTAAAGCAATTTACAGTTGCTAAAACAGGCAGACTGAGGCATGCAACTGACCTGCCAAGGCGGACGCGGAGCTGGAGTGGCAGCCAAACCAAACAAATGGAAAAAATTCAAATTATCTGCAAGGCAAAATAAAGGGAAAAGGCAGCAGCAACAACAACGATAGCAACACAACAACAACAGCACAACAACTACAACACTGACAACAACAAGAACGCGAAGTGTGTGCCAAAGTCGAGTTCTTTGCACACATTCTGGCACTTGAACATTTTTCTTATTGTACTCCGGCCAAAGCAGCCAGTCTGGTATTGTACCCGGCCCAAAGGAGCAGCAACAAGAGCACTAAAAAGGAATGGAATGGGTTGGTAGAGGTGGGGAAGGTGGAGAGGGGGAGGTAAACTGTTGGAATTTCGGTGGAACCAAATTGCGCGCGCTGTTCTCTAACGTGTTTGGCTTAAGTTGGCTTGGTTTCTGGTCTCTCGGTTTGCACGGTTTGGGATTCGACTTTGGGGTTGGGTTTGGGGTTCTTTTTTTTTGGGGTTTTACTGTTTGTCTTCTGGAAGGGGCTATGGCGTTTTATTTGCATGCCAAAAGGCAACACACACACACACACACACACACACACAGAGTAGCATATACACTAGCTAAGTGAAAAAGTGATTCTGCGTTATGCTTTTCTTTCTTATTCCACTTGCCTCATTTTGGCTTGCGAAGTGAGGCAAGTTACTTTGGGTCTGCTTAATGCATGAGACCAAATGAAAAATGAACTTAATACACTTGCAAACTACACGAAACTCGGTTCGGGTAATTGCACGCTGATTTACAAAATGGCCAACATACAACAACACTCACACACACACACACACACAGACACACAGTAAATTGACTATTAGCGTGCTTAAAGCGAAAAGTTTTTGCTTTAAGCCTACGTAAAAGAGCCGTAAAATGTTTAGCTGTTTATTTGTTCAGCTTGCGGCTTTACGGTCAACTTTTAGCCAAAACCTTAGTCTCCTCCCCTTTACCATTCACAACCCCCTAGACACACACACACACACACACACACAATCTGTACCCTCACCCTGTGTGGAGTTGGTAAAAAGTTGACAGCTGGCATTTGCAACAGTTTAACAGTTAAACAAAATGTCAAGAGCACAAACATATTGAAATGTAAGCAATGTGGCAAATGCTTCCGCTTCCACTCACTCCCCCTCTCTCTCTCTCACTCACTATGTGTCATTTTCTGGTTTTTGGTTCTGGACAGACTTATGGTGCTGTCCTCTCTGGTTAACCCCATGAAGCTATGCGGCTTTTGCCAGTGTGCAACACAATCTGACAATTTATTCATTGTGCTCCAAAATTCAGCTTAATCCATTAATGGTTTCAACTACAAAGCGTTGACTAATGGCCGTCTGACATTTCTCTCTTTCTCTCTTTATATATATATTTTTCTATTTCTCGGCTCATGCTCTTTTTGTAGCTGCATTGAAATTTACAAACTTGAGGCAGCATACTTTGAGCTGTTGAAAGTAATCTTTAGATTGCTTTTCGTTTCGATTTGTCATGCAAAAGCCGAAAAGTCAGCAATCATTTGATTACAATTCACTTGATTTGTTGCTCTTTCTAAACATTTCAAAGATCATTTTAAGCTTTGCTTATACTATTCATATTGAGCTTATGGCTTTGCGTGACATCAGAGAACGTTTTGCTATAGCAAAAATGCATATTCTTTCAATTATTTTGCAATATTATTGAAGTTATTTCTTAAGTGTTGCGCATATATTATAAAATATTTAGCACTCATAAACAGTTTCAATGAAAACTGTAATAGAAAAGCGTCGCAGATTGCATATAAATTAAAAATTAAAAGAGTTTAATGCGCAAAATCGCATTGCAGTCTACAATAAAGCAAATAAATATTAAATAAATAAAACAAAGAAATGTCGACTGCTTATGCAAGTTTTCTCTCTCCTTTCGCTCCTTTCGCTCCTTTCGCAATTATTTGTAATTCGAAATTCTCTGTTGGGTGGAGGGCGAAAAAAAAGCATTGCCTACATTTAGGGGCAATGCGAGTTGAAATTGCCATGCAGTACGTTTGCAATTTGCAGTTAGCAGTTGCGTGTGTGTGTGTGGAATTTGAAATTATCGCTTAGCCGGGCTGACAGCTAATGCACTTAAAACTTCACAAATGTCTTGTCAATGTTTAAATGTTTCGACTGTGGCCACGCCCACAGCATGCAGCCCAAGCGCCCCAAAACGACAGCGTCAACGACTTGAGTGCAAAATTCAATTAACTTGCTTAAGCACATACACACACACACACACACACACACACACATGTGCAGGCACCCACTCACACTTGTATGGCATGCAAGTGTGTATGACTGTGTGTGTGTGCGAGCTATCAATTTCATGTCCAATCAAGCAGGCAGCCAAGCAGCAAGAGCAGCAGCTGCAGCCGTAGCAGCAGCTGCAAATGAAACTGCAGCAGTGCCTCGTAAAAGCCATGTGGATTGCCCAAAACCCCAGCCACTTAAGCAGATGTCAACTTCATTTTGCATATGCCATATGCCACATGCCGCCTGCCACCTGCCACACACTTCAACCAGCAATTGCACTGACACTTAAAGGTGCACATTCAAGCAAAAATCTACGCTTCTCTCTCTCTCTCTCTCTCTCTCTCTCGCGCTCCCTCTCTCGCGCTCCAATCAATTGTAGCAGCTGCGGTTTAACTTTGCGGTTGTATCTATGTGACTGTGCGGCTAATTGTTTTTGTTTAATTATTGTGTAACACGCAGCATACACACTCAATGTCCAATTAAAGAGCTTTGCATAATAAATTAGACGGCGGCAGCGCAGTGGCAATGTGGGCAGTCAATGTGGTTGCATCTGTTCAGTGGTTGCTACATGTCATGTGCCAAATGGCCTGTCAAATAAGAAAGCAGTTTTGTCCAAATGTTGCCGTTACCGTTGCCGTTACCGTTACCATTACCATTGCCAACACAACAGCACAACAAAGTTTGACATTTTATGATGGGGTGCACAGTCCCAATCACAAGCCACCGCAGCGGCAACAGCAATAGCATTGTGGTGCTGCCAAACCACCCAACTAACATACCACTCTTTTGCCTGTCAATTACATCAAAATTGTGAATTGTTCTCGTTATGCATTTGACATTTTCGAGTCAATATAAAACGAAAATAACTCAAATACACAAACACACACACAATAGTAGAGAGAGAGAGAGAGAGCGAGAGAGAAAAGAGAGTGAGACAGAGTGTGAGCAAGGGAGAGACAATCAACTATGGCAAACATACCTTTTTTTGCGTGCCATAAATAAATAATCAATGAATTTATACCTTTGCCATCCATTCGTTGTACAAATCGACGTATACGTAATATGCCATACAATTTATTTGCCCTGCAGATGAAAGAGTAATTTGATTTTGTTGTGATTTATACGAGACATTCACAACTGGACAGCTGAATATACAAACATATATACATATCTATATATATGAAACTGACAGCCAACCCATCAGTTATTGCCCAAGACAGAAGCAGAAGCAGAACGGGAGATAGCAATTGACACAGTTTTCCAAGAAATAAGACTGCTTTCATTAAGTAAGAATTGCCAAGTATTGAAAGTTGCAGCCTTCAAGTGCTTTAAGCTGCAAAGAGAACAGTCTAAGCTATGAATGGAATATAAAAGTCAATGATTTAATTGAAAAAAGCAGCTTGTTAAATATAATATTTATTAAATTTAAATAGTTCTAGAAATTATAAATTTTTGAGTGTTAATTTAAAACAAATAAAATTTCTAAAAATAAAGCAAATAAAATAAAGAAAATAATATAAATAAAATAACTAAAACAAGTTTATTAAATAAAATAAAATGCAAAAAAGTAATTTAAAAAACGAAAGAGAAAGAAAGCAGATAACAAAATAAGTAAAATAAATATAATAAATAAATAATATAAATAATAATTATAATAAGAAATGAACAAGGTAAAATAAAATAAAGAAAATAATATAAATAAAATATGTTAATTAAATAAAATAAAATACAAAGAAAAAATTGAAATAATGAAATAAGTAAAATAAATATAATAAATATATAACTAATAAATATAATAATAAATTAAATAAGTTAAATCATTTATTGGGAATGTTATTTAATATAAATAAAGTGAGTTAATTATATAAAATAAAATACAAAAAATACATTAAAAAACAATTTTAAAAAATTCAAAAATAAAGAATTTAAAAAATATAAAAAAATAAGTAAAATAAGAATAATAAATAAATCATATAAATAATAAATTAAATAGGAAAAATAATTTAAAGAATATAACAAAAATAAAATCAGTTTATTGAATAATATAAATTTTTTAAAAATGAAAACAAAGTAAAGAAAACAAATTAATAAAATGAATAAAATTGTAAATAAGTAAAAACAAAAATAATTAAGAAAATAAATAAAAGTATAAATAAGTAAATATATATATATATGTATATATAAATGAAATAAATGAAAGAAAAAAGAAATAAATAAATAATCAATTAACAAAACGAAAGCATACTTGCAGACTATTATAAGCCACTAATTACTGTTATTATTTACCACATTAATTGAGGCTATCAAACGGCATTTACAAGTGGCCTCAACTAGTTATTAGAACACCTGTGTCTGTGTATTTATTTCACTGCGTTCCATTTGTGTGACTAAGCGTCGAGTTGTTTCATCTAAAATTCCATGTGTTTGGTTGACTTTCTCACCTCAAGAATTTATGTCAATTGAGCATCGATTTATTCTGCTTTATACTACTTATTTATTTATTTATTTATTGCTATTGCTATTGCTATTGCTGTTACTCATTGCCTAATGTCGTGACTAGAAAGAAAATTAGTTTTGATTTTTCCAATAGGCTAGCGTGACCACATGGCATTGCAGTTTGCCAAAACATTTGAAACTTCAATAAATAAGAGCGCAATAGAGGAGTGGCTGAGCAGACCTAGAAGTATGGATAGATAACAACAACAGCAACAACAACAACAACAACAAGTCAAAATGCACGGCAGCAAAATTCCCCGTGCGCATAAATTGCCAAAACAAAAGCAAAACAAACGAAAAAAAAAATGTACAAAATAAACTAAATAAAGTAAATAAAATAAAGCGAAAGGGCGAAGTCTGGGGGGAGGAGCATTGTGGTCTGGGGAAAAGGCAGCTAACAAAACGATGGCAATGCAGAAACTCGTGTTAACTACACATTTGGGTATTTGTGTATTAACACTTTGGCAGTTAGAGCAGCAACTGAAGCAGCAAAGGGAGCAGCAACGGGAGCAGCAACGGGAGCAGCAACGGGAGCAGCATCAAGAGCAGCATCTGACCAGAACCCCCAAGAATATCATGGCCAGGGACTCTGTTGTTGCTGCTGTTCTACGAACAGGCTAAAGTTTAATTGGCTAGTTTAATTGTCAGCAAATGAAAAAACAAAATAGAAAATAAAACAAAGAAATTTAATCAAGCAAGGAACAATTGCAGCACACACACACAAACACACACACACAGTTACAGAGATGCAAACACAGAGACAGACACACAGATTCCTATAAATAAAAAGTGCAAACGTTTATTGGATTTAACGAGCTCTTCTTGTAGTTGCATATGTAGCAGAGGGGTTGTGTTTGGTGCGGTGTGGAGCGGGAAGGGGAGAGAGAGACAGAGAGAGAGAGGAAACATGAAAGCACTTTTAGCGCTGGCAACGATGGCAGCTTAATTTAAATGTCACCTGCACTAAACAAATACCTGGGCAAAGGCTCCCATACAGAGCAGGCAGACAGACAGACAGACGGGCGGACAGACAGCGACAGGGCGATGATATTGTTAGTGACACTCTTTCAGCATTAAGTGTGTACATGACAAATATATAGAGGAGGACAAAGAGAGAGGGAGAAAGAGAGAAAGAGAGAGAGAGAGCAAAAGACAGACAGAGCGAGAGGTAGGCAGACTGAAAGGCAGACAGCTAGATTGGCTGCACTTCAAAAGCCACTCAACATTTCAGCCAAGTTCAAACAGTTGCTGACCATGTGGGCTGTCAGCTGCTTAAATATTTTGATTAAATTAAAATAAATAGAATTCAACTGACGGCCAATTCGCCAAACGCTGTCAATATGGCCAAAAGGCATCATTATAATGCCAATCAAAATAAATTGTTTTCAACTTGCACAGGGCAAATCTAACATTTCTATTGCTCAGTCGCTGTGACACACACACTCTCTATCTCTCTTTCTCTCTCTCTCTCTCTCTCTCTCTCTCTCTCTCTCTCTCTCTCTTACTATCTCCCTCTTTCTCTCTCTCTCTCCCTTTATTTATATTTCGTGTGTAATGGGCCGCGTCTTGTGGCTCATATCATTATGCATCATTAAGTTGATGGGCAAACACACTCATATACTCACACACACACACACACACGCACACACTCGATACGATTTTATGGCCAAGTCCAGTTCTGGCCATATGTCCTTATAGCTGCTTTGTGTTCAAGCGCCTTCTGTGTGCGCTATTAAACGCATATTACTCATCGAACAGTATTTTTGTCGCCTCCATTCGATTGCAAATGACATCAAGAACATGGTATAATGTACAACTAACAGTTAAGCTAATAATTTGATAGTTAGCATGCCTCTGTGTGTGTGTGTGTGTGTGTGTGTGTGCGTTGATAAGACTTATGACGTAAGGCAAAAAAAAACAATTTGATAACCTACTAAATTATTTGTAATTAAATATGGACGTTTCGAAGGCAATGACGTAAAGCGCAAATAAGAAACATAATTGTACTAATTGATTTTGCATGTTCAAGTGTTCTCGTTACGTGACGTAAGCAATTGTTTGACGTAAGCGCACGCGACTAATTTCTGCTGAATTGTGCATATAAAATTGATTGTTATAACAGTTGATATATAAATATATATAAGGCAAACGCTTAATGAAATTTGCAACTAACGTTAAACTCTTACGTCACGTAAGTAAAAGTAACACGTAAATCATTTAAGCGTAAAGCAAGACAAATTACTTGCAAAAGTGCAACTATATTTGACACAACTCCCAAGCGGTTGACAACTTAACGTAAGTGCTTACGTCATAGTGTGCGAAACTGTACTTTGCTGCTGTTGCTATTCCCGTTATTTAGCGAGTATATTACTTTGTTTCGCTGTTCTTTCAAGCTATAACTTTCCATCTTTGCGTTTTTGGCACATTTGCTTGACAAATTGTTTTGTTTGCGCCGCTCGACGTCAGCAATCGATACACATACACACATATAGTATAGATGTTACAATATACTATAAAAGTCAGCGTATACTATATTACATTAGATAGTATATGGACACGGTTCAAGCAAAACAAACAGACAGACAAAAGGACACACCCAACAAAAAAACAAAAACTAACTAAGCAAAGTAGTTGTCACAGCAACCGAGCATTTTGTGAGCTTACGCTGTCGGTTAAATAAATATAAATAAATATATATATACAACATGTATAGATACATATATACAGCTACAGATACACACACATATATATATATATATATATATAACTTAGCATATAACGCTTGTTTAGATTGACTACAATTTCAATTTCTTTATTTTGTTCTTTCTTATTTTGCAGGTAAGTCGCTGCTAAGACGCTCGCTCGTTTGGTTATAAAATCAAAGTACGTACTTCTTTTTGACACCAGCTAGCACCCACACACACACACACACACAGAGTCTCTCTCTCTCTCTCTCTCTCTCACACGCACACAGTGTCAACAATGGCGCCATTAGACGTCTGAGGTAAAGAGATGAAATCAATAAAGTCGAACGTATCGAGTCGTATCCTGCTGATAGCTGTTTAATGTTTACAATATGTCTTTATTTCTTTTGCTTTCCCACTCATGCCTTCACTCTCTGCACATCTCAATGCCCTACCCGCGCATACCCATTACATCTACATTCACATCTACATTTGCCTTTGACTTTACCTTGAGGCCAGCGTCGCAACGTTGCCATTGGCAATTCTCCGTTTATGCTGTCGTCCTTTTCAGCTATGCAAAACGATTTGATAATACCGAGCGTTATGGTCCTGCCCAGCAGCAGCTGCAGTTGTTATGATAGCAATATTCAAATGCTGGCTGGTTGGGTGCGGGTGGTGCCAAAGGGTGGGGGTACATATAACAGAGGTCTCTAAAATGCCAAACAATTTAGTGCAGTGGATGCTGCTGGTGTCGCCTGACAAAGGTAACCTCCATTATCCGATTTGCATTTAGGTTTAGGTTGAATGCGCTCAAATGTGCAATTCAATTTAAGCAAACAAACAGTGAGAGGGATGGAGGGGGGCAGGGGTGCCAGCGAGGGGCGCTACAGTAGCTACTGCTGAGTTTTGGCATGCAGTTAACCAGAAAAGCAGCGCAAAAAGCAGCTTAGCTCCTGGGGGGCTCCAACTGCACAGTGAAAAAAACCCCAAACAGCAGCTACAACAATAACAACAGCAACAACAACAACAGTAACAACAAAAAGGGTCGACATTTCGCATAAAAAATTCAAAGTCAGTGAAACGCAACTTAAGCTATTTTTTTTTGTATTTATTTGTGTTACACTGCTTACCAAGTGCAGGAGGGAAACACAGAATCAGGATAAACACACATGTACTACAGCGCACACACACACACACACAGACACACACAGAGACACACAGACACACACACACACACACAGTGAGAGGCGGAAAAGCGAAACAGGATGTTAGCACATAAGCAAAGTAGATTAAACACCGCAAAACAGGCGACTCAATGAGTCACATGCAAAATGCCAGCACACAAAGTTGAGATTTTCTCTACACTTTTTTCTCTCTGTCACTTTTTTGCCTCCCTTCCCCCTTTTTTTGCTCGCTTTTTGTCTCTTTTTCCTTGTTTTTTTTTGGTGTATTTTATGTTGAATCCGTCAAAGCCCACAAAGTGCGCTTAAAATTGTCAAAACAAAACGAGTCAACGGGTCCAGCTGAATGCATCAAGTGAGGCAGAGGCTGATAGGGGAGCAGGGGAGCAGAGGAGGCGCCTAGTAGCCTGGGTAAGCGTATGTGAACCACATACGCTGTGCAAACTCATGCAAAAATGATTTCAAACACCAAAAAAAAAAAAGAAAACAAAGAACAGTTTTGCACAAAACTTTCACAGCATAAACCAACTTTTTCGTTGCATACAAATATTTAAATTATTTCTAAATCACAAATAAGCTTCGACTTTATTTTAAATCATATTTTCTAACGAGCGTTCTGCTTGATTATTTCCATTTTAATAGCAACAACTATTCTAAAATACCATAAAAGTCATAATTGTTTGGCATATAGACTCAGCGCAGTTTTGTAGAAGTAAATTCAAATAGTAAAGCATAAAGAGAACTGCTTAAATTATATATAAATAGAAAATACTTAAAACTTGACTATAACATTTTTATGCAACTGCTGTTTTCTATTAAAGCGCAGCTGCTTTTAATCAACATAAAAGCTGTAATAAAAAATTGTGATTTCACTAGAGAAACGAACTTGAAATATAAATTAAAGAAGAATGCACAAACAGCTTTAGTTGGAAACATTTCAAAACTTTAAATCTTTAAAGTGAATTGTTATTAGAATAACGCACAATTATTTGTATTGGTAGCGGGGAAGGGGGTGTGAGGGGTTTTTGTGCAAATATTTGTGTTAATGTCGCAACAATTGTTGTTGACTTTATAATCAAAAAATTGCACATTCAGTGCGAATTAAGCAATTGTCTGCATATAAATATTAAATATGCATTAGCTACACTTCACTTGACACACACACACACACACACACACACACACACGTACACTCTCTATAAAATGAACACCCATTTGTTTATTTTTATTTATATATTTTTTTTTTAGATATTACTTTTCTATATGTATTTGTAATGTTCTGTTGCATAAACTCAACCTCAAGCTCAAGCTCAGAGGCGGCTTCAGCCACGTGACGCCGCAATGTGTTAAATTTTTACTGTTGAATTTGTTATGCGTTGCTCTATGACTACATATATATGTGTATATATGTGTGTGTGTGTGTGTGTGTGTTGTGTGAGTAAATTTGAATTTGATTGAAAAGCGTGTGACATAGCAGCAGCTTGAGGCTGCTCCTTTTTACCTGCGCTTCTCGCTTCCTTTTGATGCTGCTTGCGACCCCGTTTCCTTGTGCCTCACCACCACACCCCCTCTCTCTTCTGCTACGTTAGCCCCCTGCTTTTGTCCACATGCTTGCCACCTTATGCGTCACTTTCTTTGCCTTTGCCACGATGTCGTCTGCAGTTTAGATAACGTTGAACGGTGCGCATCATTTGGCGCCCAAGCTTGACTGCTTACTTTGCTACAAGGGGTGTGGTGCGGTGCGGAGTGGTGCGGTGTGGTGCGGTGCTGTGTGTGTTGCGTTGCGTCTCAGCTTGTCAAATGGTTTTGTATAGATTTCTGGCTCTACCCAAACTCCTACCCACGGCCGCAGCGAGTAACACTACTCAGAGTAACCGTGGCCAGGCCTTTGTGAGTTTTTGTGACAGCTTGTTAGACGTAGTATGTATTCTAGTTTGTCACAAGGAAATGGAACTGTAAAGGGATGCTGAATGTGAAGGAGGAAGGGAAAAGGAAAAGGGGAAGAGGAAGAGGGATGTGGCAGCGCATTGTGCAGCAAAACTGACAACGATGAATGTAAGCGATTTATTTTATGATTTATTGCTTATACTCATTGTATTCGCAGCCATGGATTTACTCAACATATATATCTATTTAAGTATGCATATATATCTACATATTTATTCATATATACACACACACACATATATATGTATATATAGATATATATTATAAATATATATTTGTCGCATTGTTAACACTTGCAAATCATTTGGCTATTGAGATTTCCCAAGCGGAAATCCATTTGAACAATGCATTAAGGAGCATAAAAGAGCGAAAGTGGGAGATAGAGAGAGGGAGAGAGGGAGAGAGAGAGCGAGGGAGCTGAGTTACTCTACTCAGAAATCTGCATGAAATTCCTTAAGAATCAATATACCCACGCGGCCAGTTGAACTGCAAGCAGCATTTAAAAATTTAAATTCAATCAAGTGTCAAATTAGTGAGGATTTTTAATTTAAGCGACCCTTTTTTTTATTGCCTTTTGGCTTATAAATAAAACATGTACCTGCCACTCAATTACGAGCACAGTGGCAGCGCCAAGGCGTTGAGGGGGGGCGTGGCACTGCCGAAGTGCCAAGAGTTACAAATCAAAATGTATAAAACATGCAATTTGTTTGCCAAAAGTCACGCGTAAGTTGCGACCCAAACTTCTCCAGGGACAAAAGCAACATAAGCATTGAAAAAGAGATAGAGAGAGAGAGAGAGAGAGAGAGAGAGAGAGTGAGAGAGAGACAGTGAGAAAAAACTGAAGCAGAGTATCTGACAGTTTGGAACACATCAAACTTTATGCAAATGAAGTGTTGAAGTTTTGTGAAAAGTGCAAAAGTGTTAAAAAAAAAAATGAAAATGAAGAGAAAAATAAAAATAAGAAAAAAAAACGAAACTAAACTAAACATTTTGTCTTGCTTTGACTCACTCAACCTGGGTGTGATGTTATTTCGATTTGGTAGCCATCACAACCTCCTTGAGTGAGCGATAGCAGGATAGAATATCCACTAAGCTCAACCCGCTGACCAACTGCAAATTATCAGAGCCAAAGTGTAATGTAAATGTAAAAGTAAGTAAGTGAAATTATTAGCAGAACTATGTTACAAGAAGTTCTGATTAAAAGTTGATTTAAATTGTATTGGCAAATATATAGATCAATAGCTGTGAAAGGTCTATCTAACTCTCTTTATTCTATAGAATAAATCTACAAAGTATATCTATAATTTTCGTGTATTCTTAAGCTAATTACAAGGTATTATTTGTGTGTATAAACTAAGTAAGTAAGTAAGTAAGTAAGTGAAATTGTTAGCAGAACTAAGTTACAAGAAGTTCTGATTAAAAGTTGACTTCAATTGTAATTGCAAATATATAGATTAATAGCTCTAAGAACTATATCTCTCTCTCTAGCTCTGCGGTTAATAAATCTAGTTCTCAATAAATCTCAGAATAAATCTACAAAGTATATCTGTAATTTTCCTGTATTCCTAAGCTAATTATAAGGTATAAATTAACACACATACAGCACATGGAAGTGTTTACTCAATTTGAATAATGGAATCAAAATTCATCTCAGTTTCTAATCCCCGAAATTCAGTCAAATGTTGGATGCTCATTCTGGCCCACAAAAAGCTGATGTCATATCAAATGCATAAGGCATATAACGTTGGCAAATGCCTCGGGACAAAAGTCAAGCTGCGTATGCATAATAAAATTTTTGAAATGCCAATTTAATAATGCTTAATGGCAAAAATCATTTTTGGTAATAAATTTATAAGCACATCTCAAGCAACGTGCTGTCTTCCAGCCCCAATCTATTTTCCTCTCTCTGTGTGTGCTGTGTGTGTGCGTGTGTGGTGTGTATGTTTGCCCTAGGGGCAAGCACTCAAGTTGGCAGTTTGGTAGCTGTAGCATACTTCTAGGCAGTGGCAAAGAGTCTTGTGGCAAATATTTACCTTTTGGGGGCATGTGAAAATAACATTTGCAATTTTAAACACTTGAGACTTGTCGCCAGCTGCTTCGTAATTTTTCACCACCATCAATACTCAGATGTGTGTGATGTGGTGTGTGTGTGTGATGTGTGTGTGTGATGTGATGTGTGTCTGTCAATTTCGTCTCTCACTAATGACAATTTTCATTGCTATATTTATTTTTTTTTTTTGTTGTTTGTTGCCGTTGTTGCTTCCGCTGCTTATTACTCTTGTGGCTACAATGTGATTATTTATTAATTAAATTTTGCCATGAGACAGCAGCTAAAGTAAATTCGTTTGTTTTCGTGTTTGTGTTGGGTTTTGTGGCTTTTGGCCTTTGGCTTTGTGCTTTTGGGCTTACACTGTGCCACACTGGCCACAGCCAGCCACATTCAGCCAGTTCTTTGGCCTATTATTTGTAGACTTAGTGCTTAGACCTAGCTTTGCTGCGTATGAGTATTTCTTTCCTTTCCTTTATTTTGTTTTGTTTTTTTTTTTTTAAAGCATTTCATTGACTTTTATTCAAAACCCTTTTCTTCTCTCTCTCTCTCTCTCTCTCTTTGTTTTTTTTTTCTTGTTTTTTTCATTGCCTTTGGGTCTTTTGGCCCAACATACCTAAATATTTAATGCTCCCCCCTCCCTTGGCAGCTCAAGCGTAATTATCTGCTGTCGTTTCTGGACAGCTGGAGTTATGCATGTGAGGCCAGGTGTCCCAAGTCCCAGTTACCCTAGATACCCAGCTGGTTAAGGTTACAATAAATTGTAGTTAAAGAGCTTATAAATAGAACTTAAAGGATCAACATAAACAGTGCGAATATGTCAACTAAATTGCTAGAGTTTATGTGCTCTTTGGGCTTCAAATTAAATGAAATTTTACATTAATAATGTGAACTAACAGAAGCTATCGATAAGCGTTTGCTTTTGATGCTATCGATAGTAGTAAGTTGAACTTCAACTGGATGCATATAAACATAATCAGATTTAACAAGTTAACTTATGTATATATTATAAATTAAACTAAACAGCAACTAATCATATTCAATTTAAATATCTATAAATTTTCATCAATATTATATATATTTTTGTATATATATATAGTTCCATTTATTCAGTTTTCACAGCTGCTTTCCCATTAAATCATAAAGTTTAATTACAGCTTTAATATTGCAAACAATTCCAAACTTTTATTCGCTATGTTTATCAATGTTTTGAGTAAAAAAGAAAGAAATGCACACAACACGCTCAATGGAAGCATTTGATGAGCCTTTTGGCTTTGGCCTTGGTATTGGGGGAATCAAAAGCCGTTGGCTGCCACTCTTCAGTTGCCTGAAAATGTCAACATTACGCCAATCTCTGACAGCCTATCTACAGTCATGTCACAGAGTATACCCCATCACATATTTTTGATTAAAATTGCAGGTAGTTTGAGGTGTGAGTTATACACATACATATATATGTATATATGTATGTATATGTGCGTGTGTGTGTGTGTGTGTGTATTACAACTGCTTTTGGGCTGTCTGGCAGCAACGATTTGTTCGCCCTTCGTTGCCAATTGATTGAATTGAGCACATCGAGCCATGAAATGTTTGCCCGACGGCTAACAACTAAATCACCGTTGGCAGCTTTTGCATGTTTTTCCGTCTAAAGAAAAAGCAAAAAGAAAAAGGAAACCGTCAGCCAAGTCATTGCCTTTCCCAAAACGAAAACTCTTGCTAAAGTGAACTTCAATTGCGGCAACTGTATACGCCTGACAGATACTACGTAGTCAGCACTAGAAATGCTGCAAAGAATTTCACGCGTCTAAAAGTAAAGCAAAGTCCTAATTCAATTATATTCTTTAAACATTTCTTTAATATTTTCTCATTAATTTCTCATTTACATAACTGCTTTATAAATTGATTTGTTAGATGTTAAGTCTCTGCTCAACTAACCCCGCTGTGTTTGCCAGCTGTACAGGGTATGCGAAGATGGCGTAATAGAAAATGCCGCTGGCCGCTCAGCTGCAAGCGAAGACAACGGTAGTATGCGTGGTATCGGTGGCATTGGTGGCATCGGTGGCATCGGAGGCATCGGTGGCATCGATGGAGTTTTGTGGCGCATTTTGCAATTTTTTCATTTTTTTATTTTCTGCGAATCGCATAGATTTTTCTTTTGCCGGAGCCAGAGACAATTTCGTGCACATTTTCGCTGGAATTTTTTCCTCTAAACTTCCGTCGAAAGTTTCTCTGGGGGTTCTACTTCTTCTTCTTTTTTTGCCATACTTATTTTTATTTTTTCCTTTTCATTTTCATTTTATTTTTATGCATTTCGGCTTTTTTTCTCGTTTTTTTGGTTTTGGTTTTGTTGTTCGACAGCTATCGAAAAAGTTTCGGCAATGTTTGCCCATGAGCGTAGCGAACTAACAAAATGAGTTTATTTTTTGCTTAATTTCGCACAAATTAAAAACGTCGAACGCTACCAAAATTATTTTCGAAAAGTATAAAAGAATATCTCAAAAAAAAAAGAAAAACAACAACAAAAGGAACAAAAGAACAGTGAAAAGTTGAAGATGCGTGCGTTTGCCTGGAAACAGCAATTTTTCGTCGTTGCCCGAGCGCACGAAAACTTTTGAACAGCACTGTATGCCAGCTATAAATACTCGATGCGAGTGCTTAAGTGTGTGTGTGTGTTTGTGTGTAAATTACATAATTTCTTTATTGTTTTTTTTTTTATTATTTTTTTTTGGTAGAGTTTACCTATACATTTTCTATAGCCAGTTCTTAAAAGTCAATTTCAAGAACTCAACTTGGCTTATCAGACATTCAATGAGTTGGCAAAGTCCTTAATCCTTATGCCTGAACGCCTCTAACTGAACTTTAATCAAAGTGTAAAATGAGCTGATTTACAGGACTCGTTTTACGCTTAAGAATCTGCTTCTTATATGTGAATGTGTGTCTATAAAAGCTGGAGTATTAAATTGAGTGGTACTTAAATTGCAAATAGATTGCATAATCCAAGAGTTATTTTAGAGTTTTGTTGACTTCAACTTCTCAAGAAAAGCGCAATATAAAATGTGTGAAAAGAGATTACAGAATTTATTGCTAAACAAATCGAAAGCAAATTATAGAAATTATAGATTTAAACATATCGAACAATCAGTAAGCTTCTCAATTATCTATTATAATAAAATTAAACACTGCATTAAATTTCATATATTGTAATTAATGTAATTAATTGCGCTTTTGCACAATTCAATGCAATTTTATGTATAATTAATTGTTATATTCATAATTTGTTATATATTTCTGAATAATTAATTGTTATATTCATAATTGTTATATTCAACATTTATTTCATTAATTATGCATATTATTTATTATTTTAATTGCATTGAGTTGCACATATTTCTATAAAAGCTGGAGTATTAAATTGAGTGGTACTTAAATTGCAAATAGATTGCATAATCCAAGAGTTATTTTAGAGTTCTGTTGACTACAACTTCTCAAGAAAAGCGCAATATAAAATGTATGAAAAGAAATTACAGAATTTATTGCTAAACAAATCGAAAGCAAATTATAGAAATTATAGATTTAAACATATCGAACAATCAGTAAGCTTCTCAATTATCTATTATAATAAAATTAAACACTGCATTAAATTTCATATATTGTAATTAATGTAATTAATTGCGCTTTTGCACAATTCAATGCAATTTTATGTATAATTAATTGTTATATTCATAATTTGTTATATATTTCTGAATAATTAATTGTTATATTCATAATTGTTATATTCAACATTTATTTCATTAATTATGCATATTATTTATTGTTTTAATTGCATTGAATTGCATATATTTCTATAAAAGCTAGAGTATTAAATTGAGTGGTACTTAAATTGCAAATAGATTGCATAATCCAAGAGTTATTTTAGAGTTTTGTTGACTTCAACTTCTCAAGAAAAGCGCAATATAAAATGTGTGAAAAGAGATTACAGAATTTATTGCTAAACAAATCGAAAGCAAATTATAGAAATTATAGATTTAAACATATCGAACAATCAGTAAGCTTCTCAATTATCTATTATAATAAAATTAAACACTGCATTAAATTTCATATATTGTAATTAATGTAATTAATTGCGCTTTTGCACAATTCAATGCAATTTTATGTATAATTAATTGTTATATTCAACATTTATTTCATTAATTATGCATATTATTTATTGTTTTAATTGCATTGAATTGCATATATTTCTATAAAAGCTAGAGTATTAAATTGAGTGGTACTTAAATTGCAAATAGATTGCATAATCCAAGAGTTATTTTAGAGTTTTGTTGACTACAACTTCTCAAGAAAAGCGCAATATAAAATGTATGAAAAGAAATTACAGAATTTATTGCTAAACAAATCGAAAGCAAATTATAGAAATTATAGATTTAAACATATCGAACAATCAGTAAGCTTCTCAATTATCTATTATAATAAAATTAAACACTGCATTAAATTTCATATATTGTAATTAATGTAATTAATTGCGCTTTTGCACAATTCAATGCAATTTTATGAATAATTAATTGTTATATTCATAATTTGTTATATATTTCTGAATAATTAATTGTTATATTCATAATTGTTATATTCAACATTTATTTCATTAATTATGCATATTATTTATTGTTTTAATTGCATTGAATTGCACATATTTCTATATAATTTCATTTCTATTTATAACTAGCAATGAAAAATATAGTTTTATTACATTTTCTTTGACAATAAAAAATCAGGCTTTAAATGCTTTAGTTTCTATTTTTATTTTTTTTTTGTATGACTAACAAATTGTCTGGCCTCCCCGCGTCTCCTCAGCCTAGACAAATGTAACGAATGGAGTCGCGCAACCATTTGGCTAATTGTTCGGTTTGTTTTACGTGTAAGGCAACAAATTGGCCAAAACACACGTTTGCCAACGGCCAGGCAAGAGTAGAAGACCAAAATGGTAGCAAAGCAAGACTCAAACCATTGGCAGTGACACATATATACTGAGTATCCCTGCTGGTTTTGCAGTTAGCGTGGCGGGGTTCATAATAATTTAAATGCTCGGCACACAAAGTGACATGGCAAAGACAAACAGAGGTCAAACCGAGAGGCTCCAGCTGTTGTTGCTGCTGCTACAGTTGTTGCAACAGTTGCTGTTGTTGCAACTGGAAATGGCTACGTGACAGGACACAGTGCAATGGCTCGCATTTAAATCCAAGCGCAGTAGCAACAAAATTAGCACGACAAAGGGACTCGTCAGCAAAAGGTGGCGAGAGTGTGGCAACAGCGATGATAGGAGATGGAGGAGCAGTAGGAGGGGGGAGGAGAGGGAGGGGAAGTGGAATTGAAAGGTAGAGATTGCTGGTAGTTGTGCAGTTAATTTGCCATTGCGAGGCAACAACAAGCTTTGTGCAAATAGCAAACGAGCCACATCACCAGTAGTAACAGTGCCTCAGCCTCAGCCTCAGTCTGAGCCTGACCCGTGTTGCTGCTCTCCCCTGCCCCAGCGCCGTGTGAGGACAAACGGATCAACAACTAAGCAAACAAATGGCGTTGCAATTGAGCACGTTTTGGGCAAAGCGCCGGAATCACAGTCAAATGTCGTAGAGCAGCCCATGGAAATGAACTGTGGCATAGAAAAACAGAACAGAGGCACGAACAGGACACGAACTGAGGCAGCACACAGTTACAGTTACAGCAGGCAAAAGACAGTAGACAGCAGACAGCAGACAGCCGACAGCAAACAGAAGACAGAAGACAGGCATAGGTTAGGTCAAGTGACCATGCAGCAGTCTCCAATCATTTGTACGTGTGGCTAATGATGTTGCAGTCGGATACAGATTTAAATACAAGGCTTAAAATCAGCTACAACAACAGCAACTGAATCAGATGGAGAGGCAGATGCAGAAGAAGAGGGAGAGGGAGAGCGAGAGGGAGAGGGAGTTATAGAGATAGGTAAGCTCTTTTGACTTGGCGACGTGTCAGCAGCAGCAGCAGCAGCAGCAGGAGCAGCCAATGCTCCATTTGATTGGAAAACTGCAGAAAAACGCACACACACACACACACACATGCACACACACTCACGCACATGCTGGCAAAGTCCACTTAAGTGAAGCGATCATGTGGGCGTGTCACGCATGTGGTTAAATGCTTCAATGCATATTGACAAAACACGCATACGCACTGTAAGCCAGCCGCAAATGAGAAACTACGAGCAACAGCACAAGACAAACAAAAAAAGTCACAAGCCAACACAACAATGCCAACAAACAACAACAACAGTAGCAACAACAACAACAAAAGAAAGCAAAGGAGTGCAGAAAAAAATGTTAAAAGGCAAAAGCAAAAAATAGAAAAAAACTAGATGTGAAATTAAGAAACACAGGACACAGCAGCAGCTGCCCAGGCCTGGGGATTTTATGTAAACCACACACACACACACACACACACACACACACACACACACACACACACACACCCAGTCACATAGGAAAGAAGGGAAAGAAGATAAAATAAAACTGCTAAAAGGAGGACACAACTTTTTTTTTTGTTTTTTTTTTGTTTTTCTGTTTTTTTTTTTGTTGCCTTAGTGCAGAGCAACAGACGTGGCCGAGGCAACAATAGCATAAAAGAAACATAACTAATTTGCATAAAATGTTGAAACACCGAACGATACAACCTGGAGAGTGCAACGAGAAGCTGCTACGAATATTATGGGCAGCGGGTAAGAGTAGGAGAACTGCTCCAAAAACTTCTGTCCAAGCGGAAATCGAGTAAAAGCCGTAAGTGAAGTGTTGCTGTTGTTAAAAGAGATAGGTGCATGAGGGGGGACTGGAGGGGGGTAGTAGTCCTGTTGTGCTGTTTGTCGTTTTGCCTTTCAGGTAAATTTGTGGCCAACTTTGGTAGAATTTCCAAAAATAGTATACTAAGTGACAGTTCTACCCCATCCTCAGCTGCCTGCACTACCCCATCATGAGCTGCGCTACCCCCCTCACCCCACCCATTTGCGCCTGGTCAACTCACTTGTATGTGCTGCAAACAAAATATATTTTTGCATCACAAAGTGAAAGTTATGTGTGTGTGCATAGGTGCTTAAGTGGATGGGTGTGTGTGACTGTGTGTGTGTGTGTGTGTGTAGGGGTAAAAGTAAAGTCCCATCATATTAGCGGTTTGTATCTTTTGCAACATGAGCATGTTGAAACAAAGTTAGAGGCCAAAATGTCAGCGAACAATGTGCAAAGACTTTAAGTTGTGTGTGAGATGTGTGTGAGATGTGTGTGCGATGTGTGTGTGCGGTGTGTGTGTGTCTAGTCTAACTCTGCATAAGAAAAGAATCTTCGTTTGGTATGCACTTTGAAGTACAATTTGCACTAGACTTCAAGTTAAAGGGTTGCCACCCCATGCCAACATTTACTATTATTATTTCCTTCAACAATAAATTCCTCTATGTGGAAATGTAATTTCTATGGAAAATCAATGCGATTTTCAATCGAATTTCAATATGACATTTCCATCAGCATAAAGTGTATTTATAGAATTATTTTTCGAAAGAAATTCAAAGCATTAAATTATTTTATTTAATCCGGAAATGTTGCCGAATTTAAATAGAATTTATTTATTATTATTTACAAATCTATGGAAATTCCCAAGTATTTTCTTTTTCAAGGAATTTAATCTAGATGTATTGAACTTTTGCAATGATACAAAAATACAAATAATTCTTAATAATTAAGTTTCTTTCGAATGGATTTATTTTAGAATTCTGAAGATTTATTCAATGAAACCAAAATGTAAATAAAGTATAATAACTGAGCTCCATTGAAAAGAATTTATTTTAGAATTCTGCAGATTTTTTCAATGAAAGAAAAAGTTTTAAATCAAATATAATAGTTTAAATATATTTATAAAAAGTGTTATTTAGAATTCTAGAGATTTATTCAATGCAAGAACAATTTAAAAGATGTATAATAATTTAAATGAATTTACTTAAGATTTAATATTGTAAAAACAAATATTATAAATATATGAAATACTTGCTAAATAATTTACTTATTAAACTAATATTTTCTATGCTTGTTTTGCTTACAGTTTGGTGAATCAGTCAATGCCAGATGCGTCCAAGATACGAATGTTGGTGGCCAAGGCCTTGCGGGTGTGGGAGAACAATTCCAAGTTGACATTTCGTGAAGTGTACAGCGATCAGGCGGATATACAGGTTCTCTTTGCACGGTGCGTACATAAAACATAAAATTGGAATGGGAATGGCAATGGGAAGCATAAAACGAAAAAACAAGAAGAAGACGTAGAAGAAGGAGATGAAGAAAATCGTTATGTAGTGCCATAAACCTGATACACCATGGGCAAACATATAAAATTGCACTTAAAACCAGGCAACGATAAATAAGCCAAGTATTAAACCATGAAACCAATGATGATGATGATGACAACTGAGGGGGAAATCTGAATGAGTGTGTGTGTGCGTGTGTGTGTATTGATGGGTGTGTGCCTGCCAAATCAAAGAGTTTATGTTGCAGCTGGCTTGCTTTTATATTTTGATTTAGATAAGTTTATAGAAAACGCTCGTAATTTCAATGCCATTGAATTGGCCAAAACAACGCGCTGTTAACTCTATAACTCTCTATAACGAGCATTTGAAAACATCTTTCCCACATATGTATATAGACGCGATCACGGCGATGGCTATAAATTTGATGGACCTGGCCAGGTGCTGGCGCACGCCTTCTATCCCGGTGTTGGGCGTGGCGGCGATGCGCACTTCGATGCGGAGGAGACATGGGAATTTGATGCCAGCAGCGATGATAGTCATGGTAAGTATCGCTCTCTCTCTCTCTCTGTGAGTGAGTGTGTGTGTGTGGGTGTGTTGGTGTGCGGTTAGCACATGATTTAGTTAGTAAATGAATGCATAATTTAATTACATTAGATAATAATAATAGTAATAGATAATAATAATCAGAGGCAGCTGCTGTGGCTGCGGTCACGTCACGGCTACAAAACGCTGCGGGCAAATTGCAGGCGCCAAAACCGCAGCCAACATTCGCAAGGCAAAATCAATAAACGTTGCATACGCAACGGCGCATTGGAGCATTGGAGCTGCGGAGCTGCGGAACACACCGAAAAACCCAATACCCCAAAACCCAAAACAACAAATGAGCAACTGGCGCCTATTTGCCTTACAGGCTCTCCCCACTGTCCTGCCTGCTTGTCCTGCATGTCCTGACTGCCTGCATGCGTTTTGTAATTTAGCGCTATAAATCGTGGCCCTAGCAACAGCAACAGCAACAGCAACAGCAACTGATACCCCTCCCCTCTCCAGCTCATATCTCAGCCCAACCACAATAACAAACCCACATACCCACGTCGCGTCGCGTCGCTGCAATCGCCCATCTTCAACATCAAGCTCAACCCAATGTCGACATTTTTAATGGTTTTTAATGCCAATAAAAAATTGTCAGCATGACGCGTGACGTTGGAAAACGCAGCAATGAGCATTTTTCATACCCTGTAGTCATAAAGCGACTGCAGCATTTACACTACATAAGCAACACGCTGCACTACGCATTCAGTTATAGCTAAAGTTTAATATGAGAAACTTTACTTTTTAATGTAAACCACTCTATAAATTTCTATATTTTTTCTTTATATTTCTATATATTTCTATATATTTCTATATATATATCTACTATATAAAAGAGAAACTATTTCTTATCTTCTTAAAAGCTTGAGCTATGCAAGTTTCCTATAAAACTTACAGCTTCTGCTTCTTATTCCAAAAGAATACCTTTCTAATTGCTTGATAGAAGTTTAAACTGGAATTTCAATAGATCATCTTAGATCTGAGATCTTTCCACTTATCCTTAAGTTCAAAGAATATATCTAAGTCAAGTAAAGCACAGCTCTCTCTCTCTCTTCTCTCTCTCTTTCTCTCTCTGTCTCTCTTTCTGACTTGCTTCATACAAAGTCTGTGCTTTAGTGCAGGGTAACTGCAAGTCAAACACTCTTATCTAAATCATTGTGACTATGTGTTTTTTTTTTGCTGCAAAATGTTGCAACGACGCCATTTTTATGCCACTTACAAAGTCGTCAAGGCGACGGCAACAACGGCAGCGGCAGCGGCAGCGGCAGCGACGACAGCATTGCTCTTTGTGTCAGTCCTTGTTGCCATTAACCAGTCGCATTTTACTGGCATTTTCGCAGGCACCAACTTTCTGAATGTTGCCCTCCATGAACTGGGTCATTCGCTGGGCTTGGGCCACTCCTCGGACTCGAATGCGGTCATGTTTCCCTGGTATCAGAACAATGAGGTGGATGGCAAGCTGCCTGACGATGATCGCAATGGCATACAGGAGCTGTATGGTGCCAAGGAGAAGATTTGGGGTCCTTATCGGCCGCAAACCACAACGAGCACCACAACAACAACAACAACAACAATGCGCTCGCTCACTTACTATCCGAATCGTTATCCCAGCTATTATCCTAACTATTATCCGAATAGAGATCGAACGCGCGAGCGAGAGCGTGAACGTGAGCGAGAACGAGAGCGAGAAAGAGCACGTGAGCGAGAGCGAGAATATGAGAAGCGAGAGCGAGAGCGTGAGCGACAAGAGCGTGAACGAGTACAGCATGAAAGAGAACGAGAGCGAGAACGAGAGCGAGAGCGACAGCGAGAGCGAGAGCGTGAGCGAGATCGCGATCGCATGTCAACAACAACAACAACGAGAGCAGTGACAACAACGCGAGCAACCATGCCAACGAGACGAACAACTACGACAGCCCAACCCTACAGACCATACAACTATCCCACAGCCCATCGACCGAACAGGCCACACAAGCCACACAAGCCACGTAAACCCAAACCGGACAGTTGTATGACCAGCTACGATGCCATCTCCATGATACGCAGCGAATTATTCATCTTCAGGGGACAGGTAAACAGCGAATATGCACCTAACAAATTAAGCTTTAATCCTGTTTCATCTACAGTTCCTCTGGCGTATTGGCGCAATGGGTCTATATAATGGTTATCCGACAGAAACGCGTCGCCATTGGGCCGCACTGCCCGAAGATTTCAACAAGGTGGACGCCGTCTTTGAGAATCAACAGCGACAGATTGTCTTCTTTATAGGTAGGTCATTTAGAACGAGTAATAAGTAACGAGTAATAAGTAACGAGTAATAAGTAACGAATTAATGTTTTCTATTAAAATGCATTTACATCTTTTATAGGTCGTCAGTATTATGTGTTTGATTCGGTCACTCTGGCGCCTGGTTATCCACAACCGTTGACTACATTAGGTTTGCCACCCACGCTGACCCACATAGATGCGGCATTTGTCTGGGGGTACAACAATCGCACGTATTTAACGAGCGGCACACTCTACTGGCGCATTGATGACAACACTGGCAAGGTGGAGCTGGATTATCCACGGGATATGTCCTTTTGGGCCGGCGTCGGCTATAATATTGATGCGGCGTTCCAGTATAAGAATGGCAAGACGTATTTCTTCAAGAACCTTGGCTACTGGGAGTTCAATGATAATCTCGTGAAGGTGGCACATGCCCAACCCAAGCTCTCGTCACGCATGTGGATGCAATGTGCGCGCAGTGTCAACGAAGTGGAAGAGGAGCAGCGCTGGACATCGCGTTTGGTATCTGGCAACAATGAAACAGCAGAGAATAGCTCCGCCAACGGACTGAGGCGGAGGCACAGTCTGATTGGAGTTATGGTGCTGCTGCTCACATGGTTGGCCTGTCATTGATCTATAAGATATATCTATAAAGCATAGCTATAAGCCTAGTTATAACCATCATTCAATTGGATACTTAGAGTCCTCTTCCGCATTCAAATACAACCTCCCCCACAAATAGGCCTGTTTCCAAAGTTCCCTCGCCCAGCATTGTCTGCAAATGGAACTCGCAATAGGCCTGATAGCTTATAGAGAATACTGTCAGACAGTATAACGCCTTTCCGACGACGGCCTTACAAAATGTTTTCCAAATTTGCAATTAACTTTTTGTTTTATATTGTTTTGTTTTATATTTTTTTCTAAAAGAACTTGCCAATTTTGTGCACACAGACATCATCTATTAGGCCAAATAGCAGGATTGTTTAAACACATTTATTAATTTTATAAACCCTTTAAATATATATACAACATTTATACAATACTATTAGCTATTTAGTACTTCGAATATATACTATAAATATATGAAACAAAAAAAAAGAAACAACAAATTCTACGTAAATAATTACGCACTGAATCAATTGAGAAGTTCTCAGCCACAACTGCCTTATAATTAAGTACAGTATTGCTTCATACGGACGAACAGATTGGCCCAAGTCTTAGTAGCTATGAGCTGCCCGCATTTTTGTGTTTGATTTGATTATAAACATTTCTAATTATTTATATTTAAATGTGATATTATCATAAATTTTATGTGTGCGATTGAAATGATTAAAAACCCAAGAACTCAACAACAAAATCCAATCGACAATTTTGAATATAACAATTATTATAAATATTTTTTGTTAGCATTAGTTTTATATATATATATATATATATATATATATATATATATATACATATATATACTTAAACAGCCACATTTAAGTTGAGAATATCTTTTTTATAAATTTTTATAAAATAAATACGAAATAAAACATATTTGCTATACAAACTGGAATTAACACAAGTATTTATGCTTTATTATAGTACTCTAGGTGGCGTTGGTTTCATGTGATTTGTTCATTTTCAATATCCATAGCATACTTTTATGGTTGCAGCAAAATTAAATCTCAAAATTGTGTTGCATACTTTGCGGCGAACTTATAAACCAAAATTGTTTAATTTTTTGCATGTGTCTCTAAATAAACTACGAGCAGTGCTCCAAGCCAAAACGCTGGCGCAGATTAGTGGCGCTCCTTCACCCGAAAATTAGTGAAGGAAATCGAGAAGGAAATTAGATATTGAGTTTGAAAACTTATAAGACGCCTAAGAGAGAATATTTTGATTTAATGGCATAAGCAAAAGTATAAGTTCATGATGAAATATATAATGATAAGAAGTAGTTGCCGCAAATGTATTATAGATAATGTGGCGTTGTGGTTATTTATTTTATTGATTCGTATGACGAGTTTTATGAGCTTTTTTTTGGTAATAAATCCATTAATACGGTGCTTTTTTGTAACCAAGTTCAGACCCATAATATTTGCTATATTTGCTTTATATGTATCTATATCTAACGTACAATGTTGCGATAAGAAATGATAATTTTTTTTGGCTATGTAAAACCGAATGAAATACTAACAAAAAAAAGAACAAAACAGATGTATCATGTTTAACGATAATGCCCTTATCTAGTTATAGACAGGTAAATGGAAATGCTTTAGATACCTGTATCTAGCTGATAACTGGGGCGAAGAGACAGCGCTGAGTGTCGATTGGGCTCAGAGCATAAACAGATGTTACGTTTTTTCTCATAATTACAAGTGAGTTAGAATATCTTAAGTGAGAAGAATTGATTAAACTATAATGAGTACTTCAACACGAGTATATACTTTAAATTTGTATCTTATCAGTTGTAAAGCTTTTGTAAGAACCCAGCAAGTATCAGTTCTCCCGTACAGTTGCTGCTCTTGGATAGACTCTTTAGTGAAAACAACTGTCATTAGTCTATGCGTCATCTGCCCGTGACGACACCAAAGAGTTCGCCTCCCAGTCCGTATATGAAAGCGATTCCGAGTGCGAGTATTAGAACGAGTGCACACAACAGATACAAAAACGGTAACGACAATTACGGAGCGTTGACAGTCGGGGATAGACCACAGTCGCGTTCAGTAGTTAGTGGTTCGATATTTAAATATAGTACGTAGCACGGCATAAATAATACGTATAACCATATATGTATATATATATATATACACCTACATAAGTGCCTCTATAAATAACAGCTTATATTAAATTAAAGACAATTGTGAGTAAAGGTCGAGCGGCCTGAAAATTGTGCTCAATTTTCAAGACAAGTCAAGGCCCGATCCCCACACATGTTTGTTGATAACTTAACCGTAACCAGGCCTCGAACTTAAGATATCTATGACTGGATATTTATACCGTAATTGTTATCTGTAACGTGTTTGGGTATTTGTCCAAGGGTTTGTTCAGATCTATGACAAATCATTTGGTAAATTGAAGTACCTGGTAGTCTTAGTCCATATCTAATCGGGAGTCGATGATGACAAGTGCAAATGATTCCCGGAAGTTGACAATCAAAAGAAAAATTTTAATAAATCAAAGTTTTATGTATAATCTATGCAGATAGCTAAAACTCCAACCATGTCGCCCAATCAATCCATTGATGATAATGCCATACGTCCATTGAGCGTCGAGTTGGCGCTGAAGGCACAACAGGAACTCGGCGAGGTGCCCGATCGTGTGAACCAGGATGTTGTGGCACTGCGCACATGGATCTCAAAGCAGCCGCACTTGAAGGCACGACAGGATGCACAGTTTTTGGTCGCCTTTCTGCGCGGCTGCAAGTACAGCTTGGAGAAGACCAAACTGAAGTTGGACAACTTCTATGCGATGCGGGGCGCAGTGCCGGAACTCTACAAGAATCGCTTTGTGGGCGAGAAACAGTTGAGCATACTCAAAACGGCGTAAGTCCAAGATGATCATAAGTATTCCTAGTGGATTCATTTGCATCTCTTGCCTTTGACAGCTGCCTGCTGCGATTGTCGCAGCCACTGCAGGTGGACGGACCACGTATACACATCTCACGCTATGCTCAATACGATTCCAACAAGTATTCCATTGCGGAGGTGATGCAAGTGAACACCATGTTGGGTGAAATTCAAATACGAGAAGATGATAATGCTATGGTATCGGGATTCGTTGAGATTATTGACATGAAGGGCGTCACAGCCGGTCACATGTTCCAGTTCGATGTGGTGCTGATCAAGAAACTTGCTGTGCTGGGTGACAAAGCTCTGCCCTACAGACCCAAAGGCTTCCACTTTATCAACGCACCATCCACCGCGGAGACGGCCATGTCCATAGCCAAGAGCTTAATGAGCGACAAGATACGCAAGAGAGTGAGTAGAGATCAGTGGACAGCTCTTGCTCTTGCTTTTGCTAATTTCTTCTAATTTCTTTCTGCTTCCAGTTCCATATACACTCCAAACTGGACACGCTCTATGAATATGTGCCCAAGGAATGCCTGCCCGTTGAATACGGCGGCACCAATGGCAGCATACAGGATGTGGTGGATACCTGGACACAGAAACTGATTGACTATACGGATTTCTTTGAGCAGGACGCACAATATGGTACAAATGAGAAACTGCGACGCGGTGAACCAATCAACTCGGAGACCCTCTTCGGCATTCAGGGATCATTTCGAAAACTGGACATTGATTAGCTTATTTATCTAATTTAAGTAAATATTTATAAAGTAATCAATAATTTCATATTGCTGAAATGATCAAAAACCGTTGAACACAAAAATAAACAGATGGTAAACTAGAACTCAATACAAAATTAATATAAACGGGGCTGTGAATTCATCATAAATGCTGTTTTGACTAGGGATGTGTTGGGGACAGCAGCTTAGAGCTTGGCTTGAACCGCCTGCTGGGACTTTTTGTTAACGAAAGCATGGGCCTGATCATGATAAGGATTGGCAGCTTCACGCACACGATCCAACCACTTGGCCACCTTGGGAAACTTCTTCTCATTCACAGTGTATTGGCAAAGCTCTGCAAATGATAGACATTTTATAAATATTGACAGGAAAACAATGGGAAGCTACTTACTTAGTTGTTCTATGTCGGAGGAGCTAAACAAATCAGCAATTGTTAGCTTCTGGCCGATTAAGAAATCTTTGTCCAACCACAAGCGTTCCAACAGACCCAAACTTCCTTCCACATCTTTGATTAGCTTTTCGATTTGTTCCGGTTTGGGCTTTGGCTTAATTCCATTCATTGGAAAGAGCCAAGCATCCCGAAAGAACGTGAGTGTTGCAATTCGCAAGTTAAAATGCTGCCACTCCAAGAACTCATCCACACGCGCACGATCCTCCACAGATTTAGGATACAGCTGCTCCGTCAGTTTGTTTTTACCCGCCAAATAGCTGCAAGTTTATTTATTATTCGCACTGTTCTCAAAGTTGGAGCTACGGGTAACTTACCGCACCATTGCCCCGCTCTCGGACAAATGGAAATTGCCATCCACCAGGGCGGGCACCTTTTGGAAACGATTGATGCTCTTGTATTCATCGGTCAGTTGTTCGCCTATAAGCAAATTGGACTTTGAATTGCCGGTAATTGGCCACTGTGCCTGGTGCCGTCGTACTTACGTTTGCGCAGCGCGACGGGGCAATCTTCGAATGGCGTTTTGGCCAATTTCAGTGCAATCCATAGAGCACGCGATGGTGGCGACAATAGATCATAGTAATACTTAATTGCCTGTGTCATGTTGTTGAATTGAACCTAACAATTTATTGGGCTTCGATGGAATCAGCTGAGGTGCAAAGTACAAATTGCGTTGCTTTGCAACACTGTTGAGTATGCTAGAAACTTGTACCATACGCTTATACAGTTGTCTCACTTACACTTATACTCAGCTGTATGCCAAGTTGCGCGCGTTGATTTTTCAATTTAAATTGACAACAAAAACTTGTTTAACGATTATTGCTTAATTTCAGACAGAAATTACAAATGTCAGTTTGGAGTTTCCTTAATGATTAAGTGGACTTTTGCTGGCAGTCTTATCAGCAACCTTGCAGTGCCAAAAAAAACAAACATACTACACAAATTTGTACAGAAAGCACAGATAATATCAAAAGATAGACCCGACGCTTCAATACGTCATCGGCGCTTATCAATTTGTTATCATTTACAAATGATAAGCCCATAAATTAGCCCATAAAATAGAAATCAAAGAGAATTGTCATTTGTTTGGTTTCAGATGTTTTTTTTTTTTTTTTTGGTTTTGACATTTAAACAAATTCGTTTTAATTTATTAACGTACTCAACATGGGTCGCGCTACAATACTCTGTCAATTATATCTGTAGTTTTGTATATACTAAATATATATAGATATATATGTATATCTGCATGTATATGTGTAAACTAGTATCAAAAATTAGTAGAAACGACACTTAACTAATGCAAAAATCATCGAAAAATTATACATATGCATTCTGTATGTTTCTATGTATGTATGTGTGTGCGTAGGCGCGTGTTTAAAATAAAAGCCAACAACTTAGCATAGTTTAAGTATAAGTAGAAGACGTTCATAGTGAGCGAAATGTGGCGAGAATAATTTGGGCGACTATCCAACCATCCATCAATAGTCATGGGGGGAGCAGGGGGGTCATGTACTACATACTTTTTTTTGATAAGAACGACAATAAATTATAATCGACATTCATGAGGTTTCCTTGCCATTTGATGGCGTTTTTGTTTTTGTAGATTGTTTTCCGTTTCTTTGCCTTTCTTTCATTTCATTTTTTAGTGTGCACTCTTTACTTTTTTGGTTTTTCTTTTCTTATTTTTGTTTTAGTTTTTTTGTTTTTTTTTTGTTGGTTTTTGTTGTAACATTGTTCAATTTGCTTTTAGTTTCGATGTTGCTTTCTATGAATTGTTATAAAATATCAGGTTCTGCTATGACCAAAGTTCGCTATAGCGCTGCAGTACATATATGCAAAGGGTGTGTATATATATATGTACATATATATGGGGTATACATATATGTTTATAGAGAGAGTGAGGTGTATATAGTATGTGCATTTGAATATACAAATAACTGTCCAAGCCATAGCCTCAATCGAAGTTCAACTTGCGAAAGGAACCATCGTCTGCGGTGACACCAGAGGCAAGCGGCGTATTACGCTGTTCCTTCTCACTGGCGGCACGCAGCTTCTCATCGACGCCATAACGTTCGTCTTCATTGAAGTAGCTCGCAAAGCTGTTCAGTTGCGCCTCGTAGAGCGAAATGGCCTCGTTGAGACAACCATTCTCGCCGCCCAGGTCCACAGGCAGATACTCCTTGCCAATGGCCTTCGCCAGTGACTCCACATTGGGATGTATGTGCAGCTAAAAGAGACAGAGAGAGAGAGTTGTTGGTATGGTAAAACATGAGCATTGAGAGAGATTACTAACCAGTTCCTTCTGTTTCATCACATTGCGGATAACAGTGAGCACAAATTGCGTTTCACGCGACGCATTCACAATGTGCGTGGCCACCAGATTCGTTGGTATGCCATGCTCCAGGAAGGCATTCATGCGCCGGAACAAACCCGGATCGAATTGCAGCAGCAATGAATATGGTATTTTAGTGAAATCCATAATCTCAACGACGCCGGATATGTTCCAATTGTCATCTGTATTGATCTCAATTTCGGAGCGGAAGGCATGGAAGCGAAAGATGTCGGTCACACTATGCTTGGAAGTCTCAATGTGTCCCATGCGTGTGTAGTGAATCCGCGGTCCACCGGGCCCAATTGGATTTGGCAACGTAGCAAATATGCTAGAGATAAAGAAGCAAATTCAATTCAATCAATTGTAACTCTTCAAATATGCATAAATATGCTTACCCTGATCTGGCCAGCTCGAGCAGTTTATCATCGACGAGACGGCTCTTGAGGAGTCCACGCTCCTTGGACTTGTAGTTGTAGAAGAAGACTATGCGCTTCTTGGCCAACTCCAGGTCCCACTGACAGACGCGCAGAAATGCAACCAAGAACTGATCATCGGTTCGTGCCTCCAGATAGTTTTGTTCATTGATCCATGTGCGGAATGCCACAATGAGTGCATCTCGATTTGCCTCATCCTCGTTGAGCTCCGTGCGCGCCACCTGCGCCAGCTCCGGCACAAGCTCTCGTATTTTGGCCATAGTCTAGAATAACTGCAAATTTGTTTTTATCGAAACTTTAAAGTCTCTGTGTGCCCGTGTGTGTGCTTGAGTGTGTGTGTGTGTGTGTGTGTAAATTTCTGTCCCGAAAAAAAGAAGAAAGAAGATTTTCAGAGACTTGTGTACTCCACTTAGGCTGATACACGACTAATAGCAAAGTCAGCGCCTGCTTTGAGGGGCCCAGACACTGCTAGAGCAGTAGGAGCTCTGACTCGACTGTTGTCGCTACCATCGCACAGTGGCGCAATAGCTATTTGTATGCTGGCCAAATCAAACATGGCTGATGCAATAGGAACATTACAAATAGAAAGCGTTAAGTAATCTAACGAAATCTCTTTCAAAAAAATAAGTATATAAAAACGAATTATATAAAACTAATTCATTATAAAAGCAACTTTAAGTAACTGTTGAAACTGTTCTCAGAAAAGTATAGAACAGAAAGAATAGAGTCTGTATTTGTTGATCTCTTTATATGAAACATAACAAAAATATGGAAAAACTTAAAGAAAACCTATAATTAGTGAACACAATTACCAATCTAAATATTTAAAATATATAATTATCAGTAAATAACAGACTTATTCCACATTTCTAAAGTTTAAATATATATTTTCTGATTTATAAAATATTTAGTTTTATCATAAATAATCGACAAATTTAATTTAAAATATATGAAACGAGTTCATAAAAGGCTTTGCTTGATTTTAATAATTTATTATACGTTTTAGTTAATATTTTTTATCATTTTATATGTTTATTATAAATATTATATATATATTATTCAATTATTTTTATATATTATATACTTTTTTTCATCAATTTATTATATTAATATATTAATAAATTGAAATAATAATAAACAAAATTATTAAATAAATGAAACTATTATATAATATTAAAATATATAATCATTTATTCATTTATTAAACAATTTTTTAATACTATTTTATTTTATTATTTATTTTAATATATATTATTCTCAATTTTAAACCGCTGCATTTTCATCGAGTTAATCTGCAGTTGCGGCACACTGTGCAGCACTAGTTAGGCGATAAGATAAGACTTAAGGTACATATAACGGTTACGAAGCTCGATTAACAGACGATATGAACAAAATCGAATGGTTTTATATTTGTGCGCCCCTTTTACAGCTGCATTGTGTCGACACCAGCCCCGACCCCAACCCTGGTCAGAGTCTAGTCTTATCATTTCGGAACAGCTGCACTTTTATAGGCAGTAATGATTAGCAAATATGATTCTTCAACTTGAGTCAATCTAATCAACGGTCTGACACTCGTCGGCTAAATTCAGAATCGAGTTAAGAGCATGCAGAGTATACGCTAGCAACTGGATTCTGGCAAGAGAACGCCATTATCAGGCACAATGATTGGCCATAAAGGCGATTGATTAGCGTCTGCTTATGAACTGCTTATTCGAGCGACTGCTGGCCATTTTAGTAGCTGGACAGTTGCCACGACGCACAGTTGGAGTACAGATTATGGCCAAGTTACGTCCACTCTGCGCCGAGTTGCGCCACATTGCCGAAACGGAGCTGAACGAGGTGGAGGAGCGTATACCCGCAGATCTGGAGGCACTGCGAGATTGGCTAGCAAAGCAACCGCATCTGAAGTCTCGCCAGGATGATCAATTCCTGATTGCCTTTCTGCGTGGCTGCAAATTCAGTTTGGAGAAGGCCAAATCCAAACTGGATCACTTCTATACCATCAAGACAATGATGCCGGAGCTGTTTGCCAATCGCCTAATGGATGAACGCAACATTGCCTTGTGTCGCACGGGGTAAGGTATCAACGATTGATTAATTTTAATTAATATTCTAATGGAAAACCTTTCTCAACTTTCACATAGCACTTATGTGCGTTTACCCAAACCCTTTGGACCAGGCGGACCGCGCATACAGCTAACAGATTATTCCAAATTTGATCCGAAAGTCTTCAAGCTGATAGATCTCTTCCGCTATCAGACGCTGCTCATGGAGCGCCAGGTGCGGGAGGATGACAATAGCATTGTCAGTGGCTACATTGAGATTCTCGATTTGTCCAGCATGAGCCTCAGCTTTCTGGCCCAACTCGATCTGGCGCTCATCAAGAAAATGGGCGTGTTTGCCGAGAAGGCGGCGCCGACGCGTGTGAAGGGTATTCATTTCATCAACTGTCCCAAGGAGGCGGCCACAGTGCTTAACATGGCCAAGAGTCTAATGCCAAGCAAGCTGCAAAATCGAGTGAGTAGCACAGTAGCACTTCGCTATAGCGAACGGTGCAACAAAGTAGCAAACTTAAACGATTTGCTAAATTACAATTGCATTACAATTTGTAATTATTGCTTTATTAGTCGCCAATCGTCTCTAATGTTAGGGTATATATCACTTAGCTATCGCTTATCGATTGCTTCTGATTTGATAAGGCGTAAAAGCACTTGAATAGATTTCAAAGTCACCGTATTATCAGTCATAGTCTTGCTCCATTTCAAGGAGTTCTATTCAACGAATTTTCCCCGACCTTTATAACTGCAATTCGATTTCATTTGTATAATTTTATTTATTTATAAACCTTATCTTCATTCATTTGTGCAGTTCTACGTCTACAAGAATCTGGAGAAACTCTACGAGGTAATACCACGCGAATATCTGCCTGAGGAATATGGCGGCACTAATGGACGCATTGCCGACATTGTAGTCCAGATGGAGGAGGATATGATTGGCTATAACGATTACATGTTGGAGGACAAGCAGTATGGAGTTAATGAGCAACTGCGTCCTGGCAAACGCATCACTGCCGACTCTCTCTTTGGCATTGAGGGCTCCTTTCGCAAATTGGACATCGATTAGATGAACTCAGATCGAACTCAACTGAAATTGAATGGAAAAACCACCGATTGGCTTAGCTTTAAGCGCCAAGTGTATCAAAACAACAACAACAAAAAAAGAAAGAACAAAAAACAGACAAATTTAAATGAAAACATAACTCAAAGGGAAGCATTCTCAAGGCAACAAAAGAGTTTCAACAGGAACTCAAACAAACAAGCAATACAGAAGTATTTATGTTAGGAAGATAGAGGAAGGATTTAAGAGCACGAGAAATTACTAAGAAAACCAACCCAGACTGGGAAAGTTTACAAATCAGATAATCTTATAATCTTCTATGCATAAAAAGAGATTTCTTTATACCTAATCTAGCGCTTATTAAAGTATTCTTGTCAGAATCGCATAGAAAGGCTAACCAAGCGTAGGGAGACAGCCAATACTTTAGTCTTTCCACCTTTCTTTATCAATAATCTATCAGAAATCAAATTTATGCATCTGAGAATCGCATAGAAAGGCACAACAAACTCTTGTAGGTTTGAGAAGCGCATAGAAAGGCAGCCCAAACTCTTTTCTGTTTGAGAATCGCATAGAAAGACCGCAAAAACTGAAATTCTTTCCCATATTCCAGCACAAAGCAAATTTATGCTATTGAGAATCGCATAGAAAGGCAAAACAAGCACTTGTATGTTTGAGAATCGCATAGAAAGGCAATCCAAATGCTTCTGTTTGAGACTCGCATAGAAAGGTAGCTAAAACTTAATTTCTTCCCTCATATTCCAGCACAAAGCAAATTTATGCTATTGAGAATCGCATAGAAAGGCAAAACAAGCACTTGTATGTTTGAGAATCGCATAGAAAGGCAATTCAAACATTTCTCTGTTTGAGAAGCGCATAAAAAGGCGGCAAAAACTTAATTTCTTCCCTCATATTCCAGCACAAAGCAATTGTATGCTACTGAGAATCGCATAGAAAGGCAATCCAAACACTTCTCTGTTTGAGAAGCGCATAGAGAGGCGGCAAACACTTAATTTCTTCCCTCATATTCCAGCACAAAGCAATTGTATGCTACTGAGAATCGCATAGAAAGGCCATCCAAACACTTCTCTGTTTGAGAAGCGCATAGAGAGGCGGCAAACACTTTAGTGTGTCAACAACAACGACGTCAAATTCATTAGCTTTTAGTGTGCATTATCAGTGACAAGTGTTAATAGCCTTATCTATCAGTTAACTGAATTACACAGGATCAATAAACGGTCATGTTAATTAGCATGTTGCTCAGCAGCAGTTGCCACTCAGTTAGTTGGCCCACAGACTGCAAACAGTTAGCATCTAAAATGTCTGACTCCGGAATGAATTACAGTAGCATGCAGGTGTGTAATACGAAAAGACTTTCGAGACAAAAGCCAACAATCTGAACTCTTTCAGCAGTTCGACTTCAGTCAATGGGATTTCCCCGCTGAGCGGATTTGGTTGCACAAATCGATCGTGAATATAGCCTGGAAGATCTGCACCTTTGTGCCATTGATCGCCTTTGGTTTATATGCTAATTTCCTATTAATCTATTTGATATACACAACACGTTCGCTGCGCACAGCGACGAATCTGATCATTGCCAACATGGCCTTGGCTGACTTCTTCACACTCCTCATCTGTCCGGCCATGTTCATGATCAATGACTTCTATCAGAACTATCAGTTGGGCGCTGTTGGCTGCAAGCTGGAGGGTTTCCTGGTGGTGGTTTTCCTGATAACTGCCGTGTTGAACCTCTCAGCGGTTAGCTACGACCGCCTAACGGCCATTGTGCTGCCACAGGAGTCGCGTCTAACGTTGCGTGGGGCACGCATTGTCATCGGTTGCACGTGGCTGGCTGGTGTGCTGCTCGCCCTGCCGCTGGCCATCTATCGGATCTACAAGGTGCGCATCTGGCGCAACTTCACGGAGCGTTATTGCAAGGAGAATACAAACATATTGCCCAAATATTGGTTGGTACTGATCACAGTATTGGTCTGGCTGCCACTGAGCATTATGCTCATCTGTTACACCGCCATTTTCATCAAGGTGGGTACCTGTTGCATGCCTCTCTTATAGATTACTTAAGGTTCCATTCATACATCTTCAGCTGGATCGCTATGAGAAACGTGTAATGCGTCGAGAACATCCGTTAACCGTGAGCTATAAACGCAGCGTGGCCAAAACACTTTTCATTGTGGTTATTGTGTTTGTGGTGTTGCGTTTGCCCTTCACCATACTGGTGGTGCTGCGTGCCAAGTATTACACCACCGACACCACTGTGAGCAATGGCATGAAACTCCTTTGGTACATCTCACAATATCTCATGTTCGTCAATGCCGCCGTCAATCCCATCATCTATGGCTACAACAATGAGAACTTTCGACGGGCCTACGATCAAATCTCGTGGATCAAACGAAGCAATTCGAAACGAGTCCATCGTTGTTTCTACTGTATTTCATCAAACGCCAAAAACACCAAAGACTCTCGAGCAAATGCCGTGCAGGATGCGGCAAAGGATGTATCCCAATCGACAGCTCGGAAACTAAAAGGTTGGAGGAAACCTCACAGTTATATGCGAATCTTAATGAATCGCTGGCAACGCAAATCATTGGAGAGGGCTTCATTTAAGCTCTAACTGTTATGCTCTAAAAGTTTAGCAAATTCGAAAATTTCGAAAGAATGTCAAGGGGTAGGTAAGCAAAAAATGCCCAATTTTCGAAAAAATTTAAATTGCGTAAATAAAAAAAAATAAAGATGCCAAAGTATGCAAAATATTGAAAAATTTCGAAAAAAATTAAATTGCCTAAATAAAAAAAATAAAGATGCCAAATCAATTTAGAACAGAAATAATAATCAAAATGACTTCGTTTATCGAAATCGCTTGAGTTTTGGCAAAGTAATGCGAATTCAAATATTTTGAAATTTTCAAAAAAATGTCAAGGGGTAGGTATGCAAAAAATTGAAAATTTTCGAAAAAATTTAAATTACGTTAATAAAAAAAATAAATTCGTTTCGAAAAATGTCAAGGGGTAAGTATGCAAAATATTGAAAATTTTCGAAAAAATTTAAATTGCCTAAATAAAAAAATAAAGATTCCTAATCAATTTAGAGGAGAAACAATAATCAGAACGACTTTGTTTATCGAAATCGGTTGAGTTTTGACAAAGTAATGCAAATTTGAAAATTTCGAAAAAATGCAAAGGGGTAAGTATGCAAAAAATTGAAAATTTTCGAAAAAATTTAAATTGCCTAAATAAAAAAAATAAAGATGCCAAATGAATTTAGAAAAAGAATAATAATCAAAACGACTTCGTTTATCGAAATCGGTTGAGTTTTGGCAAAGTAATGCGAATTCAAATATTTTGAAATTTACAAAAAAATGTCAAGGGGTAAGTATGCAAAAAATTTAAATTTTTCGAAAAAATTTAAATTGCCTAAATTAAAAAATAAAGATGCCAAATCAATTTAGAAAAGAAATAATTATCAAAACGACTTCGTTTATCGAAATCGGTTGAGTTTTGGCAAAGTAATGAAATTCAAATATTTTGAAATTTACAAAAAAATGAAGGGTAGGTATGCAAAAAATTGAAATTTTTCGAAAAAAATTTAAATTGCCTAAGTAAAAAAAATGAAGATGCTAAATCAATTTACAAAATAAATAATAAACAAAACGTCTTCGTTTATCGAAATCGGTTGAGTTTTGCCATAGTAATGGGAATTTGAAAGTTTCAAAATTTTCGAAAAAATGTCAAGGGGTAGGTATGCAAAAAATTGAAATTTTTTGAAAAAATTTAAATTGGCTAAATTAAAAAAATAAAGATGCCAAATCAATTTAGAAAAGAAATAATAATCAAAATGACTTCGTTTATCAAAATCGGTTGAGTTTTGACAAAGTAATGCAAATTTGAAAATTTCGAAAAAAATGTTAAGGGGTAGGTATGCAAAAAATTGAAAATTTTCGAAAAAATTTAAATTGCCTAAATAAAAAAAATAAAGATGCCAAATGAATTTAGAAAAAGAATAATAATCAAAACGACTTCGTTTATCGAAATCGGTTGTGTTTTGGCAAAGTAATGCGAATTCAAATATTTTGAAATTTACAAAAAATGTCAAGGGGTAAGTATGCAAAAAATTTAAATTTTTCGAAAAAATTTAAATTGCCTAAATTAAAAAAATAAAGATGCCAAATCAATTTAGAAAAGAAATAATTATCAAAACGACTTCGTTTATCGAAATCGGTTGAGTTTTGGCAAAGTAATGCAAATTCAAATATTTTGAAATTTACAAAAAAATGTCAAGGGGTAGGTATGCAAAAAATTGAAATTTTTCGAAAAAAATTTAAATTGCCTAAGTAAAAAAATGAAGATGCTAAATCAATTTACAAAATAAATAATAAACAAAACGTCTTCGTTTATCGAAATCGGTTGAGTTTTGCCATAGTAATGGGAATTTGAAAGTTTCAAAATTTTCGAAAAAATGTCAAGGGGTAGGTATGCAAAAAATTGAAATTTTTTGAAAAAATTTAAATTGGCTAAATTAAAAAAATAAAGATGCCAAATCAATTTAGAAAAGAAATAATAATCAAAATGACTTCGTTTATCAAAATCGGTTGAGTTTTGACAAAGTAATGCAAATTTGAAAAAATTTCGAAAAAATGTTAAGGGGTAGGTATGCAAAAAATTGAAAATTTTCGAAAAAATTTAAATTGCCTAAATAAAAAAAATAAAGATGCCAAATCAATTTAGAAAAGAAATAATAATCAAAACAACTTCGTTTATCGAAATCGGTTGTGTTTTGACAAAGTAATGCGAATTCGAAAATTTACAGCAATAACAATCGCTGTAAGCGAATGAGATGCGCTGCTCTTTGCAGCGCCTTCAAACAGCTGACTGCCTGAAAGTCTACACATAGTTCTCTCTCTGTCGCTCTGCCTCCTGTTCGCTTTACGCGCTTAGCACTCGCCTTGAGGGGCTTTGGAAACCGTTGCAAAAGCTTAGCTTAGTCTGCGTTTCGTCTGTCACGTGTTAAGTGTGTTTATCGTGTCTTCAATTAAAAATGTTTCGTTTAATATTTATATTAATATTATTTGGCATACTTTGGGGTCATGCTCCCGCGTTTGAGGTGCGCTTCGCGGAGAGTTATCCCAGCTATCGACTGGGCACGGATCTGGACATGGATGAAATGCGTCTGCACAAACGCGATATACAGCAATTTTTTGACAAAGGTTTTTACTTTGATAACAACAATGCAATTTTATTAATAATTGATTTGAAAGATGCGCAATGCATGTTCAATCTAAGCCAAATAACTCGGATTTCATGTAGCCCGTGCCATGGGCCTCAAGGAAGCGAATGAACTGGCCCATGTTCATGACACCTTCCTCGCCATCGTTGGCATTGAAGAGTTGCTCACTGAAGCTGTCAAAGAGACGCTTGCGCTGCCGTTGCTCGGTCTTGACCAGACTGATCTTTTGCCAACGCAACATCTTGATTGTACGCCAATACTCTTGCACCTGCTCCGAGGTGCCTTCGACACAGATGATGCCCGGCTTGCCGGGTCTGCTGAAGCCGCTTAGCTGCAGCTGTCGTGCATGTCGTAGTATCTCCTGCCGCTTGGCACTCGACTTAATATGATGCGAGAAGATCCAAAGGCGCTCCAGATATACCACAGGTTTGGGCACCTCTGCTGGCTCTAGCTCACTACTGGTTGGACGCAACAGCAACGCCTCAATCTGCTCCTGCAACCAGCTGAGCAGCTGATAGATATACGGCTCCTCTGCATTGCATTGTTCCGCCAAATATTGGCTTATATCGGTATTAAGTTGCTGCTCTTTGGCTTTGTCCAACAGCGTTGTGTGTACACTAATCCTGGCCAGCTCTACCAGTGGATACAGATGTGGCAGCTCAATGCGCACATCCACAATCCGCTTGCCCGACAAACTAACCTTGACGATGTACTCCAGATGGGAGCGCAGTGGGGCTGCACTCGGATTTGTTGCCAAAAACTCATTGAAATCCGCAACGACGCCGGCATCGAGCAACTTCAGCTCACCGGCGCCACAATAAATAGAACTAAGCAGCTCCAGTTCCTCCAGTTGCTGGCCAATGCAACGACGATAGCTTTCCAGCTCCATGGCCACGGCTGGCGAATATTGAGAAAGATTGTTGTTTTTGTTGGATTTAATCTCAGACCAAACTTAAACACACAAATTGCTTAAATGCTGTGGCAACAAAACTGAGAGCAACCCCATTGTGGACACAGGGATGCCAAACAGAGATGAACAATCGCTTATCAAATGATTTCTTTAGAAGATTCAATAAGTTTTCTTCAGAAGAGATGAACAGTCGCTTAACGAATGATTTCTTTAGAAGATTCAGGCAATTGTTTCGGGCCTGTTGAAAGTTATCAATAAGTTTTCTCTCGAAGATTCGTTTAATGATCTTTGGACTCACATCTATCTATTCCCATCTTCTTTCCCCGCATTGCTCAATCCTGATAGACCTTTAAAAGTTATTCCTAATCTAATTTAATCTCACATCATTCAATGCCCAGCAAATCATTTCTCTACAAGATTTCCTTAACTTTCTCCCTTCCCCTTCTTAGCCAGCTTCAGTTTCAATGGCCTCGTGCGTGTGGCATCTGTGCCAGTGCCCTTTCCGCTGGACATTTGCATGCTGCAGCTGCCTACGGTGAAGTATGCCACCACGTTGCACAAGAATGCGGCGGGTGTGCGTCACTTTGCTGTCTATGTGTGGCGTGCCACAGAGCAGGACTATGTGCTGTTGCATCAACAGCCCGCGCCACAGGCGGTGGCATTAGACTGTCTCGCATATGCTGGACTTGGCTATGTGGCACTCAGCTACAATCACACGGAACCCGTGGAACAGGCCAGCGATGGTTCGCCCATCTATGAGTTGACAGCGGAAGGAAACCTACGCACGGTGCAGTACTTTGCTGATCAGCGATTGCGTAGCATGTACTTGAGGATTAGCAGTCAGGAGTTGACGCTGCTGCAGGCATATGAAGGTGGGGCTAAGAAGCAACAGCGTTGTCCCTACTTCAAGTGGACGGGCGGCACATTCCAACGCCTCGGCTCCATTCCCTGCAGCAATGCCCGACGCCTGGAGGCATTTGGCATTGATTATGCGGACTATGTGGCGGTGGCCAACTATGCAAATGCCGATGGACGCACCTCCACGCACTCCGAGATCTACAAATATGATGCCAACGCACGGCGCTTTCAACTGTTCCAAAGACTGCGCTCCAATGGCGCCGTCGATGTCAAGTATTTCAGTCTCCCGGTGAATGAAGTGAGTCGCCGTCACTTTCTCATACTCGGCAATACAGTGCCAAGCGGTGGTGCTGGTGGTGGTGCCACCACCAAAGAGGCAGACACTGTGATCTATGTCTACGATAAGGGACAGTTTGTGCCCTATCAACGGTTGAGCTTCTTCGCTTTGGAACGCTTTCTGCCCGTGACTGTAAGTACAATCACAGTGACTCTCAAACTGTGCTTAGTTTGCTGCGAGCAAATTGATATATTTTTAAAGACTTATCTGCAGATTAACATAATTAATGCTGTAAATAACTATTTTAATACCATATTTAATTATTTGTTAGCCTACAAATCAACTAAAAATGTTTCCTTTTAACAGATTTCTATAAAAAAAACTTATTTTAAATTGTTCACCATTTGCAGCATGTTATATCGGAAAAGTTTCTGCTCTTTGTGGCCTGCAATAAGCAGGATGTGAAAATTTACAATCTCAACGATTGGAAATTCGAGGAGTCAACGGTGCAGTTCACGGAGGGCGCATTCAGCAGAGGCGTGGCACGCATGCGCAGTTATGCGGAGAATGAACAAAGCTATTTGGGTGAGGTTTTACAAAACAGTTAAACGCAATCGATAACTCAAACGATAAACAACATATCCTACAGTCATTGCCAATGAAAATATGGCCGCGAATGAAACAAACATTTTCCAACCGCTTTACAAACAGGATGAGCATGCCAATGTGCTGCGTCAGGAAATTATCGACTGGGCACGTGAGCAAACCAAGCGATTGGAGCAAGTAAATGTGGAACAGTTGCTGCAAGGTTTACAGGTAAATAATGCAGTAGTTCGATAGAATATCGATTAATTTTGTATACACAGCAAAAGCTCAAAGAACGGAGGAAGCGAGTACAACAAATACATGTGAAGCGTGTGAATACAAAGTCTGTAAGTAATTTCGATAGATTTATGTACATTTAAATATGGAAATATAAATAAATGTGAATACATTTATATATAAATATAAATCAATTGAAATATCATCAAATAAATTTATTTTAAATAAATAAATTGAATAATTTGTATATAACTAAATTTAGAAACAATAGAAATTGAATATAAAACTTTATTCCTACTTTATGAAGTTAAGATTGGGGAATATGTATTATACAAATATATATTAAAATTTATATTTATCTTTCCTCAACCCACATGAATCCACGCCATAGTTTGTCGATGTGAATCAACGTCTGACCACCAACTATTGGGAGGCATTGCAATATGCGAAACAGGCACTCGATATAATTGAACGAGATGTTGCCGTGACGTCACGTCAGCCTGTTAAGCGAGCAGCCGAAAGACAGGCCAGGGAGCAGCATGAATTCGATGAGATTACAGTGGGCACACTGTTGGTGCACGATCAGCTAAATGCCACACTAATCAACGGAGTCAATCAACAGCAACCCGTTTACGAGTCGGTCAATGCCAGCAAGGTTTATGTCAGCGGGGAGTACAAGGAAGCGGCTGGAGGAGATAAGCAATTGCCGGTCATGGAGCAGCTGAACTTGCAGGACCTACAATTGGAGGGCAATCTCAATGGCCTCAACTGGACACAGCTGCTGGAGCAGACGCTCAAGCGTCGCGGCAGTCAAGTGCAGTTTATCAAGGCTCCCGTGGATATAAGCAATCTGAAGGCAGATGCGATTATGGTCAATAGCAATGAGATCAATGACCGATCACTTGGCCAGCTCATTTCCATCGATGGCGGCGATTATATTGTGCAACAGGATGTACAATTTGCTCAGCCCATTGAAGTGAACAAGCTGGTAATCAATCAGCGTCTCAATCACATACACGTGCATCGCCAGAACTTCGATGTGCTTCTCCATCAGGCAAATCACACACAGATCATTGAGGGAGTGAAGCACTTTGAGAATATACGCGTACTCGAGCCGATAACCATTGCGGTGAGTTATCGATAAGCATAATGTTCTCTAAATTCAAATTCAATTCGATAAATCCAACAGGGTCAAATGCTTGGAGCTGAATTGCATGCCATGTCGCCCATGAAGGTGACACATCAGTCGTTGGAACTGCAGGGTGACTATGTGATCAATGGCGATGTAACCATTGGCCAGCTGTTGCAGGTGCAGGATTTGCTTGAGGCAAACACACAAAGATCTGCAGCAAAGACATTGCAACGGGCGCTGCGAGTCGATCAACAACTGGAGGATGTGAATCTGCGATTTGAGCAACCCTTGAATGTTAACAACACGCAGTTGAGTTTCATCAATGCAGAGGACTTGCAGCAGCTGGTGCAGCTGAATGTGGATGAGGTGCAAGTGGTGGAAGGCGCCAAGTTGTGGCCCCACAGTCTCACAATACGCAACGGCTTTGGGGAGGTTAACATCTTGAATGATATACATGTGGATCAACTGTCACAGCAGCTGCTGCTCAAGAGTTCCAATCAAAGCCTTAAGTTTCCCGTACAGTTGTCCGCCTTGGAGGTGCCACAACTAAATGCCACACGGTTGCAGCTACATCAACTGGAATTACACGATTATATGCGTCACTCGGGCATACAACGTTGCAAGAGCAATCTCTATGTGGATCAACTGCAGGCAGATCAAATGGATGTGGCGCAACTGCACATGCATGGCACAATCTTTGGCCACACACTGAACGAGCTCTATGAACAGGGAGCACAACGCTTGCGCAGCTGGCAACTGCCGGCCAACTTCAATGGCACAATCCACGCACGCAATGTGTGGCTCAAGGGGCACATTAACAACGCTAGTGTGGCACAAGTGGAGCAGCAGCTGCAACAATTGGCGGGCAACATTAAATACGTTGGTGACTTCACATTTCGCCATGCCGTCAACGTGAGCAATCTGAGCTTTAGCTCCTCCTTGAATGGCATTCAAGCTCAGCGATTTGGACACTGTTGGCTAGAAAGCAGCGGAGATCAGCAATTTACAGCAATGCAAAAACTGGCAGCTGTGACAAGTGAACAGGATGTGCTGCTCCAGGGACGACTGAACAACTACACATTGGAGCAGCTGGTCAGCGGCAGCTACAGATTGAATGGCTCGGAGCAACTGCAGGCGGTCAAATTTGGTAAGTAAGCTATTGCCAAGTTGATAAGGAGAAGGAAATCAAGTTGTAACCATTACAAAACGGTCTTATTGGATTAATCCCCGCAGTGAATCCAATTGTATTACAACATCCAATCAAAGTGGGTCGTGTAAATGGACTGCGCGTGCCAGAGGATATGTTGTATGTCCAAGCTGGAGGTTGGTTACACGCACCGCTCCAGATTAATGGCAAACTCCTTGCTCCAATGCAACTATGTAATGTGAGCAATCTGAATGGCTTTCAGCTGGAGACGCTGTCTCGTTACTTGAGTGACGACACAGCTATAGAAACACTGCACGTTGAGCAGGCACAGTTTGAGAGTTCACCCACTTATGATACACTCAATGGGCGACAACTGCAAAAACTGTTGGATGATCTATGGCTGGACAACGAGCATGTGGAACTAAAGAGCATGCAAATGACTAATTGTAGCTTTGAGGGACTGCTGGAGTTTGAGGTGAGAGCGGAGAGCGGAGAGGAGACAAAAGATAAGAAAATTTAACATTTCAGCATTTTCATTGTTATTGTAATAGGGCACCCTTAATGGTCTGCATGTGGAGCATATCGGACAAAATTATTTTAGCCGAACGCGCAGTCAGCATCTTAATGTGCCGTTAAGTTTCGAGCATGACGTCACTTTTGCACAACCGCTAACGGCAAAACATGTACAGCTACGTGTCAAAGATGGCGCACTTGTTGAGGGCATAGGGTAAGTGGTCGTAAAAGCAATTTTGCTGTAAATGGTATCAAATTTCACTGCATTTGTTTACGCGCTAAAAACTGTTTTGCAAGCATTGGCCAACTACATATAAAACGCACACACACATGCACCAAACCAGACACACACACAAGGTAAAATCAGCTGTGCGCGCTACTGTTTGCAGGTGAAATTTCTGTACACGTTGCACAGATCAAATAATGCATTTACATTAAGTCTTGTGTTCATTTTACCTTGTGTTTGTTGGAGTTTTACTCAATTTAAATGCACTTTCTACTGGCAGGCAGCAGGTTTTAATAGTTCAACAACACTTCAGGACAAGAAAAACAATAGTGACTAGAGTTTAGAGTAGAACTGAAAAAGATATCGATGTTAGCATCGATAAATTGACATGCTGCCAATATATGTTTAATACTAAGGAAAAGTTCAAAACAATACAATTTAGTTTCCATTCCAATGTTATCATTGCGTTTTCTTCTTAAGATGCTGCAAAATCATATTTGTCATTTATATATAATTAATGTTTTATGTTAATAACATTGCAGTGAAATGTTAAGTTGATGTGTGGCAACACTGTTAACAATATCCATCGATAACCTGCTGATGGTATATCGAATATCGAAATTATGCGTTAATTTTGAACTTGCTTGATCAACGAATAAATAATCAATTGTTATAAATTCTCAACAGCAATGTCTCGCTAAATTTTAATGATTTTGTGTTAAACACATTAAAAACTGCCGGTGCCCACATCATAACAGGGCAATGGATCATACCGGAAGCAGAAGTGACTGGCGATTTAAACAATGTTTTAATAAATCAATTAAATTTAGTGGACGACATTCTGCGTAATGACACCAAAGAAATCACATTAATAGATGCAACCAAAACCGTTGAAAGTGCCACATTCAAACGCATCTTTGCTACGCCCACTAGCACTGTGGCAAATGTGCCGGTGGCACAGTGGATCAACGATACGGTGTACATTTATGGAAATCACACTATTGCCGGTACAACAATACTAGAAACGTTGAATCTTTACAACGATCTGCGAGTAATGGGACCGGTTAATGGCATCCTATGGCAACCAGATGAGCTGCTGCTGTGCGATAAGCCACAGCAAATAGCAGGATCACTGCTGGTGGAAAACACGCTGCCTGAGGAAAATCGCATACTGAGCCACAACATTAAAGAACTCTGGGTAGATCAGATCAATGGACTGACTGTCAATGAGCTGCTGGCCAACAAAGCACACGATCGACCCAATCTACATGTAGCCGGACAATTGATATTCACCAAGCCGCTAACCGTGGCCAACTATGAGCTGGGTGATGTGGCTGCCAGTGTTAACAATAAGTGGAAACGCGACGCAATCACAAACGCGGTCGAGGATTGGCAGCAGCTGGGTGACCAAGTGGCAGCAGTACAAGAACGCCTCACAGGTAAACTGAGAGCATCCTTAGGTGATGGTAATAATGACATCCTTGTCCACAGAGCCAGCTTTTGTGCTGGAAAACTTTGAGCTACTGCAGCAACTGCCACTCAATGCAAGTCACATCGAGATGCTGGACAAGGATGCGCTGGCCATTTGGCATAGAAACAGCGAGGGAGTGCAACAAGTGGACGTCTATGATTGGCAGCAGCTGGAGCATAGCTTCAATCACAATCCAAGTAAGTGGGCTATAATGTGTCTTTATTTATTATCATATAATTTAATGTATTCGTGTATTTGCAATGAAATGATCATTCAACTTACAAACTAAAATGACATGAATTTGTGGAGAAGAAGGGTTGGAGAAGGGCGATGGGGGCGACAAATTCTACGTTTATACGAAGCACTTTAGACGTGTTGCGTGCTCACGAATTACAAGGTATAAAATTATTATAATTTATGTATTATAATATAACTCGATTCAAATTTGAGTTTCTGCATAAACGTAGCAATTAAAATACGAGTTTACACGAGCACTTAATACCATTTTACAGTAAATACTTAGGATCTGGGTCATGTATTGCGGACAAGTATCATATAGTCGAAGTCTACATGTGATTTATGCTAGAAATCCTTTGTCGAATATATAAATATTTATATATAATCAAGTAATTCTTCAGTTATGGCACACATGCAAACTCTCTGTTGACTCGTGTAAACGCAACTTTTTCAATAATGATATAAATTAAAAATTCAGCTGTCTTTCAGCTCTCAATCTCTCTCGGTCTCACTACGTTGTCTATCTGTAAAGGGGTCTACAGTATGCTGTATATGTTGGGTTAATGCTCCAACTCATCGCTCTGCACATCGACAATGGCACGTAGTATGCCCAACTCCAGTTTGGCAGCGCCACGTCGTGAGATTCGATTCATCACATTGGCAACGTAGAGACCGAGTGCCTCGTGTCGGGTTGAGTTGCACAGATTCTTGAAGAATGTCGGCGGCAGTGAGTTGTCAAAGTTGCCCAAATTGATAATCTCTGGCGTGGCATGAGAGCCGGCATTTACCTTGGCCGAATCAAAGATGATTTCATTCTTAAAGTCCAGCTCCTCAATATGCGGCGAGAAGCCATTGGTGCTTGCCACCGATGTGGATGCCATTGTTGCAGCTGTCGAAGAGTTAGCACCACCGCCACCTACCAAATTGCCATTGAGCTGCTGTGAGGCTGGTATGGTTATAATATTAATGCCTGGCGGAGGTGATTGATTGCTTTCGCGCTCCTTCTTCACCTGCAACAATTGAGCGGTGGTCGTGTGTACAACATTGCCGCTGGATGTGGATGTGTTTGCTGTTGGAGTTGCCGGATCAGCAGTTGCATTGTGGCTACTTTGAGCTTGCTTGGGACTTGACTGAGTCCTTATCAGTTTCTTTTGCATTCCCGAAGTGGCGCACTCATCGGACAATTTGCGTTTCATTGCTTCAGGCATTTGAATTGTGGTGCGCACTGGGGGTGTGGTTTTATTGCTATTCTGCTGCTGTGGCGGTGTTCCTTGCGTTGACTTGTGTCCAGCTGATACGCTGCTTGGTGTCTTTTTCAAAGTGATTCCTTTCTTTTGAAGCGCAGCTGCTGCTACAGAGACAGCAGATGGTTGTGACGTGCTGGAACGTTGCGGATTGCTGGCCATGGTGTTGAGCAGCTTCTTCTCCTCAAATGCTGGACGCGGCGTGTCCACAATGGGTTTAGAGTAAGGTTTATCATCTTTCTCTGGAGTGCCGCCGCCAGTGCTGTTCGATTTTGTGGGACTGTCGCCATCCGAGCTGGCCGAACCAGTGGAATTCGATGGCTGGCCATAGAGCGGTGGAGTTCCAGTGGCCGAACAGTCATCATCATCCTCCTGCTCCTGTACCTCCAACATTTCGTACTCCTCTACTTCCTCGATGGGCAATTGTTCACTTTAAATACAATAACAATTTTCAATTATAGATAATGTTTACTAAATTTGCTTGGTTAACTTACTCTTCCGTCTTAATAACCACCTTGGGCTCCTGATGGATCTTTTGCATAAGTCCAAATAACTTCCAGCCCGAGTTGCCTTTTATTTTCTCTTGCTCGTATTTCTTCTGCAGCACAATGAAAATAGAACGCGACTCGTGCACAGTCAGTTTATTGAGTCGCCCAATGCGCGCCCAGGCGTCATCCTGCTCCTGTTTGCTCGCACCAGAGTTGTTCGGATGCAATGCCTTTTCCTTGGCAATATCTGCCAGGATTTTGTCCAGCTGTATAGCCATTTTAGTCAGGGACTTGCGGCCTGCGTTTTGCGTGTTTTTAATAATTTTGACGGCTTTTTTATTAACACTTTTTCACTTAACTTATGCCCTGCCGCTCTTTTCTAGCGTTTGCGCTGTTTCTGCTTCGTTTTGCAACTTCGCTTTTTCACGTATGCGGCGTCTGCTGCGACGCTGATTTGGCGGAAAAATAATTAGGAGGTCTAGCCACGTTCAAGCATAAACTACAAGATGGCTAACCAGTATAAAAAGTATTTAAAGAATAATTGTTAGGATTTAAATATTTGACTTTTACATTTAAAGTTATCGCTAGATAATGCATATAATTGTTATAAATTTGTTTGACAAACGCTTAGTATCTTCTCAACTGCTTTGTTTAGTATATTTCAAACGTTAATTGACTAGTTATCAACATGCAGACTGACCGTGTTCTATCAACGAAACACATTCAAAAGCAATTGCAAAAACTTCATGCCATTGTGCAACACTACAAAACAAACAAAACAACTCAACAGAAACAATGCTATAACTTAGGAAATATTTATTTATGCATGTTTAAGTTTCTTTTGTCAGGGGCACCACATCCGCCAAATTGGGCAAACACTTTACTGTCTCCAGGTTCGTCGTTTGTAACGGATTGCTCACTATAAACGGAAACTCGCCCATTCCATAGCAGGCTGCTGCATATTGTCCCTGGCGATTGACGGCAATTACGGCACCAGAGAAGTCTCTGTAATGCTTGAGGATGCGTTGGATGCCCGCCTCAGCAGCCTGAGCTGGTGTCTTGCCATTTCGCATAGCCTCCACGGCTAGAAGCGTGGGTAGAAAACGCATCATAATGTCACCATCGCCAGTTGCGACAGCTGCACCCGCTTCGTTATCCGCATAGCCACCGGCGCCGGGAATGGGTGAATCGCCTACACGGCCTGGTATCTTGTAGTGTGCCCCGTTTGTGGAGGTGCCTACATGTATTTGTTGATTCACATCGATAGCTATCATGCCGATGGTGTCGTGATTCTGCTGCCCAATTTTGTATTCGGTGCGAGCAAGATCCTCCTTCCAGCGCGTTAGGGGCGTCGCCTTAGGTTCATAGGGTCCGCAGGAGATTCTTGGATCTGGATGAACATCATTCCAGAAATTGGGTTGACAATTTCCAGCCTTCCAGTGTTCCCATATGATCTTCGACTCTGGCGTTACCAGCGATTCAGGTCGAAATCCCATTGCCTTGGCAAATTCTGAGGCCGCATTGCCCACCAGCATGCTGTGTGATGTGTGCTCCAGAACATGCCTAGCCACTCGTATGGCATCCTTAATGCCCCGCAGACCTGCCACAGCGCCCACATTCATTGTTGCTCCATCCATAACCAATGCATCCAGCGTCGTTTCCCCCAACTCGTCCGGTGAACCTCCATAGCCAACGTTGCCATCACATTGCAATTGCTCGCACTTGGTACAACCCTCCACAACAGCATTTCGTGTCTGGCGCAAGCCGCCCTCCGTCTGATTCAATATACGCCAGGCCAGTGCATTGGCATCCCTAAAGTTCCACGTATTTATTACCATGGGCAGCAATGGGCCCGCCTGCGATTTCTTAGTCACTATCATTGTATAAAACGTGGGTTTGACACTGAAGCCCTTTTCAACTGTTGAATTTATAACTCCCCAGTTGGAAGATGAAGATGCCAGTGACAATGCTGACCAGCAAAGCAGCCAGATTGATATTTTGAACATTTTAATTGCGTTTATTGGAAGTTCTCTTGTTGGTTGATCGCGGAATGCAGCTGAAGTCTTTGTGCCGCTGCTTTTAAATATAGTGCAGATAACCTAACCTAACTTTCGATTCGGCTTATCTGCTTTGCTGTTGTTATACCCTGCAGCTAAAGACTAAACGAGTACTCTGTAGGTAACTTGTATAAAGATCAAATATCTAAAAAAATATTTATAGTAATAACTTCATTCTAATTTGAGATGCTTTTGTAACTTTTATCAAATGCTGTGATTTCAATGATTTGATGCCTTTGGCTGTTTTTCTGTTTACAATTTAATACAATTTCCCTGGGTATATGTAAGTCGTTGCCGCGACACTTGCATTAACATTGTTTTTGCTTTCCAGGCTTATCAAAGCGATTGTCGCCCCATGAGAAATGGACTGCGTCGAATCTGGAAGCGCGGTTTGGACAACTTGCTGCTGACTTAACATTAATTAGCCCAATACAGATGCAGTCGCTAGATTGTCTGGGCCAACAAAAAGAATCAAAAGAACTTGTCATTCATTGCCTTGCCAATAACAGCAACAATGGCACAATCAAAGAACGCATCGTTATCCCCACTGGGCACGTAAAACAGCTGTTGTCCGTTGTGCACGATAACGGTTCACTTCTAGCGCTGCTTGGGCACAATGCTGTGGAGTTTTGGCATTGGAATGGAAGCATTAAGTTGCAGCAACGTTTGCAAATAACGCAAGCTGAGCAAATAACACTGACCAAGCATGAGAATCAGTTATACTTGGCCGTTGTAACTGCACCACCAGCAACCAGCGTTCAAATTTACAGGTAAGTGTGTAAAATGGACCAAGAGTGTAATTGAACTAATTTCTGGCATTCTTTAAAGGTCTGATAACAGGAAAGAGTTGGATTTCCAACTAGAGCAAGTCTTCGACTTGGATGAGGCTGTGCAGCCGCGTCATTTGAGTTTCATGCAGCTGTATCAATCCAAGGATCTGCTGTTGTGTCTCTCCAACGCCACGCCAACACAGTCGCTGCGTATATATCAGCACCAGGGCGTCACAGGTTTTCAACAAATCTTGGGCGACAGCACTTTGCCTGCTGCAAAGTTATTGAAAACACTTCAGATGCCGGTGACGGGACATCAATTGTTGGCATTGGCCAATAGCGATGGCCTCTACTTGGTGGCACCACAATTCACAAGGCTTTAGCTTTAAGCCACAAATTTGCACATTGTTAAAAGTTTGAGTTATTTCTAAATAAAAATTACTTTTTATTAACGTATTTTCGTTAGCGGCGTAAACTGTTTAGTTGTTGTTTGTTTATTCGTCGCTGACCTCAACGTTCTCCGTTTGCAAATTCTTGAATGTGGGCACGGGCACGTATGTCACCAGGGTGTACAGTTTGTTGGGTGAGTCCTCATCATCGTTGCGGCGACGCGCCAGACGCACACGGATGCGGAATGGCGTTGATCTGTAACAAGCGATAAACAATAAGATATATTAGTTTAAATACTAGAATATTTATGTGGTTTCACTCACCTGATACCCTTGGACCAGATGTGCTTGTTGAGGCGGGTGTCGATGCGAACATCGTTGGTACCCATCTCACGCTCGGCAAACTTGCGGATCTCCTTGATGGCGCGGGGCGCACGCTTCTTGAAGCCAATGTTGTGCACACGCTTAGCCAAGTGAATTGTGCACTCGCGGGTGACGACTTCGTTGATCGCCGACTTGTTGCGTTTCTCGCCCTTTGTCTTTGCCATTGCTATTGCAATTCAATATCCTGATTAATAAACATCGTCCAATTAATATTTGTATCAAATTAAAATACAATACAAAATGCAATCAAAACACAAGAGCAATTTTTGAACGCCGATTAAACACACACAGAGCTGAGACTGCCATAATATTAAGGTATCCACCTTTGGCTTTTTATGTTTAACATTCATTTTCATACATTTCATATTATTATTATTGGCGTAAATTGCGATGTTTTATGATTTTATTTCGGCTAATAGGCAAAAACCCACCTATAGGAAATGAAAGCTTGACGTAAAAGAATTTGACAGCTTCGTAGACCTGTCAGAGTAGAGCGACAATCAGTGTTGGTTAACTATCGCATGCAACCCTGCAGTTCACAGCTGAGTTTGACAGCTGCTAGCGGCATGTAAATAAACAAACAATGCTAGCAACTACGTGTAAAATGTTTGCGATATTCGACATTAGCAATTAAACATTAATAATATTATTAATTATAGTGCAACTGCTGACCGTCGGCCTGCTGTGGGGTGTAACAAACCCGTTTATACGCCTGGGCAGCCAAGGAATTGAGTGTGTTAAAGATACGGGCTCCAGATATAGAAATTTTCTCGCCGAGCTGCGAATGATTGGATCACGTCTGAATTACTGGATACCATTTGGTTTGAATCAGTGCGGTAGTTTGCTTTATGTGTGGACACTGCAAAGCGCCAATATTACTATAGCTGTACCCGTGGCTAACTCCCTGAGTTTTGTGTTTACGGCCATAACTGGATATTTGCTAGGCGAACAGTTACCGGGGAAAAGTGAGTAGCATTAAATATAAATATTATTTAATTATTTGTTTCATTTACTGCAGAGATAATCATTGGCACGCTCCTCATTTGTTGTGGCAGTACACTTATGATATGTGATAAGTTGCAGAATGAACAGCAGAGTTTGAATATTCCATTCCATGAATAGTTTCGCTTGTATTCAGAACTGAAATTCAAATTTAGATAAGATTAAAATATTCTACATAATATAAATGGTATTGGCGATTAATATGTGGCTATCGATTATCATATTATCAGCATCACGATGGGGTTAATTTTTAAAATATAAAGACCAATTTAGATTTTCATATCCGGCTTTATTGTATATTAACTTTATAAGATTCTACACTAAACCAAGGCCAAATTGTGTTTATTACATACATACAAGTAAGAAAACATTTCAATCAACTGTCATCGTTATCTACAAAGCATTATGGACTGCCTCAACAAGCACCTCCATGCTAGTGATGGGCGTTTGCGGCGTTATTCCATGTCCAAGATTTGCAATGTAGCGAGACTTTCCAAACTTGTGCACCATTTCAGTGGTGAGCGTGCGTAGTTCGCTTGGATCACGGTACATATCCTGTGGATCCAGATTGCCTTGCAATGTTATGTTCGGTCCGACCAGTGCACGCGCCTCAACTGGATCCACAGTCCAGTCCAGACCTAAAACATCATAGCCAAGTTCACTCTGTTCCTTCAGCGAATGACCAGCCCCCTTGGCAAAGAGAATCTAAACCAAAATACAACGATAATGAACTATGCAACAGGAGAATTATTAGTTACTTACAAGGGGTACCACTGGGATTACTTTCTTTGTTAGACGGTCCACTAAATCATCCCGTATGCGGCGCAAGTATGGTGCTCCCCACACTAGAAACTCCTCCTTCGTCAAATGCTCAGCAGATGACTCGAATACCTGCAACATTTGTGCACCAGCCACGACCTGCATCTCTAAATAATCAACTATGACGTCGGTGAGTAGATTCAGCAACAGCTTTGTATCTTCGGGATAATTGGTCAGCCAGGCTTTGGCTTTTGACATGGTCTTGCTGCCGCCACCCTCAATCATATAGCCCATGAGGGTCCAGGGTGCGCCAGTGAAGCCGATTAATGGCACGCGGCCTTCCAGTTTGTGGCGCATCATGGTGATGGCATCGCCCACATACGTCAGACGCGATAGAGCACCGTCTGGTGTGAGGCGTTTCAGATCCTCGGGTGTGACGATGGGCTGTGGTAAAACAGGTCCAACGCCAGCGTGCATTTCCACCGTTAGGCCAAGCGCTTGAGGTATAACCAATATATCCGAGAATATAATGGAGGCATCCAAGTCAAAGCGTCGTAGTGGCTGCATCGTCACCTCGCAGGCCAGCTCCGGTGTGCGGCAGACCGTAAAGAAGTCATGTTGCTTGCGTAGCTCCTGAAATTCAGGCAAATAACGTCCAGCCTGACGCATAACCCAAACAGGTACACGATCCACAACTTCGCCGCGTGCAGCACGCAGCAAGTTGTCATTCTTAAGCGGCGGGAAGGGCTGTAAATGGTTGAGTGTGTTGTTGTTGTAGTAACCAATTGACATTTGAACAAACAGTAGCAACAACAATGACAATCGAAGTCCACTCATTGTTCATTGATTTAATTGGGGCAAAGCTGGATCTCGTTCTGCTTCTGATGTAATGGTATATTAGGAGCTTAAAGGTCCACACTACCTACCTTAGTGTCTTTCATTGTGATATTTCAAATTTAGTTATGTGTTAAATTCAGAGAACGGCAATTTTCTTATTTATCACGGCAGATTTTGATGTAATTTTTGTGAATTCGGCGAAACTCTCTCAATATATATATCGCATCGCCGATATGTTGATGAATGGGCAGCACGTTTATTTTGTTTACGTTTATTGGTAGCGTTGCCAGACTGAACATGTAATCTCAAGTGCCGCTTTGCTTTACACATCACTAGAACAACTGCATTCGTGTCACAATTTAGAACGCAAAAGAAACACTACACAGTTTATTTTCCTTAATAGAGGTTAATATTAATAAATTCTTTAATTTCAGTTATATAAAACGTTTGCATTTATTTCAGCTTAAAATACTTGTAAACATGGCTGATGAACAACCAAATCTTGTAGCTGGACACCCACCTGCTTGTAAGTGCATTAACTGTTCTCTTTCTGCTTGTTTATGCGTGTGTGTGTGTGTGCTGTAGAGGCATCATGTTTTGTTATTTGTTTTGGTCAACAGTTAAGCAATTAGCTGATTTTAATAACCCAAAACACTTTGTTGGTAGCACTCAATTAGCTTATTTGTACTAACAAGCCACGATATGTTGGATCATATCTTTTTTCACCTCTGCAAAGTCATTTGCTGATAAAGCATGCACACACATACACATGCACATGGAGCTATTGCGTTGTACTGCTGCTGTCCAAATTATTGTGATATTTCGCTGACGTCATATTATGTATTTACAGTAAAGGCCGGTGGAATGCGTATTGTGCAGCATAAGGCACCAGTATCAGAGCGTCCGGCGAAGGATGCCGAGGATTGCACTGGCCTGACGGTAAGATAACTAATATAATTAATATATGTTTATACAATAGACTCAATCACATTTAATATGTTTACTTTAGCAACCGGTCAGCGTGAACTCTGGTACAGTCAGTGGAGCAACTGTAAAGGGCAACACAGATTTTACGCCGGCATCTGCGCAGGTGGCTCACTCGCACAAGCCACCTGTTTCGGTTCAACATAAGCCGCAACCACATATACAGCAACCACGCAAATGAATAATCAACAGTTGTATAGGAATATGTCACACTGACTTTAACTGTATTTGAATGCTTTTATAAGCGATATTAATTTAAATTTGCCTTGTATTTTGCTACTCCTAATATTTTTGATATTTTCATTTATCATAATTCATTCCAAATGCATTTTTCGCAAAGTTCTTTAAATAAAAAATTATGTTTTTTTTATTATTATTTCTATTTTCACATTTCTTTTTGTTTATAATTCCCAAGTGCTTTTTCCAAGAAATGCTCGTTTAAATAGAGTTTTTTTCTGTTAAATAATGCCCCACTGAGCTTCGGTGGTCCGGGGTGCGGACTTCAAATCCGTAGTCGACTAATAATCGAAGTGGTTCGATTCCACCTGGGGGGCGACGTCTTTGTCAATCAATATTTAGTTAAAATTAATATTCACATTATTTAAATATGATGCAACACTTTTTGCAGCGAAAACCAAAATCAAAGAAAATGTACTAAAAATACCAAAGCGGCCATCTTGTCTCAACTGAAAAGTTTTGACAGCGAATTCGGCTGCTATCTATCTTACTGTTACTTATTAAATGGAAAATTTTCTTTATTTGGCAATGACTTTTAACTGCAATTCATAGGGAATTTGCTGACTTAATTATCCAAGGCCGCAGCAGGGCCACATCTACATAAACGCCTGGGTAATTGGCCTGTGCACAGCCGTAGCCCCAGGCTACAATGCCGGCCAACAAATGCTCAAACACCATTGGGCCACCAGAGTCACCAGTGCACGCATCCTTATTAGCAGCCGCAGCACATATCATTTCCTCTCCCACAAAGTCCCAGCCATATCCGTATTTGGCTGAGGCGCATTCGTTACGCTCGATGATCTGCAATTGCACCACCTGCAGGTTGCTCGCATATCCTGAAGCTCCATTCTGCTCCGTGTATCCCCAGCCGCTGACGGAGACACTAGCGCCGGCTTTAGGACTCACGGTAGCCAGGCCAATGGCTTTAACGGATAAACTATAATTGAGTGGCGTTGACAGACGCACAAGCGCAATGTCGTAGTAGTTAAACCGTTGATTATACTGCTCATGGATCGTATAGGAAGCGACGGGTACGAGGCTGCCACCAGAGTTGTGTTGATTGGCACCCACGCGCACCTTCATTAAAGTCACGGATGTGCGTTCCACACAATGGGCTGCCGTTATGATAATATCCTTGCTGTAAATGGCGCCGCCGCACACATGACGAGCGCTCACCTGTATGGACACCTGCCAGGGGGCATTATAAATGGACAAATCATTGCCGCCCACGATGCGTTCACTGCGTAGCCTATGGGTATTTGCAATGCTTTCTCCAGCGAAGAATACACACAGCAATAGAGTGCAGGATGTGGTGATGAAATGCTGCGCCATGTCGTCGAGCAGTCACGGAGGCCAAATGGAAACTGATCGCACATTGGTCGGAGCATGTTGCAAGACTTATCGCTTGCTTAAGGGCTATAAACGTTAATCGCCCAATAATTGATTATCGAACGTCGTTGGAGTCGAGTGGGTTACCCAGGCAACCATTGGCAAACAAACTTATTTTAGGCAGTAGACTCAATATATTATTTAATACTTTCAACTGCTGTCAAGCGCATTGAATTGCTGAATGTCTAATCCGAGCGAGATCATAACATCCGAGGAGTTGCTGCGTCTGCGCGATCTTTGCCTGCAGCGTTTGCGTGAAGATGAAGTCTACTATCTGCGCAATGATGCCAAACTGAGGGCAGTGACCAACACCCAGACCTATGAGGAGTTCAAGTAAGTTTTGATCCCTGTACTGCTTGCAGCATCCCTTCTAATTGCCTACCTTGCAGGGACATTGTGGATGCAGCCCATTTGCGTCCAATAACCAAGCACGATAAGTCCAATGCTAAAACCAAGAATCGCCTGTGGAACTCGGCTGCTCCAGAGCAATCCCCATGAATGTTTTCAATGAGTTAATAAAATGGCAACTTATCGTTAACGCTTTGTTTTATTTGCAAAAGTTCTTAGATATTGCCGGCAGCGCTGATCACCCAGGAGCGGAGGGTAGCAACATCGGCGTAGACACCTGGATAGTTGGCAGCAGCGCAGCCATAGCCCCAGGAGACAACACCAACGAGTTGACCTCCAGAGACCAATGGGCCACCAGAATCACCCTGGCAGGCATCCTTACCCTTGGCAGCAGCGCAGATCATGGTGGCCTTGATAGCTGCACCATAACTGTAGGCATTGGATCCGCAGATGCTTGCGCTGACAATGTTCACATTGACGAACTGCAATTGGGTGGGAATGGAGCTGGAGCCAGAGGACTGAGTACCCCAGCCAGAGACAGCAGCAGCAGCGCCATTAGCGGGATTGTAAGTGGCCAGAGCGATAGCCTTGATGTTGGAGCTGAAGGACAGGTGGGAGCTCAGACGGATGACGGCGATATCGTTGACCATGGTGTTGGCATTGTAACCCTCGTGGTTCCTGAAGGCGGCGACCTTGATGACAACGCCACCAGAGTTCCAGTAGCTGGAGCCAGCGCGAACCTGCAGGGCGGAGACGGACACGGATTGCAGACAGTGAGCAGCAGTCACAATGACGTTGGAAGAGAAGACGGAGCCACCGCAGGAGTGACCACCATTACGCTGGAGGGAGATTTGCCAAGGGAAGCTGGCAATGGTGGTGGCAGTGCCTCCAACAATGCGTCCATCCAGCTGGGGCAGGAGACCCTCAGGGATAGCAGCTCCAAAGGCGCAGGCAACCACCGACAACAAGATCACGAACTTGAACATACTGCAAGTACTATGTGTTCTCAATGGAAACGCTTGGGACTTTTATAGTACCTCGAAGTGTCTTATTATCTTTCAGTTCGTTCGCTAATCTAAAGCTTTCAATCCATTTTATCAGAAAAGGTGCGAAGCTTGCTCGGCACTCGACAAATAAGCGGGAAAACCGCCAAAAAATTCAGATAATCGAATTCGTGTGAATTAATTTGATTGAAAAAGGAGTTGTGCTGTTTATTTTATTTATACTCGTAATTATTTATACTATATTTATAGGAATATCTTATCGACCTTGCTTGCTTTCATATTAATATTTTTATGAAATTCATTTGCGATAGTGGCAATTGCAGTACATCTGAATGAACTTACAATGAGATTGAAAGCGCTTGCAGATTTATTTGAACTGTCAAACTTGGATGAAGCTGTGTGAAAATCAAACAAAAAAAAAAAACAACAAATTAAAAATTTTGAAAATTTTTAAAAAACTTAAAATGTTTAAAGTTTAAATGCAGAATAAATTTAGGTGCCAAAACTTAAAAAATTTGATATTCCGCTTGCAAATTGCTTGAGTTTTGAGAAAGTTGCGCGAGTATGAAATTTTTGAAAAAAATCGAAAATTTTCGAAAAAAATTAAACTTATAAAATGCATAAAATTTAAATGCAGAATAAATTTAGGTGTCAAAACTTAAAAAATTTGATATTCCGCACATAAATTGCTTGAGTTTTGCAAAAGTTGTGAGAGTTTGAAATTTTTGAAAAAACGTCAAGGGGTATGTATGCAAAAAAACGAAAATTTTCGAAAAAAATTAAACTCATAAAATGCATAAAATTTAAATGCAGAATAAATTTATAGACAAAATTATAAACAAAAAGATATTCCGCTTGAAAATTGCTTGAGTTTTGCAAAAGTTGTGCGAGTTCGAAATTTTTGAAAAAACGTCAAGGGGTATGTATGCAAAAAAACGAAAATTTTCGAAAAAAATTAAACTTATAAAATGCATAAAATTTAAATGCAGAATAAATTTAGGTGCCAAAATATAATAAAATTGATATTCCGCTTGAAAATTGCTTGAGTTTTGAGAAAGTTGTGCGAGTTTGAAATGTTTGAAAAAACGTCAAGGGGTATGTATGCAAAAAAATCGAAAATTTACGAAAAAATTTAAACTTATAAAATGCATAAAATTTAAATGCAGAATAAATTTAAGTGCCAAAACTTAAAAAATTTGATATTCCGCTTGAAAATTGCTTAAGTTTTGCAAAAGTTGTGAGAGTTTGAAATTTTTGAAAAAACGTTAAGGGGTATGTATGAAAAAAGACGAAAATTTACGAAAAGAATTAAACTTATAAAATGAATAAAATTTAAATGAAACATCAATTTATAAATAGAATTATTAACAAAAAGATATTCCGCTTATAAATGCGGCAAGTTTTAAGAAAGTTATTTGAGTTTAAAGTTTAGGAAAATACCAAAAATTTTAAAATATAAAAAAGTGAAATAGGTTAATATAAAACGTACATTTGCAGATACAATTATAAACATATGATTATTTATCCCTTATTATATGATATTTTAATTAAAAGAAAACAACAATTTGATATTGAATGCATATTTTATTCAGTTAACTTTTTAGATATTGCTGGAAGCATTGATCACCCAATTGCGGAGCACAGCAACATCGGCGTAGACCCTGGGATAGTTGGGATTGGCACAATCATAGCCCCAGGACACAACACCAACGAGCAGGCCACCCGAGACCAATGGACCACCGAAGTCGCCTTGGCAGGCATCCCTGCTAATGGCAGCTGCACAGATCATGGTGCTCTTGATCTGATTGCCATAACCATAGGTGGAGGAAGCGCAAGCGGAAGAGCTAATAATGCTCACGTCAGCGTACTGTAGCTGCGATGGAATAGAGCTAGATCCATAAGACTGAGTACCCCAGCCAGAGACGGAAGCGAATGCTCCATTAGCTGGCGCTGAGCTGGCCAGATCAATGGCCTTGATGGTGGAGCTGAAGCTTAGCGAAGAACTCAAACGAATGACAGCAATATCGTTGACCATGGTGTTGGCATTGTAACCCTCATGAACTTTGAAAGCGGCAACTTGCAACAGAATGCCACCAGAGTTCCAATACGTAGAGCCGGAGCGTATCTTTAAGCTGGAGATGGACACCGATTGCAGACAGCGGGCAGCAGTCACAATGATGTTGTCCGAGTAGATGGAGCCACCGCAGGAATGGCTGCCACTGCGCTGCAGGGAGACTTGCCAGGGGAAGCTAACAATGGTGGTGGGCGATCCTCCAACGATGCGTTCATTCAGCTGGGGCAGCAGACCCTCAGGGAGAGCAGCACCAAAGGCGCAGGCAACCACCGACAAGAAGATCACTAACTTGAACATATTGTAGAACAGTCTGTTGCAAATAGAGTGACATCGGTCTTTTATACCCCACGTAGCCTGAGCTTTTGATCGTCAGCATTTTATCAGAATTGATAGGAAGTCAAAGCTGACGACACCGATGTCTCTGATTAACTCATGCACTTCTTGGCGGTTGCTATATTTATATAAAGCACTGTTTGCCCAAAGACTTAAGTCATATTAGAAATGCTTTAGACAAAGTTAAAGTTAATGTGATATGAATATAAGAGACTTAAGTAGAGAAGGCAGAGAATCACTTAACTGCAGCTCGTCTGATTCTTCTGTCAGAACTCAGCGATCTCGATTGCATAAATTGTTAAAGAGATGCTCTAAATTATATATATATATATATATATATATATATATATATATATATATATATATATATAATAATAATATATAATAAATAAATAAAATATATAAAACGATCAATTGAACGTTAAAAGTTTCCCCTAAATAAAGCAAGAACTCAACTCAAATTCGTTTATAAGTGTGATTTATTTTGCAAATGTTCTTAAACGGAGTTGGCATTGTTGACCACCCAGGAGCGGAGGGCAGCAACATCGGCGTAGACACCTGGATAGTTGGCAGCAGCGCAGCCATAGCCCCAGGAGACAACACCAACGAGTTGACCTCCAGAGACCAATGGGCCACCAGAGTCACCCTGGCAGGAGTCCTTGCCGGGAGCGGCAGCGCAGATCATGCTGGCCTTGATAGCTGTGCCATAGCTGTAAGAGCCGGAAGCACAGGTTGCACGGCTGACAATCTTAACATTGACGTATTGCAGCTGAGTGGGTGTGGAGCTGGAGCCCGAAGAGAGAGTACCCCAGCCAGAGACGGAAGCAGCAGCACCGTTACCGGGAGCACTGCTGGCCAGACCGATAGCCTTGATGTTGGAGCTGAAGGCCAGGTTGGAGCTCAGACGGATGACAGCGATATCGTTGACCTTGGTGTTGGCATTGTAACCCTCGTGGTTCCGGAAGGCGGCGACCTTGACGGCCACGCCACCAGAGTTCCAGTAGCTGGAGCCAGCGCGGACCTGCAGGGCGGAGACGGACACGGATTGCAGACAGTGAGCAGCAGTCACAATGATTTTGGCAGAGTAGATGGAGCCACCGCAGGAGTGACCACCATTACGCTGGAGGGAGATTTGCCAGGGGAAGCTGCCAATGGAGGTAGCAGTGCCGCCAACGATGCGTCCATCCAGCTGGGGCAGGAGACCCTCAGGCAGAGCTGCTCCAAAGGCGCAGGCAACAACCGACAACAAGATCACGAACTTGAACATATTGCGAGTAGAATGTGGTTATGGTAATGGTGAAGCGTATATATAGGATTCTTCGAGGTCTACTATCATCTTGTTATCACTGAATACTGATAGAGTGTTATGTACAATATGTCAATCAATTCTAATCCCATAATCAGTGGGGGACTAAGAATAAATCATTTGTATATAAGAGAATCAAAGAAAGGAATGCTTGAGTTGAGGGTACTTGACGATGACATCCGGCGAAATATATAAGAGCCATTGAAATAATGTGGCTATTATGATATGATATGATATGATATAGCTATGACGTTTTTAGACCCTGTACTTGGAAAGTACACAAGGTGTATGATGTTTGTCGACAGGGTAAGATGCTTAACAGACAGAAGGAGGTGTGGTAACAACAACTGAGTCGATAATTTTTCGTCCGGTTGTCCCTCCGTTTGTTTGCCCCTCTGTTTGCCTGTCCCCCCGATCGGCTGTTCCTCAATTTGTGTGCCCCTCCGTCCGGCTGTCAATCCGTCCGGCTGTTCCTCCGTCCCTCCGTTCGGCCGTCTGCTTAAGAGTTTGGCACACAGACTTCTCTGCATCCCATGCAGCTTAAGTGCCCTTCCCATACTTGCCACGCCTAAGCTCAAACGGGAAAACTACAGGCAAGCTGCTCGACAGTGTAAGTCCTGGTATTCATATCTAAACATGTGATTTCAACTCCCGACCTTACTGAGTGTCTTGTTGTTGCTATGAATATTTGATAGTTCATTCCTTAACATTTTCCTTGTTTATTCTCCGATCGTAATGACATTTTCAGAAAACATCCTTATAAGGTCTAGCTCTATATAGTCTCTTAGATCTACGTGTTCATACGGACAGACCGCGATGACTATATCGTCTTGACTTACACTTAGAGAGCTATATATAGATCTGTCCTGAAATTTTCAACTCTATCGAATTACAAACCCAGAAGTTAATTCCGAAAGAATACTTAATGTCGAAGCAGAGGAATAAGTTGTTGTTTTCCCTTCTATTATATGTTCCCTTTGTGACTAAAATGAAACAGTTTTAAGTAATCCCAAATTACAAAGGACAAAAGAAAGCTCAACAAATGAAGTATTCTTCTATAAGTTAATAAATTTAAGGATCAAACTACGATCAACAAGCATCCTAATGAAAATCAGTTCAGTTAACAGACTGTACCTATTTAAAAAGTATACGAGGAAAGTCAGAAAGTAAATCGATATTTGTAATGCAATATTTATTCGTTCAAGTTCTTAAACGGAGTTGGCATTGTTGACCACCCAGGAGCGGAGGGCAGCAACATCGGCGTAGACACCTGGATAGTTGGCAGCAGCGCAGCCATAGCCCCAGGAGACAACACCAACGAGTTGACCACCAGAGACCAATGGGCCACCAGAATCACCCTGGCAGGAGTCCTTGCCGGGAGCAGCAGCGCAGATCATGCTAGCCTTAATTTGGGTGCCATAGCTGTAAGAGCCGGAAGCACAGGTTGCACGGCTGACAATCTTAACATTGACGTATTGCAGCTGAGTGGGTGTGGAGCTGGAGCCCGAAGAGAGAGCACCCCAGCCAGAGACGGAAGCAGCAGCACCGTTACCGGGAGCACTGCTGGCCAGACCGATAGCCTTGATGTTGGAGCTGAAGGCCAGGTTGGAGCTCAGACGGATGACAGCAATATCGTTGACCATGGTGTTGGCATTGTAACCCTCGTGGTTCCTGAAGGCGGCGACCTTGACTGCAACACCACCAGAGTTCCAGTAGCTGGAGCCAGCGCGGACCTGCAGGGCGGAGACAGACACGGATTGCAGACAATGAGCAGCAGTCACAATGACTTTGGCAGAGTAGACGGAGCCACCGCAGGAGTGACCACCATTACGCTGGAGGGAGATTTGCCAGGGGAAGCTGCCAATGGTGGTGGCAGTGCCTCCAACAATGCGTCCATCCAACTGGGGCAGGAGACCCTCAGGGATAGCAGCTCCAAAGGCGCAGGCAACCACCGACAACAAGATCACGAACTTGAACATGTTACAAGTACAATATAGTTCGCTGTGATATTATGGGTTCTCTTTTATAGGAATCGGAGTCGCTTATTATCTTAGGAATTTGCGAGTTATCACAAAGTTTTGATTAAGAATAAATTAATGAAAAGAGGAAAAGAAAAGTGCGCGTGGACAATCATAAGTGGTCGGATCGAAAGAGTTCTTGAGGACTTATCTATGTCTGGAGCATAAAATTAGTTGATAGGGTCTGCTATATAAAGGGTGGGCCATTGAGATTTCTCCGATTAAAACGGGAAAATATGTTGAAATTAGTGGTTCTTCTATCCGTGGCCGCCTGTGCCTTGGCTGGTACTGTGCCCGAGGGTCTGGTACCGCAGTTGGATGGACGCATCGTTGGTGGCTACGAGACGAGCATCGATGATCATCCCTACCAGGTGTCGCTGCAGCGTAATGGAGCCCACTTCTGCGGTGGCTCCATCTACACTCACGACATTGTGATCACTGCTGCCCACTGTCTGCAGTCGGTGACCGCTTCCCAGCTGAAGGTGCGTGTTGGCACCACCTACTGGCGCTCCGGCGGCAGTGTGCACTCCGTGCGTGCCTTTAGGAACCACGAGGGCTACAATGCCAGGACCATGATCAACGATATTGCCATCATTCGCATCGAGTCCTCGCTGAGCTTCCGCTCGACTGTTCGTGCTATTGGCATCGCTGAGTCCAATCCCAGGAACGGCGCCGAGGCTGTCGTCTCTGGCTGGGGCACCACCTCGTCTGGTAGTAGCAGCATTCCCGATCATCTGTTGGCTGTCGATTTGAAAATCGTTGAGCGTGCGGAGTGCGCATCCAAGGAGTACAGCTATGGCAACAAGATCAAGGACACCATGATCTGCGCCTATGCCGCTCACAAGGATGCCTGCCAGGGTGACTCCGGTGGCCCATTGGTCTCCGGCGATCGTCTCGTTGGTGTCGTCTCCTGGGGCTATGGCTGCGCCGACACCAGATACCCAGGCGTCTACGCTGACGTCGCTTACTTCCACTCGTGGATCGAGAAGACCGCCAGTGAGGTCTAAGCCGCAAACCCTTGAAAATTTCTCAATAAATTGCGTTGTTAACAAACTTCAATGTGTCTCAATTGTAATGGCCGTAATCCCCTTGAAAACCTCACCCGTGTAGCACTGATAACAGCCCACTTGGTTACCTATAAAAACCAAACATTTGACGATGTAACTCACTCACTTTACAGCCACGTTCGACATGCTCAAGTTCGCGATTTTGTTGTCTGTTGTGGCCTGCGCCTTTGGTGCTGCACTTCCCGAGGGTCTGCTGCCCCAGCTGGATGGACGCATCGTTGGGGGATCGGCCACCACCATCGGCAGCTTCCCCTGGCAGAGTCTCCCTGCAGCGCAGTGGCAGCCACTCCTGCGGTGGCTCCATCTACTCCTCCAACATCATTGTGACTGCTGCTCATTGTCTGCAATCCGTGTCCGCCTCCTCCCTGCAGATTCGCGCTGGCTCCAGCTACTGGAGCTCCGGTGGCGTTGTCATCAAGGTCGCTACCTTCAAGAACCATCAGGGTTACAATGCCAACACCATGGTCAACGATATCGCCGTCATCCGCCTCAGCTCTCACCTGTCCTTCAGCTCCAACATCAAGGCTATCGCTCTGGCCACTTACAATCCCGCTAATGGCGCTGCTGCTGCTGTCTCTGGCTGGGGCACTCAGTCCGCTGGCTCCAGTTCCATTCCCACAACGCTGCAGTTCGTCAATGTGAACATTGTCAGCCAGTCCAAGTGCGCATCTTCCACCTATGGCTATGGTAGCCAGATCAGGAGCACCATGATCTGTGCTGCTGCCAAGGGTAAGGATGCCTGCCAGGGAGATTCTGGTGGCCCATTGGTCTCTGGAGGTCAACTCGTTGGTGTTGTCTCCTGGGGCTATGGCTGCGCTGCTACCAATTATCCAGGTGTCTACGCCGATGTTGCTGCCCTCCGCTCCTGGGTGGTCAGCACTGCCAACTCGATTTAAATGTATCGCTGGAAGCAATTATAATATCCAAAATAAATCAATAATCATGCTGCAAATCTCTTCTGTTTTCTTCCGGGTTTCAATTCGGAGGGCACTGACGTTCGGGTGATATCTAGGGGAAGCATCGCAAGCAGCAAGATAGTAAGGGACGAAAGCGGTTATCAATGTGTCTCGCTTGGAGCACTCTCGAGAGTAGGAGTGTTGATATGATATGTTATGATGTCCACCATTACGTGTGTGCTTATCTAATCAGCTTCAAGTGCGACGCACGCCGAAATAAACAAATGGTTGTGTCTAAATGACTAGTCCGACTTACTAAAGCTCTAATCGAACGCTGATAGATATAGAGAGATAGAGAGTATGGGCTGACTGCTGACTTGGACAGCAGCAGATTGATTGACCGCAACTCGAGTGCTTCAATTGATAAAGGCGTTGGAAAAAAACACAGAATCCTAAGCACATCATTCATAAACAGGGTATAAACAGGGAGGGTCAATACATTCGTAGAATATTATAGAATTCTTCGAAAGCATTGATCGCAGCTGAATGTACTTGAATTGTTCAAGAATTCTGGAAAGAATTCTCTTTAATTTTAACTAAAAAATAAGGAACAATTAATATTAAAACTAAAGAATTAAATATTACATTTAAATTATTTTTATTCTAAGCATCTTACGATTAGCATAAGAACTTTCAGTTTCATTGTTAAAATCGTTGAAGAAAAAGTTTTAAATTATGCTCTTTTCCATATTAATTAATGAATAATTATATTTTTAATTTTTTTCTTATGAAATTTATGTCTATAAATCTTAAAACTAAAGCAACAAATACTTAAAGAAAAGTTTTTACATTTAACATATTTAATTTAAATTAGTTTCTCTGCAGACAAATTTATGCTTATCTTGAGTTTGGCAAAAGAAAGTTGTTAAGTATTATTAAAATCGAATAAGGCTAGAGAATACTAAGTAATTGTTTCAATAATTTAAATGATTTTCTATTATATTTTATTTAATAAATACATATATGTATATATCTATTTATATAAATATTTATTTACAATCATAAAATGCAGTTTAAATGCAGTTTCCCTATCTAAAAATTTCCACAGTTTTTACACACTTAAATTAACACTCTGTTGGCACTTCAACAAGTAAAATGCTTAAAAAATAAATACAAATATTAAAATTCAGTTGATTTTATCTAAAAATGCAATAATTTATAAAATATGTAACATAATATTAATTAATATTAATTATTAAAAAATAAACAAAATTTACCAGCGAATTCTTAATGAATTCATTCATTAAGTTTAATTCACTTCTTTAAAATTTCCCGAGTGTTTCTACATTCATAAAGTTACTTCTGCTTACGAATTCTACGAGTTTACACAGATCTTGAGATAAGCGTAGGAAAGTTGTTTTCCTTTTGATTGGCAGAGTCTCGCTGATAATTGATAATGATAAGTTTATTTTTAATTAAAATTCTGCCAAATAAAGCCAAATAAGATAATAATGGTTCGATGTGCTTTTTAATTTGCCAAGATTAAAGGAAACCCTAAAAAAAGAAGAAGGCACAAAGCGAATTGGATTCAAGTCTTGATGGCGCAACCTCAATTGCTGAATGATGATGTTATGAGTAATATGTATGTCAAAACCTATTATAAATATATTACGAATCTTATTACTAAACCCAACTCAAGGGTAGACGCCAATATCAATGGGGGCGTTGTCGAATAAACCAGATATTACTCAAAAAGAAATGCCAACTCTGTGCGCTAGAGTACTAGAAGAGATAGCGGCGTTATTGACAATAGACCATAAAATACTTACGGGCCGAGATTTAGCAAAAAGGCCATAAATACTAAATACGAAATTCGAAATTGGTAACGGTGTCTTTGACAGATAACGAGATAGATAACCAAGCTTTGAAATCAATTGCAATCGTTGCTCAAAGAAATTTATAGTTCAAATGTAGTTCACATAGACTGCATAGACTAGGAAGGCAAAGGCCAGAACTTAAGAGAATTATAAATACAATTTTGATGTTTGATACTGTCAAAATGTGACTTTTGACCAAACACTTAACCGTCAACTAAAGATGTGCGCGTGACACGAATGTTAACGATAACGATGGGACAAGAAGGAAGAAGAGAAGAGAACTTCAAGCGGTAGATAATATAATATAGTATAATATAATATAATATAATTAATAAATAAATATAAATAATAAATAATAAATAATAAATAATTAAATAAATAAATAAATAAATAATAAATAATAAATAATAAATAATAAATAATAAATAATAAATAATAAATAATAAATAATAAATAATAAATAAATAAATAAATAAATAAATAAATAAATAATAAATAATATAATTTATGCATAATTTCAAACTGATCTACTTATTTATTTAGCTTCATCTTATTATTACTTCCAGCTCCTATCTCTAAATCGAATAACTAAAGATGTGCGCGTGACACGAATGTCAACGATAACAATTGAACAAGAAGGAAGACGAGAAGAGAACTTCAAGCTGCAAATAATATAATATAATATAATATAATATAATATAATATAATATAATATAATATAATATAATATAATATAATATAATTATTTATGCATAATTTGAAACTGATCTACATATTTATTTAGTTTAATTTGATTATTACTTCTCCCATCTCTAAATCAAAGGTGACAGCTCATCAATCATGTTCAAGGTCCCCCGATCCCTATAAATACGATCACTTAAGCTCTAGATTACTTAGTATTACACAGTATGCATCGAGAGTTGGCATTGTTGATTTGCCTGGCAGTTGGTGGCGCCTTGGCTGCCACAATTGACTTGGCGCCCAATCGGTTTGAGCGTGAGGGTCGCATTGTTGGCGGCGAGGATACCACAATTCGGGCGCATCCCTATCAGGTGTCATTGCAGAAGAAGCGCGGCTCTCACTTCTGTGGCGGCAGCTTGATCAGTCACAACATTGTGGTAACTGCCGCCCATTGTCTGCAGGGCGTTAAGGCAACGGCGATTTGGGTGCGTCTGGGCTCCACGCTCTACAACGAAGGTGGCTTGCGTGTGCCGGTCGAGAGTTTGATCTACCATGAGAAGTATAATCACCAGACGTTGCAGTACGATGTGGGTCTGCTTAAGCTGGCCGAGAGTGTGGCCGAGACTGAGGATATACATTACATAGCGCTGGCCAAGGAAACCCCACCGACTGGTACTCCAGCTGTGGTCACCGGCTGGGGCTCCAAGTGCCATTTGTGGTGCATGTCCCTGCCCAAGATCCTCCAGGCGGTCACCGTTTACATTGTGCAATGGCGGGAGTGCGCCTCAGATGCCTATAAATACGGCGATATCGTCTTGGACACCATGGTCTGTGCCTATGAGAAGAAGAAGGATGCCTGTCAAGGTGACTCGGGCGGTCCATTGGTTGCCAACGATCAGTTGGTTGGCATTGTATCCTGGGGCTATGGCTGCGCCTCCAATCTGATGCCCGGCGTCTACGCCGATGTGCCTACCCTGCGCAACTGGATCTTGGAAAACTCCGAAACTCTTTAGAGATCTTCTTAATTAATACAGGCAAATAATACACGAACCACAAGGCTAACGGGTTTATTAAACAACTAAAGATCCGAATTCTTGAAAAGCTTTTCTATGAAAGCTTTAAGTGCGCAAGCTTTCGATACTGTTATCTAGGGAACTTTTGAAGAGACATTACGTTGCTGTGGTGTTCCTCAATAAATAACCTCTCGCAAGTTAGCTGGTTATACTCTTTTAACATAATAGCAGGTTGACAGGGTATCTAATACATATTTGCGTCTTTATTTTACTAAATTTGCTTAATTTTTGTTAAAACAAAACATTTTATCAAATATATCTAATATTAAATTCAATATAATTTAATTTAATTGCTTATCTTTGTGCAGGGTATATTTTAGGCGAGCACAATGCATTTCTCAGTCAAAAAATCATTAAATTTACTTATTGTACACATTATAAAGGAAAGTATACAGGAAAGACATGGATATTAAATAGTTGGTGTTACTTACAGGGTATTTGTATGTCGAGCACACCGCAAACTCCTATTCATCTTATAATTATGCTGACATTTTGATAGTTAAACAATATTATGCAAGAAATAGTCCACTTATATTAGCTTAGTTTCCTACAGGGTATTTGTTAGTCGAGCACGCAATCAAGTCAAAATAATCTAAGCATTATAATAACATTTAGATAATATAACTCAAGTTCAACTCAACTTAAGCAGGAAACTTACTATCCCGAAAGTAAATTGAATTGTTTACAGTTTCGTACAGGGAATTTGACAGCTGGGCATACCTTATATTCATATTCATCAACAAATTAGAGTGCCTTATTGAGCATTTAATAAAATATATTATTCCTAATGTAGCTTAAAATATTTTTGTATAGTATAGGGTATTTGCTAGTCGAGTACACCTCATATAAACATTTATCATATCATTGTAGTCACATATTTATAACCCAATGAACATTAAGCAGAAACGTGCTAATAGAATGTGGGGTACAGGGTATTTTACTAGTCGAGCACGCTTTATATGCATATGCTTCAAATATGAAGAGTCGTATATAGATAGAGGGCTATACAAACAATACGCTTGCTAATCATTATTATATATTCCTAATGAGATTGTTATAGTTTTGTTTCGCACAGGGACATTGTCAGTCGAGCATGCCTCACAGATGCCAGTCTCTGTATAAGAAGTACGAACCTACAGAGCTTAGTGTCATTCCAAGCTGCCTTTTGCTCAAGCGAACGACCTCGTCGATTGTGACTCAAATATGAGATCAATACTTTATCATAGCTGATACTGCGAATAAACTTCTGGCAAGACCCATATACCCGATTATTGGTATACTCGTATATTATTGGCAATCGTGGGTCTTATCTGCCATTTATGGAGTCTTTTATTGGGCTGATACCGCCTGAGACTTGGATGTCTGCTGAGACTCGTGTCCAGTTAGTTGACGACCAAACATTGCAATGGACAACAAATTGTTGGGGATTCTTGGGCCGTTGCTGCTCCTGCTGCTGCTGAGTGGCAGCTCCAGTTGCCTGAGGGATGTGGAGACACGCATTGTGGGTGGCAGCGTTGTGTCCACCTATTACCTGCCCTACCAGGTGTCTCTGCGCAGAAGAGCCAGTAATAGCAGCGCCTATGCTCATACCTGTGGTGGTAGTCTGATCCATGAGAGCATCGTCGTCACAGCGGCCCATTGTGTCTACAATCGTTTGGCTGAGAATTTCCTAATTGTCGCCGGCACTGAGATGCGTGCTGGCATGGATGGTGGCGTGGTGGCACGTGTGGAGAAGCTGGTGCCACATGAGCACTACAATGCATCGATAACTGATAACGATATTGCCTTGATCTTTGTGTCGCCACCGTTCCCAGTTGGAGTGCAGCACAAGATAGCTCTGATTGAGTTGGCCAAACAGTTGCCGGCAGCGGGCACCGTTGCCACCGTATCCGGCTGGGGTGCCACCACAGAGGGGGGACTCTCCTCCAATCAGTTGCAGCAGGTGCAGGTGCCACTGGTGGACAATGCCGACTGCCAGGCCGCCTACACATGGCGACCCATCACCGAGGGTATGCTCTGTGCTGGATTGCCGCAAGGTGGCAAGGATGCGTGCCAAGGAGACTCGGGTGGACCGCTGGTGGCTAACAATCAGCTGCTGGGCATCGTCTCCTGGGGCGAGGGTTGTGCACGTGAGAATTATCCAGGCGTCTATGCAGCAGTGCCACATTACCAGGCCTGGATTGAGGAGCAGCTAGCGGCGCATTCATAAATCCATTGCCTGATTACATGGCCATATAGTTAGTAGTACCACTATCGCGTCCAACCAAATGTATCCAGTAATATAAAATTTATTACCAACTGAATGTTTCTAATCGCCATTGACCGTTTGATAAGTGCCGTTTACGATCCAACAATGCGTTGGCTATTTGGGTATATTGGGTGTTTAGTGTTTCAGCTGTTGTTGAAGATGACGCACGTGGCGCTCTACCTCTGCCTGGGATTGGCACTACTGTTCGCCTGTTGTGCCCGGGCACATCCTGTACAGGAGTCGACGGACTCAACGCACTCACTCGATGGCCGCATTGTTGGTGGCCATGTGACCCATGTGGCTGTCTATCCGCATCAAATATCGCTGCGTCGCAAGCCCATCAACTCACCAAAGAATCCATTTGGCCACATCTGCGGTGGCTCCATCATTGCGGAGGATATCGTCGTAACGGCAGCCCATTGCGTCATTGCCTCCATTGCGAGTCAATATAAGATTGTTGCCGGCACAAGTACGCGCAATGGCGGCGATGGCACCATTGTCTCTGTGTCCGAGATCATCATGCATGAAAAGTACAATCCGGATACCTATGACAATGATATTGCTCTGCTGCGTTTGAGTTCCCCACTGCCGTTGAACAATTTCACCATAAGGGCCATTCAGCTGGCCAGCGAGAATGCCAATCCGGGTGCAATTAGCACCATCACCGGCTGGGGCACAACGGCTTCCGGCGGCAAAGCATCCGATCAACTGATGGCCGTCGATGTGCCAATTGTGAGTAATGCGGATTGTGATAAGGATTATGGTGGCAATCGCATCACCGACTCCATGCTCTGTGCCGGCGTTCGCGGTGTGGGCGGCAAGGATGCCTGTCAGGGTGACTCTGGTGGTCCACTGATCGTTGACAATCAACTGCATGGCATTGTCTCCTGGGGCTACGGCTGTGCCGACGCCAGATATCCAGGTGTCTACGCCAAGGTGCCCTATCTACTCGACTGGATCAAGTCCAAGGTCAAGTTGCCTTAAGGCATGAAATTATTTCTAATCCACAATTCTCTTATTGTCACATGTTGTGTCCAAATAAATTGGCAATTTGGCGCCCATTTTATTGCCTTCAGATTTACTACTCGCCTGTTATCTGGTACGTTAGATTGGGGGTAATACTAATCGGATATGAATAATGCTTGTGTAATTGCTTATATAGATTACTAACTAGACGATTAGCTAACTGGGAACCACAAAATAACTATGCTTTAAGCACAGGGTCAGCTTTTGTTTTAAATTATGCCTAAAAGTATGCAATGCAATTTTTAGTGAAACAATTTTATCTCTTTCCGAAAAATATGAGACTGAAGTTGAGTTAAACTTGTGCCTTCAGATTTACTACTCGCCTGTTATCTGGTACGTTAGGATTGGGGTAATACTAATCGGATATAAATAATGCTTGTGTCATTGCTTATATAGATTACTAACTAGAAGATTAGTTAACTGGGAAGCACAAAATAACTACGCTTTAAGCACTTCATCAGCTTTTGTTTTAAATTATGCCTAAAAGTATGCAATTAAATTTTTAGGGTTACAAATTTATCTCTTTCCGAAAAATTGTGTGTTTCTTTTAATATTAAATAGTCAAATATATAATAAATACAAATAAATTCATTACAAAATATGTAACACATTTTGAGGAGACATTATCAACTCCCATAAAGTATATGTGTCTATTCTTGGTCAAGTCGAGGAAATGTTTATCTATTTCTATGCAAAATAGTAGCTTAGTTTTAAGCTATGTTAATCAAACTTGCTACAGAATTGGCTAGATCGAACTACTATATCATATATCTGCCTTAGGAAGGATTGGTTGTGCAATTTCACACATTATGTTTCTCTTATTGTCTTCAACAGACTGATTAAATTACGTTTAAATCAGATCACTATAGCATATTGCTGCCATAGAAATGGAATAAATTGAATGCTCTGTAAGGGTATTAACTGTGCAGCGTGCCGAAGCTAGCATTTCCTGCTTGTTTTCTTGAATTCACTTCATTAATTGATTCCAAGTTTTAATTGTCGATACAATATCTTTATAGTTGGAGCTATCAAAATGATCAAATCGCTGCAATCGCTGTTGACTGCTTTGCCACAACCTCAGTTAGTTGTAAATACTAAGACACAACGGTCATGAGCTGGAAATTTAACTTGCTGCTCTTGTGCCTCAGTTGCCAACAAGCAGCAGCGAGTGTGAGGATCTTAGGAGGTCAGGATGCTCAGATACATGAGGCGCCTTATCACGTCTCGCTGAGATATAAGGTCAATGCTACGGCACCCTATATTCAACGTTGTGCTGGCGCCATCTATAGTTCGCATGTGATTCTCACAACAGCAATGTGTATTCAGAATTTGGACATCAACAGATTGCACGTTGTAGCCGGAGATGAACAACGCACTGGCAGCAGGGGCAGCGTCTATCGTGTGGAAAGGATTATCATCCAGAAGGATTTCGATGTTTGGTTCATGGACAACGACTTGGCTTTGCTGCTGCTTGAGCATGAATTGAACCTCAAGCAACTGGGCTTATCAAGCATTGCAATTGCCACAGAGCAACCCACTGCCGGCAGCTTGGCCACCATTGCCGGTTGGGGAGCAACGGAGCATGCGGAGGCCACGGAGACACTGCAGTTGGCGCAGCTCAAGCTGGTGGATGTTACTCAATGTCGCTTGTCCTATGGACAGGATCGCATCACCGAGGCCATGCTGTGTGCGGGCAACTACAATGGCAACCAGGTGACCGATGCCTGTCAGGGAGATGCCGGCGGAGCTCTAGTGGTCAATGGCGCTGCCGTGGGCCTGATCTCCTGGGGCAGCGCTTGTGGACGTGCCCATTATCCCGGTGTCTATACCAATTTGGTGCATCTTAAGAGTTGGATAGAGCAACAAGTTGCGTTGCTGAAAATATAACAAAATGGAGTTGCAAGTTATTGATTCGTGATTATTGATGTATAACAATATTTAAACACTAAATAAAAAGCAGTTGTTATTAAATGAGCAGCACTTTTAGATTACTCAAAAGGGGGGAAGGGAAAGACTCCAAGAGAAGATTACATCTAGAGCATTTCTCAAATACACGTAACGTAAGCTACGATTCACTACGTTACTTGAGCAAACTAATAACGTTACACTAAGCTCTGAGTATAATTCGCAACGCTAGCTGAAATGTTACTTACCTACGTTACTTTGCCGCGTCACGTAATCTAAGCAATGCCAATGTTAACTGAATAACGTTAAACGTAACGTAACGTAACGCAACGTTGCAAGCAATCGCAAACAAAGTTCTTTCATTCACATTGTACTTCGTTATCTGGCGGACCCTGTACATGAGGTCTATCTGAAATAGCCGCTATTAAGATAATCTTAACGCGAAATTCCGAAAATACATAACTCGTAATCAGTTCGATAGAAGTCGGTCACTTGGACGCACGCACAATGTACACCATGGGAAACATGGATATCCTGCGTATTCAACTGATGTTGATGTTGCTGCTAACGCTGTTGTTTGGCTGCGTGTGGTTAGCTGAGGCACAGCCGGAGCACGGCGCACGGATTATCAATGGATCCAAGGTGGATATAGCTCGTCATCCGTATTGTGTTTCGCTGCGCTATCGACGTAGCAATGAATCCGCTTATCTACACGAATGTGCCGGCATCATCTACTCGGAGCGGGCCGTGGTGACGGCGGCACAGTGTCTGGCTGGTCTGACGGAGGACACCAAATTGCTGGTGGTTGGTGGCGCCAATTCGCGTAATGGCACCGATGGTTTGGTGTATCCCGTCTCGAATTGGACGTATCATCCGAAATTTGACTACATAACGGCTGATTACGATATTGGAGTTGTCATATTGGATGCCGCCTTTGATTTAACGCATTTTAGCATTCGGCCAATTGGATTACGCGCGGAGAGACCGGCGACGGGAAGAGATGCCATTGTGGTTGGCTGGGGATATCGTGAGGAATGGGGACCCTCAAGTCCCCATCTGGAGCAGGCATATGTGCCCATCGTTAGCTCCGAACAATGTAATAAGATCTACGGTGAGGGCGAGATCACTGAACGCATGATCTGCGCTGGAGATGTTGCCCAAGGTGGACGCGATGCCTGTCAAGGCGATACAGGCGGTCCACTGATCATAGACGAGCAACTGGTGGGTCTTGTGTCCTGGGGACGCGGCTGTGGCCGGCCTGGCTATCCCACAGTTTACACATACGTGCCAAGCCTAAAGACATGGATCGATGAAACGCTGAAGGCCGCCAACGCGTTATAAATGTGCGCCAAGAGCAGCGCTGATAGCGCCTATCATCAAATAGCAATATATGATAATTATGCGACTTTGTGTTTACCGATTAGCAATAAAACTACAAATTTATTACTTGGCTTTCAAACGCTGCTCACTGTCCAATTATCCAATGACCAGCAAAGCTACAATGCTGCCAGCTTATGCTCAGTTTCAAAAGCTGACTGTCATCGACTCAGCTGGCAACTTATCGATAAGGCAGTTGCTGCTTGTCACTTATCGCCTTAACGGTCGATAATTAGCGGCGGTTTGTAGATAACGCCATTTTAATTGTTTCTTTTGACAACTGTTATTAGGTAATTCCCTATGGAACTTAGCAAACTTTTTATTGCATTTATTAAATTAGACTATAGGAAACCAATGCTACCCAGTTTTGAATTAGCATCGCTAACTTCCCTTATCCAATCGCTCACATCGGGCACGGAAGCATAAACTCCTGGATATTTGGGACGAGCACAGCCTGTGCCCCAGGACACAATGCCCAGCAGTTCGTTGTTGTAGATCAGTGGACCGCCAGAGTCACCTTGGCAGGCATCCTTGCCGCCGCCTTCGATGTTGGCACACAGCATGCGTCCGGTTAGCATAACGGAATAGGCCTTTTTGCACTCCGTATTGTTGACCACATTAACTTCCACCTGTTGCAATATGTTGGGCAGTAGTCCACCCTCGCTAGTTGTACCCCAACCAGTTACAGTGACCGCTGTGCCATGCTCCGGACGCTCCTTTGCCAGTCCAATGGGTTGAACGGATTCGTTGAACACGAAATCTCCATCAAGCAACAGTAAAGCGACATCGTAATCATTGTTAAACACTTTGTAATTCTTATGAATGATGAACTTTCGTACAGGCAACTCTTGGCTCTTTGGATCCAGTTGGAACAGTGTCGTTGAGCCCGCCACGATCGTGAGATTAGCCGCACTTGCCAATGTATTTACACAATGGGCTGCACTGACAATTTGATTGCTGGCAATGATGGAACCACCGCATCTGTGGTTACCTCTATAGCGCATGGATATCTGATGCGGATAATCGCGAATTTTCGCATCCTCGCCACCCACAATGCGACCATCTGGCATGGGCACACCGCTGTGGAAAACGGTATCCGCGAGCGATAATCCAATAATACACAATCCAATCAAGATGCGAGACATTTTTGGAAACTAAAGCGAAATTTCCAGTGATCAGGCTTTTTATAGAATACTTATACTTATCAATAGTTCAATTTTCCAATTAATTTGATTAAAAAGCGATAATACAAGAGTATAAATCCATCTAAACCGTCTTAAAGTTGATTATTGTTTGTCTTATCTTATCTTATTTTGCTGCATCTGCAAGGCTGCCTGCTACAGCATTCAGTGTTTGCATTTATCGATGATATTGATATTGATGATATCGATGAAATCGCCAAGGGAAATATAACGGTTGGTACAATTCAAATGAGGAATTTTGGGAAATTCTTTGGTTGAGTTGAAATTAAATCAATTTTAAATTGTATCTAAGCAATTGACTTGCTTAGCTGCATAATATTATTTATACTTATGTATTAATTAAATATTTTGTATTTTAAAGTTTTTTAGTAAATAATTTATTAGTAAAGCATTTATTAATATTATTTATTATCAATTAATACTATAATTATGTGAGTGTACCGGGTGATTTTTGTTTCTAGCCCATTCATTAGTTAATGATAATTTAACCACTTCAAAATGTTGTCAATCATACACCGTGTGTGCTGATTCATTATTCCAATAAATAATTGTCATCGTTTTTAACGTACATAATCTTTATGATTTCCCACATCCCACAAATCTAATAGGTATTGGCTACCATATAAAATTACGATATAGTAGCACACTATATGTTTATATCGATTGCTTATTGGAAACATAAAAATCTTAGTCTTAGCTATTATGCCTTATCATGCTGTTAAGTTAAGTTGGCACGCACCCACCGCAGATAACAAATCTGTGCTCTGGCTAATGTCGCGACTGGCGAATTAATCAATTGACAAGTTTAGGGTTTTTTGAATTTGATTACGTAAAGTGCAGACATCTCAATTGAATTTCAAAGTTCATCGGAACTGAAGAATTATATGAGTCAACTTAACCAACTGATAATCCAGTTGGGTCAATTATGTGGTTTTTGTTTTGCAACATTTTTGTTTTTCTTTAATTGCTTTTTATTTACTTTGTGTATCGTAAAAGAGTTATCGAAGAGCTTATGGTTCTATGGCTTAATTATTGGTACGAATTTCTCTTTAAAAGACTACCGACAACCCTGTTTATAGTGTATACTAAACATTGGCCACATAAAATTTATAATATCATAGAATTTCTTTATTGAAATCCGATGCCATTCGTGGATTGAATGCGATTTCGGGCTTACCTCCGATAAGCTCTATGCTATATAAGAGTCGTATGCCATCCATTTAGCATTAGAGAACTGTACTTATCGCCATGTCGTCGTGCTTTGGATTAATCATATTGGGGCTGCTGTCCTTGGTAGCCTTGAACAATGGAGCATCTGTTAGCACCCACATTGTGGGTGGCACTGAGGCGGATATAGGTAACTATCCGTACCAGGTATCCGTGCGTCTGGAGACCTATATGCTGCTTCACATTTGTGGTGGCAGCATCTATGCACCTCGTGTGGTCCTTACCGCTGCTCACTGCATTAAGGGACGCTTCGCCTCCTACATTCGCATTGTCGCCGGACAGAATTCAATTGCCGATTTGGATGAGCAGGGTGTGAAGGTGACCAAGTTGATTTATCACACCGGCTACAATAAGAAGACACATGTGAATGATATAGGCATGATTATCACCACCGAACCACTGACCTACTCCAGTCTAGTGCAGCCGATTGCCTTGGCTGTTGACCCACCCACCGCGGGCACTCATGCCGTTGTTAGCGGTTGGGGTAAGCGTACCGAGGTGGACGAAGCTTTGCCAGCCATGCTGCGAGCGGTTCAAGTTGAAATAATGGACACCAACACCTGTGGAACACAGTATTCCATGAAGAATTATGTCATCACCGACGAAATGTTGTGTGCCGGCGTTGAGGAGGGTGGCAAGGATGCGTGTCAAGGGGACTCCGGTGGACCATTGGCTGTGGAAGGCATTTTAGTTGGTATCGTATCCTGGGGAGTGGGCTGTGCCCGTGAAGACTTTCCTGGCGTATACACGAGTGTTCTTCCTCACACTGCTTGGATTGAAGAACAGGCCGCTCCTTACCTATAAGCGATTAATTGCACTGACTTGATTAATAGCTGCCAAAGAACAAAATAAGCGAACAAATTACCTTTATAAATATTTTAATCTATTACAAATATAATTTTAAATAAATCGAGCATTAAAAAAGTATTTTTTATTTAAATTTGGTTGGGCAAATTCTAATACCTTAACTATAAGCCTGTCAGTATTTTATTTTAGGTATCTTCAGGTATTTTGCGAACCGTTGGCAGTAAGCATATTTCTGGTTTTGGTACGCGGTCACATTGTTTTCGAGAAAACTCGTGAAACTGTAAAAAAGAGAGACAGAAAAAATACAATTTAATTATTGCAACCAAAATAAACAACAACAATCAAGAAATATGTCGCTGTTCGGTGCGTTAATGGGTGATTTTGATGATGATCTTGGATTCATGAAGTAAGTGAAACGTGAACGTGCTTGCCTTGGTTGTTCTTGCTGTTCTGATGGGGCGTGGAAAGTTGAATGTGAAGTGTGAAAAATAGTATCTAAAAGTTGCAAGAAGTTAATAAGGTACAATGGAAAATTCTGGATGTGCGGTTTCATAGTTAAATGCATTATGCAGTCGGGGCTTCGGTGGACAGCGCAAAGCGAATGAGCATTTGCATTGCTTGTGTGTGTGTGTGTTTGTAAAATTTACACAATACACACAACGTAGTTTTTCGCTAAGTGTTTACGCGACAGTGTGTGTAAGTGTGTGTGTGTGTGTGTGCGCAGCATGCCAACATAAAGGCAGTAGTAGAAGAAAAAAGTCGAGAGGGCACGTTATTAATCGATTATTTCGATTGCACGTCCACGGCAGACTCTTAAAACAGCATTAGTTCCGCTTGTCCACGTAAAACGATTATAAGTCATTACCTTTTGTACTTAGGGATTAAAATGTGAATTTTTGGTAGATTATTGTGCAGTTTTCTCATTTTCTTTTTATGTTAAATCAAGTTGGCTGAAGTGCAATTATTCACACACGAAAAATGACAGAAAAACAGCTGTTCGGCTGTATAAACTTAGTTTACTCCTAACTAAACATCACAGTTCCGATCGTATTGAGCTTTTAGTTTTTTTGAATATAAAACTTAGTTTATTATAACATTTTTTTGGTATGCTATTGTAACGCAATGAAACGAAAAGGAAATTCCCACAGTCGGAAAACATATGAGGCTCCAGAAATGCATCAAAAGTTCGGTCCCATAGTTGTTGATAGTTTAATTCAATTAACATATTATTTTGCTATTCTTTTTTACAGCAACCACATGAATCATCACATGAACGCAATGAATATGCAAATGCGCTCGATGAACCGTTTGATGAACTCTTTTATGCCCGATCCGTTCAGCATGTTGGGATCACCATTTGATCCCGGCTTTCAGCAGGGCGCACTCATGGAACGCAGCCAACAGGCAATGGCTCCAATGGGCGGTGGTCTCTTTGGATTCCCACCTATGCCTAGCTTCAATCGTTTACTGAACGCCGGTACGTATATCTGAGATGCAGTCCACAAATAGTATGGCTTAATTTCTCATTTACCGCTTCAGACATTGGCGCTAATAATGGCGCTTCATTTTGCCAAAGCAATGTGATGACCGTGTCCACGGGTCCCGACGGACGTCCACAGATTTACCAGGCTAGCAGCAGCACCAAAACTGGGCCAGGTGGTGTGCGCGAGACACGCAAGACCGTGCAGGATTCACGTACGGGCTTTAAGAAAATGGCCATTGGACATCACATTGGCGAGCGCGCGCACATTATTGAGAAGGAGCAGGATCTACGCTCTGGCCAACTGGAGGAGCGTCAGGAGTTCATCAATTTGGACGAAGAGGAGGCCGAACAATTCGATCGCGAGTTCACAACACGTGCCACACGCGGCATATTGCCACATGGCGGATCACGCAGTGGCATGCAGGCTATACAAGGTGTTCGTCCAGCTGCTGGGACATCGACTGTCACCATTGAGCCACTGGATGACGATGATGATGATGATTGTGTGATTCAGGAGCCATCACGCTCCGGTCGACAATTGCCCGCTCTGCCAGCGCCGCCAACAGCTCCACACAACAGGTGAGCACAAACGGGGCAAACAAATCCTCAATTCGTGCGTCCTTACAGGTTTAAGCGTCGTAATTATTGAGCTGCGTGAGATTAGCTTCCGTTTGACAACTAACCTATTTGGCCACGTAACTCTCGACAATTTCTGTACATAATTAGAGTATTATGGATAAGTCTATTGTCGCTGTGACGGCCACTGTTAACAGATCAAGTGCCTGTTAGTAACAGCATGAATATTTACTAACAGTGTTTGTTTTTAATATTACCCAATTAACAGCCACATCAGGCTTATCCAGTTGGAGGAGTTAGGCTGTTCCCTTTTTTGTAACCTTTTTGTGACAATGCCCGCTAAATTAAATGTTTGTATTTACTTGCAGATATAATAATTACTAAATCAAGCAAAGTACATACAGTATATTTTACTATCAATATAAATAAATATATACGTATATATAAATATATATATATCTATATATATATATATATATATATATATATATATCAGAGTCAATGCTAAAAACCAAAACAATTGCGTATATATAATTATAAATTTCTGCTTTTACTACATTCCTACTACGTTAAATACTTAAAATGATATATCAAAAAAGAGAACAATTTTGAGGTAGGCGGCAAGCAAATTTGTAATTCTACTTTATTTCCATATTTTGCTTTTGACCAAACAATTTACAATTCAATTATATTTTTGAGTTATTTGTATATATATTTGATTCATTCATATATTCATATGCATTCAAATGATTACATACAACATCATAGGTACATAAATAAATGTACGTAATCGCGTTACGTTAATGGTTTGCTACGCTAACGTCATCTACTACCAATGCTACTTCTACTACTACTACTACTACTACCAATTGTAACACAAAAGACATGCACGAAACGTATTGTTGTAATATCTTTTAAATTTTCTTCGAATCGATTGCATACGACGACGACAACAACAACAGCGACACAGCCGCAGCAGCAGCAGCAACAACAACAACAACAACAACAAACACCGCAACCACAGCTCCAGCGTCATCGCCAACAGTGTACGACGTAACAAATAACAACAACTATTTGGGCGCTGGAAACTTATCGTCATCGCGTCGCGCCTACTTGCGCAATGCTCAGCACTTGGCCACGCCCCGTCGCCCGCTACGTACGCCCTCCTCTTCGCCGCTGGCTACAGTTTCCAGCGCTAGTCACAGCATTGCCGGCACGCCAAGGTTTGTTCGCATAAGCAAAACAAGACATCAACAGCAACAACAGCAGAATAGGCCCCAGAGACTTGCCTAGTTTCACATATATATTTATACATATATGTATATATATGTACATATATATAAAAATATGTGTTTCTATAAATATATATATGTATATATATATATATGTATCTGTATTACCAAACCGACAACCCGTTAAAACCCAACGATTTTCAACAGTTTCGAAATTTATGTTCTAATAACAGAATCGCTGTCTCCCCTAATACGTTATGTTATCGTTACGTTACGTTATTTGGCTGTAACCACAATTGACCTGATCCCTGTTAAAACATTTAAAATATCAAAAAATGAATCGCCATAGTTATAACACTATATGATAAACATACGTTTTTTGAAATTTATATCTTAATTAACAACTTCTCGCTCTATTTCTCTCTCCTCTCTACCATAAAAAATGTATTTCAATTAAACTGCAGAGATTGGCGTTTATATAACTCGCGTTTCTATCGCAAGTAGAAACAGCTATGCATAATATTAATATCATAATCAACAATCAAATACACATAAAATAAATCGATATATATATACCACCACTAAGTAATTGAACAACGATCAGCGATGTTACACGCGCTACGTCAACGTAATCACATCCACTACTAACCTGTTCACGACGTTTTGCGACGACACTCAACACTCGCTCTATTTTACTCTCTCCGCCCGCCTTGATATCATCGCTGCGACGCTACGCATCATCGTTACGTCAGCGCAACGCATACATCTCTGCAACGCCACACGTCGTTACGTGCCACATGTTACGTGTAAGGCCGCCCGCAATTCCAGCTATGTACATTAAAACTCTACTAATACTACTACTACTACACACATTCTCTATATAGTATCTCCTAAAAAAAAAAAAAAAAATAAACAAAAATTCTAAATCAAATAAGGCGACGAACACGTAATCAGCATGTTATGTCACAAATTGTCTTATTTGCGTATCACGTAAAGTCTGAGTGCCCGTTTCCTGAATCCAATATTCATTCCAAAATACCAATAGTATATACATATATACATATATAGAGTATTCCTGCAATTATATAGGTTAAAGAGCAACGTGTGTGAAGATCATTAGTCAGTTATTTTTGGTTGCCTTTTGACAAATTCCATTACGTTTTTTGTTTACGTTTAACTTACGCATATAATCATCGTTACTTTACGCTACGCTACGTCACAAAACAACGCTTAATTGGTCAACGTTACACATTTTTCTACGTCTTACGTTTTCATACGCCACGACTACAACTAATACGTGACAACGCCGAACGACGCTTATCAAAATTCGAACGTTGTTTGTTGTTATTGTTGCTACTGCCGCTGCGAGGGACTAACAACATATGAACTGCTCTGCGTACCCTCTCTCACCTCACATAACGGTGCTTGCCCGAAAAGCTCAACTGCCCACATACAGCTTATGCCTTTCTTAAACCCATTACAACAACAACAACAACCTACCTATCTCTCTCTCTCTCGCTCATCTGAATAACAATACACTATTTCGCTCGCTCTCATCATTTTACAATTTACAATTTACGTTCAAATTGGCCTGTGTACGAATGATATTATTTACTGTATAAACCTTTTACGTTGTCATATTTTTAAGTATTGTGCCCTACGTCGTTATTATTGTATTGCAATATCGAATCTCATATTAATATGTACTTGTCTTTGCTATCTTTTTCGCCCACCCTATCTATAGCATACATCCACATCCTTATGCTGCAAATCATGCAGCCGCACGTCGCCAGCAGCGCCTGAAGCATCATCATCAAAGCAATGGCAATGGCAATGTCAATGTCGGAACGGAGGATGCAACTGAGCCGCGCACCAAATCCGCCAAACGGAACAAACCTCAATAATATGATATGACGGGGAACAAATATCACACGCTGCATACCTACACTAGACTACACAAACATACACCTACAAACATTCACTAATACACGCACACAGTTAATTAAGTCTCCAATTGCAAAGCACCAGCAAATAATTCACTCCCACACACACACACACACTCACACACACACACATAAACATACATTCAATTATTCCATTTCAATTCTCTACCTATTTATTCGATTTTTGGCCAGGCCAATCCAAAAATCGAAAGGGCGCATATCGAGATTATTTTGAACCAAATTTTGCACAGTCTGTGTGCCCAAGAACACAGGCTCGCTAATCTGCGATAGAAATTTGATATCGATAGTCTTTGCTTGACAGGCAACTGTTCACACCCATACTGAGACACACTACACACAGCCACACACACACACATACAATAATGCAATGTTAATGCAAATTTTTAGTTGTATTAAAGAAAAAAATATTTAAATGGCACTAATATTAAGTTGGTCGCTTGAAATATTCTCAAGATTTTAGTTAACTATTACTAGAGTATAAGCTTTACATTTTGCAGCGATGAGTATCAAATTTGATCAAGCCGCCTACAATACACTACACATGAAATGGAAACAAAATAAACAAAAAAACCCAATACATATGTAATTATTAAGGCATAAGTAAATGTTTATGTGAATTTAATTAAACGAAATTACACACATAGTAAACTTGAAATTATGTTGAACTACTTATTTAATGTTACCCCCCTTTATTTTCCGCCTCAATGCAATCTAATCAACCATTTCCATTTGCGTCTCTTCCGATTCCCGCCAATTTCGCTGCACCATTTCCACCAATTGCTTCCACATTGACGTGCGTCGCACATAGTTGCCCAGGCAAATGAATATGAAGGCCCAGGCCAATCCTAAAAGAAAATCGGTATTGGAATCGGGTACCTCGACCAATGGCCCCATTTTGGTCAGTTCCAAGACTAGCGGAAGTATAGTTTTCGGGTCAATCGCCTTTAGATTGGTGTGGCGCATAATGAATTTGGCACCACTAATCCTGCTCGTGTCGTCCCATGGATCGAATTTGATTAGGGGACGACCCTGATGGAATAGCATTAGAGTTGGTAGCGAAACAACTCCAAATTCTTCAACGAATGACGGAAATTGGTATGCATCGACGTAAGCCACCGGCACATTGGGAAATAGATGTGGTAATAAGTTGATCATATGTCCCACTCGTGCGCATTGCAGACTTGTGGCCGTACAGAAGTGCACCACAACACAGCTGCCATATTCATGTCGCTTCGTTGCATTGCCAATCGGTTTTAGCAGATTCACAAAATCGTTGGTGTTCCGCATGAAAATAAGTTTGGGGGCAAGCGAACCATGCAAATTTGGCTTTTCTAGACATTTAATCCTTAGTGGCGGTTTGCGCAGCTGTGGCATCTCAGTCATGTGCATTATGTGCTCATCATCCGGCATACAGGTGTGACGTTCACGCATCAATGCATACGACTCAAATGTATAAGAACATTGGCCGCGAGATACTTGACCCTGTGCGCCAGGCGATTGTATTTTGAGACCAAGGGCACTCAGCAACCCAGACAGGTCACCATTTGCCAGTGTCACGCAGAGTCCTGTCAATAGTCACATATGTAAATTCGTAGCTGTACAATGTTAGGTAAACTTACCAAATAGTAACAATATCGAAAAGTTTACTTTTTTTGCATGCATTTTTTTAATATAACGCTTAGGTTCGGTTTGGATGCATACTGACAGCAGGGAAAATACATAAAACAGCTGTATTACAAAAAGTGGCAATACTACTACTACAGCTGACAAATATTGCCACGGTTGCCACATCACAAAAATTTTTGAAACCAGAAAAACTGAAAATAAAGTCACTCGTATAAAAAGCGTATATTCTCGGGAACTAGAAGATATTCATATAAAGACTCCTGCCTTCCCTACCCTCTTCAAATTGAGATTAAGTTAGATTTTGCTGAACAAAGAAAATTCAAACTTAGAAGGTGTATAAAGAACACCAAATAGAAGCTATGCTGAAAGTTGAAAAGAACGCGCGTGCGACCACATTTATAAGATACCAAACATTCTCAGAAAATATTAGATTTATAATTTGTCAAGCAACAGCTGACTGTCGTGCACAACTAAAAAGCTGACTGATATATAACAATGGCTTTCAAATTCCCAACGGTCATTTCAAACACTTCATGAACTAAGAGAAAAATGTTTATGACCGCGAGTTGCTGTGTGTTGTCATTGTTGTTGTTATATTATGCATGCTCATAAACACACACACAGATATTGTCTATACAGTGCACACACTACTGTTACACTTGCTCAGCATTTCAGCCCACACCCATGCCGGCAACACAAAACGGGTATGCGCGGTTAGATAAAGAGCAATCGTAAAAGAAATATTCAACATTGGAAAGGCAAGGTATACTGTAAAAAAGGCTAACAAAGTATTGTATGCATAATGGCTGCACTTGGGTACGGGTATAATATAGTCAACTGTTTTAAATTGTTGTTTTCGTCTTGTGTTGTTGGGCTGGTATTTTATTTTCTTTGCGTTTTTAAAACCGGCAACATCAATTTATCATGCTGAAGTGGTGTCCATATAAGCGGAAGTTGTAGTACAAGCTGCCTGCTCAGGGCAAACCAGGCGTATGCACAACGACAACAAGAACTACGAATACACATGACTACAGAAATGGGGTGAACTTTTGTGGGCGCCTCCTCTCTTTTATTATTATTTTTTTTCAGTTTTGGATGGGAAGGAGGGTAGCAGGGTAGCAGGGTAGAAGGGCGGTGTCACAACTATTTTCAACATTGTGCACACATTTCATTCATTGAGTGCATGTTGAGCATATTTACAACTAGTTAAAGGCCAACAACAACAACAATAACAACAACAATAACAACAACAACGACAACAAGAACGACAACAACTGTGCTGTTAAAAGGCACTTTATGCGCTTTTATGAGATTTTATGGAGCATTTTAAAATGCCAGACATTTGGTGCGTATTGCTTTTATTATGACTGAAAATGCCCTGATAATTATCTTCTTGGTCTGCTGTCGTGCATTCGCATTGGCAGTCCAATGAATTCAATTGAAAATTCTTTCATTTCAGCTTCAATTCGGTTTCAGCTTCAGTGGGGCGGAGTGGGTGTGGGCTGTCGGCTGTCGGCCAAAATGGCCAAAACGGAAGTATTCCGCTTGTCTGTAGTCGTGCGACTTTTCAAGAGTTCTCGGGGCCAGCGGCCAAGTCCAACTCCAACTTCAACTTTTTGCAGGCCCAAAGCACTCGATATGTGACGACAACAACAACAACAACAACACTAGCAGCAACAACAACAACAGCAATGCTAGCTGCGCTTTTCTTCAACTGATAAAGATAAGACCAAGAAGTTGACTGCTCTGCAAGCGGTCTCCTGACAAACTTTGCCAGCCTTTGCGGTTGCTATGCGCCGTCGTTTGGGTCGCTTCTCAACTTGGCCAGCATTTTGTGACAATTTATTTTCTATGCTTTGGCGTTTGCTTTCAACAAATCGAAAAACTATTAAATTGGGCTCTCAGCCAGCAAAGACACAAAAATACTAAAAGAAAACCAAACTCAAACAGTCGATGTGTTCTATACCCTACATTCATAAGTTAGTTGGCTTAGAGTTGTCACACTTGCTAAGTTATAATAATTAATATTAGTTTTTTATGTGCTACAACCCTACTTCTAATAAACTTACTAAGGAATATGTGCTTTATATTTATCTTTATGTTCATTCTTTACTTCTCTATATTATATTTAAAATAATTAAATACATATTTTTTTTTAATTAAATCTAAATAAATAAATTGAAATAATTTACTTACATTTTATACGTAAAACATAAAGAACAAAAATAATGCAATAAATAAAACGTTAACAATTAAATATTTAAGTAATAGAAAGTCTTAAAATTTAAACTTAATATATAAAAAGAATAAAGAAAAATTTAATATATTTAATATGTATATAATAATAAATTAGAATATAAAAAACTAAATAAACAAAATAAATTTTAAATATTATAAAATGTAGAATTTTAAACTATATAGATAACTAAGAGAAACTAATAAGTAATGTTTTTAAATAAACTACAATATATATATATATATAGATTAATTATTGAATTAATACTAAACTGAATAAGTAACTAATAGAAATTGACAAATAATATAATAATAACAAAAAGCGAAACTAATAAATATAAATTTAGGCATTAAAAAGTTGAGCTTGAAATGTTTAAAAGAAAGTCTATTAAGTTAAGTATTTGTATAGCTATATAATATACAAATCATAGGGTATTTAGAAATAAGTTAATTGCGCTGCACAGAAATGTTACTGGCTGACAGTCACGCGATTTGGCCATGGTTTGGCACATTTGATATCGCTGCAACTTTTCACCTTTTGCACGGCGCTGACAGGCCTGCGACGACGTCCGGTTAATTGGATGGGAATGGCAGTCGTGTGGCCAAGGCAACAGAGCAGCAGAACAGCCAAACAGCAGAACGGCAGAACGGCAGAACGGCAGTACGACAGAGCGGGCAGTTAGAATTGAGATTAAATCTGAAAGTAAACCAAGTGTATGCGGACTCTGACATAACCTCAATTGCCAGCGCCCAAGAGTATGCAACAGCTTTATGCTATGCAAACATGATTTAACACTCCACAATTCATATCGCAGCATCTGTAAATACAAAAAAAAGGGGGTAGAAGATAAATATAGAAACTAGTAAGCAGAGGGAAAGAGGCTGTGTGTGTGTGTGTGTGTGTGTGTGAATTGCCTCATGACAGCGGATGACACTAAACTAATTAAAAGTTTTCGGCTCACAAACGTCTAAGCCATATGGCAATGGGCTCGACTCTGTGGCTCTTGCGCTCTGCCTTCAACTCAACTCAACTCAGTTCAACGTGTAAAGATGGCATAAATTACGCATTGAAATCACGTAAATGTTGGCAAATTTAATCAGCATAACATCAGAGTGCGGCCACTAAACAAAAATTAAATTTATCAACATAACCAAATAAAGGCAGCCAACAATATAAAAAGGAGCAAAGTAAAAAAAAAAGAAAACAGGAAAAAATGAATAAAGCGAGAGAGTTGTAACAAGCAGCAGCACGACTAGCAGTTACCCTAAGCACAAACAAATTGTGTGATGCTGATCAAATATACCATGCGACTAGCAGATACTCTACACTTTCTACACATATTTGTGTTTTATTTTTGAACGATTGTCTAAAATTTTTTTAGAGAAAAGCAGCTATAAAATATGCTGCGGTTGCTTGGTTTTCATTACAATTAGCAAGTATATATATTTAAAAATAATAAACACTTTTTTAGGTCACATTAAAACTATTGGTTTAATTTTAAAACTGGTCAAAATACAGTTGCTTTATCTTTTCCCGCACTATAAATTTGATATACTCACTTATCTGGCATTTATCAGACATTATATGCCTAGTTTTCGTTTACAGGGTATATAGGAGAAATACAAAATACAAAAAGGAACACAGCAAAGCACTGCTAGTGTCAACGGTACAAAAAATTTGCACAGCACTACGTGACTTCAATTTCTCACTCAGCCGCAGTTTGTTCGTAACGTTCTCGGCTGGCCACAAAGGTGTGTCTGTGTAACCCTATGTGTGTGTGTGCTTGTGTGTGTGTGTATCTTTTTTCCAGTTAGTTTTTGCCTGCCTCTGCACAACTTTTAATCCTTTGCACTTTTGTCAATGTCAGACGAGCTGGTCAATGACAAACACGAAAACGAGGCTACAAAAAAAAAATAAACAAACTGCAAAACACATCAAGTCAATGTTTTTATGCTCTAACCAGTTGTTTAAGTGGCTCAATTAAGTGCAGGCTAAAGTCTTTTAAAGCTTTGCTTTAAATATTATAAATTATAATTATCAATAAAATACAGCAACAACTGCAATTAGTTGTCTATAGTTTGGCTACAATTCAAGCAACGTTTTGTAGGCAATACTCTGCAGTTTGTGGCTTTTCCAGCTCAATGGTGTTGGGGGAAATAGTTTTTCACCACAATGACATTTCAGTTTGTGCTAGAAAAAAACCAAAACAACAATGCGCAGCCAATAAAATTAATTGATTTTGGGGTTTTTTGTTTTTTTTTTTTTGTTTTTTTTGGATTTTCGATTGTTCAACTGAGAGTTCAGCGCAGTTGACAGACAGCAGTGCAAAAGCGATTAAAGATCCAATATTATTTAAGTGCTTTTTGAACGGATTTTATGGCGAACAGCTTTACAGGCGAATTGCGTATTTTATACAAAAATGGAAATTATTTATATAAGTTTTGATATGCTTAAAAAAAAAGAAAAACAAATTCATGTGTTTTCTTCATATTAAGCTGAAATTTAGTATTTACAGTATCTTATTTATTTATTTGGTTTATAACAATTTTAAATATAATGTTATTTACAATTTGATATGAAAATTTAATTGTTTATTTCACACAAAAAGATAGCCATTTGTTTTGCTTTAATATATTTGAACTATTTTAAATTTATTTCTATGAAAATAATATATATTATATCTTTGCTTCGTGCTGAACTTAACTGCTTACAATATATTATGCGTATCTTAAAAAAAAAGAATATTTAATAAATTTAAACTATTATATATTTATTTCTATAATAATAGAATTAGCAATAGAAAATATCTTTGCTTCAGACTGAATTTAACTACTTACAATATCTTATTTATTTAATTAGTTTATATCAATTTCAAATGCAATTTTATTTACAATGTAAAGAGAATTTCGTATCTTACAAAAAAAGAATATTTAATATATTTAAAACACTTTATATTTATTTCTATGAAAAAAGAAATAAAAGTAGAAAGAGAAAATTTCTTTGCTTCAGTCTGAACTGCTTACAATATATATTTATTACTATATATTAAATTATTTACTTATTTATCTAGCTTCTATCAATTTCCCATGCAACTAAATAACAATTGTATTTAGTTGCAAATCTTTTCGATTGTAAGTTTCAATGACTTTTCGCTTTGATATGCTTGACATTTAAGCAGAATGGGGCAGACAATTATGACTGCATTGAGTGTCAATTTGATGTCAAGCTCTGCCCCGCTCTCTGTTAACCCCTGCTCCACACAACTCACACACACACTCAAACACACTCATACACACCACTGTGGCTCTGTCTACGCCACTCGCATTATCAATTATGCGCTGGCATTGCGAGTCCCGTGTCCGAGTGCTGTAAACTTGGCAATTTATTTGCACCGGAAACTCAACATAAATCAAACTAATTTCTCCAGGGATTTTTGAACAAGTTTCGACGTGTCGCTCGGCTGCTGGAGCTACGCTCCTCTGCCAGTCTGAGCGTGCGCTTTGTTGTTGTTACTGTTGTTGTTGTTGCTGCTGTTGTTGTTGTTGTTGTTGTTGCTGTTGTTGTTGGGCACGTGTTTGGGGCATAGCAAATTGAATTTGTCGCGCCATGTTGCATAATTTGGAGCCCATTGTGCGTCTAATTGGCCAAAATGTGAGCAACCAAAATGGAGCTGTCTATTTATATATGTATGTATATATGTATGTACATACACACACACGCATACACCTAAACACACAAACATATATCTGCAGCTGAAGTTGACGTTCTTTACCAACTATGATGTATGTTTATAACCTTTTTAAATGTTGTTAAATTTGGCTTATAGCTCATCTCTCAGCAGAGAGGGAAAACGCTCTTTGGCCATGAATGCTTTCTTTTAACATAAGTTATGGACATTTGTTGCTAGCACAATTAACAACAAATGTGCTTTTTATAAATGTGGAAAAATGTTTAAAAATGCATCGCAAATTGTGTGAATTTTGTAAATGAAAGACAGCAAAAAGTTGCATAATTTAAGTGTTTATTTTAACAGACATATATTTATATTTATATATATTTCTAATAGTATTTATGCTTATAATAATATTTATTAATTTTATAAAATTACTTTAATACTATAATTATAATTACTTTATATATAAACTTCTTAATAATTTCTATTAAAAATGCTTTTCATTAACTGCTGTTTACTTTATTTACTTTAGATATGAATAAATGATATAAGATATTCCTCAGCCTTTTCCTTTCTCTTACTATCAAATTGTATATTTAATGCAGTAATATTATATTTATATATTATAAAATATAGCTTTCTAAATAAATGCTAAGTAACTTGTCCAAATTTCATAAATAGTTTATGGCAAGAATCTCATCTCATCTCACATTTAGTATCATTCTCTCAGTAGCCTCCATTTGTTATATATTTAAGCAAATTTAACTTTATATATAGATTCAAGTCTTAAGGTGAAATTTATTGAAAACTTCTTAATAAACTGATTAACAAACGCTTCACATCGAATGCTCTTTCTTTTCTCTTAAGTTTCCTTTATATTCCTCTTGTTTTTCCTCTCTTTGACAATCATTTTCTATAGTTAATATCTATCTTAACTAACTATACCAAGTTTTATGCAACAACTCGTAGAACTGCTCATCTATTATGCTAACTCAACTCATCCTTACCACACTTATCACACTTTCTCTTATCTCAACTCAACTCATCCTTATCACATTTTCTCAGTAGCCTCGACTTGTCATATATCTAAGCAAACTGAACTATATGCATATATATATATTCCAAATTTTAAGTTCTCAAAATGTCTGACTCAGATGATGTTGTGGAGGATTTGGCGACAGAGCAGAGCATACCACTGTTGTCCTTGAGCGAGTTCCCAGCTGGCAATCAACTGCCGAAATGGAAAATCCAAAGTGAGAAGTTCGCAATAAGGAAGCGTTTCTCTGTGGCGTCGGCGTTACTGCAGATCTGGAGGGAAAGCGCTGCAATGGATTTGATAGTGAAATTGGGCACAAGGCAGTTGAGTTGCAATCGATTGTGTTTGATGTGCCACTCGGAGTACGCACAGAGGGAACTGGCGAATGGCCGCAGGGAGCTGGTCCTGCCCGAGGATCGAGTGACGTGGGAGGGTCTGGAGCGTGTTTGCAAGTGGATACAAGATCCATTCGCATTGATGGAACGTCGTCACATTATGCTGCTGCTGGGGGCGGCCATATTCCTGGAGATGAAGGGTCTAATCAAGCAGATTTGGCATTGCCTCGACTTGGTTGGTCAGTTCAGTGAGGATCAGGCATTTGTCATCGCTCAGGAGGCGCTAAGTCTACGCTCAAATCTACCCAGAGGCCTGGACATATCCATGTTGCGACGCATCGAGGCTTTCTTTCTCACCCTCGTCGCTGGCAATGAGTTTGTGCATCTGCCCGTGGAGCACCTCTGCTGTCTGCTCAACTCCGATCAGATTGCTGTGAACAGCGAGAAGGAGATCTTCTTTGCCGCCGTACGTTGGCTAACACACGACTGGACGAATCGGTCTAAACATGTGCGGCCCATCATGCAGAGCATTCGCCTTGAGCTGCTGCCTTCCAAGTTTGCCACACAATTGGGCAAGGCCACAGATGAGGAGATACTTAATCCACTCGTAGAATTGCCAGAATTCCAGAGTATCCTTTTCAAAGCCGCGTAAGTATCATGCACATCAGCATCTGCTCCATTTGCCTAACAGTTCCCCAATACGCAGCGTAATGCAAACCTTTCTACACTTCGACGATGGCAGCAGTTACTATAGACATCTGCACAGTGCCCTCGAAATCTCAGGGCCGTCGCGACGACCCTTCATCTGTCACGACTTGTGCGCTTATCACAGGCACTTCACCGATCCCGCTCTCGGTGATTTCAGCTATAAGCAGTTTCTCGCCTACTTGCGAGTCCTGCAAAATGTTCCAGACTCCTGGAAGTACCTAAGGCCAAAGCAGGTGATCTACAAGTTGAACTGACAATCGCTGAAACAATTTCTACAATTTACAACATAAATAATTCTTTTATTTTTAATTAGGATTAACAAATGTTGTACACTATTTTATACATTTTATTCAACTCTAATTAACAACAATAAAAGCTCTGCAAGCTCATTAAAGCTTGCAATAACTAAAAGCTCTAATAAGTTGTGTTTTATTTAGTTTTCTAATGTGGGGTAACAAAATTATAAGCTTTGCAAGCAGCTGAAAGCTTACAAGAAAATAACGCTTATGTACAAGTAAAAGCTCAACATTTAGTTTATGAAAAAGCTCTACAGTTTCAATTTCTGTGATTTCCTCAAAGCTTTAGGCTTGTATTTAAGCTGTTGTTTCACAGACTGAGCATCAGTTAACTAAAATCTGTTGAATGTTGCGAGACACCGCTAAAACTAGATACTGGATTTATAGTTTTACTTATTTATTTACGAGGACTTAAATATTTATAAACTTTGCAACAAAAGCTTCAACTTTTCTTATGCAACTTAAATATCCATATTTTTTTTGAAAATGTCCTCCTTCAACTTGTGTATATGTGGGTGCATATGTTTGTTGCTTGTTTTACCGTTATTTGTAATTTTCAAAACAATTTCCTCATCAGCGGCAACAACAACAATAACCATAGCAACAGCAACAGCAACAACAAGAACAACACGTAGAATAAGTGCAACCACATCGTCAACATCGTCGTCATCTCGTCACCGTGTTTTGGTTTCCTTGCTCGCGGCGTTGCTTGTGCGCCCAACCACGCTTCCCCACCCACTACCAATCTCTACCCTTCTCTTCCCCCTGGGCCATACACTAACTGCAAACTACGCGTATCCAGCTCAAACACCTGGCCACATCCACCTGCTGTTCTCGGCAAATTGAAAATGTTCTGCGGCTGAAGGAGAAGATGTCTGCTAAGTTGCTAAGCGAGATTGCCATGCAGATGTTGCAACTTTTGCTGCTGCTGCTGCTGCTACGTGTTGTTGTTGTTATTGTTATTGTTATTGTTGTCGCGCCTAATGATGCTCGTCTAATAAATGCATTTTCAACGAAGCAGCTTAACCCAGCTAGGCCAAAAAATTTAAATAATTAATAATAATACAATAAGTAAGAAGCTGCAATAAGCGAGGAGTACACGACCTGCTGATATGCTATAAAGAGTGGTTGCAATAGGTTATAAATTATAATATATATTAAATAATTTACAAAATAATGAACTAACTTCTCAACAAGCAGCTGACAAAGCGTTGCACTGCTTGCTCAATTGCTTTGCTCTTCTGCAGCTGAATACATACACGCACACATACAGACGCCACTGCGATTGCCTGTAATTAACGTCCAATCACTGCAACCTTACTAATCTGCTCTATTCTTAACACTGCATGCAGTCCTAGCACTCATACATACACACACTCGAAGAGAGCGCTCTTTGATTCGATTACACAAACATTGCTTGCTTGTATAAGAGCAAAGCAGCTGCAGCTGCATACGCAACACATACATACGCCACTGCCCTTGCCAGCGAGCTGTCACTACATGCCTCTCTCTTAATTGATCGCTGCACTTCGACTATGCAGAGCGCTCTCTCTTTACATTTACACTACCTGCTCAACTGCTTCGTGCTGTGGCCAATCACAGGGCCTGCTCTCTCTCTCTTTCAATTGATCGCTGCTGCGAAAGCTATAAGCACACATGCATGCACACATTTATACAGTAGCCAATGCGCTTCCACGCTCTCCCAGCTGCTGCCATCTCTTTTAAGCTATTACTTTTATAAGATTACAATAAATATAAGATATTACTTACTTTATCTCGACTGTATTTTAAAACTATTTCTCTATATTATACTCTCGTTGAATGCATTAAAAATGCTTTTGGCAATTTAACAATTTGTGAGCAATTAAAGTCGCATAATTTCTGGCTGCACTATGCGACTGGTTGAGCCTCTAGACGTGTCTGCCTCTGCAGCTGCCTCTCATATGCCCAACGTCTCGCTCTCTCTCTCTCTCTCTCTCTGCTGTGGACTGTCCCTGACATTGTTGGCGTTGGCTAAAAATTGCAATGTCATTGTTGCGAGACAGCGGGCGGTGCACACAAAAACCATGTGGCTAGTAATTCATTACCCCGACCGCCACACACACACACAAACACACACACACACACACACACAACAATTGCACATGGCCGCCGACGCCATTTAATGTGCAAACAAAAGGCGTTGGCAACACAAAATATAAAAAAAATAGGAAAAAGAGATGGAATGGTAAGAGGAAGTGGGAGAGAGAGGGAAAGGGAAAGGGAGAGGAGAGTAAAGCTTGTTCAATGTTATGAAGTATTTGTAAAGTGCAGACGGCGCACAATGGCCACAAAAAAAAAAGATACCAGCAAAGAGACCGAGTGAAAGAGAGAGGGAGAGGGAGAGGGAAAGAGTAAGAAAAAACTGCGCTCTATGCTAAAAGTTAAAATAACGAACGATAATTAATGGAATGACAACATAAAGCAGGCAACAATTTCAACGGGTTTTCGAATGTTCAGACGTTAGGAAGTGACCCCCCACCCTCCACCCAGCACACCACACTCCAAACCCCAGCAACAACACCACCACCTCCCCGCTGTGCAGTGGAGGGGCGTGTGAATGCTTATCGATGCCTGGGCGCGAAAAAAGATGAAGCGGAAGCAACGCCAATGCGAATGTGAATGTGAATGTGAATGCGAGTGTGTGAATGTGAATGTGAATGTAAATGTGAATCTGAATGTGCATGTGAATGGTTTCTGGACAAACGGAAATGCATTGTTTCACGCGCAATTTCATTTTGGCATTTATTATGCAGACTGAAGAGCGCCTGCGGAGGGGCGAGTTGGGGGCAGCTGAGGGGAAGCTGGCATTTAATTAATGCAAAAGTAATCAAAATAATTAATTAAGACTACGCGGCGATTGGCGCGTGCTCAAGTATCTGCGGCATTTAGAGAGCAACTTTAATTCCGCGATGTCACGAGAACTGAGAATTTTAATTTCGTTTAATTAAAAAATAATACAAGGAATCGATTAGTGAAATAAACAAAGAAATAAATAAACATACAGAGAAAAACAAATTGAAAGAAACAAATATAAATATTAAGAAATTCAATTTGATTTAGATAAACCAAAGTTAGATAAACAACTTGATGGAGAGAAGAAATTGTTGTTCTAAATATATAATTATTATTTATGCTTAATATAAGAATATCTACATTTATGTACATATATAACTTATATTATTTGTTATATATTTAAAAAATGCCTAACAAGCCCCAGATATTTCTACTTGTGTTTGCTTTATGAGTTTGTTAACATTCGATTGAATGTTTTTATTGCTTGTTTTATTTTGTTTTGATTTGTTTTCTCCTTTTGCAGCCATTAGTCTATTGGCACATGTTGGCTCTGGGCACTGCCACGCCCAGCAATAGGGAGGCGTATAATAAATCATGTTGCTTGCAACCGATTGAAACAGGCAACGTTTATGCCCGGTAGCTTTCACACAAGAGCTACTGTGATTCATTGCATGGCTAAGAGAACAGACTGCCCGAACGGTAGGCGGGGGGTGTGTGAAGAATGTAGGGGAACATACAGGATGATAAATAATAAGCAACAAAAGCTGACAGTAACAATCACAGATTTCTGTTGGATGTCTACATTTTCAACTCAAATAACAGAAAAAAAAGAGAAGAGAAAATAATATGAAAACATCAACAATACAAATTAACAATGAACTCGTGTGAGGAACAGTAACAGAAAGGGGAAGCAGGTGGTGGGAAGCGGTGGCCTGTTAGTTTGACCTGTAACTTAACCTTAACATTTATCAATGCAATGGGCCAGCAGACAATCAAATACATTAATTTAATTCTCCCACAATTCCAACTTTCGAGTTTCGTCACAAACTCATCAAACATCAGACAAAGCTTGACTGCTGTGCCACTGCTTCCGTTTCCCTCCCTCAATCATTCCTTCTCTCTCTCTCTCTCTGCATCTCTTTTGCTCTTGCTCCTTTGCTCAGCTGGCATCTATCTTGATCGACCTGAGTGACACTTTTTGTACCGCACCAAATTCAATTTGCTTTATTGATAACACACAATGAAAGGCAATACAGCACAATAATAATAATAACAGCAACAACAGAACGACTGATAAACAATTCAGCAGAGCGACGTGCTAATACCCTATATGGGCAGTTGCTCAGTTGTCAATTAATATAAGTTTGTCATATGCTTTAAGCAATCTCCAAGTGTTTCAAATATGAAAGCAACTATTTACTTTAGCATTACAGGGTATCTAGTGTAGTAAAAAAGAAAGAAAGAATTCACTTTCAATGATTGTATTAATATAATGACTACAGAGTTGCGCATACCCCACTGCAGGGTATAACAATGTGCTAAAAATTTCGACAAGAAAAAGCAAACACATTTCTCTGGCCTTTATCAGATTGTGGTCAGTGGACATATATCACAGTGGCTGTGAAAATTTATGGACAACTTAGGAATTTCTCATTTATTGGCCGTCGCGTGCGAGTGTGTGTGCGACTGTGTGTGTGTGTGTCTAAGTATGACTCTGCTTGTGGTAGTGAGAACCCGCTAATTGTTTGCCAAGTTGTGCAGCTTTTAAGCGCTGCTTTTGAGTTCATTTTGCTTAATTTGTTTGCATTGCTGACAAAGAACCGAAAGGATAAAAGGACGAGCAAGGATAATTTTTTCTCATTTTGTTGCAATATTAAACAGTTAAAGGATTTCAGAGTGAAGCTGATTGCAACTCTTGCTGAAGCTGATGGAGTCACAGTTGCTGCTCTCGGACAGTCACGTAATGCAGCCACCCACCCTTACCCTTCCACTCTCTTACCCATCCTCCTCCTCCTTCGCCCACTCACAACATTCCCCTCGCTGGTGAAGCTCTTCAGGTTTTAGTTGCCTGTCAGCGTTTTGTCTGCCAGCGAATGAAGCCGCAGACATTTGGAGCGATGGCTGCGTCGCTGGTTACTCCACGTTCCAGACGATGGGCAAATTGTTGGCCCAACACAAAGTTTATTTAATTTTTGTGCAGTGCCCCCTGCTACGTGCCCCTTTTTGACTTTGTTGATTAAAACAAATTGCGCGCTGCTTCAAGTGCGGCAGACTACTCTAAGCATGGTGTGGCAGCGGAGGGGGGCGACGCGCAGGGCTTTGGGCTGTGCAACTTGCTAGACAACATGCCACAGCATGGCAGTTGCAATGCCAAGGCATTGGTCTGGGGTGTCCAGATTAAATTGGTTTTATTGGACAACTAGCTACAATGAGGTGCCGCTCCTCTGCCTTTAGCACCCCGCTCCGCCCGCTTGTCACCATAATGAAATTTATCAATTTTAAAGCACTCTAAAAGGGGAAACTAATATAACTATAGTTTTAGTGTAAAAATATTTCATTAAATATTATTATACAATATTAAATAATTCAGTTTTTATTTATCTACCTATTTATATACTTATTTATTTATTAATTTATTCATTTATATATATTTTTATTTATTTTATATTTAATTAAATTATTTATCTATTAATTTTTTTACTTATTAATTATTATTATAAAAATTATTAATTTACATATATATTCATTAATCTGTTATTTATGTATTTTTGCAAACATTTATTAGTTTATTTACTTATATTTTTTATTTATTAATTTATAATTTTTATTTACTTATTTATTTTTGAAATTTATTCATTTATTTATGTATTTATTAATGTTTTATGTATTTATATATTTTTATTATTGACTTCTTTTATTATTATTCATTTATTTAAATGTTTATATAATTCATATCTCTATTTAATTTTTGGTTTAATTCAAGTATTTATTAATTAAGCTTGTTAATTATTTATTTCATTTTTTAATTAATCATATATTTATTGTGTTATATTTTTTCACTTATTCATAATTTTATTATTTAATTTATGATTTCATTTATTCATATCTTTAATATTTATTTACAACTTATTTGATTAAGTAACTATTGCTAAACTGCATTTTATACTCTAGCAATTAATTGCCTAGGGTAATCCGACTAGAAAGAGCTGCTTAAGCTTATCTAAAATATAAATAATACATAAATAAATAAATAAAAAACATAAATTAATTGTAAGTTAATGAATTAGAGTACATAATGCTATTTACAGTCTCATATTCCACACACAGCTCCCATTAGTTGTTAAGCGTATTAAAACTTCGTTTTTCCCATCCCAATATTGCGCCTCTCTACGCACTTCTCATGCCCGCGCCGCGTATCTTAGATATTAGATAAAGCTCTCGTATTTCGCTAATTAGTTGCGCAACAGCACAATTGAGAACCCGTTGACTTGATTTTGTCTTCCTCGTCATCGTCTTTTGGCCAAAAAGCATCAAATTTGTCGGCAATTGTCATAACTTTAATGCAATTAACCCTTGGCAATGTGACCCCGACGCTTATCGGGCGCACAGCATCGCATTGTAGGGTATGTGCGATAAGGATGGCAAGATGAGGCAGAGAATGAAACAGATACAGCCAGAGAGAGGGACACAAAAAAGTAAATACAGCCATAGAGTAAACCTAAATATTTAATTAGGATTATAACGAAGCGAGCTTATCGCTCCACACTTGCGCAGGGGGTATGCCGGAGAGGAGTGGCGGCAGGTAGGGGGTAGATGTCGAAAGGGGTTCTGTGCTGTGCCGCCATCAAAGTGATGAGGGAACTAGACGCAACGACAAACGACAAGCGACGAATGTCAAAGACTTCGCGTCGTGTCCTGGCATCAAGCCTGCGGGCGAAACTTCCTGCCAGGACTCGGCAATGTAAGAGTATGTGTGTGTGTGTTTGTGTGTGTGTGTGTGTGTGTGTGTGTATCTCACTCTCTTGCTGCGTTTTGGCTTATGCCGTTTCACTTTTCGTTGACTTAATTTAATTAATTTCCTTGCCCCAAAGGGTCCGATCCGTTTGCTTGGCTCTCGTCGATGCCTGCCTCATGCAACGTTTCCCTTATTTGTTGTGTTGCGTATACGTCACGTTGCAGGCGCACAAACATTGCCACAGTCCACACTCACACATACAGACACACATATATACACATACATATATCCATGTACTACCCTTGTGTATGCCTATCAATAGACTATGTAGCGCCACAACCTGTGTAATATGCTGTAAATAATGTATGTCCAATTTTTTCTGCGTTGCCTTTCATATACTCTTACTTATGTCTATACACTTACTGTGGCTATGTTGGCCATGCCAGCTTTGTCATCAGTTTTGTTCAGCAAAGAAAGAAGTAAGTTTTTTCTTAGGTAAATAAATATTATAAAATTCGGATATAAATAAAAACTTTTCAGTTGGAAAAGAAAAGACAGAAAATATAGTAAACTTATTGTTATCTAAATCAAAATCATAATTAATAATAACAATAACTTGCAACTCTTTAAAGCATAAGTAATTTCAGTAAATTGTGTATATATTACAAATAAATAATTTAAATACAGCACTTGTTATATTTTCCATAACATTTTGTTTACAATGTCTTCATTATATTATAAATTTCCTTTAAATTTTTTATTTCAGAAGGAACAACTCTTTAAAGGGTATTATAAGTACAGCATATGTATGTTTTAGACTTTCTTCTTTTCAATTGCATTTACATTTGCAACTCCTCTAGGCAGCTGCGTATTGCTTTCCTTTTTGCCCTTTTCTTGGGGTTTCCTTTTGGCATTTTTGTTGGCGCATTTTCAGCACGAAACTGGAAATAATAAAGTAATGAAAATGCCAGTTAAAGTGTACGAAAAAAAACAAGTATAGAAAGTATACTTTGCAGTGCGATGTTTAAGATTAAATGCAGACAGATGAGCTAAGTGCATCTATGACAAGTTGACAAAACAAACTGAATGGAATATTAAATAATAATTGAAGTTAAATGTAGGAAATGTAGGAATAATAGCTGGGAATAGTTCAAATAGACTGAAGAGTGGGAAGCCAGATGCAGATCAAGAATATATATACTTTATAGAGGATATATATTCGTTACTTCATTTGACCACAAAGTTAATATATTCTCATACAGGGTATAACAAGTTATACGCAGAAATTACAGCAATCTTTGGTGTTAAATTAAAGCGAACTATTTTCTTAAATAAATAAAATTATGTTAGGCATAAAATTAATTTAATAATATAATGCAAATCGAATTTATTTGTATTATATTTTATATTCATTTATTTATTTTATTTCAGATAAATTAAAGAAATGTGTTTCAAATCACTTCATAACTCTTTAAGCTTTTCATAGTTTTAAATAAATAGAATAGAATACAATTATGATCCCGTATCTGTAAAATATTCATCAAATAGAAAGCTAGATGGCGCATAGCTATATGTCCAAAGTCGCCAGCAGGTGGCGTGCAGCGGGTACAGATTGTTTTTGGTTAAAAGTGGCGTTTTAAAAGCGCCGCAAACAGCCAAAACAATACACTATGTGTGTGTGTGTGTGTGTGTGTATCTGACTCTCTGTATGTGTGTGTGTGTGTGTGTGTGTGTGTGTGTAGGGGTGTGCTTCTACAATCCTATTAAAGTATCAGACAATCTAATCACAGGCAGCTCAAAAACCGCGCATCGTGCACACGCGCTAAACGTTGCCAAAGGACCACAAAGGAACAGGACATAGAATGAGTTGGGTAGCTCGATTCGGAGCTGGAGTTCGAGTTGAAGCTAAAGCTATAGCGTTGACAGTGCCACCCTGTTTGGTGGTGTACGGGCGAACACACAATCAGATAAGTACAGCAACAACAAGAGCAATAACAACGCATTACAAGCGAAATGCCCACTAAAACGACTTGTGCAGAGACAAACTCGAAGGAGGAACACAGGAACATGGGAACACAACCTTTAGCTAAAGTTGAAACCCCCATTTTTTGGCCCTGTTGGAGGAGCATGTCGCTAGCTGGTATTCACCATTGTCTCCATTTCAATTGCGAGGCCATGGACTCGGTTTTTGTTGTCCGACTGTTGCCTGATTGTTGGTCTGCGTCAGTTTAATTTGAATACACTTAAGTGTCCTGCGGTTTGCCATTGCCGTCACAAGAATTTCCAATTGAAAATCACTTCAAGTTTAATTTGATTGCCGCTCTGCCTTGTCCACAATGTCCTGCTGTCTTCCACCGACTGCCAGTCTGTCTGACTGCTTGACTGCCTGACTGACGGTTTCAACCAACACTTTAATCACATTTCGTTCTGGCATTAATATGGATGAAAACTTGTTAGCTTTGCATAAATTGTGCTCAACCGTAACAACTGAAAGTCCTTAAATAAAATACAAGTCTATGCAGCTGACTAATGTACAAGTTGTTACTCTGACATTCCATAGATAGGTTTGTGTGAAGATGATCCCAATTAGACGGTCTTATAGAGCAGTTAGTTGGAGAGCAAGTTTTGTTGTGCTTGTTGTGAATTGCTGTGCAATTTTCAAAGCATACTTTTAAGCTGCTGCGGTAAATATGAAATAATCAAAGCATACTTTCAGGCTGCTCTAGTTAATGCAATCATAAGAGTTGCAAATTGTAAATATCAGTTGCGTTTAGTGTAGTTTCAGATACTTAAACTTAAATCTTAAGTGGAATTTGCATTCAAATAGTTTATGCTTGACTTGACCTCCAAATATCAATAGTCGCTCGTCCATGCACTTCTCAAGGACACTAATTATGCCAAATCGTACCGAATCAACGCATTTATGGATACGAAATTGCAATTTGTCAGCAAGTAAAGCGGCTTAAGGGCTTAAAATGCGGCACAAATAGTAAGTAGTTGCCACAATATCGAAGAGAGAACACAATGTTATTTGTCAGCTATTAAGTACATATTATTCAGATATATATATATATATATATATAAGTGTATATAGGGGAGAAACACGTAATTTCTATGTACTAGCAAATAAACAGTTAAAGGCTTATGAATAACATACACAGAGGAGTTGAACATGACAGGGTAAAGTTGCCAATGGCCCCAGGAAATCTGTATTAAAATCGCATTATGTGCGCCTCACTTGACAATGGGGCCGACAGGGTGGATGCGCTAGATGCGAGGGGGTGCAGTGGGGCAGCGGGAACTGTACAAAATACAAAAAAAAATGAAATGAGAGAGAAGAATTTTACCAAATGTACTGACAGGCAAAATGTTGAGCAAGTTTATAAACCGAATACCTCTTCCCTCTTTCGCATTCCCTTTCCCCTAACTTCTCTGCTGATAAGTTGCATGCCCCACGTTTTGGCTTGGGGCATTAACCTCAAAATGCATTTGCAGTTGTTCCATGCTGCTTCTGTGTTGTGGATACGTGGGTGAAGGGCAAGGGCGGCAACTGCAGTAAAAACTGATGCCATACTCTCTAGCCAGGGGGAGGGAGGGAGAGCTGAATGCCTGGATAGTTGAACTGGTTGGGCTGCCAGAGCTGCAAAAGCTGGCAAGCTGGCAAACTGGCAAACTGGCAGTAAGTGCCAGTAAAAATGAAAAGTTGCACGTTGCCAGGGCAGCAGCAATTGTGGTTTCTAATTGTTTGGGGTATTTTACACTAACAATTGACCGCAACGATGCGCTGTAATTTAAACTTTTTTTTTATTTTCTTTTCTTCTATTTTCATTTTATTACAGCTCAAAACGTAAACAACAAATCGATAGTTTTGAAACATTTCAAAAGTTCACATCCTTAACAAAGGCCAACTATGCGAATGATTAACTCCTTACAGTTTTTAAGTCTTTGTATATTATAAAGTTCATTCAAATGGCTAGGGGATTGCCACTAATGTAGCTTAGAACTGCTCAACCTACATTTGCAATGCAATTCACAAATTCTAAGGCTACTTCAAATTGTAAGCGTAGCACTTGATTTGAAAACCTTGAATATGAAGTGCTTTGAAATCCCTTTAAACATGTACAGATTGCAATTATTTAAACAAAATGAAAATACAATTTAATAATAAAATAATAAGAAATATACATGAATAATAAATATAATAAAACAATAAATTTAAGTAGACTTTTTATAGAAGTAAAATGCGGCGTAATAAGAAATATATATGAAAATAATAAATATAATAAAACTACAAATTTAAGTAGACTTTTTATAGAAGTAAAATGCGGCGTAATTTGAAAAATAATAATTCTATGCTTAAATTATAGAATAATAAAAAATATGTGTAGTAAATAAACAATAATATTAAAATAAATTATTAAAACTAACAGAAAATAATGTAAAATATATGGAAAATACCTTTTACACATAATTCAAAAATAATTAATTTATAATATATGAATATAAGTTATTTAATTGAATTTGCATTATGCATTACTAAACTAAGGCAGAAATGCTTTTACTATTTAAAACAATTCACTTAAATTAAAGCTATCGAGAAATTGCCTTCAGCATTAATAGCAGCTGCAGTTAGAGCAGCAACTTAATAGAGCACAATGAATACCCTATAAATGCAAAACTTCTACGCTTTCTCGCTTAAATATTTTATAATTTTACATGCTTAGACATGTATTAACTAAACACTAACTAAAGTAATTAAATAATCAGCTTTCCGCTGCTCGTTTGCTCGTTATGCTCTTTTTTTCTACAACATTTCTATTCCGGCTGATTTAAGTGCATTTCTTTTGGCGGCTTTCGAGTCTTAGAAAAACTGAGGGCTTTGTAATGAATGCCAGAGTCTGAAGCTTTAGAGTACATTTATAAAGATTCTGGCAGCAAGAGAGCAGGCAAATGTGACAATGAGCTATATTAAAGTGGTTTTTAATCAATTTTTATTTTATTCCGCTTTCATTTCGTCGTTTATTTTTTTATATTTTTTTTTGTGGCGTAAGCGAAATAAATTACACAACGCTTTTCATGCAGGCAGCAGGCTAGCTTAGTCTTGTGTGTGGGTATGTGTGTGGGTGTGTGTCTGTGTGGATGTGTGTGTGGGTGTATGGTAAATGGGATGTACGAACATGTGCTTAGGGACAGCTGAGAGTTTATTAAAAAGAAGCGCGAACGCAAAAAAAATATATGCGACTAAAAATGAAAAATGCTTTGTCGGCTAACAGCGAGTAGACAAAGCAAGACATAGGCGCAGGCGACTGCCAAATACCCTGTAGCTTATTTGGCATGTAATTTGATTACTGCGTAGATACTGTATACCCTGTAATTGGTTGTAATAGGCTACTAGACTACTTTAATTTGTATTTTATTCGATTTTTCTGCAACTCTCTATTTGCAATGTTATTTGTTGCACTTGTTTATACCTTGTTGCTGAAACTCCTTACTTTAATTTCATGTGCCTAGGGTATAACTACGTTCTGCGGGTATAAGTCTACGTATATAGGACTGTGATTACATACAGACATTTATCTACATACTGTGTATTTAATGCAGATTTATGATTTTAATAAAATTTATACACATCCATGACACACACACACACACACACATACACACATCTACTTAAGCCGCAAAGTGTTACAGGCTATTCACAAATTCTTTTGTCTACATTACTCTAATATTCCCTTTATATCAATTTATAAAATTAAACTTGAGAAAAATTTAAATTTTAATAAATATAATAATTAAATTAATTTCCTTTTGCCTTTAAGAAATAAGCAGCTTAAGCAGCTTTAGCGATATGCTAAAGATACCCTGTAATTCTAGTGTAGAAAGTGTAAATAGATTTTAATTAAAATAAAAATCCAAGCTGAGATTTCGTTAGTTCATTAATGTGAAGTTGGCTTAAATGTGAAGCGGGGTAAAAGGAGTTAAAGCTGATTGCGTTTAGAGCAGGTCAAGTGTCGAAACTGAAATGAAAATGGAAAAGGAAAATGGCAAAAGAAATGCCGAAGCGGAAATGTGACACGTTGTACTTCAACGCGCTGACGATGGCGATGGTTGCCTCAGTTTCCGGTTGCCACAAAAATTAATTTCATTAATGCATGGCCAGCAAAATGAATTGAAAGCGGACTCTTCGCAATTACGCAACGAGTTTGGCATGGCAATGGGAAAGCAGACAGAGACAGACAGAGAGAGGGAGACAAAGAGAATGGGAAGGAGCGGCAGCCGAGTTTAATCAACACAAATGGCAAATGCAAATACAATATATACAGTTTTGCAATCAATTTGATGGAAACTGACGCTTAAGCGCTGATAGGCGCGTTAGAAACTCATCGCGTGTGGCACGCCGCTGTTGCAACGCCTCCAGTGGCACCAGCTCCTCACACTGCCTCGCAATCTCTGCCAGCGTCGCAGCCTCGCCACACACATCCGGTGTGGCACCGTAACTAGCGCTCACTGTGGCGATCTCGCCACCAAAACGTTGAAAGTAATCCAATACACCGCCTGGTGCATTCAAGTGTGCCGTCTCCATGGATCCCATCAGGGCATAGCGCAGGCCGAGACCATCGCTCAGCACACGATCCGCATCGGCCACGGTGATGATGCCACCGGCAACCAGACGCCACACCTCATTGAGTATGGCGTACTGTATGCGATTGGTGGCAAAGCCTTGGATCTCACGTTGCAACACCACCGGACGTTGTCCCAGCGCCAGCATCAGCTGACGAGTGCGCTCCATGGTCTCTGCGCTGGTCCACGCAGCTGGCACCAGCTCCACCAGCGGTATGAAGTACGGCGGATTGAGGGGATGTGCCACCAGCATCTGTGGCAGAAAGAGACTTCTGTGAAAGAGATGATCACCACTCGCTTGGGCTGCCTAACTCACCTGCGAGCGGTGCTTGAGTCTCTCGCTGTACAGCGAAGGCATAAAGGTGCTCGTTGAGCTGGCCACGATGGTGTGCGGCTCCAGCAGCTCATCCAGCTGCGCATAGAGGCTACGCTTCAGCTCCAGCTGCTCGGGCACGCACTCCTGTATGTGCAGAGCATCCTGCGTCAGCTGCTTCAACTCACTGCTGCCACTGATCAGCTGGAATTGTGCCTCAGCCGTCAGCTTGCCACGCAGTGTACCCTTTGCCTCCAGACCTTGCAACTCCTGCCGCAGCTCCGCGAGTGCTGTGGCAACTTGTGTCTCCAGTATGTCATAGAGTTGCACTCGATAGCCGGCGGCAGCAAATAGCATGGCCCAGGCACGCCCAATGAGGCCGCTGCCCACGATGCCGATCTTCTGGCCACTCATTATGTACTGAGAGCTGAGGCAAACTCATTGAGCAAGTTGAGCTTTCAAGTTGAGATTTATCGCTTTCAGTTCGAGTTCATGCCGCATACGCATAATTAAAATGCCATTAATGATAATGACTTGTTGAATTTGCTGTGGCAACTGCTGAGGCATGTGGATTATGTTTATCAGTTTGTAGTGCAAAGAGGGAGGGAGTATAATTAATTTACTTTTCTTTGTCTGTCTTGCCTGCTTTCTGTCTTTCTCTCACTCTATAACTCATTCTCTCTCTCTAAAGTCTAATCCCTGCTCTTAGTTTGAGCTTAAGTATGCTCCATTTCAGCATTTAATTTTAGATCTTTTTAAATGTTGTGAATAATAGTATTTTATTTAATGATTTATACACGCTTTCTTTAGCTTGTGTCTCTCTCACTCTCAATTCAATTCTCAATTAAGTCAATTTTTTTGTTAGTAAAAGTAATGTAGTAATCAAATAATCAATCAAAGATATATTTAGCTTATATTTATATATTTAATTACATTTCATTTAGGCACTTTTTCTACGCCTTCAATTTAGTTACACTTTACTTTGTTTTTATATATTTTTTGTTTATTAAGAAAGCACATTTGTTGCCAGTAAAGTTCTAAACAAATGTACATTTTTATTAAGCAAGAAATGTATTAAAACATAGACAAATGTACATAAACTTTGTAGTGAAGAGTGAGCTATTTTGTTCTACATAAAGCCTTAAATAAACTTTCTTTTAAACTGCATTAAATTGTGAATATATCTATCAACAAAGGGTATCAAAATATATGCAAAACCATATCAAATCAAACTTAGAAGACAACGTACTTTTAGTACATTTAGTACAGAGTCTAAAAAGAGCATTCAAGCTGCGCATATGTGTGCTAAAAGTGTGTTCTCCATTTAAGCCATGATAATGAAAGCATTACATATGAATAATTATTAAAGTAAACAACTATTAATCAAAACTAATATGAGCTACATTTATTTGAAGTAATCACAACTATTTATGACTTATCATTGATGGATTTTCAATTGTTTGTTTGCTTTATATTGTGGCTGCATTTAAATATATTTATTTGTTTAACAGCTAATTGGACCTTTTAAGAGTTGAACAGAGATAAGAAGCACATTTAATCGCATCATTAATATGCTTTATAAATATATTTATGTATATTTCGTATTGAATTCCATTCATTCAAATAGTCTTTTGCCGTGGACCACATCAAAGGCCATGTTTTCGAATTGTTAGTCGAGCTGAGTTGTCGGGGTAGAGATTTTCACTTGCTGGCAAAAATAACAAAAGTCTGCTTGTAATACTTTTATGCATATTTCGCGCATATTTTTCTGACATTGTAAGTGGCTGTGGCTGCCAGCTATAAATTATTGAATAAGCACTGCCGCCAGCAGCAGCAGCAGCAGCAGCAGCAACAACAACAATAACAGAAAAAGAGACAGAGACAGAGACAGCAACAGAAACAAAGACAGAGTTTGCCACAGTGAGGTTCATGGCATTGCCAGTCGTTTTCATATGTAAACCACATTAATCATACGCCCCGTTTGCGTTTTCATTTACGCCACTGACATATGAAAAACGCACAACAACTACAACAACAACAACAACATTAAGAAGAGGTAGAGCCAACCACAGGAACAACAGCAATAACTGGCATAACTGTGACGCTGTTAGGCGCTGCCCCGACCAGGTTAAATCAGCCATGAAATGCCAACTACAGCAACAATCGAAATAAATGCATAAAAAAAATATATATATATATATCTGTATATATATCTGTATATATATAACAATAAAACAAAAATAATCATAAAGAAAATACTTGAAGGAATGCGCATTGTATTACAGTTCATTGCATTTAAATGATTGTTAATCAAAATGGAAATCAATACGAAACGTTTAAAATTTTTGCTTATTTACTCAGTAACAAGCAGAGCTCAACTGAGCTGAGCTGCATAGAGAGCGCAGTGTACAAAGCAATTTGCAGCTATTAACTTACCAAAGGACACTCTCTGCACAGAATGTCCTCAAGTTGCAGACTGAAATCAAAGCACAATAAGAGACTTGAATGTCTCGAGTATTCCGAGTATGCAAATTTACGTTGAGTTCATGCGAATTGCTCGTAAATGGAAGCAGCTAACAATTATGAAATATAAATGCGAGCGGATTTGAATAATGTATTAAAATGCACTTAAATATTTATTATGTATAATGAATTAGTATTTTTTACAGTTATTTTGATTTTTTTTATTACTTATTATTTATTATTTATTTAGTTATATTTTTTATTTATTTAATATTTTTTGTATTTAATAATATTTATTATATTTAATTATTCTTTATTATTTATTATTCATTGTTTTATTATTTATTTTCTATTATTTGAAATTTATTATTTATTTGTTTTATTGTTTATTATTTATTCAATTATTATTCATTATTTATTAATTATTATTTATTATATACATATTTATTATTTACTTTATATTATTTTCTATTTAATATTTATTATGTATTACCTTTTTTATATTATTTATTATTAGTTTTATTTATGTAATTGTATTTTTTATTTATTGTTTATTATTTTTTTTATTTTTTATTATTTTTTATTTAGTATTTATCACTTATTTATTTATATTCAATATTTATTAATCATTATGTATTACTTATTATATAATCTTTATTATTTATTGTTTATTATTTCTTTTATTTATTATTTATTATTAATTTATTGATTTATTTACTATTTAATTTGTATCATTTAACATTTTATTTATTTAAAATATTAATAACTGTTGATTGATGTTGTCAGTATATTTAAGTCGCTGCCGCTTGTTAGCCATGGCCAATGTCAAAGTTACTCCAACACGACAACAAAAGCAACAGCGAGACCGAGCGAGGTAAACAGAAAAACAAGGGATGCGCGAGGGGTGGGGAGCGGTGGAGTTTCGTTACAAAAAACCTGGCAAACTTTTCATTCCACTCGCGCAACCAAAAAAATAAAATCAAACATCGAGGAAAAGCGAAGCAGGACAACGAAACAGGACATGGCATATGCTGCAGGACATATGGTGGCTGATATATTTGTTGTTGTTCTTGTTGTTGTTATTGTTCTTCACGATGATTTTATTTTTCCATTTTATTTTGTTGTATTGCGTTTTTCCATGTTCTTTGTTGTTGCCTTTTGCTTCGCTTTTGTATTTGTTTTTTTTGGGGGAGTGCGAGATTGTTTGATCTGAATCTGGCTGAGTAGCAACTTTTGGCCAGATTTCACCTGTTTGTTTAATAAACTTTTGCAGTTGCATTCGAAGCGCAACTAAAGTACTTAAGCAATTTTTATCGCAGGACTTTGTCAGTTCAAATTGTTTGCTGTTTGCTTCAAAGTTGTCGCAAGTTGACCTTTTTTTTTATAATTTTCCTTATTTTTTATTTTTTTTTGTCCTTCAACTAAAAAAGTTTCTGTGCAAATTGCAGTTTACTTACTGCTCACAGCGCGCTGTGCGCTGCTGATCTGGCAGCGAATGTAAACAGTTTGCCGGCAACATCATAAATGCCACAGCATGGCTTAACATTGTGGGCGTGGCATGCAAAAAGGGCCATAAGCCCCACTCATGCTGGCCTGGGTTATTGTACTTGGCTCTAAACTATGCGCCGCCAGTTTTGTGTGCAAGTTTGCTTTGACACTTTGACATTGACAATGATGTATGTACTAAGTGTGTGTGAGTGTGTGCGTGAGTGTGTGTGTGTGTGTGCTGTGTGTGTACTGTGTATGGGTGTGGCTATGCTTTGTCATTAAATATCGATTAGTTAAGTGCACCAAACTGAGTTAATAGCTGCCTCTAAGCCACTTCAAACTCAGCTATTGCTGTGCAGACTTTTCAGTTACTTAAATTCTTGAAATTTACTTTCATTTACTTAATTTTACGGCCTATATATTACTTATGCAGTAGTTTTCTATTACTTTTTATGATCAAATTAAATTAAGTCTGCATAAATTTCCCTGTTGTTTTTCAATTTAACATTCAAATTTTGATATTCTTTTTCATGCCAATTTATTTCAAATTTATTTGGTCTTTGAGCTTTCAAACCCTGATTCATTAACTATTTATATATAAATCAATTTATGGCCAGTAGAGCGATTCAGGCTTTAGGGAAGTAAATATGTTAACGGTTTATGCAATTTTTGGCAATAAGAAAAGTATAATAAATCTACCCTTTGCAAATGAGAAGCTTATAGAGTGTTTAATAAAATGTTTTTAATATTTTTATTAATTTTATGAGAATTATAAATAAATTTCTGACTTCTTTACAGATTTGATTTGTATTTCACTTCATATTTGTTAATGTTTATAGCGTATTTGCTAGTCGAGTAGCTCCTAGAGCATGCACACTTGGCTTTTGTGTGTGTGTGTGTGTGATTTTATTAGCAACGATTTATGGCGACATGCAAATAAAAATGGCAACGAATTGTTGCACATGTTGTTGCCTGTTGTTCTTTTATGGCTGCCTGTGGCATGTTCAAGGACAACAGCAGCAGCAGCAGCAACAACAACAACCATAATTGTTACAACAACTATAAAAATAAACGCTTGATATATATTGTGATTTTGCAAACATATTTCTATAGGTAAATCAATTTGCAATTGATTGAATATTTTGTTTGGCTTTTGTGCTTTGAATTGAGATTTGCATCACAAATTGACATTTATAAATAATTAATGGCTAAATTGTTGCTGCTGCTGCTGCTGTTGCAGCTGCGTGCGAAACTAATTAAATGTGCAAAGTGCACAACATTTATGCTCAGCTGTGGTTCGCTCTTTCTCTTCCTCTTCCCTTCTCTCTCTCTCTCTCTGTGTCACAGCTAACCACATGTAAATGCATTGCCATTGTGTGTGTGTGTGTGTGTATTTGTGGTTTACGCCTATTTTATTGTTCGTGCAAGCAACGCAGCTTAAACTAAACAATCGAATCCCCTGCTGTCCCCAACCCTTCCCCCTGTCTTCTTGTCGTTTTAATGATGCATCAAATGGTTGCATCATCAAACAATGCCGTCAACCGTAGCATTGTCAAAATAAGTGCAGAGGGGCAAATTAATGTGGCAGCCTAAGCGCCTGATATACGAGCACAGAATGCGCACTTCAAACCAATCAATGCATGCCCTGTTATCCTGCCCCGTCCTAGGGTATATCAGTGGCATTGACATCTACTGAAGGGAAACATCTTTTAAATATTTAAGGAATCAGTAGTATATCTAATTACCTATGAATAAACACTTAAACAGGACAATGGATAATTGGAGTCATTTTAATTCTACATAATATTAATTATAACAAATTCAATAAATAATCAATTATAATATATTCTTTAATTTCTTTTTAAAAATTTCATAAATATATAATAACTTTTTCAACTTTCTTCTACTTTATCTATTAAATTAAGTTTACATTTATTGACTTTTTGTATTATTCAGCTTTATTTAATGTAATATTTTAATCAATTTTGTTTTAAAATAATAATACTTTGTTTTATATATTTATCTGTTATTATTTCTTAGTAAAATTAAGTGATATAGTGAGCAAAATAAATTGTTTTTTAAATATTTAAAATAAGTTGTATTTATGCAAAGTTTAACTATATAGAATTTGTAGAAATATTTATAGAATTATTTTTAACATTTCTAATTAATATGTAGAACAGTTGCTTACTTAACATTATTTGTCTTAAACTTTAAGTGTTATTTTTATTCGGAGTGAATTATTAGTAGTAGATAAAAAGTAGTAATAGTAGTAGTAGTTCATTAGTAGTAGTAGATAGTAGTAGTAGTTAAATAGTAGTAGTAGATAGTATTAGTAGATAATAGTAGTAGATAGTAGTAGTAGTCAAATAGTAGTAGCAGTAGTAATAGTAGTAGTAGTTAAATAGTAGTTGTAGTAGTAGTAGATAGTAGTAGCAGATAAAAGGAGTAGATAGAAGTAGTAGATATTAGTAGTAGATAGTAGTAGTTAAATAGTATTAGCTGTAGTAATGGTAGCAGTAGTTAAATAGTAGTAGTAGATAGTAGTAGTGATAGTAGTAGAAGATTGTAGTAGTAGATAGTAGTAGTAGATAGTAGTAGTAGTAGTTAAATAGTAGTAGTAGTTAAATATTTGTAGTAGTAGTAGTTTAATGGTAATAGGTGTAGTAATAGTAGTAGTAGATAAATAGTAGTAGTTGTAGATAGCAGTAGTAATAGTAGTAGTAGATAGTAGTAGTAGTAGCAGTAGTAGATAGTAGTAGTAGTTAAATAGTTGTAGTAGTAGTAGTAGTTAATGGTATTAGCTGCAGTAATAGTAGTAGTAGATAAATAGTAGTAGTAGTAGATAGCAGTAGTAATAGTCGTAGTAGATAACATGCAAGTCTAAGCGCACTGAGCACATTATAATTAAGTTTGATAAGCTCAGTTTACTTATCGCACACACACACACACGCACACACACGCACACACACACACACACACACAACTGGCTGTGTTATATATAATTTAATTATGCGCTTGCCATAATATGCAAACAAAAATGTTGTTGATTTTCTATGGGCATAGTCATAAGCCCGAGTGCATGTGCCTATTTTAATTGTTTTATTTAACATTTAAAACCAATTTATATTTATGAAATTGCAAATTGGCAGCATCAGGGGCAGCACACACACCCACACACACACACACAGCACACACATATACGCAACATTTCCATTTGCCATTAAAATGTGCGAAACATGTCGCGAAATGTGCCCCATGCCAATTTGGTTGCTCTGTTGGCCTGGTTGTTTGGCTGTTTGCCTGTTTGCCTGTTTGGCAGTTATGCAGGTAATTAAAATGAATATGCGACGTACGTTGGGGCTTGTCAATTTTTACGCAGCCAACTCGTCGTATGCGTAATGCGTAATGTGTAATGTGCAGTGTGTAATGTGTAATGTGTAATATAAATTATTAATTGACTTTTATAGCATAGCTGCAACAGGGGCAATGTTAATTAATTAGCACATTGTTGTGTGGCGACACAGAATTTAAGCCGCTTCAGCGCACCGCTTCAAGTGTTTGGCTACAAATCGCATTAGCAGATTGCAGACAACTGGCCAAAAAGGGAGCAGCAAAGCAGCAGCAACCAGGCAGCACAAACGAACGAGCTCCATCTTCAACTGTCTGTCTGCTGTTGCAAGTGCACTTAATGCCACAGGCAGTGGCCAAGTCGGAGTTTATTTGCTGCTGTGGCTTTTGCCAGGGGCGAGGGGCGGTGAAATGGAAATTGCTTGCAGTGTCGCTTAGGCAATGCCGGCAACGAGGCGTATGATTAATTTCAACAGCAGTGAATTCATAATAAACGTAATAAAAATACGCTCACAGTAAACATTTAATTGCCTCACAAATATTTGCACCGCCAATGAGTTAGGCCCAACTTTTCGAGTGCTACTCAAATACCAAACACACACACCCAGAAAAATAATTAACAAAGCAGCAAACAAAGCTGCGCGACTAGAAGTTATGCTTTGATAAACAAAGTCCAAAAGCGAGTTATACTCTACACACATTTGCTGGCTACAGGGTATCTAAAACAATGGCATTAGCCGCATTCTGCTTGATGAGTTAGAACTTTAGTGGCACAACTTGAACTCGGATCGTGGCACCGTTTTGTTGTTGCATGCATTATCGGCACACGCTGCCGTTTCATAAATATAACTTTGACTGCAAAACTTTGCCGCTTTGCCGCTTTGCCGCTTGACAAAATGTGGAGAGCGTTGTGACGGGGTCAGGGCAATGCTAAAAGATTGCTTACCAACCCACGGCCACGCCCCAAAATCCAATGGCGATGCTCGTATTTATATGCAAAAATCTTAAGTGAAGTATCGATTTTGCCGGCAGCTAGAAAATTATTTACAAACGAATGAACTTTCAAAGTAAAAACTGAGTATACAGCAAGTCGATAGGGTGTGTGTGTGTGAGTGTGTGTGTGTGTGTGTGCACATACATACATATATATATATATATATACGCTAATGCGAATGTATTTGCATGCATATATTTGTGGCATGGAGTTTTGTTTATCTATACCGTGAGCCTTTTGTACGCCTGCTTCGAGCACTTCAAAAGGAAATGGATAAAGGAAAAACTCAGTGGCTATGAAGTTGAGATACAGCTCAATGGAAGCAGCTTGTCAAGCTGTCAGAGCATTTGAAGTTCTTTAGGTAATTCAATATCTATCATTTGCATTAAATGCTTAACGTGTAACTATAGAAATTGTAATGCTTTCTGATTATTATCCGCTATTAATTAAGGCACATCAAAGCTATAGATGTATGTAAGAGTTACGATTAATTAGACACAATGAATTCATAGCTTAACAATTGATTCACATTTAAATTACATTATACATTTCTCCAGCTGCTCTTATGCAAATAGAGTGCTTAAGCTAAGTCCTTGTAGTTAATACAGTTTTCACACACTCGCCAAGTCATTAGCACTTTTGGCCCAGTCTATAATGGCGAAAGCTCAGTTGGGCAGAAGGAGTTGAAATTTTTGGGAAATTTATGTGACGACTTCATTGGAAATGTATTTGTCTTTTTGCATTTTAGCATTTTAGCATTTTGGCCCTTTTTCCATTTTACCCTTTTCGCGTTTGCATTAATCTTTTGGCACAAAAGTTTCACTCTAGCCGTCGCCCAAGAAAAAGTCGAAAAAAACGTGAAAAGTAATTTAAACTTTTGCTTTTACTTTTGTCTGAGCTTTCACAGTTTTTCGGTGTACAACTTTTTTTCAGTGTATACCCTGTTTTAAATAGATATGCCAAAGTTTGTGCAAATACTCTGCAGACTCTGCAGTTATATTATAATTATCATAAAACGCTGCTCACACAATTTGCAGAACTATTAAAGTATTTATATATATATAGATATATAGAGAAATGAAACTATTACTCGAGGGTATTGCTGGATTGAGCATTTCAGTGTTTCTCTGTGTGTTTTCGTTACCCTCCATAAACGCCAGACAAATGTTGCTTAACACTTTTCGCCTATTGACTGAATTCGAATTGTAAAATCAAATAAGATGTAGTAAATGTAAAAGAAATGCATAAGAATTTTATTTGAGCATTTCTTTTTTGTTGGTTTCGTTTCATTTTGTTTCATTTTGCATAAGCCGCTTAGGCGCTTACTTTGATTCTGTTTAACGTGCTCGCAATTTGCCATTTCAAGTTTATTGCTAAAGACGTAAATTCCTTTTTATTTAATGTAAGCCAAACTCCAGTGTGTGTGCCTGTGTGTGTGTGTGGAGCAGGAGTGTAGAAGAGTTTGGGTGGGGGGGATTACCTACGCGACTCTACACCTGGAACATATAACTTCATGGACATTCAGCCATATAATGTACGTGCTACACATGCATAACATGTTTTCATTCAGTTGTATTCCCTATACACTGCACCAAAAGGGTATCTGCGCTAAGACAACGTGTTTATTAATTAGTAAAATAATTTACTTATTATTATTATTATTTATTAATCAAATTATTAATATAAAAAATTAGATATAAATTATATTTATTATTTATTTCATATTATTTAATTATTTCTATAATATCCTTAATTGATTTTCCCCAATTAAGTTGAGTATTGCAAGTCTTTCTAATAAATGGTATATATTATATTTAAATATATTTCTTATTATATTATTATAAACACATTTGCCACTGTTAGTGTATTTCCAATTCGACGTTGACTGCTTGTTATGGCGTTTAGTGACTTTTTCACTTTTATGTGCAGACAAATTTGTGCTGGCATTGGTTTTTGTGTTTTTAATCAAATGGCACTCAATAATTAAAGAGCAGAGCCAAAGGCGATAGATGCAGAAAGCCATTGGGACATAAATCCAGCTGCCATAACTTCCTGCTGCAAATATTGAAAGTCCATTAACAGTAAAACATGGCTGTTCCCAGTTGGAGCTGGTACCCCATTCGAGTTGTGTTCATTGTTCATTGTGCGCTCTCCACCTGTCTAGAGGGGGTGTTGAACCTCAACTAATGTTTCAACTCCAACTCCATCTCCATCTCTAACTCCAACTCAGAATCAGACACAGAGACTAGAGCTGAAGTTAGAGTGCTGTTACAGTTGCAGGTGCTATGTTTTTTTTTGTGTTGCCCCAGGTGCAGGTGCATGGTTGGGGCTTATGGCATGTCCTGTCTGCATCTGATAAATGCGTTCAAACAACTTTAATTAAAACATTTGCCATGGCACACACCTAGCAACGTTAGACGTCAATAGACGTCAATAGGTTTTCGTTTATTTTGCAGCACAAACGAGGCGTAAATATAACAAATAACCAAACGGAAATAGCGCCAGGCACACCCACTACACAAACACACACACACTTACACACACACTTACACACACATCAATTCATTTGACATTTGACACTGTATGTTTGCCTTGACATGTAGCTCAAATTGCATTTGCTGTTGTTGTTGTTGTTATATGTGTATTCATTTATTTGTGTTTGCTTTGTACATTATTAACGCGTTTTGTTCCGCTGACTGCGCAGCAAATCAAACGCAAATAGCAATAATATTCAGCGCATATAGAGCCAAGAAAAATGTTAATGAGTTGAGTAATTGAAGAGATTTCAACAACTAATTAATTGATTGATTGACGCTTCACTAATTAAGTTCCTTATTCAATAATCTCTGATTTGTATGGAAAAGAACATGGATTTCAAGAGCCATTAGCAAATGAATGAATTTTCAAACAGGATAAAGATTTTTCGTATTGCCCTGAAAAGTATGCTATGATTTTTTAAAGCTTGTTTGAAATTGCAATTTGCTATGTAAATTATATTTAAATACGCAATTAAACTTGGAAAATAAGAAAGGAGATAATATATAAAATAATTAGCTATTCATTTGATTAAATAATTGCAAATAGCAATAATAATTATGTGCTTAGTTGGCCTTTCATATAATTGACGCGACACTAAAGCGCTGTCAGAGCAGGCAGCTTTCTGTCCGTTTGACTTTAATTGCAAGACGAAAACTTGCAGTTTGAATATTTGCCAAATACTCGAACTATTCAAGCGATTACATTTCTAAAAATCATTTTGCTGCAACTGCAACTGCAACCTTTCTGTGGTAACACACAAAAAAGCCTGAAAGCCTTGAAGTCATATAAAAACAGATACAGTTCGCATTTTTTTCCTCTGCTTGCCCAACTAAAAATCCATTTTCATTAAGTTTCTTATCAAACAGTGGAAAGAGTAAGAACCAAAAAAATGGTATGAGAATGTGTGCAGTCTGTGAGTTGAGTTGGTTTTCACTTTTGAGTAGCAGCCCTGAGGTTGAAACTGGTCGAAAAACGGATGAAGATTGGCAGATTGATGTGTTGTTGTTGATTTTGACAAGCTCTGGGGTTGTCTACGGTATGTACGATGTCGATGTGGATGTCTGGTAACCAGGGCAATTGAGACCTGAGGCCAAACAACGTTTGCTTCGACGACTCATCATCAACTTGTACATCTTCGCAGGGGTAAGTAAGACAGACTCGGCCTACCTAATCGTGAGCGTGTGTGTGTGTGGGTACTGGGCCCGTACTGAAAGCAGCTTAGCTCGCAGATTAACAGATTATGATCTGACATAAGAGAAATAAAGTTGGAGAACTTCATTAGCAACATGTGTACAATTGCAGAGTGTATGCTGTGTGTGTTGCTCTCGTCGCGCACCACTGGGCAATTAAAGCAATAAAAGTGTAGACGACTGCACATTGAATTGCCGAATCCATACAGGCGCCCATTTCCACAGTTGCCAAGTATACAGAGAGCTCAGAGCTGAATGGCTGAGGAGAGGCGACGCAGCAGGAGGTGGTGGCGGAAGCGGAGACGGAAGTGGAGGCTTTTTCCACACTTAAAACAAAAAAGTTCTCGAGTGGACGCAAAAAATAATTGAAAAGCGCACTTTGGCTTTGCTTTTGTTTGCCTTTTTAGCGAAAACAAATGCGCAGAAAGTGTATCAGTTTTGTGGCACAAATTGTAATGACTCAGTGTAAATAATATTAACAATAAAAATATTTAATTAAATTCTAATTTATGACTAACTAATTGCTAACAAACAGCATACTTTCTTCAGCATGTTATCAAACGAAGTTACAGCATAATAAAGCAGTTTATATTATTATACTAATATTTATTAATACTAATAACTTTTTATAGCAAAGAGCATTTATTGTTCGGCTTGCTGATAATTGATTTTATTGCCATTTCATTTTCATTTGGGCCTTTTTATTTGGCAGCTGTGATTGGGTCGTGTCCACGCTAATCCCCACTTGCCAGATCGCGTTCAAAGCCTATTTTCAATTTTATTTAATGCAATTTCCGTTTAAAGAGTGCCTTTGTATGTGTGTGTGTGTGTGTGTGGAAGTGTTTGCGTATTTATTTAATGGACAGCGTATTAAATGAACAATAGAAGTATTGGAAATTAATTTTGGCTATGCGGCTAAACACAAGCATTTAGTATTGAAATAGAAAAACAATAACAAACAAACAAACAACAGCAACTAAAACAACAAGTAAAACAACAACAGCTCATCTAAAATCAATGCTGCGAAATCATGCATCAGACATTTCCCTACAAAATCCGGATTGCACTCTATTAAATGCAAAATAAAATCACAGACTCAAAGAGAGCGAGAGAGGGGGAGAGGGAGTGCTGTAGATTGCGGTTGCACTGTAAATTAAATATAAAATGTCCTGCGGACTGTCGCTCTTTATGCATGCGGCTGCCCCCAACGACATCAACAACAGCAACAACACGCAGAGCAGCAACAACAACAACAACGTCGACATTGCAACCAAAAGTTTTGCACATTTTTGAAATGCTTTTTCAACGAATGCAGACAGAGCGTCAGTGGGTGAACGAGATGATGAGGGAACTGCTAAAATCCAAAACAAAAGAAAACTTGACAACAAGTTTAAGCACATACACACACACAGAGAGAGAGAGAGAGAGAGAGAGAGACGCAGAGACACGTATAAGGCCCGGCTTAGTTGTACCATCAACAACAATTTCAAGTGCACTTTTGCTTTTGCTTGTTGTTCAAAAGCAAAAATGTTACGCACAGGCGACAAATGCAACACATTTGATTATATTACAAATTATTATGTTGTGAATTAAACTAATATATATATAAGAAGATATAAAAATAATGATTACAATACATTTTCCAAGTGTAATTAAATATTTGCAACGCTAACAATTAATTATAATAAATATACTCAACTGTGTTTGCAATAATTAAGGTAAATTAATTTTTTATTAATTAAACTTATTTTTATTCATTTTATTTATATATTTATTTAGCTAAATTTAATATTAAATATAATATAATAACTAAATATAAAGGGTTAGCGGGTTAACTCATTTTTAAAACTATGCCCATTCAATGTATAATATAATGTATATAATTAAATATATTTATATACATTAAGCATATCTAATTCAATTTCCAGTAAATTTTAAAATAGTAATTGAATATTAGAAACGCTTGTAATAAATTATAATAAATTTACTCAACTGTGTTTGCAATAATTAATATATATTAATTTATTATTAATTAAACTCATTTTTATTTATTTTATTTATTTATTTATTTAGTTTAATTTAATATTATATATAATATAATAAATAAATACAAAGGGTTAGAGTTAGCAACTGCGGCCATCGACTCAAACTCAATTTTAAAACTCTGCGCATTTATGAATTTAATGTATATAATTAAATATATTTATATATATTAAACATATCTAATTCAATTTCCATTTAATACCGCAAATTGTTTATGAAATTTGTGTGTGGTTAACCGACAACTTTAGTATATGTATGTAATTACTTGTAGTTGTATATGTGCTATGTAATTTGTGTTGTGTGCGCTTGATGAAAATAATTGTAGCATACTTTACGGCAACAATTTAAAAGGCCATGGTCACGTTTACAACAGCAGCAACAACAGCAACAGCTACAACAGCAATGGGAATGAGAAGTAGATGCAGAAGAAGAAGAAGAAGAACAACAACAACAACAACTACAAGTAGAGCTGGCCAACATTGCTTATGCTTTGACATGAACGACATTGCAGTCGCACTTGAGACGCACGCAGTCTGCTGAGTTCTGTGAAATATGAAATATATAATTTGCTTGATACGATATTATATGCAAAATGCAGTCACTCGTCACAAATTGGCCGGCATGGCAACAACAATAACAATAACAATAACAATAACAATAATAACAACGACAGCAGCAACGTCAATTGTTGCAATTGTTGTATATGATTTGACATCAGGGCAAGACCGTAAATAAACGACTTGAACTCGTCGACACATACATCTGTACGTTCAAGTATTGTGCAAAGTTTTTGGGCATCTGAGATTTGTTAAACTGGCAGCTTTATGGACAGCGGGGTGGGGGGATTGGGGATTGGTTTTGTGAATTGCGTGCATTGAATCAACGAAAGTGTGCAGACTCCTGGCTCTTGGCTCATATTAATATGCAGACATTGTTACACTTGCCGTAAATCACCTGAGCATCATGACCGCAACAATAGCAGCAGCAGCAGCAGTAAGAGCTGTGGTAATCGCAGCCGCATGGAAAATGGAAAGCGATGCCAATAGCAGCAACAGTGGCAACAGCAGCAACGAGAGCTGTGGTATTAACAGCAGCGGCAACAGCAGCAGCAGAAGTGTCAATAGCGGCAGCAGCAATAGCAGGAGAAGTGGTAAAAGCAGCAGCAACAGATGTGGTAATAAGAGCAGCAGCAGCAGCAGCAACAGGAGTGGTAAAAGGAGCAGTGGCAGGAACAGCAACAGCAGCAGCAGCAGGAGCAGCAGCAAGAGATGTGGTAATAACAGTTGATGTGGTAGGAGCAAAAGCATTAGATGTAGCGATAACAGAAGCAGAAGTAGTAGAAAGAGTAGCAGAAGTAATTGAAAGAGTAGCAGAAGTAGTAAAAGCAGAAGCAGAAATGCAGACATTGCAGGTAGCAGCAGCAGCAAGAGTAGCAGCAACAAGCGAAACAGTAGCAACAAAATGGCATATTGAAGCAGGAACATTTGCAAATAAAGTAGCAGCAATAGTAGTAGAAATAACAGAAATAGTAGTAGTAATATGCAGTAGCAATATGTGCAGTTGAAGAAGCAGCAATAGTAGTAGAAATAACAGTAACAGTAGCAGCAAGCCACACAATTACAGAATTGCTTGTAATTGCTGCTTCAGATAAAGTAGCAGCAATAGTAGTAGAAATAACAGAAACAGTAGTAGCAACACGCAGTAGCAATATGTGCAGTAGAAAAAGCAGCAATAGTAGTAGAAAGAACAGTAACAGTAGCAGTCAGCAACCCAATTTTTCAGATAAAGTAGCAGCAATAGTAGCAGCAAAATGACAAAGTGCAGTAGCAAACACTTGCAGTTCAAAACAATTGAAGTAAGTAGTAAATGAAGTAGAAACAATAGTCAGCAATTACAGCAGCAACATCGACATAAGCAACAGCAGCTGAATTAGAATCGATAACAACAATAATAACAACTGAAGTTGCAGCAACACAACCAACAGAAATGCAGCTGAGCAAAGGAAGCGACAAAAGTTGCAGTGGAAGTATTAAGTATTAACAAATTAGTAACAACGAGTGTAGTAAAAGCTGAAGAAGTGGCAGCAAAAAGAGTAACAAGTAGGAAAGGCAAGAGTTGTGAGAACAGCAGAAGCAGCAACAGCAGCAGGAAAAGCAGTAGAAGCAGCAGCAGAAGGAGCAGCAACGGAAGCAGCAGCAGCAGCAACAGAAGCTGCAGCAGCAGCAGCAGAAGCAGCAGCAGAAGGAGCAGCAGAAGCAGCAGCATTATTAGTTGTACCTATAGCAGTGGCAACAGGAATAACAAGAACTGCTGATGTGGTAGCAGCAGCAACATGTACATCTATAAAAATAGTTAATAAAAGTAACAGCGACTGCAACGACATTACCACCATTATTTGTGGCAACTAACAACAATAACTTCAGCAGCAGCAGCAGCAGCAGCAGCAGCTGTTAATTTGCCGTCTGTCTGAGTAAAGTTTTTGCTTGGGCCACAGCAACTTGCGGCAACCGCAGCCAAAAGTTCAAGCAAAATGAAGATTTATTTGTCTGGCGAGCGGAAGTCATAGACGGCAAGTCTATGCATAGTGATAGTTGCCTCCCTCTCTCTCGCACCCTCTCTCTTTCGCTCCCTCTCGCTCCCTCTCTCTTTCGCTCCCTCTCGCTCCCTCTCTCTTACTCCCTCTCTCTCTGTCTTTCCACATGACCGTCTGTCAAAGTGTATGCGAGGTCTATGATCACGTGTCTTGTTGCAATTTCCGCACCGGATATTTGTTGTGCCTCTCTCACACACACACACACATATATATATATATATATACATATATGAGGCAAACTAAGAGCCAAGTTGCCACTAATTTGTTGCACAAACTTCGACAATGGCCAAAGTGCAACAGACACGGCTCGTCTCATTAATGAAAGCGATTTTAATGGAACTCAAACGGGCAATGCAACTTGGTATGTTGGTGGTAAGTTGCCATATTGATGTTGCCGCTTGCAACAACTGGCAGCAAAAGTACACTTTCTCAGCAGTGACCAGCAGTCTGACTGCCTGTCTGACTGCATAACTGACTGGTTGTCGGACTCTCTGACTGTCTGTCTGTCTGTCTGTCCATCTGTCTGTTTGTCCGTCTGTCCAACTGTCTGGCAGCTTATGTTTGTGTTAATGAACAGTTGCACAGTCCACATTCTGCAAACTGGAGCTGCTGTCTAGCATATGTCTGACTTCTCACTCCTTTGTCTCCCCCCCCCCCCCTTGCACCTCTCGCTCACTCTCTCTCTCCCTCTCCCTCTCTCTCCCTCTCTCTCTTTCTCTCCCTGTGTGTCCATTACATAGTAAATTATTGTGTGTGTCCATGTCTATAGTCTATGCTCCAGCCCAAGCTGTCAATTTTGCGGCACGGACAATGGTCAGAGAGTTGTGACTTTTGACAGTTGTTTGCCTTGTTTCTCCCATTTTAATTACATTCTACATGTAAATCGAGTATTTGCCGCTTGTATTTTCTTAAATCTTTAAAGCAACAACTAAGTATCTATTCAAAAATGTGCAAAAAAAAGGAAAAGAAAGAAATGTTGCCCTAAATGTGTTCATAAATTTGCTTATCTACTTGCTGAGTTGGGTTAAGTTGAGCTGCGTTGTCTCTGGGCCATAGCTCACATTTTGCAGTCTACAAATTTCCACATCAGTTCACTAACGAGCCTTTTGCCGCCCTCACACACACACATACTCACACACACACACAGCTGCACATGCGAATGAATGGAAGTGTTTGCAGACACACACACATGTGAAATATGAATAGACTATTGCTGTCAACAAAGTCTTTTTATGCGATTCTCCAGCATCTGATGGTTGAGTATTTAAATCGCACTAATTTTCTTTTAATTATAACATTTTATATATATTTATATTCAGCTTAAACAACATTTAAGTAAGACGCTAACTGACTGTGAGCTGGCTTCAATTTAAACGCGTTAGTTGTTGGTACAAGTTCAACTCTAAGTCACTAACTGAAAAGATAGCTTCAGAGTTATTAAGCCATACATACAATGAGTAAAAGAATAAGAAAAACTTAACATATTCTTTACTTTAATTTAAAAAAAACATAATTAAATTAGTACTAGTCTCTATAATCAGATTGCTGTTTGTCTTTCTCTCTTAATATTTACTCGGTTTAGTTTCGATAAAGTTATAGGCGTTTGAAGTTTTAGAAAATTGTAAAATATAAATGCGGAATGAATTAAAAAACCAAACAATAATCAATTAAGTAATCCACACACAAATCAGTTGAGTTTTAACAAACTTATATGAATTTGAAGTTTTTTATAAATATTAAAAAGAAGAAAATTAAATTAAATATATTTAAAATTCTATAAATGTGACAAAATAAAATGCAAATCAATTTACAATGTCAAATAATTATCAAATTAATAATTCGCATGCAAATTGCATAATTATTGACAAACTTATGAGTGCTTTAAGTTCTTAAAAACAACATAACTTATATATTTAGTGCAATTTCACATAAATTCTATAACAAATAGATTCAATAATTAAGACAGTTGTAAGCCTTCGGGAAACAGATGATAGAAAGACTAAGTTTACATAATGCTTAAACAATTATCGATAATGGAACATAACTCATTTGAAATGTGGTACAGAATTTATATTTCAGCTGGTTAACAACTGCCACAATGCCTTGGGGTAAAGAAGCACACACACACACATATATACATATACATATATACATATACATATACATATACATATACTTATGTGTACAATCTAATAAAAGCTTTTGCCACATTTGATGATTCGCAAGCAAACAGAGCAAAAAAAAAGAAACCAGAAAAAATAAAGAAAGAAGGATTTGAAATTTAATGAATTTTTGTTTTTACGCTCGCCTGCGTGGGGGACATAAAAAGGGGGGACATTTGGCTCATTTGTTTGAGAGCTGAACCCTGGCAACCCTGGCTGAAATGAAGACAACACAACACGCATTTGCCCCTTGTTTATTTTGATGTGCGGTGGCTAAAGGCGTGAAATGCGCCCATGCACACCCACACACACAAACACACACACACATACACATATATATACAGAACATACATACACATTGAAGCACATTCACTTTGCATAAAATGTGCTCAAAAAGGTTTTATGTCAAATTGAAAGACGACAGGCAGGCAAAACAACTACAGTGCTAAAGAGCAACTAAAACCAAAATGGGAGTTGGTGTGGGAGAGGGGAAAGGGGGCAATGTGTGTGTGTGTGTTTGTATGACAAGAACTCAAAATGCATGACTCGTCATGGCAACAGGAATCAGGCTCTAAATAATTTAGCAACTGGGCGGACAATAAAATTCGAACTGAAATGTCATACGCATGCATTTGCATATGATTTACCAGGAACAGGCATTGCAATGCCACGTCCTGTAACTAGTTGTTGCTGCTGTTGTTGTTGTTATTGTTGCTGTTGTTGTTGCTGTTGCATGACTGTAAACGCGCTGTGCAAATGCCATTGAAATTGATACCAGCGGCAAATCAGCAGCGCCAACTCTACTTTGTATCTGCCACTGCCCTTGCTCTGTCTCTCTCTCTCTCTCTCTCTCTCTCCCTCTCCTCTCTCTCTCTGCCCTGCTGTGATAAATTCAGAATATAATTTGTATATGGTCATGCTTGTTTCCAGTCATATATCTTCTTGTATTTTGTGTTATTTGCATGACCAAATTGCGAGCATACAAATTGTGTTGCCTACTTTTGGGCGCACAAATTGTCAACATATAATTTGTTTAGAAATGCAGCTAGATGAGATGACATTGCAATTTGATGCCACACTAGTATTGTTAAGCACTAAACACTTTAAGCACTCGGCATTGTCATAAATGTGCATTAGTCTGGCCCACAACATTCAGACAATGCGAATGTTCAGTCAAATGGCAAATTGTATTGAAAATTGTATACATAGTAATTTCATTAGCTGCTCACAAGTGTGCGTGTGTGAGTGTGTGCGAGTGTGTGTAAAGGTTACTAATAGGCTGCAGTTCAAGCAACATGCAACTTTTGCATTCTATACAACATAGAATTATCAATTTGGCATTAATTTGTTATAATTAACTAAAGCATTTTGTCGGATTTAAGTTTGATAATTTATTTAATGTTGACAAATACAAGAAATGAACTGTAAAGTTACCCCAAGTAGTGTTTATTCTTGCAAAATCTTTTGCGTAATTGACACCCACTCAGATACACACACACACACACACATACACGTATACTGAGTAGCATATTAGTAGTCAACATGCGTCTCTGCCTCATCCAGCTGCAGTTGCAGCATCAGGTACCCGGTTCCTGTCTGCAACAATGGCACAAACAAAATTCCAGTCTGTCTGCATATTTGAGACTTTGATCATTTGAAACGTTGCTGCCAGACACACAGAGCAAAAAAGAATGCATGGACCCCCCTCCAGCTAGAGCAACTCCCTCAACTCCCTCAACTGCCCACACTATATCGTATAGTATATCGTATGCTAATGCCAATCCTCTTCACACATACATAGGCAAATCTATGTGTCTCTCTCTCTCTCTGTCTCTGTCTGTCTGTCTCTGTCTGTCTATCTGTCTATCTCTGTACGTTATTATGTGGCTACTCAGCAGACCCGCAACATACTTCGACTTTTGCTGCAACTGCAACGGCAACAATCTAATCATCGTCATCAATAACACTAGTCAACATTAATCCGGATTTGACTTCGTAAAGGAACTGCAAGCATTTTCTCAACGCTGCCAGACAATTCCTTTTGAAGTGCTGGAAACTTTGTTGACCTAATCCGTAAGCACTGGCCCCACTTGTACAGTAGTGTCCATTTATAAGGATTATGTGAGCAAAATCTTGGCTGAATTCTTCAAGAATTTTCGAGTATAAATGGGGAAATTGTTGGAAAACTTTTGTTTAATATTGAATGAAATGAAAATGAATTGTTTATTTAAAAAAATGTAATGAAAATGTGCGAAGTTATTTTAAATATTTAATTTAATTAGTATAAAACTTAAGCCAATAGTTTGCAAGTCTTTCGTATCATTTTTATATATTTCACAATTATTATTAACCATTTTCAATGCATTTCCATTCGAATTTACTGCACTTTTGTTAATCAGTGTTGGCCACGTTGTCAATCCATGTCGCCCCTGTTGAGTGCAACATATTGACCAACGCTTTGGGTATGCTTAACCCATTCTCATTCTGTCAACTTTTGATAAATTTATGCACATTATTTGTCCGGCTGCCTGTCGCGTTGATTTTTCTCTACGATCCTTTTGCATCCTTTTGCATTCACATTACGTTATGCCATTTGCATGCAAACTAACTGCACTTCTGCTTTTGCCTTCAGTTACAGCTTTATCTTTAGCAATTCTGATTTGTGATTTTGTTATTTGCTTATGTATTGGCCATGGTTATGACCAGCAATGGGAGAAATTCGTTTACAGCTGCCAACAGCAAGACATCAAATGTGCTAAAAATGAGCATTTTATGGATTTATGGCGTAACTCAAACTCAATATATATAAAGGATAATGGATTTGCTCTTTGGTTCAGTGTATGTGTGTGTGTGTGTGTGTGTATTTTACATTAGAAATCGATAAGTAATCGAAGCGATAAATCGCTGTGAAGAGCGACAAAACAGCAAATGTTGAGGGTAAGTAAACATATCACTTGTTTCGAGTTCCTGGATTATATGTGGATATAGTATATGGATCAATTTCTCATTTCCCATTTCTCATTTCATGGTTAACAATTTTAATGCCAGCTAAATTTGTTTATAAATTCGATGCTCGTGGCACACGTTTGCTAATTTACAAATTCATGAATATAAATTGCTTTCAAATGATATATAAAATAATCAAATATGCAAATTTGAGCAGACTGCAGAAAGTCACATAGCACAACACTCACACACACACACACACCACACCAGACCGCACACGTATAATTTGCACAGAAAAAACGGTTATTAAAAATGTCAAATATTGGTATATGTGTGTGGTAGCTGCACGTGGCACACTCGAGCGTAGGTAAATCTAGGTGGACACAAGTTCTTGCCGTGGTTTTTTCTTTTGTGTAATGCATTGGTAACACATGTCCGGTTCTCATGCCGTTCGCCCCAAATGCTGCAGTATGGCTGCAAAATGGCCAAAAAATTCGAAAGTCAAATGCAGTTAAGGGGCTTGTTGCATGCCACAAAAGTGGACAACTGAACAAAACCAAAACCGAAAAACATTTCCAGCAGCTGCAAAACAAATGCAGACAACCAAATGGATTTAGTAACCATATTATGCTTCTTTAATTAAACCAAAATAAAATACAAATTTCAGCACAAGAAGTCTGTAGTTGAGTGTACTTATAAGAAGACTTAATAACTAAGAACTTTAAGTAGTTTCAAAGTTCACTATATAATGCTAAAATATTATGCATTCTGCTTTAATGTTAATAATAATAATATATATAAATATATTATTTTATGAATAACTTAAAATATTAGTTAATTTAAGTAAAAATAGATTTATTAAATCGAAAATGTTATCAATTTGCCATTTAAATGCTTAACAGTTGCTGAGTCTGTTAACTTAACATAACGCTTAGCTTAACAGCAGTTGAGTTAACAGCGCGTTTTAATTAGATTTTTTTGAAGCGAAGCATTTTCATTTGAAGTGCGGAGATTTCTCAAATTGGAATTTTGTAGAAAATGCAAAGCTTGCTGCATGCCGCGTGCTGCGTGTGGCATGACGCTGTGTAAGCTATTTTCCAGCAATACATCAATTATCCAATGGCTGTCAAACTGTGCGCCAGCATAGCGTGTCAATTAATAAGCAGAAACTATTCCCTCTCCTCTCTCTATGCTCTGCAGTACAGTTAGTCATGCCCCAATTGGCAAGAGCTGCCAATTGATAAATGGCAGCGCAACTTTTCGATAATTGTTGCTAATTTTTTTTGGTTATGTGGCATGTTGAGTAGAGCAACAGAAGTTTGCCACGCGTGTGTCAATTGTGCAACAGCTGCGGGCAAAAGTTGAACAAATAATAAAGTTTTTAATTATAAGCAATGCGCCCACACCACACCCGCACCCGCCCGCATTCCCCTTGTCGAGTAAAGTTCATTTTCTTCAGTTGATCGCAATCAAGTTAAAAGATGACTTTGTCCCAGGCGAAGCACAGTTGCAACAACAGCAATCGAATGGGAACTGTGGCAACTTCAAGCGCTGTGTGTGTGCGTGTTTGCCTGCCGGCGTGTGCGTGCCACTTTGACTGGCTTCTGGATATCTATGTGTGTGCGTGTGTCTCTCTGTGTGTGTGTGTGTGTGTGTGTAAGTCAATGAAATTAGTGCTGGCAGGCACAAAACCAGGGCAAAACTCAAGCACAAACCGGAGTTGAACCGGAAGTGTTGCCAGCAGTATCGTTGTCTTTTTGACATTTACATTTGCCGGCAGCCTCAACTCTCTCGCTCTCCCTCTCTCTCTCTCTCGCTCTACTCAGCAGTCAGTTAGTCAGTTCATGTCCTTTTCCTCGTGCCCATCTAAGTATGCTATAAAAAGTTGAGTAGCAAAACTTATTGGGTTTGCCTGATGATAATCAAAAAGGCGGAAAACTTAAATAATTTGCGGCCCAGAATTATACTGGTCACTTCCTTAAGCTGAGTTTTGGGCTAGGCAAGAAAGTAAAGCATTTTCTAAGGAAATTTCAGCTACTTAGCGGATATGATGAAATTTCGTTGTATTTCACTAAGATTGTTAACATTTCCAATGATAAATTGTGCATTAAAACTCTGAAAACTCAATCTAAACGTAAGTGTAAATATATCTTTATTTTCCTGTAGACAATCTTTAACTGTACACTAACAATTACTGTTGTTTTCTTGGTTGTCCTGCTAGAATCTCGTTTGCATTTGCTATAGTCCAATCGATCCATTCTTCCCATTTAATTTTCCACTTTTGCAAAGCATTTGCCTTCGCCTCATCCGAGAGGGCGCTGTGCTTGATAGAGTTCTTGGCTGTGCGCTTTAGGAACTTCAAGTCGGCTTTTCTGGGCTGCAAAAGAAGTAAATTAATTGGCATTTAGTTGGCATTGAGTTAACGTACCGCAATGCCTAGGAATGCCATGTAAAAGTCATGGGAAAGTGGTTTTGTGCGCCAAAATGAGGGATTACCCGAGGAGAGAACAATGGGTATATCGTTGGCAATTAATGTGGCAGCTGGATGATTGCGATAGTCAGCGCCAAGTTGCAACACCTGGTTGCAAACGGGGCAAACTTCAATGGCAACACCAAACTTCTTCACCAATTCCATAACCAATGGATGTTTGGTGATTGCATAGCCATGGCCAATACGCCTGGTGCCCAGCAGTACGGCATCTATAAGATTCTCATCGAGCGGCGAGCCATACCAATTGGTTTGTCCAGCATGGAAATAGAATTGAATATGCGGTGGCATTTTGAGCAGCTCATTGACAAACATACTCAACGGATGCCCCAATTCCTCTTGGCCAACGAGATCGAAACCAATTAATAAGTTGGGAAACTCCTTCTGCAATTTGAACTTCGCTTAATGGGCGTGACTAATGAGTACTTTGGGATTACTCACACTCAACTCGATGCATAGTTTAATGTGTTCGCTCATCTTTTTGACTGTCGTCTGTCGATGCGGCGAATAGATCAGCTTGGAGTCTATGAAGTCAGCGTGGTCTGCCTTGAAGCTCTTCAGCTGATCGTTGTACACCTGCAGCGTATCCTTAACTGGCAGCTTTGTGCCATCCAAGCAGTAGAGACGCCTCAGCAGGGAACGAACCTCCACATACTGCACTCCATCCTCGCTGAACTCCTTGAGGGCATTGTAATAGTATTCCCCCCAAATGGGATAGTATTGCAGTATGCCAGTGATCAGCTCAAATATGCTCATCATGTGCTTCCACGCCAAGTCATTCGATTGTAAATTCGACAATGGATACATGCTGAAGAGTGCCTTGAGATACTTGCGTACATTTTTCTCACCACGCCGCTCCCGAAACTCCTCCATTGTCTCCCATTTGCCATCCTTGTGTTGCAACATCTTCGGCTTCTCCTTGGAGAAGCGAAACTGTATTATCTTGCAGCCATCTGCTATGCTGCAAGCCCAGAGGTGCTTTCGATAGGTCAAATCGATGAGGAATTGAGTGCTGCACATGGAGCTATCATGTGTCTTCAGAGCGCCTCCCTTGGGCATCTTGCGCAGCAGTTGAAACAGTGGCGACTTCTCAATCTGATAGAGTCTCTCAAAGATATGATAGCCAGGCACAAATTGATTTGGATCCTTCACTCCTCTATTATATTCATCCATCTTGAGGCACATGATCACATCATTCACTTGGATTTCCTTCTCCGTCAACTGGATGTCATTGCCAAGTATTGTGCTCTGTTCAAATTTGCACACTATGTCCCGGAGTTTCCTATAGGCTTCTGGTGTACACTTGCGCAGATTTGCTGGCCCAAAAAACTGGGTCAAAATGCTACCAGCCAGTTGCTGGGACATTTTATTAAACAGAAATTTGTGTAAAGTAAATCTCAATGATTTGCGATTAAGTGTAAGATAAGTTATTTATATGTATATGATTTAAACAGGTTTTCCAATTAGTCTATAATTAATAATGAATTCCTCTAGATAATACTTTGATTACAGTTGTTCCATGCTCGTTGTCAAACTGCTATCATAGTCTACAGCAAACACTTTGATGTGTTCTTGCTGGTAACAAGCTTTTGCTTAAGTGTTTTTTAGCAGCATTACATTACTTGCTACCTCCTTTAGCTCAATGCAGTGAATGAATCCCATTCAACTTAGAACCCAAGCTGCAACCTTTCCAAACAGAAAACAGTTACAATTGCCCAGGGCCATGAAACTTTTCAAGTGTTAACGAGTTTTGTTGCACACATGTGTCGATTGCATACGTAGTGCACTTAACTTGAAAACTTGCACGACATTCAAGTAACAACAGAGCAACAACAACAACAACAACAACAACAACAACAACAGCACAGATAACGGCAAATGGCAAACTGATATGCTGCTTCTCTTCCTTCCCTACTTCTTCTTCTTCTTTGGCTGAGAATTTGATTTCGTGCAAAAACAATTTGCATCTTAATTGTGCCCCATTGCAAGTAAGGATACAAACAGCTTAAGGCCAGAAAGGGGCATGTCTATAATTTTACTAGCACTTAAATTACTTGGGCCAGAGTTGAAGGTGCTTAGAAGTCAGTTGCCAAACTGCAAATAAAACTAACAGAATTGTTTCTAGCTTCACCTCGAGTGTCTATACAAAAGTGTAGCATACTTTTCAGTGCTAGCTTTAATTATCTCTCTTATCACTCTATTGTACTGCGGCTTTAAACAATTCTGTGGCATTGCAACAATTGTAAATTACGAAATATCAATTTGCTAGTGCATTAAAATTATTAGAGCGTTAACTAAGCTGCAGTACAAGCGACTTTTCCTGTTGCCCTTCTCGGTTATGCTAAATTCAGACTTTAAACATTTTCATAAATTTCAAATCGATGCCGCACTTCAACCATTTACAGTTCTCGCACATGTTTTTTTTTGCGTGCTAGCATGTTAAAATCTCTGGTTGCGTGCTTTCTCTCTCTCTCTCTCGGTATTCCCCTTTTGTTCTTCGTCCTGCGCCCCTGTAACATATCATATTTTTTTTGTCTGTTACAAATTATGCTCATATAAATTTTTATAAAACATTTCTGGCGTTGCCATTTTATTTTATGTTTCTTTTTGTTACAACTGCGTCTCACACACACACACACACACGCACATTCACACACCCACACGCAGACACATTCTCAGCAACTGCCTTACAATTTGCTGAGCAGAAGAGTAGGCAACAAAATGGGGCATAAGGCGGAACGCGCTGTGTGTCTGCAGCAAAAATGAAAAGCAATTCACACTTGAAAAGTTTCAACATGCGTTTTTAAGTCGCACACAAAGAAGACCCAACTATTTTATTATATTATATTCTCTATACTTTGTTTAAACGCTACACATGATGTCAGCTTCAACCCTTAAAGGACAATGCCAAAGAGCAGTTTGTTATATATACACATATATATATATTAATTTAAATTGAAAGAGGAAATTTTAGAAAAATATTATAAATGTTATACAAGTATTATTCTAATCTCTTTCCTTGTTGCCAAGCTCCTGCCCACCTTTAAGCTCTTTGTTGCACTTTGCAAATGGAAATTGTTTGAAAGATTAAAAATCAAATAATGTGGCTATAAATACCTGAAAGACTGGGGTTAAATGATGTTATATATATATATATATATGTGTCTATGGTTATCATAACATGTGCATATTCTTTGGGTTCATTATTGCGTATTTTCGGCGTGTTAATGTGTGTGAATATGAGGCTGATGTTTGCCCTTCAAAAGCAGCTGCAAACCCAAGAGCCCATTGCCATTTGTGCGCACATAATGTTGGGATAGAGACGATGTGATCATAAAAAAGGGTTCGCACTTGGAGTTTGTTTAACCATAGTATAGAAGTGTGTGAGTGTGCGTGCTCGTTTGTGTATTTGTATGCCAGTTTATTGTGGCACTTTGGATGCCTTTTGCCAGTTTATTTTTTTTGGAGGGCAAGCTAACTAATTTAATATGCATAAATGCTAGCACATGTTTCATAAATGGCATTTTAAAGCCGCACGAAATGGGTTTATTATGTAGGCAGCTCGCTTTTGCCACATTTCGCATACAATATGAATTTCTATTAATGCTTTTTATGCTGGCTTTCTATGTGTGTCTGTGTGTGTGTGTGTGTGTGTTCAATTTCCGTTGCAGCCAGCAACAGCGGACATAGTATAACAAGGATAGAGAGAGAGAGAGGAAAATTAAAAACTGTTGCATACTTTTCTGCGCACTCAATGTTCTCACACAATGAACTCGCTTTTAATGCCATAATTGAAGTGAAGCACAATTGTCAAACTACAGCAGATAAGCCAAAGTTCTGTTTCCCTATTCCTCCCCCCCCACCCCTTCATCATTCTGATCGTGATGTGGCAACTGCCCGTGATGTCTGTTTGGCCAAAATGAGCGACAGTTAGACGCGCTGCAGACAACAGCTGTTTAAACTCTTTAGAGCTCAATGTGTGTGCAGTTGTCATAGCCGCGCTGCTCACCTCCTGCTGGCTTTATGACTGTGGCTTGAAAATTGAAACAATGGTTAGGCTCCCTCTTGCTCTCCCTTCACCAACCATGCTACGTCCCTCGTCCAATTGCTTGTTAAGCTTGCGGCTGGCATTTTTATCTGCCTTTTGCTTTGTCTTCGTCGCATTGTCATTTTCACAATAGCCTAAAATTTGTGCTTATACACACAAACATACTGCTCCCTACACATACACACACACACACAAACACACACTCACAGAGAGAGAGAGAGAGAGAGAGCGAGGGAGACTCACACAGTGTTTGATTACAAATTTTTGCGTTTTGTCAAATTGATTTGTCTACAGTCAGCACGTAGTCAGCTACCTTCTGTCGCCCTCAATTCAATTCCCCCCTCTGGCGTTGCTGCCCCCTCTGTTAGCTGTAACCAATTTACATTTTGACGCGTTTTGGCGCTTTGAATTTCGCAGCACGTTTGTTGCCTATTTGAATTACGAGTATGTCAATAGAAACGCACGCTGTTTCCGCCTCTCTCCTTGGCCAGCTCAAATAAATGTCAATAAACATCTTAGCCAGTTTGACAGCAAATGCTTCAAGCCAAACAATAAGACAACATTGACAGCGACAATGTCTTGAAAGTGCTTACTTGTTGTTGTTGTTGTTGTTGTTGCTGTGTCCTTAAAGCGACTGCGACACAATAATTCAATTTGAATGCCTAATGAATAATTATTATGAGTAAAATTATTATTAATAATGTAGGCAATAAAAGCTCAAAATGTATAATTTTAAATAGTATTTAAGTATATTTTTGATGAAGAATTGTGAAGGCAATCGAGACAGTTATAACAGTTGATAGTTTAGTAGAGTTTATCAGGATTGTTTTATCCTTATCTTCCTAAGCACAGCTGTAGCTGTAAAGCTGTAGATCTCTATAAATGTAGTTTATATATGTCTAAATCGCAGCTCAAAATGTATAATTCTAAATTTAATGTATGTATATTTTTGATGAATAATTCTGATGGAAATTGAGAGAGTTATAATAGTTTTTATCAGAGTTGTTTCATCCTTATCTTCCTAAGCATAGCTGTAACTCCGCCAATATCTCAATTAAGAGCCAGAGAGCTCTATAAATGTAGTTTATATATGTCTAAATTGCAGCTCAAAATGTATAACTTTAAATTTAATTTAAGTATATTTTTGATGAATAATTGTGAATGCAACCGCGACAGTTATAATAGTTTTTATCAGAGTATTTTTATCGCTATCTTCCTAAGCACAGCTGTAACTCCGCCAATATCTCAATTAAGAGCCAGAGAGCTCTATAAATGTAGTTTATATATGTCTGAATCGCAGCTCAAAATGTATAATTTTAAATTTAATTTAAGTATATTTTTGATGAATGATTCTAAAGGCAATCGCGACAGTTATTATAGTTTTTATCAGTGTTGTTTTATCGCTATCTTCCTAAGCACAGCTGTAACTCCGCCAATATCTCAATTAAGAGCCAGAGAGCTCTATAAATGTAGTTTATATATGTCTAAATCGCAGCACAGCAGGGCACCAGCAATTTGCAGCATTGTTCTTTTACTTTTCGTAGAGCTCTGGGCATGTTTACAGCACTTTGTATGGGTTGTTTTTAAACAATATGGTTGCCATTTCAGTGGCCATATACGAGTGTAGTGGCAATAAAAAGAAATTATAAAATAATATTAACAATCTAGCAACAACTATGGGCAAGCTGGCAGGCATTTAGTGTTCCACATAACAAAAGAAAGGAAACACAAAAAATATATATAAATATATATATATATATATACATATCATATATATGTATAGAAAGTAGAAAGAAAGCAAAAGGAAAGTGGCATTTTACGTTTATGGTTATGTGGGTGCAGTTTGCACACTGCTGAATGCGACCTGAACTGCAACTGAGCTTAAAGGTTAAACGGGAAATGGAAATGGACACAGTAAAGGAGAGAGGAGGGAGGTACGGCAAGCTACAGCAGCAAATGGCAACTAACGGCTGGCTGGCTGGCAATAACAGCAAAGACCAGGGCTGCATTTAAAGTGCCGTTGCAATTAAGGCGCCAATTAATTGCAACAATTGCACAGCGATTCTCGACTGCAGCTAAACACTTTATGCAACTTAGGAACCAGCAAAGAGGAAGAAGAATGAATAAGCTATAAATATATATAAGAATTATAAGTATCTAAAAGATATATCTCTAGTTTGCATAGACTTAGCTCAGCTGAGTCGAACTGGAGAGACTCCAACTCTCTTGCAGAGCCGTAACAGTCGTAAAGGTGACTCATGTGAGATGAGAGACGCTCGCCTGAGCCTGAGCTGGTTGAGGGGGTATGAAAACAGACAGCAAACATGTTGGCAAAAGTTTTATAATAAAATTATTTGTTTGGGCCAAAATAGACAACTTTTCAGCCATACATTTCATTTGTGCGAAATGTCACTCTGGGGCATACTTTTGCCAAACAACTGAACAACCAGTCAGAGCAACAACAACAACAACAACAACAAGAGCAGTAGCAACGGCAGCAACGGCAGCAACAGCAGCAACAACAAGGACAAATGTTTGGCAAATTTGCAGCTCAGTTGCTCAGAACTGTCGACATGGAGCAGTTTAGGTCTATGTTTCCATGTCAATGCCAAGGCACTAACAATTAAATGCGTCCTCTGAAAATGTGTGCAGCTTCGCAGGATAAACATTTGCATTTAAATAAATATATAAAAATGCATTGCATTTTTGTTGGCGCTATTCATTAGCTCGTCTCGCCCCATCTCTCGCCCCTCTCTGCGCGACTCCCCGCTGTGCAGTCTGGCACCCAAAGTGACTTTCAATGTAAACGTCAGCGCTTTGTGCTGTTGACATTTGTGCGCTCAGACGAGGAGCAGCAACTAAAAAGCAGCAGCTGGAGTTGGAGCTGGAGTTGGAGATGGCGAAGGAGAAGGAGAAGGCGCAGTACGATGACGATGACGGCAACAATTTACGATAAACATCTCAGCGGCATGCAAATCCCTTTTAGGAATGCCACCAGGCGCAGGAGAGCACTTCAGCTGCTTGGAGGAGCCAGCGACAAAGCGAAAATAGCTGACGAGCTGAAGCCGATGGGAAAGGGACCAAGCAGGACAGAAGAGTGAAGAGTGAAAAGAACACGAGACGGGGGCGAAGTTGTAGCATCCCATTCGATTTGAGTGGCAACTAGGAATTAACCAACACAAGCAGGCTCAGCTCACAGCTCACAGCTTCAACATCAACTTCAAATTGCACTCCACTTTACATTCAAGATATGGAAATGTGCGCTATGATAAATAGAAAACAAAAAACGTAAAAAAAAGAAAGAAATAAAAAATGAATTAACTTTAAAATCAAATAAAATGATGACAAAAAGAAGCTGTTAATGCCTTAAAGTGTTTCAATTGAAGTTCACTTGAGTTGAAGCTTTTGCTGTGATGCAGACAAGAATTGTGTTATCATTGAAGTGAAGCAAACTTACCTATTTGATTTGTATCTTGATTATGTTTAATAAAAAGAAACTTCAACTAAACTATGATTATCACAAGCGATCGGAAGCGTAATTTGTTATTTGATATAATTTTGTATATACACAGTTTATTTAATATTCTGCAATTATTAGTCAATTTCATCTATTGATTAAAATGCATATGCCTTTGCTGGTGAATCATATCATACAAATACTTCCATTTGAAGCAGAGTCGTTAACTAAATTGTAGCATTATATGTATAAACTCAATCCTAAGTCCGGTGAGATGCTCACCTCTTAACGTTTCGTACGCCAAAAGTTCCAGACATCACAGAGACTGGGCTTCTGGTCACATTCGCAGGCTGTGATCGGTGGCAGCAGCGGGAATTTCTTGCACTCTGAGAAGCTGAGATATTGCGTCTTCCGCTTGACACAACAGGAGGGCAATCGACCCCGGGAGCATCTCACATCGAGACGGCTTGTTCGGCATTTGGGGGAACGGAGCTTGCAGCATGGCCATGGCATTGTTGTGGGCGGAAAGAGTCTTGGGGGCGGTGCACGCTCTCTTTTCGGAAGTTCACAATCTTCTGGTTCACAAGCGGTACAAAGTTTACCTCGGAATATCTTTGGATCACGTCGCTCGTGCACCGGATAGATTTTGCGGACTTTTGGCTTTTGGCGCGGCAACGGCTTGAACTCACACCAGGTTTTCTGATACCTTCGACTGTCCTTATCACTGGGCTGATAAGCATTCACATCAAGTGGCACTGGGCATGGCTCCGGCATGCACGGATCGGGCTTTATCTCTTGATATGCCATGCACTTGTATTCGGATCGTCGTAGTCTTAAAAAACAGGGCGTCTTTTTCTTCTGAGCCCGACGCATCCGACGCAGCTTCTCTTTGAATATTTCACCAGACACCATAATCCGATCGGATTTGGTGCTTGAATATAAAACCCATGAATGCTTAAACGTTCCGAGGTTTTCCATTTGCAGAATGCACCGGAATCTGCTCATTAAGTTATTCATATTGATGACAATCAAAATTTTGTTGTGCCTTATGCCGAAATGTTGAAATGTAACCCTATTCTGACTGATCTGTCCGCAGCGACAGTCTGACAGCTGACGTGACTGGCATTGAAAAGCCTTCATGTTTCAAATAGCAAATTTATGCGCATTACAATTTGAATGTCTAATGAGATTTGTCTGTGGAATGTGTGGTAAGTCTATCATAGATCTCACTTCAAATTTAGTACAACAACGAAACAAAATTAGTGTTTGTTTATCATATTAAGTGACGGACCTGCTGGTAAGGTTGCCACTTCTGAAAATTGCTTTCAATCAGACATAAGAGAAAATGTACCAATTGAGCAAATAATTTCCCTTCTTCATATTGGATATAAATGTCCCAATTGAGAAGCAAAAAGTATTTTTGCAGAAGTTATTTTTTGCTCGTTTCGCCTTCATTTCGTACTCCCTCTCCGTCTCTTCACCTACTCTTACACCATAAACCCATACCACATATGCACATATGCATTTATATGTGTGTATAAATATATCTGATTTTATTGAAATCTGTAATTTTTTCATTTAAAAGATAAAGTACTGATCTGAAGAGTCTCTCCACAATAGGAACACTAGGAAACGTCACAATCTGGTTTAAGCAGTTTTACGGTAAAAAATTCCTTAAATATGTCTCGCTTTGAAAACCCGCCAAGCCTCGCATATAGAAAACTTCTTGTGGCACTCGGTTATTGGTGCCTTATTCAGTTCAGCGTTTTGGCATTCAGAGAAACTCGGGTAACGTGTTAACTGACGCCTGCAATTGGATTGAACCTTTGGCGCTATTTTGCAGCGAGTGACTTTCTTTGCTGTTGGGCATTCACAGAGTGGATTTTTAATGCAGCGAGTCTCGGCGGTGGGCGGTCCTGGTTTCAACGGTCGACACAGCAATGGTCTCAATGTGCGGCATCCTTTTGGCGGTGGCGATCGATTACAGTCCGGCTTGCGACGCTGCCGACGAGAGATTTCGGGCATTAGCGTTATGCTGCATACACGTTTGGGTACCCTTTCCATGACACAGTCAACCCAATACTTTTTGTATGGCTTATCAAGCGTTTTGCTTGGCCTATACAGGGTGGTATCGAGGCGTGGTTCATTAAAACAGGGTCCCATACAATCTGGCTTATAGGGTGGATCACAGCGCATATAAACGCCCAATGAACGCTCCGTCGTAAGCTCTTCATCGGTTTTACAGGGATTGGGTCTTTTAAAATATTCCGGTGGTATTATCACTGGCATTCTGCATTTCTTCTTCTTCTCCTTCATCTTGGACACGCGACAGCTTTGAAAATCGCCTACATTACGTACCGTAGACAACACGAGGCCCTTGATGAATCCCTGCTGCAGACGAATCGCTCCCAACAGAGCGTTTGAGCATTTCATTGAATTTTTAACACCCATAGCCAAAAGAAATTTTGAACCCTTACACACGGATTATGGAAAATTTGATCATTGAAACGAAGTCCGAAAACAGACTGATTCGACAATCAGAGAATACATCTCATATGGAAATCAAAGTGACAGTTGCTGCCAAGCAAACTACAATTCAATTAATTCACATAATTTATTATTCTTCACTTAAAGCGCTGAATAAAAACTCGACTTGAATGCACTTTCTGACTTTCTGTTGCAAATCCAACGAAGCTTAAGTGTCTTAGTTGGCAAACGAAATAGCTAAAGCCACTGCCAAAAGTTTGTACATCAAATAATAAACAAAACGCACTAATTAATTAGTGAGTGGGAGTTTCCTCTCCAGCAGCGTCCATCATCCAACCAATCGGTGGCCTCTTCAGCGGCATCTGGGGTCAAGTGCCCTGTGTGCAGCTCTGATTTTCCTATCCTCTGTTTTTCTGTTTTACCAACAACTCTATCCAAATTTGTATTTTTTTTATTTTCGCCCAAAACGTTTCGAACGTGCCAGTTTTTTCCCCTGTTTCTCTATATTTTTTTTCTTTGTCCAACAGCCAACGGATTTTTTTGTCGGGTAGTCCAATTGGAGCCTTTGGTTGAGGGCAGCTGGCTTGAAATCGAAACGGCCAAAAGATTGCGCCGCCAAATTGTTAACAGCAATTGACCCAATTTTATGGGCCTGCACTCATGCATATCTCGAGTAGAAGGAGAAGGGGCGGCTGAGTGGAAAGAGGGCATGGCAAAGGGATGTGGAAGCTGTGCACAAAATCGGCGTAAAAGCGAAAACTGGCCGTGCCCGTTAACTGTCAAACGCGGCGTATACTTATTTGGTTTTTTTATACTTTTTTCTCCCGCTGTTTGTTTCTTTTTTGTTTTTTTTTTTACTTGCTTTTCTTTCACGTGCGAAGCAAACCAAAAAATGCATGAGCTTGTTCTGCACGCTGTGTTTGTTGTTGTACTTTGGTGCTTTTTTATTTTTTATTTTATTGTATTGAATCGTGAATCAGCTTAGCAGCTGCCATTAAATTGAAAATTCAATTCTGTTGCCTGCAACATATAAATTTAACTGAAAGAAATGAAACAAGCGAAAGCCCTTGAGCAAATTGCGCGGCCATTAAATTAAACAAAATTAAGCGACTTCAGTGCATTAAAGGTGTTAATTAAAATTGTAAGCATTTTATATAAATAAGCATAACTAATAATTTAATGGTAAAATATATATTTTCATTTGAATATCTGTTTAATATAATAATTTCATTATATTAGATTTCTAACGGGATTCGTTTGCAACTGTTGCATTATTTCGCAAAGTGAATAGTCGGTATATGTGTAGTTCAGAGTTATTACAAGAGATGGCGCTGCATTTAAATTAATTGGGAAGTCTAGCAGCGCACCGTATACAAAAATACTAAAACGATAGTTATGTTATCGATACTTTTCATAACAATCACGTTCTCTAAATCAGCTCTTTACCACGACGCAACTGCCAAAGGCTTGTGTACTCGTTCTTTGTGTAAATCATGTAATAATAATAAATGGCAATAGTAACTTGCTTTTAATCACTTAAGTTTCAGTAGTTGCGCTGTAACGCTGAACTGAGACTACTTTGAGCTTATTTTCAATAATCTACTCGACCGAATATCCAGATCCTCTGTGCACTGCAAGCCAAAGCCCTTTGGCAAGAAATGACGGTTATAAACGAAGATATTTCTTAATGAAAATTCACTCTAGCTTAAACATGTTGTTGCATATTTTGACAAGAACTCTTTGGGTTCGCTATCAAAGTGCAATATACTTGAAGCTTGCTTACCAGTTGAATAAATAATGCTGTAAATTAAGTAACTGCAACTTGGTGCTCAAAACTCGCATAAAGCACAAATGAAGTTGCCAGTCGCCATCGTGGGGGCACTGAATAGTAGATGAAGTTGTGGGTGGGGCGAGAATGGGAGTGGTAGGGAGTTGGAGGTAGGGGAATGGAGTCGGATGCAACTGTGGAATGATTTCATTTACTTGCAATCAATGAAATTGCACTGATGCAATTTCGTTGGGCCAAAATAAACAACAACTGCAATGGGAGATGGCAAAAGTAACAGTTGCAGTAAAAGCAACTTGCCTCTGAAGACTGCAGGCAGCTGGGAATGTGTGGGTCTGTGTTATGCGAAGGGGGTGTGAGCGGTGGTGTCATGGCTGTCTGTCTGTCACAACAGCTGCATGGTGGCAGCTTGAGGGCATGCGAATGTCTAGCGACAGCCAAAGGCAACGTCAGTGTTAGCATCGCGGTCCACAGTCAGGAATTTCTCATATCGCAGGCAGGACACATTTGGCTGGCATCACGTAGACGAAAGGACGACCCGATGGGGGAACTACTGAAGTAGCTGAACTGAAACTGAAACTGTGACTGTGACTGCTGCCTCACGGCTGTCCCCTGCTGAAAAGTTCACGCGCTGCCATTGACATTAAGACTTGGATTGGGTGCTACAGCCACGCAGAGAGATTTGAGAAAAATGTCAGACGAGACAAAAAATGATCAGAAAAAATAGCAAGGGTAGGTGAGTGTGACTTAGTGGTGCCAACGAGCCACCAACTAACCACAAGCTGCATACGCAGTCAAACGACATCGCCGTCTGACGGTAGCACCAGCATTTTGGTAGTACAAGCTACCATCGATTCTGCATTGCCAACAGCAACAGCAAGAAGCGTTAATGATGATGTGGATGAGCAAACGAAAATTAATGTGGATATTCGGAGCGAACCACAAATACCGATTATCTTGGTGGCAACACAGGCGACGCCAGCCATGAAAGATGCACAGGTGGGAACCGAAGCGCATCGTACGGCAAGTGGACCTGGGACCCGTGAGCCAAAATCAATGTCCATCAGCTCAGACCAGTATGACCAGGACGACCCGCTCACCACAAAGGTGATAAAGGTATTCAAAAAAAGTACGTTTTATGATCAGCAAATGAAACTTAACCTTTTTGCAAGTATTTCCAAGTTAAATAGCTTGTTCTTCGCAAAGAAGTTGCACGTACTAGAGTAGGCAACACTATTTTATACGCTGTTGCAGCGTAGAGTGATTAATTTTGACGCGCGAAAGTATGCAATGCTTTTTAAATTAGCAGGACCCTGGATGCCTTGTTGTTGTAGTTAAGTTATTTAATGCTCATGCCCAAGAGTATGCAACACTATTTATCTTAATTAGTATTACAGACAAAGAATCTTTAATCGCGGCTCATAAAAGTATGCAATGCCTAAGAGCTTTGCACGACTGTCGATCGCTTATTGTCTTATTAACTAAATTAAATTTTCTTAGAGCCCAAATTAGCGAATCCAGCGCCCTATGATTCCGAAGACTCGTTTGAAGAGCGGTTTAACTATGAAAATACTGCGCACTCATTGGGTAAGACGCCAAACACCGTGGATTCAGATGTACCACGGACGGATGAAACGGGAACGGCATTTGCCACTGACACTAGCGACAAGGAGTTCAGCAGTAGTGGATCCATAAGACTATATGACAGCGAGCAAACGGATGCATATAGAAGTGATTTTCCACAGGGAAATCTACCACCGGGCTTTAAGCTGGCCTCGGGCATGGCATTCGTAAGTGAGTGACTCTCCCTCTCCCTCTCTCGCTCACTTTATCTATACCTAGATCTATATGGCAATACCTCCCGATGGTGGCTATGGCTGGCTGGTGCTCTTCCTCAGCTTTCTGGCCCAACTCATTGTGGATGGCATCGTCTTCTCCATTGGCATTTTGCTGCCATTCATCCGAGAGGAATTTAATGCCACAAGTGCTCAGGTTGTGCTCGTGGGCAGCATTCAAATCGGTTGTTATTTTATGGGTGGCGCCTTCTCCAGTGCTCTGATCAATAGCTATGGCTTCAGGCCGGTTGCCTTGCTTGGCGTGGTGATCTCAGCTGTGGCCATTCTGGCAGCCAGCTTCAGTCCCAATTTGCTGACAATGATCATATTCTACAGCATCATTGGTAGGTGTCCAATTGTGGCATAGAGAGTTACCTGTAATCAACTACTCACAGGTGGACCTGGATTGAGCATGATCTGGGTGAGCTCACAGCTCATCATTGGGTATTACTTTGAGCGTTATCGTCCCATTGCCAGCGGCTTCTCTTGCTCCGGCGCTGGAGCTGGCATTTTCATCTTCTCCATTACGAATAGTTTGCTCGTGTTGAGCCTTGGCTGGCGGAACACAATACGTGTCCAGGTGATTCTAATACTGCTCATCTTCTTTATGGCATTGGCCTATCTGGAGGTGGCTCCATCACCTGTGGGCGTGCTGCATCAGGATCACTTCTCCACCTCCAGTTCGAATGAGTATTATGGCAATTTCTATGTGCAAAATTTACTGGGTGAAGATTTGTCCTCCAAGCGCTCACACGTCGTGCTGGAGAACTATGAGCCGCCCAAGCAACAGGGACGCTTGCGTCGCTGGGCCAGCCGCTGTTCACCCTGCTGTGGGAAGCGTCCGAAGCAAATCGTCTATCGTTATCCTTTGTCGGATGACGAGCGCTCCGAACGCAATTATGTGGTGCGTGCGGATCCCATGCAGAAGGAGGATCTATTCTATACAGGACCCGCCGACTACGATGAACCGCACAGCTTGGAGCAGTTCGAGGGCAAGGAACTAGAGCTAGTTGGCTCCCAGGCGCATGTAAGCAACTACATTTTCTATAGGATCTTGCATCTTTAACTCCTCTCTCTCTTTGTCAACCCTTAGATTCAAAGAGCCGCCTATGGTCTGCACAATATACACGACTACGATAGAACCGACGATGACTCGATTATACTGCCCGATTCTGGGGGCATCTCACAGGGTCCAGTGGCCACATCCAGCCAGCATCCACGCAAGAAGCCGCGCAAGGACAAGAAACGCAGCTGGCTGGGCACCAAGGCGACCAAGGCAATGAATCGTCTCTTTGATGTGCATCTCTTGAGATCCTTCGAGTTCCGCGTGCTGTTGGCCTCCGCCTTCCTCTACCCGATGGGCTTCAACATACCGTTTGTCTACTCCAAGGCACGCACCACCATACCGGCGGAGTACGCCCAGTGGATTGGGCCAGCAATTGGTGCCACCAGCTTCCTGGTGCGCATTCTCTGTGGCTTTGTGGCCTACAAGCTGCGTAGCTGGACGAACTATATCTGTGGCGGCGGCATGATGCTGGGAGGCATCATGGTCTTCATTAGCGCCTTCTATGGCAGCGATCTCATCTGGTTTCAGTTTGTCTATGGCTTGCTATATGGCGTGGCGCCAGGTGAGCTAGAACTTACCAACTGATGACTTACCTCCCCATATATACTTCCCTCTCCTCTATTAGCTGTCTTTGCCACACTCCGTGCCCTCATCTATGTACGCTACTTGGGCCTCTCGAAGCTGACCAACGCCTTTGGCATTACAGCCCTGGCCATGGGCTTGGGCGTCTTCCTTGGCACCACAATTGGTGGCCTGCTGATCGACAAAACTGGCGGCTATACGGCTCCCTTTGCTCTGGCCGGCATCTGCATAATGTTGTCGGGCATGTTGAAGTTGATATTGCCAGCTTGGATAAGGCATCGAAGAAATAGCAAGAGGATTCGAACGATTGATTGAATTACAGTTTGCGATGCATTGGTTTTTTCTTTTTTTATTGGTTTGATTTATTTTACAAAATGTCTTATGCACTTGCAGTTGTTGTTTGCTTATTACATCATATTAATTGTGTATTAATGACTAATTTGTAATTCTTTGCATTCGATTTTATTTTACATTGTTTGGCTGTGTCGAGAGCACGTTCCTCAAGCTGTGTGTGCCTCTACAACTGTTACCTACTGTCAAACTGTGTGTGACTCTCAAACTGTTACTTCTTCAAACTGTATTTGAATAGACTGTTGTTGTTGTTGTTGTTGTTGTTGTTGGTTTGCTTTTATTGCATTCGAATTAAAGTTTAATTAGCTTAGTTTACATCTAATGTTAGCTTAATTGCTGCTCTACACACACTACCATACTAGTAGCTGCGAGTGTGTGCGATTCTTATTTTGGTTTTTTTGGTTTTTGGTTTTTTGGTTTTTGGTTTTCCATTTCCTTGTTTGGTTACGCAAATGTTCACGCTTTGTTTTTTGTTGTTTGGTTTTGTATTTGTTTGATTTAGTTAATATACTTATAAATACGAGGGCAATTCAATAAATAGCTGACAAAACCAAGCACAAATGTCGTGTTTAATGAACACCAGAAAAGTTATAAATACTTTGGTTAAATAAGCATAAAAAAAATAGTTAAAATATAAAAAGAAGTTAAGTAACTGCAACTTGCTTTAAATTGATTTAAAACCCTTATAAATTTCATCATTTGCAGCACAATTTATTAAATCGCTCTCGCAGTTGTTTGCAGCTTAAATTTGTACGTCTACTAAATAGTATTTAATTTATAATTTTTATTTTATATTTTTGGTTTTTCTTGTTGAAATTTTTCATTTATATATGACACATATATATATATCTGAAATATCTGCTTGATTTATACATTAAAATTAGCTTAAGCAACTGAATGGAATAACCAAAAAGTTCACTTTTCATTTCGCCAAATATGTGTGTGACTGTGTGTGTGTGTGTGTATGTGTGTGTGTGTGTGTGTGTGTGTGTGTGTGTAGCAAAAGCTGTTCCAAGTTTTACAGAACTTCTGCACTTTTGTTCATTTATTTCAGCTTTAAGAAGTTCCACCAAATACAACTTGGAACAGTTTTGTATGTTTTTTTTGTTGTTGTCGTTAAATTTTTTATGTTTTTTTGTTTTTTATATTGTCAGTAGTCTTTGGTTTCATATGCAATTTTGATAAAATTTAACTGCAATTTAAAATGAATTTGCTTCAATTTGAATTTTCGTATCGTAATCTAAATTTAAAAATAAATTTAAATGAAAATCAATCTGCAGCTGCTGGGATCTCTCTGGGACACTCTACTGTGTGTTGTTGTTGTTGCTGTTATTGTTGTTGTTGTTGTTGTTTTTGATTCCACAAAAAGCAATTCTTACGCCTTAAATTAAAATTATATTTATATATTCGCTTTGGTCCACAGCATAGCGTGTTCATGTATCGGAATCGGACCTGCAGACAATTTCCAATAATTAAATGCATATTTGACTATCATCGAGAGGGATAGGGGGATTGATTGGATGGGGGTAAGGGGGATGGTTCTGGTGCTGGTACTGGGGCTGGTGCTTACCAATTAAAATAGCTCTGCGGGCCGTGACAGTTGCGCTCGGTGCCGCACCATTTGGATTGCTGGAGCGCCGGGCATGGCCGTCCACCGCGTTTGCCATGTTTGATGACTTTGCGATATCGATGCATCTCACCAATGCCACAACTCTTGCTGCAGGCCGTCCACTCGGACCAGTGGCTCACGCGGCAGTCGCGACGCCTCTTCGACGCCACTCCCCCCCGACGTCGTGACGAAACTGAACCTGATGCTGATGCCGCGCCTTTGCCAGAGCCAGTGTCCTTTGCCGGATAGCTGGTATTGTTATTATTATTATTATTAATATTATTATAATTCTTATTATTATTATTATTGTTGTTGTTGTTGTTGTTGGCCACATCCGTGCGCCTGTAGCTGCTGGCAATGCTCTGCATCAGCGCGTGTTTATCATTCTTCGGCACCACGTTGAACTGGCTGTTGTTGTAGCTGTGGGACAGCGAAATGAATAAATATTTGTTGCATAAATATTGGATAAATATTTTGGAGCGAAGGCGGCTTAATTAATTATATATCATCTATCTGCATAAAGTAAAAATGTTGCTTATTTGTATTATTAAGATATTTAAAATTAAGAATTAATATATCTGTTTAGATTTACTTATGAAGAATATTGAATTTATTTATAATTATGCCAGCTTAAGTAAATTTCAAACATTTATTTAAGTATTTATTTATTTATTATTTATTATTTATTATTTATTTATGATAAATATTTAGAATTACTGAACAACTATAATAAATGAAATTTTTGTTTATTTGTAGTATTAATTAAACGTTTGTAAATTTAACAATAATATGCAAATATTATGAAATATAATTTAAATAAAAACTTAAGTTCATGTATTAATTAATAATAATTTATGATAATAAATGCAAATACAACTATTATGAAGTTTTGTTAATTAAACCATTAAAAAGGCAACATTTGTATATATAATAAATTAAATTGAAAAACTAAATATTGATATTAATTTATTAAATTTTATTTTATAGTGCAAAAATGGAACAGTTTTGTTATATTAACTCTTGCAAATAACAATTGTAAATAGTAAATAAATAATAATAAATAGAGAATAAATAAATATGGCAAATTATTGTACTCCAAACTTATTTTTACTTATTTGTATTTTCTTTTCAAATTAAATGTTTTTGTCAACTGTATTCAGTTGACTGAAAATTATAAATACAAAAACATGTTTAACTAATTAAAAGTTAATTACTTATATATATATATATATATATATATATATTTTTTTTAAATTTTTTTATATTCCCAGCAACTACAAAAGTAATTTGCTTTGTTTTCTCATTTTCAATTTAAGGCTTAAATGAAGTTTTTCTGCTTGCTGCGAATTTTGTACGAAATCAATTGGATTGCCTTATGATTGTGCAGAAGTAAGTCAGAGCACACAACGCACAGTTACAAGCACGATTTTCATTGCTTAAAATACATGCGGAGAGATTACACATACGCCAGGTAAGCCGTAGCTAAAGGTCTTCTGCACTGAGCATGTTTCTTATTTCAGCACGTCAGCTGTAGACAATTTCAATTTAAATTTGCCATTTGCAGTTTTCTTCTCTCAGTATGTGTGTCAGCATGTGTGTGTGTGTGTGTGTGTGTGTGTGTGTATGCTTGCTCTTCGCTGTGGCACCCAAAATCAGAGGTAGAAGCAACATTTGCTGTGCCGCCGCCATTTTCCTTCCTTCCTTCCTGCCAGCTTCCTGGCCAACTTCCGTGTTTTGTTTCCTGCACTTTTCGTTTATTTGCATACCCATGCCCCGCATGCCGTGTAAAATCGCGCAAATAATAATAATAATAATAAAAAAGAAAGCAAAAAAGAAAAGGAAACACAGCAGCAGCAAGAGTAGAAATCAAGAGGCAAGAGCAGCGCCCGAAAAAATGCCAAGTAAATTGGCGAAAATATTGAAAACGTGTAGCGAGACTAAAGACCCGAAAGAGTCGGCAGACATAAAAGCCTCAAAAGCGTGGAAATACATGGAAAAGCGTTGCCGCCAGCTGCCTGTCGACTGTCGACAGACTGACAACAACAACAACAACAACAACGACAACGACAAAAGAAAAAAATGCAGAAAATAATGAAGAAAATTCACAAATTGAAATTACAAACATTTTGTTTTTGTTGTAAAGAAATTTGTGCCAACAATTCTGCATATGTACTCACATGTGTGTGGGTGTGTGTGTGTGTGTGCGTGTGTGTCATGGCAGTTATTAGCAACAATTTACGTTGATCATGTTTATGGCAATTACCGTTAGACGAGCGCATCAAACTGTATTCAGTAAATGTTATTTTATGCGCAATTTAAATTCGTTCAACGCCCCCAGAAATATGCAACATATATAACAGACATAACAGACATGTCGCAACATGTTCAAGACCTTGATGAATACTACAAATTGTGCGAGCTCTTTAAATTAGTTAAATTTAAATATAATCAATTTAAATATATATAAATAAAGTTGTTTACATTTCAGTGACTAAATTCGCTTTTTTGCCCAACAAAGTTTATGAAAGTTTTTCTTATTTTTAACATATTTCTTTCTTAATTTAAAGATATACTAATGTTGCAAATAGTGCAGTTAATAATAGCACATTTTTTAATTATGAAAAATATGTGTAAAAACATAAGAAAAATGTAGTTAAACTTAAAAATGGAAAGAGAGAGTTTAACTATATTTTTTTCTAATTATTTTTAATACTTTTCAGTTACTTGCAACATTTGTAAGCACAGTTTTAATCAATCAATCACAATGCTTAACAAACTTGTCTCAGCTTATGAACAGAGAGCTTTAAATTGTCTATTTGCTCTACTTTAACTATGATAATTATAGATAAACATATAGAAAAATAAAGTTGGAAAGAAAACTCTGGAGAATTGCGCTCCCAAAACTTAACAATTTATTCACAGTCACAAATAAGATACAGATACATAGCTAAAGATACAGTTGCAGCATCTGATAGATATAAACACATCTACACACACATACACACACACACACCATTGACTTATAGAATGGTACAACAACAAACTTCCGGCTGTGTGTAGACAGTTGCTGTGGCCAGCTGCGGTTGTGCGCTAGCAACAATTGTGGGTCGTGGTGGTCCAATCGTTTCAACAATGACCGGCGGTGCGGCAGCTGCGCCGATAACAACTGGCGGTGCACCAATGATAACTGGCGGCGGTGCAAAGCCAATGCCCACACCAATTGGCGGTGGTCGTGCCCCAATATTGACATCCACATTCACATTGGTGCGTCCAGGTGGCGGCGGTCCCGGTCCATAGCCGGGCGGACCACGAAATCCAGGTCCAGGCGGCGGTCGTTGCATGCCCGGTCCGGGTCCAAATGCAGGACCTGGTCCATAGCCATGTCTTGGCGGCGGCATCACACTCTCCTGCTCAACGGCTACTGACTGCCGACTGCTGACTGCTGACTGAGTGCGGTCAAGTGTTTTATCGTAATGGTCATTCAGTTTCGAGTTACCCTCGAGTGGACGCAGCTAATTAATTATCAATTACGCTTTTGGTTTATTTTTTTTTTTTGATTTGTCAGTGGCGGTGATTTTGTTTGCAACACCACGCACACCGCCTCCTCTACCTTCCCCCAGCACCATCGATTAGATAAGCTCCGAGCTGGCGCTAGCTTAAGTTCACATGCTGATAAGGCAGCTGTGTCATCGATAAGCGATGACGATGTGTTGTTTTTCAGCTGCTTGGGGCATGCACCCCCAGCAAAATAAACAGTTATATTGCATCTATATTATAATAAAATTTCAATACAAAAGTCTAAGCAAACTTTTCAATTATAATTTAATTATTTTCTTTTTACATTTGAATTTTCATTTGAAGTGCAAGTTTCGCTTGCCATTTCTTATACATTATCGATAGGTGGCAGCGCTGTTGGAAGTGCAAAAACCATATGAGTTGCCAAGGTTGCCAGATGCACCATTTGCTCACAACTTCACACTATTGTTTCGTTTCGCTTTACAGACAGCACTCTGCTGCTCTCGCTCTAGCGCATTGAACTCGCGCTTTGACCGCCATTTACCGTTGTTATCTGAGTGCAATTGCTTGACGCAGTTAGGCAATGCTGCAGCGGCAACATTTCTTTGACTCTTGCGGCGGCGACGACGTCAAGTCGGTGCTGACTCTGTAGCTTTTGCTGCGCTTGTCTGTGGTTTCGGCAGACACCAGGCCGACGAGCACCAGCTCGGTGGGTGCTGTCGGTGGTGCGGACAGTGTGGTGGCTATGCTGAGCTCCATTGGTGGTTGTGGTGTTGCTACTGTTGTTGTTGTTATTGTTGTTGTTGTTTCGACTATTTCTGCTGCTGTTGTTGTTGTTGTTTCCACTATTTCTGCTGCTGTTGTTGTTGTTTTTTCAACTATTTCTGCTGCTGTTGCTGTTGTTTCGACTATTTCTGCTGCTGCTGCTGTTGCTGCCACTGCTGGCTGTACGCAGGCTGGTGTTGCTGCGGCTGGTGTCTGTGCCTCAGCTGCAGGTAATGTGGGCGCTGATTGCTGTGGTGGCACATCCAAGTCCGTTTGCCACACAAGCTGCGTAACGTTCTCGGTGGGTGTGAGATAGGGTGGTGCTGTTGTGGGTAATGGTGGTGGCTGTGGCGCTGTTTGCTTCTGCTGCTGCTGCTGCTGCTGCTGCTGCTGATGATGATGATGATGATGTTTCAGTTGCTCTGCTTCAGTCGCTAGGATAACTGTGTCATCGCTTACATCAGTTATCACTAAAGTTGTTTCACTTGCTTCACTTTGCTGCTGCCTTTGATGCTTGTGATGCTCATGATGATGATGATGATGGTGATGATGATGATGTTTGTGATGTTGTTGTCGCTCTGCTGGCGTCGGCGTTGTCTCGATTGTTGTGATGCCTATCGTTTCGCTTATAATTCCATCATTTATCGTCTCAGTTGAGCTAATTTCCTCAATTGTTGTTGTTCTTGGCATTTCCTTCGTTTATTATTATTAATTTAAATGAATTTCTTTTGCGACTTCTGTTGCGTTTTCGTTGCGGCATTTAACTAAATTATCATTGTCCCCTCCCAGTCAATTTATAGACAATGTTTATGTCATAGCAAATGTATTTTCATGCCACAAATCCATTGATTAGATAACTGTTTAACTAACTGATTTGGCAACTATTTGATTTGTCTTTGGTCTGTGTGCTTCTGTTCCCCCTCTTGTGCTGCTTTCTCCACAACTTTGGCTGGCTGCTTCTTAACTTTAGTCTCTGTAAATTTTGCATAGATCTTGGTTTATACTCTTAATTTTAATAACAATTTTTTAGTAACTATCTTACTGCTCTGACGTTGATTTTGCTTCCGTGTATTGTTTGTGGCAGCGGCGCCAATAATCACAAGTGTTGATGGTGGCACGGACATGTTGGGATGTTGTTGTCTGGCCACGGTTACCTCCACTGCTGCCATTGCCATTGATTTGCCTTACTTTTATAAGTAGCACAGGCAAACAAGCATTGATAAGATTGTAATTCTAATGAATCAAACATGTCTAAAACTCACACACACACACCCATACTCATACACAAGACCCACTCGAACTCGACACACTCGAATGACGTCATGGCTTTGTTTAATATTTAAACAATTGTAAAGGATTATGAACCTAGTTCATGGACTGTTGGACGTCTTAGATAAGACACGAGTGCTTCCCCAGTGCTCGACAATAGACTTAGTAATTCATTTAAATAGCTCAAACATTGAAATGACAAATATTTGTTTCAGTTGTCTTGCAGCTTGTTTACTTTACATTAATTATTTCTTATATTTATAATTGAATATCATGTTATTGGTTTATCAACTTATTTCTGAATTTGTTTACTTTCGTTTACTTATATTTCCAATTGATTTTATTTAGTTTATTTTATTAACTGTCTGTCATGAAAGTTAATGTTATCGGAAATATTTAATAGCTAGTTTTTAGTTGCGCTTATAAATAATTTTATTTCCTTAACTTTCATTGCAGTTATAAACGTTTTTAATAGAATTTTATTGCAACTCATGTATTTATTTATGTTTTTATATAATCAATGTTTTCTATAGATTTTAAAATATTTAATAACAATTTTTTAGTTGCGCTTATAAAGATTTTAATTGCTTAACTTTCATTTTAATTTTCGATTTTAGTAGAATTTTATTGCAACTCATGTATTTATTTATGTTTAAATATAATCAATGTTTTCTATTGATTTTCAAATATTTAATAACTATTTTTTAGTTGCGCTTATAAACATTTTTAGTTCCTTAACTTTCATTATAATTTGTATATATTTCAATTGAATTTTTATTTAAAAAAGTTATTTAAAATAGTTTTTTAATTTTGCTCATTTCATTGATTTAAAAAAAGAATTTCCATGAATTATCAAGCATTTAAATATATTTAAATAAACTCAAATATTATTTAAAAATTTTTAATGCTTTAAATTTGTATATTTCATTTAGTTTTTAATATAAAATAGAAATTAAAGAATTTATTTTATTTATATATTGCTTTTATTTATTATTTTCTATATATTTTTATAATTTTTACACATAATTAAATATTTATTATTATCGTTTTTTAATTTTTTCTCAATGCCCATTGCCACATATTTCGAAGCTTCACTGTGGCTGTGACTTGGCAGCTTTTGCTGCCTTTGCCTTTGATTTCTTCGCTGCAAATTGCATAATTGCATAACATTTTTATAAATGATATTTATTATATTTGAAAGTGCTCACTTTTCTTTTGTAATTGTTGTTGTTGTTGTTGTGGTAGTTGTTGTTGTCGTATTGGCTGTTGTTGTTGGCGTGGCATGTTGCACGCTGTGTTCACAGCAATAAGCGAGATTCCAACTGGCAACAGGAACATGTTATTACGATTACTTTACTGCCGCTTTGCTTGTCTGGAGCCAAGTTAGGTTGAGTGTGTTGTGGTGTGTGCTTGGTGTGTGCCAGGTATTTCAGGTGCTTTGGCTTTGCTTGGCTTGCTTTTTCTTCTTGTTTTGATATAGACAGTAGTCGTTGGGCAAGGGCATTGATAAGATTGCAAGTAATTACACTGTCCGAACAAGTGTTGGCATTGGTTTTGGTTTAGGTTCTTTGGCTTCTTGCTTGTGCTGTTGGCGTTGTTTTGTCAGCTTGCCAATTGTTTTTAAGCCACCCTCCTGCCCCCACACACACCGACACGCCCCCATTTGTCGCAGCCGCTCTAACGCATGCAGTGGCACTTTAGTCCGTTTGGCATGGCAGAGTTTTTACTTGGATTTTGGAATTTGCTTCTTGGCACTCGAACACGTACGAGTGTTCCTCCTCCTCCTGCACTCCTTGTTACGCCCCCGCCAACGAGTTGGCAGAGTTTGTCATTAAATATGCAGGTTAGCAGTGCCAATGGTGCCAAATATCCACTCCAGCTGCCCAAGTAGCACGCAAGTGGGCGTGGCTCTGGAGACTGTAGCCTGTAGCCTGCCTGGCACTGGATTAGTTGTAGTTTGCGTTTTGTTTCCTGCACGTCGAAGGACATTTGCCCGACATTGGCGTTGGGATATTCAGTCTCTTCTGCATGTTTTCTTTTCGCCTGCTTTTGCTTTCTTTGCTGCTCTGCTTTTTAAAGATGCAGCATTACCCGGCTACGTGCCACGATCTGTGGCACTCCACCCACTCTGCTTGCCTGCAACTTGCACAGAGTGGTGTAATGTGCTTTGAAGTGTGCTAGAGCACAGCTTTGTTTCCCTTCTTCTTCTTCTTCTGCTTCTATTTTTGGTTTCAGTTTTTTACTTTAGTTGAGGTTTTCTATTCTTTTTCTATTGCCAGCTGCTTGGCATCGCTGGAAAGTAGTTTTCTCATCTAAACAGGCACACCTGACGCACACTCGCATGTTAAGTAGGCCAAATTGTTGTCTACCTGGCAATGACTCTATGCATTCGCTTAGCACGAGCAGCAATTGCAGCAGATTGCGTATACGTCCCGTTGTCCAAGCTAGTTAAGTGCATTTATTGTTCAATTTGTTTATATATATAGTTTATGTTATTAAGCACTGTCAAACCATTAACTAACTCAACTAATAAATCACCATTTTTTCCACGTGTAATTAACTATATTTAGCTCGAGCTATTTTGCTTTAACAAGTCTGTAATTAGTGGCAAATGCGTGCATATTGATTAATGCTTAATGCCGTTAATTACAGCTATAATTAAACTGAACTGAAACATAATAAAAGCTGTCAAATGCAGCAGGCATACTTAGCTTAATAGCAACTAAAGCTAATATCAATTTAATTCATAGACTAGTCATGGCTTAAGTTAAAGTTAATGCTTAATATATTTGGGACTTGAATTTTGTAATTGTTGTGCACAACTCACATGGGATTCATTTTGGCCAACAGCTGTGAGCGTATGCGTTGCCTCTCGTCATCAAATTGCTGCAGCTGCAACTGTTGCGGTGTCTGCTCCTCCCCCCGCTCCCGCTCACGTTGTCGCTCACGCTCAATGCTGGCGGACAGCTCGTTGTTCATCTCGACGTGATTATGCTCGGCATCCAGGTGTGTCTGCGTCTGAACCATTTCATATTTGCGATCGTCCTCGGCAATGTTGAATACCTCGCTTAGTTCGTACTCCTTTAGCTGGCAGATGGAGAATAGAGAATGGAGAATGTGTTGCATGAAATTGTTAGACTGGGCAGAGTAAATGTTAGTAATACACACACACACACACACACACACACACACACACACACACACACGCAGAGAGAGAAGCATATACATAGGTGTGTGCAGCATATTAATTTACGCGGATTATGTGCATGGCATAAGTAAAGCAAATGCTCACAGCTATTCACAAACAGCTAAGCAAGTGTGAGTGTGTGTGTGTGTGTGTGTGTGTGTAAGTGTGTGTATGATTGCGAGCATAAGTATGAGTACAGGTGCGCCTAACGCGCTGCTAATTTCAATTTGTGGCAAATATTGACACAGACACAGGGCTGCAGGTGCGCTAGTCAAGCGAGACAGAGAGAGAAGACACAGAGAGAGAGAGAGAGAGAGAAAGAGAGAGAGAGAGAAAGACAGAGAGAGACAGAGAGAGACGCCCTATGACAGCGACTAGCTGCCAAAGTACAGCCAAAAATAAAACAGAAAAAACTTTTGTTGGCGCGCTGTCGCGCATTTTAATTTATTTGTTTGGGTTTGCTGTCATTTTCTATACTTATACAAGCACCAGCCCCCTCACCCCTTGCATTGTTATTGCCAGTTTGTTGTTGTTGTTGTTGGCCCTTGTGTTTTTGGCCTGGCTTCAGGCTTATCGGAGGGCTACCTTTGCTAGGCTTGCTTTGCAAATGCGTCGACAGCGGCTGCGTGTTGCTTTTGTGGCATTAAAATACACACACAAACACACACACACACACACATATATATCCTCACATAATCCGAAAATAACAAGAACAGCAATACTGTGAAATTCCTGGTGGATTACAGACCCAGATCCACAAACAGCATCTCACGCTCATCCTCAGTCTCAGTTCCAGTCTCAGTCCCAGTCTCAGTCTCCTTCTCAGTCTCAGTTCCACATTCCATAGCAATCCGAGATTTCATGCGCACACAAACATTTCAGGCATTTCACTTAGAGGCAAATTTAAGAATTTAATGCCCAACCAAATCAACACATAATTACCCTACGCATATCGCACGGCTAGTCAAGCATGCCGTCTGCTTCTTCTTCTTCAGCTGCTTCTGCTGCTTCTTGTGCTAGTTACATAACTACTTAGAACTTGGCCTGCTCCACATGTCTCGGTCATAAAATGAAGCAGACGAACATTCTCCTAAGTAAATAACTTTCCATTTCGTTGGCCATAAATAAAAGTAGCCAAATATAATGCACAATAGGCTAACAATGCGCAGCGCAACGCACTCTGTATACGCTAACTGCAATATTAATTGTTAATAATTTAATTGGTAATTAATATGCATATAGAACACTTTATTAATTTATATTTAACTAAAATGCTTTTGAAAGTATTCTATAAATTTGCATAAATTAAATTCTTGATTGCTAAATTATTGAGTTTAAATATTAAAAGTCACAAAAGTTTTAAATTTCTTTTCAATTTGCATAAATTAATAGCTAATAATTAGACAATTGTTGTTGTTTATATTAAAGAGATAGTCTGCAAATTTGTTTGATCATTTTATCAATTTCTTAATTTAAATGTTTGTCATATAACTAATTACTTATTAAAATTGCAAACAATTAATAACTAAATAAATTTTAATTACATCTATAAAAGAGCAGCTATAATTAAAAATTATATTTTGATTATTTAATTTTTGACTATTGAATACTTTTGCTTAATTAATACTCTTATAAAATAGCAACTGTAATTAACAATTCACATTAATAATAAATTTCCGGTCAAAATAAAATATATTGTGAAATGTAAAAATTTAATTGCATACTTTTAGGCACTGCTGAAAATTCTATTTAATACAAACTTAATACAACTTAATTGAAGCCGTATTAATTGAAAAACCACATTAAAGAACAAACAAATTTAAATTTAAGAAAACTAAAAACTTTCTTAGCCAAATGTTGAGCTGTTGAGAAAGTAAACACAGCTGCAAAGCAAGTCACAAATGTTGCATGCCCCAAGGTAGCGTGTGGAAAGGAGTAGACACTTTTAGGGCTTTCTGCTTCAAACGTGCTGTTGCCTCCCCTCGAGGAAATAAAACTAGAATTAGTAGTGTCAAAAAGGCGTTACAATAGCAACAACAATGGCAACAACAGCAGCCAATGCAAGGAGAAGACATAGAAGCAGCAACTGAGATGGGGCCAACAAATAAAGAATAATGACCACACGTACAGAGTGGATGTGTGTGGGTGTGTGTGTGTGTGTGTGAGTGTGTGTGTGTGTGGGAGTCGCCACGCCAACGTATAGAGAATTGCCTACTCACACCTACATAGTAAACTGCCCACCGGCAACTAAACTATGCAAACGTAGTCGAAACATCTGCCAGAAGCGTTGGGCGTAAATTTTATGTGCGTCTCTTGGCCACACATAAAAGCAATTTTGATGAGCGGCTACGGCAATGGCCAAAACAATGCCACGGAGAGGGGGGGGGTGAGTGGCATACGGGCATACAGGGGTTGGCTATTTGGTGTAGAGGGCTGTCCGTATTGTAAGTGTAAGTGTAAGTGCCGCACTTTCTGAACATCCTATGTCCTGCAATATAATTACAATGCCTGAATGCTCGAATTGCCTTTTGTGCATGTAGGCGGCTTTAGTGGCAGCTCCTGCTCCTGCTCCAGCTCCAACTCCAGCTCCAGCGCTAGCTGCTGTTAAGACCATAGCAAATTTTGCATTACCATTGTGCTGAAATGCTTCACGTTCACGTTCACGATTTGTGCCATCTAATGGATTGGCGTTTATTTAGCTCCGACCCCCCAATGGATAACGTAATATGACTTAGACAAGCAACGCTTTTGCCTTTAACGGTAATGGCAAACTTTGATAACGTAACTAAGATAACGTAATGGCAATTTACGCATAATTTATTGAATACTTATGGCATACTCGCTGCTCTAATTGACGTGCTCTCCAGAGAAATCAATGGAGTTGTTTTACTTTTACGATATATGTAAATTTAAATGCTTGCTTATAATTATATTTATAGGGTGTAACTATGCAAAATGCATTAGTCTGTGTGCTTTCTATACCCTGTATTTGGAATAGGGAAACAATTTGAAGAACTGTTTTATTTTAGTGTTTAAAGTGTTAATTTTCAGCAAAGGAAATTATAGTTACATTAGCAAGAGCTTGCTGGCAAATGGCAAAGAGTGGCAACCTTGTAAGTCAGCTACAGTTCAAAAGCAAAGCTCGTAACAACCCTGTCTTTCATACGTTTGCTTAATACTGCAAAATATCACACAGTCAACTCAATGAGACTGAAGCGAAATTCTGTTATACTCAAAGTAAACGGTTGTTTTATTTATTATTATTATGTTAGGCTAATATAATATATATAATATTAAACTTAAACAATCTGCGTTTTCATTTAATCTTTATGCGCATATAAAGGCGCCAAAAAGTGATAAAGCAACGCCATCTAGCGTGTATTTATGGCAACGCGCTTGCTGGCATATCTAGTGTAAAGAATTTAAACAATATTTATGTGCTTAAATAATGCTTAGTTATAGAATTTACCAACTCTCACTGTATCTACCTGTCTACCTCCCTCCCTCTCTCTCTCTCTCTCTCTCTCAGTCTTTCTTCTCCTCACTGTCAAGCTCTCTCTCGCTATATCTCACCGACCCCTTGCTTAATAGATATGTTGCATTGTGTGTCACATAATTAAAGCTACATTTACTGCAACCATAGAAAATGCAGTTTCCTCATCGTCTCTCTGTCTCTCTCTCTCTCTCTCTCTCTCTTGTTTCTCTCTGTCTCTGGTGCATTTTACATGCTGCTAATTACTTTAATAATTTCATTACTCTTCCGACTTTTGGCTAATTCGCCGAGTTCAACATCATGCATATAATTTTAATGTAATTAACATTATTTTTTGTTCTCCCTGTCTCTCTCACTCTCTCTCTGTCGCGTTTTTTTGCCCATTTTTTTCAATTTGTTTCAATTTTTTTCGCACCAGCTGTGTGAGTGGCTGTGGCAGCTGATTTATAAAGCGTATTTAGTGCACGCGGCCACAGGAATATGCCCCAACTCACACACACACACACACACACACACACACACACACACACACGCACACACACAGCGACACGCGTGCCATGGCTGTTACACATGTTTGACGCCATTGTAATGCTAATGACTCATTAGCACTTTGATTTTTTTCTCCACTCTCTTTGTTTTAGAGAGAGAGAGAAAGAGAGAGAGCGAGCTGCGAACCACATGAAAAGTCATTAGGCAGGGCAGGCAGTAGATGCCAGTTTTTTGAGTGCTAATTTGCAGTTAATTAACTTGTTTAAGCATATATATTTGAAGGCGCAACGCTGCTGCCAGGCTTACCTTGATGAACTGAAAGGTGGCAATTGGTGGCAAGCGCTTGCTCTTCGGATAATAGAAACTGCCAGCCGGATGGCCCGGATAGCGTGATGTGATGCGATAGATGACACCCTGCGGTGCTGTTGGCCAATTGGGTGCGGTAAAGGTGAAGCCATTGTCGGTGCCCGCATCAAGTGGATCCAATTCAACGGTGACCGTATCAATCCAGGAGCCACCCACGCAAAGCTGCAGCAACAAACAGCAACAAAGAAAGAAAGAGGAAAAGAGGAAATGGAAAAGAGGAAATGGAAAACAAGCATTGATTTCTGTTTGAGAATTGGCATTACTACGATTTCGCTTACCTCAAACGAATCGACGCCTATGAACCAATCGGGCGATGGGACAATGCGTGTCATTAGCGATACCAAACTGTGATTACTGTCAACAAACACTTTGGCCTCACTACGCCCGGCGCCCAACTGTATGGCCGGCATGCTGAACTCATCAAATACGCTACGCTCCGCATTGGCAGTGGCAAATCCTGATCCCATTCCCAATCCCTGTGCCTTTGCCTGTCCGGCCTGCATCTGCTGCTGTTGCTGCTCACCAGCATTGCTGTCCAGCAGCTCCGTTTTTCCCGTCTCTGCAAATTGCTTGACACCCGCCGTGGCCGGCTGTCCGATATGGTAGAGCGCATAGTTGGCATTGTGTGTGCGACCTGTAAGTGTGACAAGGATAGAATTGCAGTCATTAACATTTAATGAGCAGCTGTAACAACAACAATAACAACAACAAAACAATGCACAAAATTGTGCAAACATTTGCATTTGCAGTCAACACCATTCGTGTCTTGTTGAGCCTTGAGCGCTGCTCTACGCTTAAATATGAGATTAAGTATACGCAATGTGTTGCTGACGGCAACTTTAATTGCCAGGGAGGGGAAGTGTAAAGAGACCAATGCTGTAGTAGATGTATAGCTTATGGAATTACTACTTCAAGTATAATATAAGAATCTCTTTATTAAAGCAGAAATTCATGGTGTAAACAACAGTTAATAGCATTATTAATTAAAGCTTTTCGCAGTAAACTTAATTCCCAAGAAAATAGCTTGTTAAATTGAGAGAGCCAACGTTTCTGCTTAAGCCATTCAAAGCAGCTCACATTGCCTGTCTTCAAATATATATATCAAAGCAGCTAAACTATGTTGTTAAATAGCAATTGTTGTTATCATTGTTTCCCCCAATTTATGACTTCCCCTCCAGCTTAGCACGTCACTTAGTTTCAGTTGAACATTATGCCAAAAATATTTCTGCAAATTGCATAACAAAATCAGTTGCTGGAGAAAGCAAAGAAAGTAAAAGAAAACTCTAACAACGTGAGCTTAATTGAATTGTGTGGAATTTGGAGCATTCTTTAATGCACATGAACTCAATCTGTGCGCTGGCAATATGCAAATGGATTGCACAACTTTGGCTAATGCCAGTGAGAGTCATTTTCAATTATTGGCTGGCTCGACGCCCCTCGCACATCTCGCCTCCCCCTCAAAAGTATGCAACAAACTTGTCAATTACACAAAGTGCAAGGTAAATAAGCCAAGAGAAAATAAAGAGTCAAAGCATAAATAATAATATTGCATTTGACACACTTTCGAAGCAGGTTGGTCAGAGTTGCACTCCCCTACCTCTTGCCCTCTCTCTCTGTCTTATGCTGCTCTCTCTCTCTCTCGCGCGCTGCTCTGGCGGCGGCATTGCATAAAAGCGCAAAAGTTGAAAGGGCAAAAATTTGCTTTGTAGTCGAGGCTTTCATTAGTCGTCGCCAGGGCGTTGTCAAAGCAGGGCATAAAAAACTTGTAAATTAAAAATAAGTTACAGCAGGAGACAGAGAGGTAGAGAGAGGGAGAGAGAGAGAGGGAGATAGAGAGCGAGAGAACAAAACTAATAAATAAGCTGACACAGTGTGGCAGCTATAGAAAATGAAAAACCAAAGCAAAGAAAATATCTTGAAATACAAATACAAGAAAACAAAACAAAAAAAGAAAAAGAAGAAAATTGTCAATGGAACAAGACAAGGCACAACAAAAAAGTGGCACAAGTGGCATGTTGCAATGTTAATTGAAGACAAATAAAAGCCAAGCGACAGCACAGTGGCACAGAGAGAGCGAGAGGGAGAGAGAGAGAGAGCGAGAGGGGGAGAGAGCGGGCAAATGAATACGAAAATGAAAAACAAGGAAAGCAAAAAGAGAAATGAACCGCAGCAAGCGGACAACTTCAAAGGCGCTGCATTCAGTGTGCCAAGGTGGGCGTGGTCAAAGGCGCAAAAGAAAAAAAAGACAGAAAGATGTTGTGGAGAGGGGGGGGGGTGGCTGGTGTAGGCAGCAACTGCGGCAGCGTGTGACAATTTCGTCGAGTCAAAAAAGACAGCGCCGTTGCCTAGAGGCGAATTGGAGCGAAACGCTTTAAATTACTTGTGGCAATGGGCTTTGCAAATGACAGCAGATAGAGGGAAGAAAGAGAGAGAGAGAGAGAGAGAGAGAGAGAGAGAGAACGAAAGAAAGAAAAAGATAGAGCGAGAGCTAGAGAAACTTACTGCGTAAGCGAAATATGAAGCAAGCAAATGAATTCACAGAGCTGCTGAACAGTAAACAAAGCAAACCAATTATAAATGCAAGAGTATGCAACTAAAATATACCCTGTAATTGGCAAGGCAACTAACGTACTATGAGCAGTTGAAATTGCTCAAATAAAGCGACAAGCATATTAGAATAAATCTTGCTAGAAAGCAAATAAGCGAGAGACTAACTCAAGTGTTCATTGCTGCTGGAGCCAAGCAAAAGAAGCGGCATACAAATGAGCATAGGAGAAGCAAGCGAATCATAATAAGCTAAAATAAAAACTAGCTGCAAACAAGGATAAGAATCGCATCAAGTAGAAAAGTAGAAAAGTAGAAAAAGCAGCAGCAAGTAAAAAGCAAAAGCCAAAGGAAATGCTTAACATATTTTGAAATAATTATAGAAATGCATTCTCGACAACTGCTTAAGAATATAATAATCAGGCAATGCTTGTTCACAGCAGGCTAAGCTCAGCTCGTTGGCAAGTCCTTGCAGAGAGTCAACAGAATGAAAATTTTGCCCAAAGAGAGAGAAAAGATAGACGAAGTTGCATTTGTGGCACTCTTGTCTAGTTGAGTTAAAAATAATATTTATATTTATATATTTATTTATTTTTATTTTATAGCATTCTAAAGCAGAGAGTTGCATATTTTGTTAATGCAATTAAATTAAATGAATAACAGAATAACAAAGGTCAATCAGTGCACAGCTGTTGTGTCGAATTTTTAGTCAATTTCAGTTTCACTTTCACAACGCAGTGCGGGCAGCTCAATCAATTACGAAATGGCCACAAAATAAGCATAATAAATTTGCAATTAAATGCTTAAATTGTGCAAAATGGTTTGCCAACTGCGGTTGGTCACAAATGCTCATCGTTTAAATGGCCACAGTGCGAGCAGCTGGCAGCAGGCATATCTCTCTCTCTGACTCTGACTGGGACTCGGACTCGGACTCGCACTCTGGCTGGGAGTGAGATAAATGAACGTTGTAAAAATAAACAATAGTAAAGAGCAAGAGAATGAGAGAGAGAGGGAGGTGGAGTGTCAGTGGACGTGAGTGTAATTAATGCTTAATTATGCACATTAAAAGCCAAAACCTGCCACGTATTGCTGCTGCTGCCGTGCAACGCTGCTGCTGCTGGCCACGTATTAAATGCGCGCCACTTATGTCCCATAAATTACACTTTGCCCCGGACAAATGAAACTACATTGCGCATACGCCGCATTGTCCACGACAAGTTAAGGGCAAAAAAATCGAATCATAATTGAAAATCGCTAACAGCAACAAATTAATACAAAATTGCTAAAACTGACAAAAGCAAAGCACACAAAAAAAAAGCATAGAAATAAAAAGCAAAATAAAAAAAGTAAAATAAAAGTGCAATGTGGTTGTTCTATGCTTTCTTTATAAATAAAAAGCTGTAATACAGATAACTGCAAATAATTTGTAATTGATAAGAATATTACAATTGTAGCTGCTTTTACTTCGCTTAAATGTGGAGTTCATTGAACTTTTGGGCTAGCAAATATACTATATCATTTAATATGCCGTTTGAACGGCCCTGGCATGAGTCATCCGCTGTTTGATTGGCACAGAAATCTGCTCGCGCAGTCAGGTATTAATAAACGCGTGGCAATGTGACACACATTCGAGTGTTTCGCTGAAATTGTGACGCACAGCTGACACACATTTTTATGCAATTTCATTTTCAAGCGCAACAACAAGAACAACAACAACAAAACTACAAACAATTTTTGCGCTCGATTTCCAGCGATTTCCGGCCAGAAAAAAAAAAAGAGAGAAGAAAAAGTAGAGAAAGAAGAAATTGCTATGGAATTTTCCTCACACTTTAGTTTTGTTGTGTATGAATTTTAATTATAGGCAATAAATTTGGTTTTAATAGCGTCGGCATTAAGAACAAAGCTGAGGCGGTGGGTATGAGAGAGATACAGAGAAGAGAAGAGAGAGAGAGAGCAAGAGAGAGAGAGAGAGAGAGACAGAGAGAGAGAGAGATAGTGAGTTGCGGATTATCGTAGCATATGCTATGCAGATGCCGAAGCTGCAGCAACAGCAACTCAAAGAGCTGATTGAATGCATTGCTGACAGCACGTGTGCTGCGTGACTGAGGAAGCAGAGCTATCAAATGTGTGTGTGCTGGTGTGTGTGTGCTGGTGTGTGTAAAATGTATGCCGTTTGTCTGTGAGCAATTGCTTAAGCATTTAGTCAGTGCTTAAATGATTTACGCTGGCCATGAAACACGATATACACTTTTCGCCAAAGATGCTTATTTTTAGAAGGTGAAAATTCAGTTAAAAAGTGAAGGAGAAAAAGCAACAACAGCAGAGCAAATAAATTAAATTATAGTAAACTGATATTTAAAATTTAAAATGCAGCTAAAGAGCAATAAATAAATATAATAAAAATAAAATCAACATAAATATAAATACAAATATTATTAAAATATAAATCTCTCTTTTGGCTATTGCTTTAAATTACAATTCTGCTTTAGTTCTTGTGCTTGCTTAACTTATTTAAAGAAGCACAGCTTATTAGCTTTGCTATAGTTAGCTGACTAAGCAGCGACACGCACAAATAATAAATGCAATTCAGTGTTAATTAAAAATGCAATACACCAGTCCACTTAATATTTCAGCTGCTTTGGGCGCCACAATATCACTTAATTATGTATGTCAAATTTAATTGGCTTGTCAAGCAGAAAGAAAGGGAGTGCGAGAGAGGGAGAGGGAGTGGAAGAGAGTAGATATACGTAGACTAGTAGAAATCTGAGCGCACGCTAAAAATACATTACATAAAGCAGCGCACACCTGGCGTATGCGTGATTTAGTATACAAAGATATATATATATATCTGTTTATCGCATAGGCCAAATGACAAATGATGGACAGACAGGCAGTTACACAAGCGCATATATGTATACATATACATATCTCTCATTTTTCGTTGTATAAATATTTGCATTTTGCTAATTTCATTGGGCAACGAGGCGTATGCGCAATATATGCCAACTGCATAATGCAGCGCCTACAAAGCAATTTAAGCAGCAAATTAAAGCGCAAAGAGAGAGAGGGAGGAGGAGTGGGAGTAGGAGAAAGAGAGAGAGAGAGGAAGAGAGAGAGAGAGTGAGAGAGAGGAAGAGACAGAGAGAGAGAGAGAGAGCGACGTATGCAGCTAGTTGAAGCAGCAGGAATACAATCAGAAATCCTTGCAGCTGCCATTTGATATGCAAAACTTGTGCGCTGCATTTGGAAATCTCCAACATTGTCACATGCTCTGCTCCCGTTGCTATCAATGCTATCTGTCTCTCTGTCTCTGTCTCTGTGTGTGTGTGTGTGGAGCTTTAAGGAACTGTGTGCACATTACGCATACGCCACATATGCCAAATGTGTGAAATGAAAATATATCTGTTGAAATTTTCATGCGCTCAATAAAGCAACCCAAAATTTGCGGCTGACATAATGTAATCGCTGCGAGCTTGAATGCTGTTGTTAATAGAAATTTCAACTCATATTTGCAACAGCAACTCGGCTTAAATGTCAAGCTGCTGACGCGGCTCTGACGTGGCAATCCAGTTTAAGTGTCTGTCTGCTTTATTTGCTGCCTCAGTTTACATTTGTAGTTTCTTTTAGTCGCAGTCTCGCAATAGTTGCCACAATTGACAGGCAAACTTAAGCGTGCGGTTAACCAAACCGAATTTAGCCATTACTTTAATGGCCTCAAAACTAATGCTAGTCTAGGCCAGGTCAACTGCAGTTTTTTCTTTGCTGTAGCTTTTATAATTAATGTGAGGGGGGAAAGGACGACAACAACTAACAAGCTACACACACGACATGTACATGCCGAGGCTTAAACTTGGACTATGGCTAAGAGCAACAATGCGGCATTTAGGCAAATGAGTTACCCAAACTAGGAGCTGCGTAGTTCAGTTAAACCCAAAAAGCCATCAGACAGGGCAATTATGTAGACAAACAAACAAGCTGGCATTAGAGTTGTCACTTCTGTGCGCCTATTGATGTGTGTGCGTGTGTGTGTGGCTCAAAGGGATTACAAATGAAATTGACCAGCAACATAACAAGAGGCAAGCGGCAAGTGGCACAACATCCACAACATCCACAACTGAGAGCAGCCATGTCCTAAGATTTGCAGTTTATAAAATCATGTGACAAATGAGGGTTGCTAAGCCCTCCTCGTGTCCATCTAGCCAACTATCTGAAACGATCCAGGCAATCCATCCAACTGTCTATGTAGAACGCCTTTTGCCTTTTGCTTAGTTTTGTGCTGCCATTTATCTTATGTCCCACATGTGATTTGGCCCATTGTATTGTATATAGGTGAATGTCTGTGCCAATTATTTGAACTGCCACAACATGTGTGCCTGTCTATCTCTTGGCCAAGTTGTAAATAATAATAGGTAAAGTCAGCCTGTAGCCATGATGGCAATCGCAGGCCTCACTGAACATGCACGTGTAATCAAGGTGAAAGATAAGCAAGTTTCCTTTGACTTTCGGGCTAAGAATACGCTACTACTTTCCTGGCGAATCCTTGCTCAAACAGTCAACTCCCAGTTGTATTTGCAATTGTATTCAGCAAAGAGACAGGGCCATCATTCACTGTGAGAGAATACATGCATTAAATATAGATTTTCATCATTTTCAGCAACTTTTCCGTTGACAGTGTGTCTTTCTATCTGATGTGATGAGTGAAAGAGTCGCTGTGTGCTGCAAAGGCATCATTCATAAAGAGCATTACGTAGTCAGCATTGCTGTGGCGTAGTTTACTGTACTTTTCATTCTCTAGTTTCTTTTTAGACTCTGAACTAAAAGTTCAAAGTCTATTAGGTTTGACGAAAGCGAAATGTGCGTAACAGGCAGAAGGAGGCGTGGCAGACCCTATAAAGTATATATATTCTTGATCAGCATCAACAGCCGAGACGATATAGCCATGTCCGTCTGACCGTCTGTCCGTCTGTCCGTCTGTATGAACACCTAGATCTCAGAGACTATAAGAGCTAGAGTAACCAAATTTGGTGACACCACGGGTATAGTTTGCACGTAGATCAAGTTTGTTTTAGATTTTTGCCACGCTCCCTTCCGCCCCCGCAAATCGAAAAAAACGTATTACTGAAGCCACCGACTTTAGATTTAATTCAGATTTGGCACATATAGAGAATGTCACTTAGCGGACGTTTTCTGAAAATTTCAGCACGATCGGTTCATAAACATAGAAGATATTAAGGAATGAATGATCTCCAGGTTCATGGCACCTCTGCGGCCAAAATTGCTTTAGTTAGAACAACTACAACCAGAAACGCCGCAAAGGCGCGAGTTCGAATCCCACTGCTGACAATTCCAAATTACATTTTTTAATAATTATAAATTAATTACTTTTATTTTATATATACATATAATATTAATTTTGCCATATTTGTCAGAAAATGTTGAGAATTCAAGAGAAAGCAATAACCAAATTTCGTAAGAAATTCGTATATATATATATATATACGACAAATGCAAAAACTCGAGCTGTAGTTCAGAGTCTCCCACAGTCGTACCCCGACTGTAGCTGCCTGACTTGTTTTTTTTTTTTGTGTGTGTATTGGTATTTTGGCTTACTCTCTGGTTACATTCATTATAATGGCTTATTGTAGCATGAAAAGTGTGTCAGTCGTGTTAGCTGCAAAGGCAATGCCAGCGCAAGCAACAAGCTTAGAAAGCGCTGGGTTGGGAACAAATGCAATGACAGTTGACTGCAGCACAGAGCAGAGATAGATAGAGAGTGAGAGAGAGAGAGAGGGAGAGAGAGAGGGAGAGTTACAAAAATACAGCTCACAGTTGCAGGGCATGCCAGGCATTGTCCTTTGTTTGCATTGCACTAAGCAAACACAAAAGCCAGACAGACATCACACACACATACACACACCCGTACACACACACACACGTACACACACACACATGCATCATATGTGAGCAAAGGACTTATGCAAGGACATGCTTCAACGACACACAAATTGATGAGCATCGCGTGCGCAGCGCCTTTTGTTATTTTCTTCCTCTTTTTCTTTTTCCTTTTTTTTTTACTTTCCATTCGATTCCATTTCTACTTGCTTTCTTCTGCCTTTGTACGTTGCCCCTCTTGGCTTTTGTTGCGGCAATTTTGATTGATTTCTTGTGGCAAGGCAGCGACATCTCCTCACAGCTTGCAACAGCCAAAAACCTGCACAGACAGTGACACAGTTTTTCCTCTCTCTCTCTCTCTCTCTCCCTCCATCTCTCTCTCTCTCTATCTCTCTCTTTCTGTGCGCCGTAAAATGGCAAAAGTAAAAGTCATAAAAGTACGGCCGCAAATTCGTGCGAGTTGCTCGTACGTGTTGTACAAATACATCAACATATTTGTTGCATTAATATAATTGAAGAAAATTGTAAAACAAATAAAAATGGGGAAAACTGGAGAAAACTGGAGAAAACCTTAACTGCAAATGGGGGAAAAGCTCAAGCCGAAGTGTGTGTGTGTGTTCGGCTTCTTTTGAGTGCCTCGAAATGGGGCACTTTGAGTGCCAATGGAAAACACTTTCCCTACCCCCCTTACTCCCTCTTGTTCACACACGATCTCTGCGGCAAATTGCAGACAGCTATAGGAATAGTGAGCACTATTCAAGTATCAAGTGCGAGTATGTGCAAGACATTCATAATATAATAAATATATACTATATATATGTGTGACTGGTATGACTGATGTGTGTGTGTGCGTGTGTGTGGGGTGTGCTTGGCTCTTGACTGCAGCTAAATGTCTTGCAAGTAAGCCAACTGACATTAAAGAACTTTTCACAATTGATTGCGCCAAGTGTCGACCAGCGAATTGATATAATAAAAATATTTTGAAAATACCTACAAATTGTAGGAAAAGAAATCTTTTGAAAGTGGTTCGCTTTGCAATAGAGTAGAAAAGCTTAAGTAGAAAATGCTTTAAAATTTATGGAGGAAAATTAAGTGGAAGAAGAAAATGCTTTAAAATTTCTAGTGAACATTAAATTGAAGTAGAAGATGCTTTAAAACTGAAAGCAAAGCAAGTTCATATTTTATATAAAAATTATATTTAAAAATCTATAAAAGCAAATTATTGTTTGAACAACTAATAGTTAACTAATTTTAGTTATTAAAAATTTACCTATAGCTGCAACTTTAGAAACTTATATAAAGTGAAGCATAAACTTGAACTGAGCACTTGACTTGCTCTTATTAATTGCATAAACTCTACTCTATAGAGTCTTAAGTTAGCTTGCGCTTTCTCATTGTCTAAGCAACCTTTTAGTTAAATGCTAGACAAGTTATTCACTTGGAAATAGTCACAATATCAAGTATACGCAATGCCACAAAACGCAGCACAATGAATCAATGAAAATGTGAAGGGAAACACATGTTGCAATCAGTTTGTTGTCAGTGAAAATGCAAATGCAATCAAGTTGCACTAAATGCAAGGCACAACGCTGATTCAGTAGATTCACAGCACTCACATGATTCACATGATTCACATGATTCACAGGATATTTAGAGCACAGAGACTCTTCAACAGTTTCGCAGCTGCAACAATTTTGATTTGGAATTCGGTTACGACTAAGTGAAATTAATTAGCAGCAAAGCATTGGAAACCGACTAACAAAATAGCTCGACTAGTAGACACCCTATAGTAAACACTAAAAACTAACTGATTTATATAAACGAGATATTAACTAAAAGAAAGTATTTATTTAGAATTATCAAGCATAAAGAAACAACTTTCAACTATTTTTAATGTTATCTATATACCCTTTAATCTCTTATAAACACATACAGGGTATCATAAGCAATAACGAGTGCCCTATAAGGCAATAAATAAGTCAATCAATAAGTCAAGTGGCCAGGCTCAAAGCCATTATGCCGAATATGCCGCAAATAAATGCCAAAGCAATAAGTGCAGGCAGTGGGCGTGCCAGCGCCCCTAATTAGCATATATTTAATTAATAAATTGGTTGCATTGTTGAGCTGCACACACTCGAATAACGGGCATTAAATAATTTGTACATTATTGTTGGCAACAGCAACAGCAACTGCAATTGCAAATTGCAAATTGCAATTAAAGTGCAAAGTTCAACAAAAGCTCCTACATTATGCACAACCACACACACAAGCAAATAAGCCAAAATATTGCAGAATATGTGTGTGTGTGTGTGTGTGTGAGTATGTGTGTGTGCATTGCGTACTCGCGCATAAATAAACAACGCAAATTTGCAAATATAATACACATAAAATGGTTGCAACAGCAGCAGAAGCAAACTTTCAGCAATATCCCCCTTGAAACAAGTTTACACAACAAAATGGCGGCACACACTCACACACATGCACACATACACAAGTGCAATGCAAAGAGCAACTAACAAGAACATGAACAAAAGCAAAAACAACAAAAAAAACCATAATATAAAAACAAACTTTTGTTAAACGCAATGTTTATTGAGCGTCCAAAAGTTTGGGCAGCGTCTTTAGGTAACCGCATAGAGATGACAGCGTGAGCGACGTGACACGAGAGCACACTGTAGATTTACTTATTATTATTTATATTTAGTCTATATTACTTTATATTTATTATCTATTATTAAGCATTTATTATTTATTAATTATAGTATTTTAATTACTTTTCAATATAAATCATTTAATATTTATTACTTAATATTTAGTTTTTATTTTTTTATTTATTAATTGTTATTTATTATTTATTTTTTAATATTCATAAATTAATATTTACTATTTATTATTATTTATTTATAATTATTTATTTTTTAATATTCTTTATTCCTTATTTAAATTTGATATTATTTAATTATTATGTATTTTGTATTATTTATTAATTAGTTTTTAGCATATACTTTTATATATTTTTTAATTTTTAATATTTATTATTTGTTAATTATTATTTAGTATTTATTATAATTTATTTGTAATTATTTACTTTATATTATCCTTTATTCATTATTTAAATTTGGTATTTATTTATTATTATATATTTTAATATTTATTCTTTATTTATTTTTATTTAGTATTTAATATTATATATTTTTTATATTTTAATAATTTAAGCCTTATTAATTTTTATTTAGTATTTATTATTATATATTTTTTATATTTTAATATTTATTCTTTATTAATTTTTATTTAGTATTTATTATTATATATTTTTTATAGTATTTATTATTATTTACTTTGTATTTTTTGATATTTATTAATTATTATTATTTATTTTTAATTACTTATTATGCATACTTAAATTTAGTATTTATTAATTATTATTAACTATATATATATATATATTATTATTTAGTAATTCATCCTCTTTGATTTTAATTTGTCACCACAGCATTTCAGCATTTGTACAACTTTCTTTTTACACCCGCAATCATCTCAAAGCTATCATGTGTGTTTGCACATTGTCGGCGCTAGGTGGAGCCACACACACACAGAAAACAAAAAATATAAACAAAAAGAAGCATAAGGGGAAATGGCATTTCTGTGTTTATTTGTTTGTTTGCGTGTTGTTTGTTTATTAGTGGAATTTTTAATCAAAGTTGCACAAGTTGACGTACCTGAGCTAAGAAACAGTAACAGCAATGAAAGGAGAGAGGTAGAGATAAAGAGAGAGAGAGAGAGAGAGAGAGAGAGGCAGAAAAAAGGATAGAGCTAGAGAGTGCAAAGTTTTTGTAATCAGGCGACCGCGCGTCGCTTTTGGCTTTTTTCCCACTGTTGTGTACTTGTAATTCCTTTGGCAGTTTTGTTGGCTAAACTCTTGAAACTTTGCTGCCATGTAAACTGTCAGCGTCTGTGCAAGACACACAAACACACACACACACACACACACACACAGACACACATATACATCTTCACACACAATCTACACACTTGAGCGCTTATCTTACTAAGGTTTTAAAATAAAAAAAAAACAACTTTTGTTTACACGTTGCGCCCTCGAGACCGAAATACACACACAAACTTTTAAATATATAGTATATATTTGTGTATTGTTTAAATATATAATATATAGCGTATTTGTTTACTTACAACTCTTTATTGCCATATTTTAATATATTTTATAAGTTTTGGTTTACTTATTGCGTTGAATCGTTTTTAATTAAAACGCCGTTAGGTCAAACCAAATTGCATTAAAATTGCAGTCAATTTGCATATGTGAAGAGTGTGACAGCATAAGAGAGAGAGAGAGAGAGAGAGCGAGAGAGAGAGAGAGAGAGTGGGCAGAGCAGAGGCAGCTTCCATATTTATATGAAATATTACGCATACGCAGCGTGGCCAATTGAAGTGAAATGCAATGCACTAGCAATATTTTCAAGTGCATGTAACAGTGTCTGTGTGTGTGTGTGTGTGTGTGTGTGTACAACTGGGTAAATGCAAGTTGCTGTGCCATATTTTTATGCAGTATTTACATTTTTAGCATATTTATGCAGTCGAAATGACAACGACAACAACAGCAACAACAACGACAACAACAATGTAAGCACATCAATGACTATAGATTTGTTGTTGTTGTTCTACTAGTTGTTTCATGCTGATGTTGTTATTGTTGTTGTCGTTGTCGTTGTCGTTGCATGTTGCTGCCCAGCAGACCGTAAAGGAATTGCAATGCAAACAGAATGTTAGACATGCGAGACGAGACGGCTTTGAATTTCGAACTGCAGGTGCATACAGAATCCAATAGCAGCATCCAACGACTCAACCAACCAAGCCACTGAACCACCCAAGCCACCCAAGCTACCCAAACCACCCCAGCAGTATTCACATTGCGAGTGCCATCAAGTTGGCAGTAAAGCTCAAAACAAGTTACTACATAGTGGTACAACAATTTCAGCAGCTGTTTAAATGAATACCCAGCAAATAGAAATAGTTGCACCCACTCTACACTCAATCGTGAACATGGCAACTATTTGCCAATTTAAGCAGCCAAAAAAAGAGAACACAAAAATGGCCAACACAAACTTTGACCCAAGCAGAAAAATTAAAAAATAAAACAACAACAACAACAACAGCCGCACAAAAGTTGCAGCTAAAAATTGGAATGGAAAATTAAAATGAAATATGTGTGTGCCTGTGTGTGTGTGTGTGTGTGTGTGTGTGTGTATGTGTGTGCATGAAAGGCATTCGAGGCAGCCGCAAGTAGCGCAGACCAACAAAAGCAACCAAAATGTGAAATTTCCAATAACAAAACAAAAAAAAACAAGTCAGGAAGCTACAGTCGGGGTACGACTGTGGGAGACTCTGAACTACAGCACGAGTTTTTGCATTTGTCATATATATATATATATATATACGAATTTCTAAAGAAATTTGGTTATTGCTTTCTCTTGAATTCTCAACATTTTCTGACAAATATGGCAAAATTAATATTATATGTATATATAAAATAAAAGTAATTAATTTATAGTTATTAAAAAATGTATTTTGGAATTGTCAGCAGTGGGATTCGAACTCGCGCCTTTGCGGCGTTTCTTGTTGTTGTTGTTCTAACTAAAGCAATTTTGGCCGCAGAGGTGCCATGAACCTGCTGATCATTCATTCCTTAATATCTTCTATGTTTATGAACCGATCGTGCTTAAATTTTCAGAAAACGTCCGAAATAGGACATCCATCCATATGTGCCAAATCTGAATTAAATCTAAAGTCGGTAGCTTCAGTAATACGTTTTTTTCGATTTGCGGGGGCGGAAGGGGGCGTGGCAAAAATCTAAAACAAACTTGATCTGCCTGCAAACAATACACGTGTTGTCACCAAATTTGGTTACTCTAGCTCTTATAGTCTCTGAGATCTAGGTGTTCATACAGACGGACAGACGGACAGACGGACATGGCTATATCGTCTCGGCTGCTGATGCTGATCAAGAATATATATACTTTATAGGGTCTGCCACGCCTCCTTCTGCCTGTTACGCACATTTCGCTTTCGTCAAACCTAATAGACTGTGAACTTTTAGTTCAGAGTCTAAAAGTTGGAGAAGGAGAAGGAGAAGAAGCGCAAGCGGAACAGAAAGCAGCAGAAAAACCGCAAGTGGCAAAAAAGAAAAGGAAACATATTTTACATTTTGTTATATATATATATATATATATATATATATATATATATATGTTTTTTTTTTTCTTCAGCCAAGTTGAATACTGCAGCTGTGGAAAGAGTTGATTGAGTGCCGCAAGTGGAAGTTCAACAAATAAAATGTAGCAGAAATGCGAAAGTAATAACTTGATTAGGTTTTGTAGTGCCATTGCAGGGTATGTGTAGTACAGTTTACACCATTAATGAGTAAGCTGCTTAACACAAAGTCCGCAAGCAACTAAAGCCTTTGCCAACTAATCTCATCTGAGATTTCTACCGATTCAATGCACAACGCTTTGAGTTGCTTACCAAGTTTTCATTCCATTTTAACCTTTTGGGTTTTCTTCATGCCTTTTAAGATTGACCTATGCCTAACAACTGCAGCGCCTTGCCTAACTTAACTTGACCTTTTGGGTCACAACTACAGCTCTAACTCAAACTACAAGTGAAACATTGGTTTGTACCTCAATATTTGTTTTGGAATTTCATATATTTGTTGCCTTTTAGTTTGCCTTTTTGCTGTGAGAGAGGGAGAGTGAGCATAGCAGGGAAGGGAAATGTAATCAGAGCTAGCACAAAACAAGTATTACAAAAAATTCCTCATGCCGAAAGCAAAAACAAGAAAATCCCTCCCCTTTTTCCCGTAGGCAAATCTATGCTGTGGCAATTAATTTTAATTAATTTTATGCTTTCATTTCATGTTGTTTGCTTTCCTTAAAGGCAAACAGCGTAGCCACGAGTGTTGAATAGATTTTTTTGAAGAATTTATTGGCGGCTTTCGCTTAATTTCCAACAAAAAACCACAAACTCTCTGAGCTTTAAAATGAAATGGTAAGTAAAATGAGTGCGGTGAGGAGGGGGGTAAACACATTAACAAAAGGCAAAAGGGGACTAAGCGAAAACGCAAAAAAGGATATCGATGTCGTTACTCGTTTGTCGACTAATGTGCTCAGCCGGAGAAGAGGGGAGGGAAGGGAATGGGGAAGGCAGCAGCAGTTTGCTTGGGCTGGCCAACACTTAGGCGTCGTTTAGTGATAAAAGCTTGCTCCCCTTAACAACTTTAAACTGTGACAACAACAACAACAACAACAAAAGATAGTCTCAACTTTATGTACTCAATGTTCATTGTTGTTTGTTGTTTGTTATTTGTTGTTGTGTTTTTAGACTCTGAACTAAAAGTTCACAGTCTATTAGGTTTGACGAAAGCGAAATGTGCGTAACAGGCAGAAGGAGGCGTGGCAGACCCTATAAAGTATATATATTCTTGATCAGCATCAACAGCCGAGACGATATAGCCATGTCCGTCTGTCCGTCTGTCCGACTGTCCGTCTGTCCGTCTGTATGAACACCTAGATCTCAGAGACTATAAGAGCTAGAGTAACCAAATTTGGTGACAACGCGTGTATAGTTTGCACGCCCCCGTAAATCGAAAAAAACGTATTACTGAAGCTACCGATTTGGCACATATGGAGGATGTCCCTTGGCGGACGTTTTCTGAAAATTTCAGCACGATCGGTTCATAAACATAGAAGATATTAAGGAATGAATGATCAGCAGGTTCATGGCACCTCTGCGGCCAAAATTGCTTTAGTTAACACAACAACAACCAGAACCGCCACAAAGGCGCGAGTTCGAATCCCACTGCTGACAATTCCAAATTACATTTTTTAATAATTATAAATTAATTACTTTTATTTTATATATACATATATTATTAATTTTGCCCTATTTGTCAGAAAATGTTAAGAATTTAAAAGAAAGCAATAACCAAATTTCGTTAGAAATTCGTATATATATATATATATATATATATATATATATATATGACAAATGCAAAAACTCGTGCTGTAGTTCAGAGTCTCCCACAGTCGTACCCCGACTGTAGCTGCCTGACTTGTTGTTGTTGTTATTGTTGTCAAAACATATTCAGCTTGTTACAGTTGATGCTGCAGCGGAGAGTGAAATATCGTTAACCTAATTTCAGTTGGCTTTCTCTCGTTTTGCTGTTGTTTTCGGTTTTCGGTTCTCGGCTTTTGGCCAAGGATTCGCACAATGCTACACCATAAATTTGCTTTATCTTTATGACTTGTTTTGCCTGCTGCTTTCACGTCTTCTGCTTGTTGTTGTTGTTGCTTTTGTTATTCTAAATTTCTTTTTTTCTCTTGTTTTTTGTCAGTTGCCAGCCCTCGCTCGTGTTAACTAAAGCTGCAAGAATTAGCTTAAATAGAATTGCTTTTATATTCATGTTGTCTTCTTTCTTTCTTTCCTTCTTTCTTTCAACTTTGCAGCTCTTAAAATTTATGTTTTACTTTTTAATTTTTATTGACAGCCATTTCAAACCAAAGTAACGCCTAGACTCCGAGACACTGCGGGTGTAAACTTGTTTATGTGTGTGCTTATCACACCCGAGGGTCTACTTTCTGGGTGTGCAAATACTGAAAGAAAGCAACTAATATGAAGAGCAGATAGTGTGAGTTTTTAGCGTAAATAGATATGCAATAAATTAAGTAAAAGTGACACTTGATCTACATTAAGATAAGCCTAAAACTAAAGCCTTGTCTGGGCTGTATAACAACTATGTTGATCAAGTTTTCAGCGCTTATTCGTTGGCCTAAATTGTGCATTTATCAGTTTATCGTAATCATATTAAAAGTTGCACCTACAGCACGTAAAACGCATTAACTTGAATTTGGGTTAATTGCTTAGACAGCAGCTTAACAAGCAACTGAATGCAGGCACTTAATAAGCTCAGCTCAATGCATAAATGATATGGTATAAGCAGAAGTGTGTGTGTGTGTCTCTCTCTCTCTCTCCCTTTGCTGTCTCTCTCGCCCTCTGCAACTGGCATAATTGCAATCTGATGGCAGTCGACTGCAGTTGACTTAATGACATTTGCACATTTTTGCCAGCTGCTTGAAATGCAATTATGCAATCGAGAAAAATTGATTTAAATTATGGCATATTAAACGACCCGCAAATGTTGTGGATAAATTGCCATTAAAATGATATATATATGTATATATGTATATACTTATATATGTATGTATATATATGCTCAAACCAATTACAAATATAGGCAGCTGCATTTCCAATTACTGCAAGCGAATTTTATTATGAAAATGATACTTGAATAATTGAATGAAATAACAAAATTAGCAATAAAATTGATCAAGCGGCGTATGCGGCGTATACGCAATGTTTGACCTAATTAAGCTGTAAAGTGAATTGTGAAATGGGAAAAGGGAAATGTGGAAATGTGGAAATGGGAAATGTGCAAATGGCAAACATGCATACATATGAGTAAACATAATTGAATTGCTGAGGCAACAAGCGGCAACAAGATGTTGCTGCCGCGACTTGGCCATAAAATCGAGTTTTCAAATGGTCAGCTAATTGACAGCTGCCGAAAGGGCCGCAAAGTAATCAAATTTATGGCCGCCAAAGTCAAATTGAAGTGAGTGCAATAAAGTAGCGTAATACGAAATCATAAACAATGCCATAACATAAAGAAGCAAAGTGCGAAAGCAATATGCAAATGAATGAAAAGCGACTGTCAAATGGCCAACAGCTGGCTGGGCCATAATAAAAGCAGGCAACAAGGCATTCGCCTGCTCATGAATACAGCCAATTTCAAATGCCCAAATCTACATTCAACATTTCTACATTCAACATTCTACATTCACTACTCAACTTCGTCTTTGACTGCTTTCAGTTGGAGTTTGTGCTTGGACTTGAGAATTTTCAATTAAAGATGCGTCTGGCTGCGAAAAGGAGTCAAAGCGAAATATTGTCTACAGCGAAATTAGGAATTAATTAAGACAACAACAACAACGCAAAAGACGAAAGCGTTAGCATTGAGAATGCCGTATAATTTCAAGCGGAAACCGTCCAAACAAACAAACTACCCAAAAGCGCCTTAGGTTAGGCAATACAAAATATACAGTGGAGTAAGGGATAGACAGAGAGGGATTGAGAGAGTGGGGAAGTGGTAGGGTGGCAAGATAGAAAATTTATTTGTGCGTTGATTGCGCGCAAATGATGATCATTTAATTAAGCACGCAACAGCAAACAGGCTCAGTCGGCGGCCATCTTGGCCGGAAGTGGCCACCTTCATTTTGTATTTGAGCTGCGGCTGCGACTGCGGCTGCGGTTGCTGCTTTACCGCAACAACACACACACAAACACACACACCACATGCAAACAAACCGCGCACAATCTGTTTGTATTTTGCATTTGCCTGCCACATTTTATGGGCCACCTACAGTGCCTGTTATTATTAAATTCTTCTCTCTTTCGCTTTCTTTTGCTTCTCCTTCTCATTTTCGTTATTTTTTTGGCGTTACTGGCACCAAGTTTCGAATTTGATTGGTTTACTTAATGGGCCTCCGCTCCTCGTTGTTGTATATATATATATTTTCTTCTTTTTTTTTGGTCTGTTCTCTGTGATTTGCAATGTAAATTGTAAATTGTAAATTGGGCTGCTGCCTTAATTTGAGTGGCGCATTGATTGAAGTTGTATTTATTTTTAATTAAAAGCCATTTGTGTGCAAATTATAGGCTTACAAATCTTAACGCCAAACCAAATGCGTTGTATACAATTCGATGTTCTTTAATTATATTTTCAAATACAATCACAGGTGCTTCAATTTCAATTTCACCTTAATTGTTAATTGAAATGCGAAATGCGAAAGTTATTTGATTAATTACTTCGCATTGTTATGGATTTGTGTTTGAGTTGCTCACACAAGAAAACAATTTAATACTTTTATTTTTTTGCAATTCCAATAACATTTGCTGCATTTGTTTGCTTATGAAATATAAATTTCATATTTCATTTATACGAATTACGTTTTGCTCTAAGTAAACACATATTTTCTGCGCTTTTTTCGCCAACTATCAATATTTTGCAACTTCTATACAAAACAAGTCAGGAAGCTACAGTCGCGGTACGACTGTGGGAGACTCTGAACTACAGCACGAGTTTTTGCATTTGTCATATATATATATATATATATACGAATTTCTAACGAAATTTGGTTATTGCTTTCTTTTAAATTCTTAACATTTTCTGACAAATATGGCAAAATTAATAATATATGTATATATAAAATAAGAGTAATTAATTTATAATTATTAAAAAATGTAATTTGGAATTGTCAGCAGTGGGATTCGAACTCGCGCCTTTGCGGCGTTTCTGGTTGTTGTTGTTCTAACTAAAGCAATTTTGGCCGCAGAGGTGCCATGAACCTGCTGATCATTCATTCCTTAATATCTTCTATGTTTATGAACCGATCGTGCTGAAATTTTCAGAAAACGTCCGCGCCAAGGGACATCCGCCATATGTGCCAAATCTAAAGTTGGTAGCTTCAGTAATACGTTTTTTTTCGATTTGCGGGGGCGGAAGGGGGCGTGGCAAAAATCTAAAACAAACTTGATCTGCCTGCAAACTGTACACGCGTTGTCACCAAATTTGGTTACTCTAGCTCTTATAGTCTCTGAGATCTAGGTGTTCATACAGACGGACAGACGGCCAGTCGGACAGACGGACAGACGGACATGGCTATATCGTCTCGGCTGTTGATGCTGATCAAGAATATATATACTTTATAGGGTCTGCCACGCCTCCTTCTGCCTGTTACGCACATTTCGCCTTCGTCAAACCTAATAGACTTTGAACTTTTAGTTCATAGTCTAAAAAAAAGAATATTTGTGCAAAAACTTTTGCCATTTTGCAAAGAGCGAAATGGGCACAGAAACATTTCAATAAATTTGCATTGCCCAGCAGCATAACTCGAGCATATATATGCGGTTGTTATGTGACTCCATTTACTCTCCCCTTCCCTCCCTCCCTCCTACAGACTCACACCCACACTCTTCACTCGTACACATGGTGCTAGGCATACTTATAACTAGCATTGTCCTTCCATTTGCTGCTATCAACTAAAGCGCGCTCCTGGGATTTTGCCAATACCGCATTTTGTAGTCATATATAACTGGCAGCAACCCCACATTAGAGTGGCAACACTGCGGCAATTTGTGAGGCAAACACACACACACACACACACACAGACATTAATACCAAATGAAAATTGAAATTATGTCTATACTAGACTCAACATGAAACGCACAGGACAAACTTTTATGGCCAGAGAACAGAATACAGAATACAGAATACAGAATATGGAATATGAATTCAGTTCAAATGTTCGTTGGCTCGACGCGCAGAGCAAACCAGTTATTTTGTTGGCTGGGCGTGTCTGGCAGACACACACACACATATACACATATACACCCACACATACGTACGCAATCATATCCATAATCAATGATAATCCGCTGGCGTATTATAACCACATTAACAGTTAGGCACGTTCGATACAATTCGTTACGTTTCGATAGATTTCATGCTCATTTCAGTTATCCCTATGTAAGCGTGTGTGTGTGTTAAAGTGTGTGTGTGTGTTAAAGTGTGTAGATTGTGTAACAAATATAATTGTGTACAATTTGCGTAACATGCTTCTTGGGGGTTGCTGTTGTTCGCGCGCAAATTGAATTGCAGTCAACTTTAGCATTTGATTTACTCCTGTCAGCTCCCACTACCCCCCCTGAATAACCATCCCTTCCATTACATGCCTGCAATATTGTTAACCAAAAATCTTCATTACTTTTGTGCTGCGGTTCATCATCAATGTGTTTGCTATTGTACAATTCATTGCTCGGCTTTTTGGGTTTTCTCCCCAAACTTTGCATCGCTTCTTTGCCGCTCAGCTGGCAGTCATAACCACAAAATCAATCAGAAAAGTCTATGAAAGATCATTATGGCACAAAGCACACACACACACAGCTGTGCAAACCACAGCCTGAGAGCTCTGAGTGAGCCAAACAAGACAAATGACTGTTTAAAACTCTGCAACAATGTTGACAATGATGTACAGCAGAGCAGTTCTTCAGTTCACTTTAAGTAATTGTTTTCTATTTATTTTGCGATATCAACAAAATGAAATATATTTAGAAAATAACTCATCAAATTTTATGCATATATATTTCAGGCTTGTCAATAAATTGCTAGAAAATGTGGCAAACAATTGATTAACTTTGTGGTGAGATTTTTCTAAATTTTTATTCAATTTGGCATAGAATTTGTTAGTGTATTTAGTGTTTTTAACTAACATATGGCTAATTTATAGACACTTCTTTTTTTATTATTCAATTTCTTTGACTTGCTTGGAAGTTATGCAATTTCATATTTAATTGCTTTATTTCATTTAATTGAATTGAATTTCTATTTAATTGAAAATCTATTTTCAGCTATTCTCAACATTTTCTTTAATTTATTTGTCTATAGTTAATGATTTTTTTTTATATATTTATCCTAATTTCGAGCTCTGTTCTGCCTGTTTAATTGCTATTTAAATGGCTGTATATATTCTTTTATTTTCTTTCTTTTGTTTACCAGAAATATTTATTAATATATATAAATTAAATTAAATATATAATCTGTTCTACATTCCACATTCTTTCTACTTCTTCAGCAAATTTAGTTAACTAACTCCGCAGTTATTTAATTGCTGCAAATATTAGTTGACTTATCACATCTATTTTCACTTTTTACTACTTCAGAGTATCAAAAGTGAATTTTTCTATTCATAATCATTGCTTAAGCTCACATAAATAAATAATCTAATTAAAATAAAGTCTTTAAGCTTTTATCACTGAAGTCAACTTACCCAGGCAACATTTTGAAACAATCCAAACAATTCTCAGCT